>CM053581.1:309339941-309352445 GCA_028627135.1 Pseudochirops cupreus | reverse complement strand
TATACACACACACTCAGATATGTGTTTGTACACATACATAAACCCTCCTATATAGACATATGTGTATGTATATATATATATACATTTTTATTCCCTTCACCTATCCTCATGTTGAGTCAAATTTCATAAGTTAAAATGATCATTTTTCCATGTTGGCATGTAAATAGTTCAACTTTGATAAGTTCCTTATGATTTCTTTACCATGTTTACCTTCTCGTGCTTCTTGTATTTCAGTGTCTAATTTTCTTTTCAGTTCTCTTTTTTTCGGCAAGAATGTTTGAAAGTCCTCCACCTCACTGATCGACCATATTTTCCCCTGGAATATTATACTCAATTCTTCTGGGTAGGTGATTCTTGGTTTTAATCCTAGCTCCCTTGATCTCTGGAATATCATTTTCCAGGCCCTTCAGTCTGTTAATACAGAAGCTGCTAGATCCTGGGTTATCCTGATTGTGCTTCCACAGTATTCAAATTGATCCTTCTTGGCAGCTTGTAATATTTTCTCCTTCATCTGGGGCCTCTGGAACCTGGCTATAACATTCCTAGGAGTTTTTGTTTTGGGATTTTTTTCAAGAGGTGATTGGTGAATTCTTTCAAGTTCTATTTTGCTCTCTAGTTCTAAAATATCCAGGCAATTTTCCTTGAGAATTTCTTGAAGGATGCTTTCTAAGTTCTTTTTTTGATCGTGGCTTTCAGGTAGTCCAATAATTTTTAAATAGTCTCTCCTGGATCTGTTTTCCAGGTCAGTGGTTTTTTCAAGGAGATATTTCACATTGCCTTCTATTTTTCCATTTGTTTGGATCTGTTTAATAGTATCTTGATTTCTCATAAAGTCATTTGCTTCCATTTGCTCCACTCTAATTCTGAAGGAATGATTCTCTTCAGAAAGATTTGAGAGTCTTTTTTTACCTGGCAAATTTGACTTTTTAAGGCATTTTGAGCCTCTTTTGCCATTTGAGTTAATCTGTTTTTTAAGGTGTTATTTTCTTCAGTCAGGTTGTTGACTCTCTTTTCATGATTTTCTTGCATCATTCTCATTTCTCTTCCCAATTTTTCCTCCACTTCTCTTATTTGGTTTTCAAAATACTTCTTAAGCTTCTCTATGGCTTTTAGACAGTCTGCATGTTTCTTGGAAGCTTTTGGTGTGGGAGTTCTGATTGTGTTGTCTTCCTCCCCTTCCATGCTTTGATCCTTTTTGTCCCCAAAGAAGGAAACTAGAGTTAGATTGCTGTTCTTACTTTGCTTCTTTTGCCTGCTCATGTTGCCAGTCAAATACTTGATTTTTTAGCTCTGTGGAACTCTGCTTCCAAAGGGGTAAGTTTTGTCCCAAATTGCTGGGGTTTTCACAGCTGCTCGAGCTATTAGGAGGCTGCCATTGTTTTTTGCAGCCCCCACCAGCTTTGGCTCACTGAAAACGCACCCCAGGGTCACCATCCAAGACCACGATCTGGATCCAGGCCTCTCAATGCAAGAGCACTTAGCCTCTGAATGATTGCTTGGCCCCCTGCAGTCTGCAGGCCAGGAGCTCTGAAGCAGCCACATGGAGGCAGCTGCAGGGCCACCACTTCTGCTGCTTCCTTGCCCTTGAGGCAATTCAGCCAGACTGCTTTTCTCCCCCAAATTTAGCTGAGTTCTACTGATCTTCACTTGGTCCTTGTTTCTTATGTCTTGATAATTCTGGAAATTGCCATAGCTGCCACTGACTCACTCTCCTGAAGGCTCCAGCTGTGGCTCATCCTGGCCACCCTGGAGCCAAGCCGCAATTTCAGGCTGGGCTGGTTTTGGCTCCCAGAGTGCTGTGATGAGCCCTTCCTGCCGAGCTGCCTTCAGCAGGAGGTCTATTTTTGTGAGTTTTAGAGCCCTAAAATTTGTTTAGAGTCATATTTTATGGGTATTTGAGGTGGCTATGTGGGTGCTGTGGAACCTTGTTACTTCTACACCACTATCTTGGCTCTGCCTCCCCTCAGCCTCACCTGTTTCATTTTTGGCACTGGTAATTTGGCTTTCCTCTTTTTTAAAAAAACAAGTTAGCCAAAAGTCTATCTATTGTACTGGGTCCCCCCCTCCCTGATAAAATCAGATCTTAGTTTTATTTATTAGTTCAATAGTTTTCTTAATTTCAATTGTATTAATTTCTCCTTTGGTTTTCAGAATTTTTAGTTTAGTATTTAATTGGAGATTTTTAATTTGTTCTTTTTCTAGCTCTTTTAGTTGCATGCCCAATTTATTGATCTCCTTCTTCTATATGTTATTCATGTAAACATTTAGAAATATAAAATTTCCCCTAAGAACCATTTTCAGTGCATCCCATAACTTTTGATAAGTTTTTTCATTGTTGTTATTCTCTTGGATGAAGTTATTGATTGCTTCTATGATTTGCTGTTTGACCCATTCATTCTTTAGGATTAAATCATTTAGTTTCCAATTAAGTTTTAGTCTATCTTTCTATGACCCTTTATTACATATACTTTGTATTGTACCATGCTATGAAAAGGATGCATTTAATATTTCTGCATTTCTGCACTGGAATATGAAGGTTTTATGTCCTAGTACATGATTGATTTTTGTGTATATGCCATTTCTTGTTGAGAAAAAGTATATTCCTTTCTATCCCCATTCAGTTTTCTCTGCAGATATATGATATCTAACATTTCTAAAATTCTATTCCCCTCCTTAACTGTTTTCTTGTTTACTTTATGGTTAGATTTATATAGCTCCCACTTCTTCCCTTTTCCCGATCTCACATAACTCAGGAACCTTCCGTTATTTCCTCCTTTATCCATCCATGAAGAGATGTAATCTCCTTTCCAAAGCAAATCCCTTAACATGCACAAGTGATCTCTTCCCATTCCTTCCTATCTTCTCCATCAGATTGTCTCTACCCTCAGCACTCTCTTTCTAATCTTCAGTCTCTTCCTGTGTAGTGTTTTATTACTGTGTAGAGTATCATCATTCTATGAGTCATAAGGCCTGCCATCTAGTAGACATGCTTGACTCCTCACTCTCTCTGACTCTCATATCTAATTAGTTGTCAGGACTTGGCATTTCTACTTCTGTAATGTCTCTCATGTATTCCGTCTTCTCTCCTCTGACACTATATCACCCTGGTGCAGGCTTCTATCACCTAATGCCAAGTCTATTGCACTAACCTTTGGTTGGTCTCCTTTCTTCAAATCTCTCCCCACTCCAGACCATCTTCTGCTGATTTGTCAAAGTGATCGTCCCGAATGTGTCTGACCATATCCCTCCATAACCCTATTCCATAAACTCCAGTGTCACACTATAACCTCCTCAATCAAATAAAAATATGTCTTCTGTTTCTTTAAGCCCTCCATAACCTGGCCACTCCCTACCTTTCCAGAATTCTTATACCCTATTACCACTCCCTAAAATACTCTGTGACCCAGTGACACTGTTCTCCTTCATCTTTCTTGAACACAATGCTCCATTTCCTAACTATGAATTTTCACTGACTGTCCCTTGTGCCCACTGGAACTTTCTTCTCATTTCCGTCTTTTGATTTCCTTTAAATCTTAGCTAAATTCTCACTTTCTGCAAGAAGCATTTTCCAGTCCTCTTCAATCACAGCACCATTCTTTTGAGATTGTCTCTAATTTCTCCAGTACATAGGAAGCTGTGTCCCCAATTAGAAAGTGAGCTTCTTGAGAGCAAGGACCTTTTTTCCCCCCCTTTTGACTTTCTTTGTATTCTTTGTGCAAGGCACCTAGGAGGCACTTTAAAAATGATTGTTGGGGCAGCTAGGTGGTGTGGTGACTCCACTGGCCCTGGACTCAGGAGGACCTGAGTTCAAATATGACCTCAGACACTTAATACTCACTAGCTGTGTGACCTTGGGCAAATCACTTAACCCCAATTGCCCTGCTCCCCCCTCAAAAAAAGAATAAAAACTTTATCATTGACTTGACTAAACTTAGTCTTTAACACTGGACCTTACCACAGTTCTCTTTTGTTTCTTAATCTTGAGCTATATTTTCCAACATATATTTTGCTATCTTAAAAATCACTAAATATTTGAGTATGTATGTATATACACATGTATATATGTATATGTATATGTATGTGTGTACACATACATACATACATACATGCATACATAGGTTTAATTTGGAGACTTTGACTGAGTTCTTCATAACATTCTCTTATCTTCTCATACTCTGTAACCAATACTGAGACAAAAGCTACAGTTATCTTCATGTTGACCTTTTTTTAATGTTCATCATAAGAACACAAAGAAAATATGACCAAGTGTCCCAGGAAATGTTGTTTCTTTACTTTTTTCCCTTGCCAACATGAGAAAATGAATACTGTAGATTCTTTTGTTGTTCTCTACAAGGAGAATGCATGACCCTGACTTCTTATTTGTTGCATCTTCCTCTTGTATTTTGGTCTCATTTGTAGCAAGAATGTCAAGCTTGACATGACTCAATTCATCTAATAATTGTAAAGCCATGCACGAGCAGCTTTCCAGAAGAATGCTACTGTAAACAGCTTTTTCAAAGTTCTGATTACACAGTATAGTGAACACTCTATTTATTCAATAACAAATCAGAGAACAACATTCACAGAAAATAAAGGTACAATATTCACAATGTTACAACTTATCACAGAAAATCAAAATACAGCATTCACAACAACTTGCCACTAAAATGGCCACATAGTTTTCACCACAGTGGTCACATAGTTTTGAACAAAGTACAATCATTTAATCAATCAATAACTTAGTAACTCAATCATTCAATCATCCTTAAGGAGGTGTTCTTGCCTCCTTAAGGGTCACAAAATACAAAAGTCAAAGTTTTCCACTCATGGGGCACACTAAGTTACAAATAAGTCACTATTCAGCCATCATTCACTATTCAATCATCAGAAAATACACAGACCATCCACCCTTTGGTCAAGCAAATCACAATCTTCTTAGTCAGTACACAGTATCCAAGTAAAGTATTCTTTCAGCTTGAATCAGGGTAGGCTCTCAGATTCCCTGGATCCCCTTCTATGGTCCCAGCTCCTACCTGGATTTACCAAACTGTCACCTGGTTTCAAAGGCAGACAGCTCCCAGCTTCTTGTCTAGCTCTCCTTGCAGTTCCTGTCTCATACTGAAGTTGACAGTGCCCAGTCTACCTTAAATCCTTCACAGTCTCTATCCTTGGGAAGTTAAGGTTTAACAAAGCCACAAAAAGACAAAATACCAACACCACAGTCATGCTTCCTCAGTCTTCTGCACCTCCAGCTGGCCCTCCAAAGAAGCTCCTCCATCACAAGTTCCCAGGAAGTTCTGCTTTGCCCAGCTGGGGTTTTTCCTTATATACAGTATTGCTTCTCCCTATCCTGCCCCTTCATGTCAAGTTAGCAACAGGGGTTCATACCTTCTGTTTCTTTAACAGAGGCTTAATTTGAAACCAGTTGCTAAGTACCTCTTAGCTTTCTAATACAAAGGGATCTTCAAATTTCATTACCATTTTAATAGTATATAAGTGCTAATTTTAAAAGTATATAAACATCATTAGGAAAGACTCTTAGTTTCATAAAATCAACAGTAACATTTATATGTGAGATAATAAATGAGATACTTAGCATGTCTTTTTCTAATACTTTGTCAGTATTACTGCTGAAGTAGAAAGGACTGAAATCTGGGTTATAATTTTCTTGTTTCACAGATCATCATGGCCAACACATTTATCATCTAGTGGTCATCCTAATTGTGAGGATACTCACTATACTTAACTATTCTGGTACTTGGAAAGTGCAGACTTTCTTTGAGTGGGAATTAACTCAAAGACCTTCCAGCATTGTAGAATGTCTCAGAGGCATACTCTTTGATGTTTTCCTTCAAGAATCCATCATCACCTCTGTGCCAAATTGAGGCATCACTTAAGACATTTGTGAAGAATTCTGTGGAACACAGAACTAAAAATTCCAATCCTAATTTGAACACCTAACAATGGAACTAAGCCGGTGCCTGCCCAGACTCTAGAATTAGAAAACACTTGTTAGTATTTCTTTCCAGGGACTTGAACCCATTTTTCAGCCAAGAATTAAAATAAACCCCACTATTGGGAGAATGATAAGCTGAACTGAGTCCATAAATGGGAGAGAGAGTCCTAAAAAAAGGTAGGAACTTCTTAGATATTTAGAAATTTCTCTTTTCTTTCTTTGTCACTGTCACTGTAACTTTTCTTTTTCTTTTTCCTTTGGTTCCTTCTCCTATCTCTGTATTTCTTTTTTTCCCTATTAATTTCCTTAAGTAGAAGGAACCAAGGACTTGGAGTCAGAAAAACTGGGTTTGAGTCTTTGTTTAGTGACTATTTTATTGTGTGAATTTGGGGAAACTGTTTCACCTCTATGTCCTGCCAATTTCCTTCTCTGTAATACAAAAGTAATCATCATTGCCCTGCCTATCATTCAAGGTAGTCAGAGGCTTAAATGAGAACATAGCTATAGAAACACTTTACAAAACATAGAGTATCACTGAATTTCAAAGTTAGAAGGAACCTCAAAGAACATATAGTACAACCCACAATCACAATAATGGAGTACATACATAGAGCATTCTAAAGTTTGTAAAATATTTTATATACGTTATCTGATTTGAAGCTTGGAATAACCTGCAAAGAAACTGAGAATTACAGAGGCTAAGCATATACATCTATGGTCACATAGATAATAGATTTCAAAGGCAGCGTATGAACTCTGGTAATTTTAATTCCAAGTCTCCCACTTCAGGTCTGTCATATCAAACCACCTCTCATATTTGAGCAAAAAGTCTGTCTATAAGATCTCTAAGAAGTGTCCATCTAGCTTCTGATTAAAGACAGCTGATGAAGGATGCTGCATTAGCTCCCAAAAGAATCTATTCTATCTAGGGTTAGATATAATTGTTAGGAAGTTTTTCTTTACCTAAAATTGAATTATGATTCTCTACAAAATCCAATCATTTCTCCTCAGTCTGTACTCTATGGGACAGATTTATAATTTTATCTATTACTGTTTCCCCTGATTAAATTCCTTATAAAACCACCAAGCCAAATTTTATTCAAAAAGCATTTAAACACCTGTTATGTGTCAGACGCTGTTCTATGTGCTATGGATACAAAAACAAAAACTGAAGTGGGCCCGGTACTTGAAGAAATTATATTTTATTGGGATGGAATTCAAAATATGTGCCAAATTATTTCTGGGAAGAGAGCAAAGGGTTGGAGTGTAGTTTCTTAATAATAGAATGGTGGTTATAGAGGGCACATGGAAGGATAAAGTGGAATGATTAGGGATATAGTAGTGATGGCGCTTACATGGGAAAAAGGAAGAGAGAATGGTTTCCATGGAAGGGAGCTTATGCATAGGCAGCTCAAAAACTTAAAATCACAGAGATTCTGAGTGGAGTCACATGGCAATACTTTGTCATACCTTTTATAAATTTTTTTATATTTATGCACACCCAATAGCAAGGCTTATGATAAGTTACTGATCTTCCCTGATGGTCAAAGCAGGGATTGATAGAGTCCTGGGGCCTGACTGGTTATAGAGAAGCTAAGTTTTCCTAGGTAATGACCTTTGCATTTTATGTACTTGGAAATGGGGGTGAGTAGGAAATGAAGGTAGTCTTATAACAAGTATGCATTTGGTACTTTCAGGACATATTGTTTTTTGGCACTCATTTTTACCTACATTCATGGAAACCTAGACTGAGCTTTACTATCAGTAGTTAGAGATTTTCCTAAAGCAACTCTAGGTAAGGGCAAAATGATGCTAATTAGGTTAATCCTTAGGATTTGACTCAGATTTGTTTGTGGGTATTTTTGGTGGGGGAGGGGGAGGGAGGAATGTACAAATTTAATGAGAAAACAATATTCCAGAAGCACAATTTGAATTAATAGGTATGACTGGACCAATGTTTGGAATATACATTATTCAGAAAGAACAGTATATAGGGAGGTGAGGGAGGAGATGGGGCCCAAAATAGTATGGTATATTATGAGGTATATTATTCTCCTACTCCTATAGGGGAATAGAAAGTAGAGTTCAACATAGGCAGGAAGGAAAGCAATTTTATCAATAATATGCACTGAAGACCACATAAAACAGAAAAAAGAAATAAAGGAGAGTGCATAAAATGAATTAAAAGCAGGGCATGGAAATAGAAAAGAATAGTAATGGGAAACTTCAATTCTCCAGATACCTGTTCATGCTATCTCTCTATGTCAGGCAGAGCAGTAAATAATTTCTTGTTTTTCCTTAATAATTTTTTTTAATCTTATAGAGTATAGGAACCAAAAGAAGGATATTATGTTATGGATTGAATTCTTACCAATAAAAGCAAACTGGTTGCAAAACAGATGTGATAGAAATCATGTAATGAAATCATCACTTCATTTTAGAATCAATGATAAAGAAGGAAAATGGAACCAGACACACAGAATAACATGGAACCTAGGTTTTGGGAGATAGCAGATTTGAAAAGATTGAAAGGAAGGATAAGTAACATGAAAGAAATTAAAATTACAAAGATAAGGTCAGACTAGGAAATATGGGACCCTCAGGAATTAAATTTTAAGATACAAGGGAAAACAATTTTAATTATGAGGAAAAGGTAGAGTTTCCTACAGAGATCAACATGGATTCACAGGGAGCTCATCAACCAATTTAGCTTTTTAAAAGACTCATACAAAAGAAGTGAAGTTAAAGCATGTAATGGAGCATGGCACAGTTCAGTAAGAAGGGTACTGAGGAGGTAATCCAATGATAAGAAAGAGGGGTTTTCCAGCTATGTTGGGGGAAAATGATCAAAGAATGGATAGGATTGCTGCTTGGGGCAGATGGCAGAATGATAATGGGTGATAAAGAAAAGGCAAAATGACTGAATTCTCATTTAGCATCTATTTTCTCTGCCAGGAAGAATGAACTTTGGACTAGAAAGAAGAGAATAAAAATGGCTAATGGGAAATTGAAACCAGGGATGAGTAAAGATATAACATAAAATACCTAGCTTACCTTGATGCGTTCAAGTCCTCATGCCCAGATGACCTATATCTTTGAGTACTGAAAGAACTGGCAGATATGACTGCTGAACCACTGTCAGCGATCTTTAAAAGGTCATGGCCAACAGGAGAGATGTCACAGGGCAAGAGAAGGGCAAGTGTTGTCCCAATTTTCAAAAACCAGGAATATAATGGAGATGGTAAACTACAGGTCAATGGGTTTAGCTTCAAATCCTGGCAAAATGTTAGAACTTTTTTATTAAAGGTTAATTCATGAATATCTACAAAAGGACAGTGCTTCATCAAGAAGAGATCTTCCCAGACTAACCTCATTCCTCTTTTTACACGTGGTTTCCATGTTGGTAAATTGGAGGAATACAGTAGATATAACATACCTACATTTCAGTAAAGCATTTAACAAAGCCTGTCGTTATTCTTGTGGAAATGATGGAGATATGAGAAACATGATATTATAGTTAAGTGGATTTGAAATTGGTTGAATTTCTGGACCCAAAGAACAGTTGCTCAGGGTCAACTTGGAAGCTCGTGTCTAGTGGAGTCATCCAGGAGTGGAGTCTTTTCTTATGCTTTTAAACATTGTTGTAAATGTTTCAGATAAATAGTGTACATTGCATACTCATCACATTTTGAGATCACACAAATATGGAAAACATAACTAATATAGTGGAAGACAAAGTAAGAATCTAAAGAGGTCTTGATAAGCTAAAAATATTGGGCCACATCAGATAAGATAAAAACAAATTGGGACACATTTAAAGGCAGTTCGGCAGTGCAGTCACTGGATCTGAAGTCAGGAAAATGTGAGTTCAAATCTGGTCTCAGACACTAACTGTGTGACACTGGATAAATTACTTACTTACTGTCTACCAGGATTTTCTCATCTGTTAAACAGCAAAAATAATAGCTCCTCAATCCCAGGATGGTTGTATTAAATAATATATTTATAAATTACTTCATAAACCTTAAAATGCTATATAAATACTAGTTATCATTGTAAAAATCTTAAGTGGGTTCCAGAAATCAACCTCATAAGTATAGAATGAAGGAATTGTGCTTAGATGACAATTCATCTGAAAAAGAAATGATAGTTTAATGGGCAACATTTTCAGTATGAGTTAACAGTACTCTATGATTGGCAGCTAACGCCACCTTTGAATACATATAGGGAGCTTTAGAGCCCAAGACTCAGGAAGCAATAGTTCTGTTGTATGTTGCTTTGGGCAGAACACACTTGGAATGTTAGATTCAGCTCTAGATGATACATTTTAGGAAGGATTTTATTTTTTTATTTTTATTGAATTTATTTTTAGTTTTCAACATTCATTTCCACAAGATTTTGTGTTACAAATTTTCTCCCCATCTTTCCCCTACCTCAGACCCCAAGATAATGACCCTACTGAATAACCCTTCTTGAATAATCTGCTGTCTCTTATATCCTCCCCCACACCCCCTCTAACTTTCTAGTAGGGCAATATGGATTTTGATACCCAAGTGCCTGTATATCTTATTTCCAAGTTGCACATAAAATACAATTTAAAAAAATTTTAAACTTGTTTTTAAAACTTGGATTTCTAGATTCTTTCCCTTCTTCCCTCCTTACCAACCCCCACTGGGAAGATAAGCAATTCAATACAGGTTGTACATGTGTAGTTATACAAAATGTTTCCATAGTAGTTATATTGTGTTTTCTTCTTTTAAATTTATTTATTTTTAGTTTACAATATTCAGTTCCACAAGTTTGTGAGTTTCAAATTTTCTCGCCCTCCTACTCCTCCTTCCTTCCCCCCCAAGATGGCATGTAATCCAATTTAGATTCTACATATACCTTCATATTAAACATATTTTTACAATAGTCAAGTTGTAAAGAAGAATTAGAATCAATGGAATGAATCACGAGAAAAAAGAAACAAAACAAAACATAACAAAAGAGAGAGCAAGTAGTTTGCTTCCATCTACATGCAGACTCTGTAATTCTTTCTCTGGATGTAGACAGCCTTTGCCATAATGTGTCTTTTGGAGTTGTCTTAGAACCTTGCATTGTTGAGAAGAGCCCAGTCTATTAAAGTCAGTCATCACAGATACAATGTGCCTGTAATTGTGTACAAAGTTCTCCCAGTTCTGCTCCCGTCACTCAATATCAGTTCATATATGTCTTTCCATGTTATGATGAAGTTCATCTGCTCCTCATTTCTTATAGCACAATAGTATTCCATTACATTCACAACTTGTTTAGCCATTCACCAATTGATGGGCCTCCCCTTGATTTCCAGTTCTTTGCCACCACAAATAGAGTTGCTATAAATATTGTTGTACATACGGTCCTTTTCCCATTTGTATGACCTCTTTGGTATACAGGCTTCTAAAGATGAGGTATTGCTAGGTCAAAGGGTATGCACATTTTTATAGTCCTTTGTGCATAGTTCCAAATTGCTCTCCAGGATATTTACATCAGTTCAGAACTCCACCAACAAGGCCTTATTGTTCCAATTTTCCCACATCTTCTCCAGCATTTATAATTTCCCTGTTTTGTCATGTTAGCCAATCTGAAAGGTGAGAAATGTGGTAACTAAGAGTTGTTTTAATTTACATTTCTCTAATCAATAGTGATTTATGGCATTTTTTTTCATATGATTACAGATGTCTTTCATTTCTTCCTCTGAAACCTGCCTGTTCATATCCTTTGAACATTTATCAATTGGGAAATAACTTGTATTCTGTTTTTTTCTTTTCTATTATTTTTATTTTTTTTCCTTTTTTAATTAACTTTTGTTTATTTTTAGTTTACATCATTCATTTCCACAAGATTTTCAGTAACAAATTTTCTTCCCACCTTTCCCCTACCCTCTACCTCAAAACATCAATCCCAATGTATACACCCTCCCCCAATCTGGTCTCTCCTATATCCTCCCCCATAACCTCTCTGACTTTCCATTAGGGCAAGATGGAGGTCCCTAACCCAGTGCCTGTATATCTTATGTCCCAGTTGCATGTACATAATGATTATGTGTGTATATACATATATGTATATATATATATATATATATATATGTATGAAACATTTGATTTTAAACTTTAAATTCTAGATTCTTTCCTTTCCTCTCTCATCTCCTGCCCCTTCTGGGAAGACAAGCAATTTAATACAGGCTGTTTATGTGTAGATACACAAAACATCTCCACAATAGACATGCTGTGAAAGACTAACCATATTTCCCTCCATCCTATCCCATCTCCCACTTGCTGTTTTCTCTACTTTGTCCCTGTCCCTTTACAAAAGTGTGTGCTTCTAACAACCACCCCCCCAGCCTGCCCTCCCCTCCATCATCTCCCCTCTCATCCCCTTCCCCCCTACTCTCCTGTAGGGCAGGATACCCAATTTAGAGTGTATGTCATTCCCTCCCTAGGCCAAATTCAATGAGAGTAAGGTTGACCCCTTCCCTTTTGCCTTCCTGTTCTTCCCCTCCCTTGTAAATTATCCCTTGCCTCTTT
>CM053581.1:309323220-309339441 GCA_028627135.1 Pseudochirops cupreus | reverse complement strand
AATGATACTGATGGTTTTCCTAATATTGAACCATCCTTACATTCCTGGAATAAATCTAACCTGATCAAAATGTATTATTCTTGTGATAAGTTGCTGTAGTCTTTTTGCTAATATTTTATTTAAAATTTTTGCATCTATATTCATGAGGGAGATTGGTCTATAATTTTCTTTCTCTGTTTTGTCTTTCCCTGATTTAGGTATCAGTACCATATTTGTGTCATAAAAAGAATTTGGTAAGACTCCTTCCTCACCAATTTCCCCAAATAGTTTGTAGAGTATTGGGATCAATTGATCTTCAAATGTTTGATAGAATTTACTAGCAAATCCATCTGGCCTTGGGGATCTTTTCCTAGGGAGTTCTCTGATAGCTTGTTCAGTTTCTTTTTCTGGGATGGGGTTATTTAAGTAATTTACTTCCTCTTCAATTAGTCTGAGCAACTTATATTTTTGTAAATATCCATTTCACCAATATTGTCAAATTTATGTGTATACAATTGGGTAAAATAATTCCTAATTATTGTTTTAATTTCCTCTTCATTGAAGGTACATTCACCCTTTTCATTTTTGAGACTTGAAATTTGGTTTTCTTCTTTCTTTTTTTTTTTATCATATTGACTAAGAGTCTATCAATTTTATTGGTTTTTTCATAAAACCAAATCTAGTTTTATTTGCAAGTTCAACAGTTTTCTTACTTTGAATTTTATTAATCTCTCCTTTGGTATTCATGATTTCTAATTTAGTTTTTAATTGAGGATTTTCAATTTGTTCTCTTTCTAGCTTTTTCAATTGCATGCTCAATTTGTTGACCTCCATTTTCTCTAATATTTTCATGTATGCACTCAGGGATATAAAACTTCCCCTAAGAACTGCCTTTGCTGCATCCCACAAATTTTGGTATGATGCCTCATCATTGTCATCCTCTTGAATGAGTTGCTTCTATAATGCTTCCTCTTGAATGATTGCTTCTATAATTTCTTGTTGACCCACTCATTCTTTAGATTAAATTATTTAGTTTCCAATTAGTTTTTTGCCTATCTTTCCATGGCCCTTTATTGCATAGAATTTTTATTGCATCATGATCCGAGAATGATGCATTTAATATTTCTGCCTTTCTATACTGAATTGTGAGGTTTTTATGAACTAGTACATGATCAATTTTTGTGTATGTGCCATGTACTGCTGAGCAGAAGGTATATTCCTTTTTATCCCCATTCAGTTTTCTGCAGAGATCTATCATGTCTAGCCTCTCTAAAATTCTATTTGCCTCCTTAACTTCTTTCTTGTTTATTTTGAGTTTAGATTTATCAAGTTCAGAGAGGGGGAGATTGAGGTTCCCCACTAGTATTGTTTTGCTATCTATTTCTTCCTCTAATAAGGGAAGTCACAATTTCCTCTAGGAATTTGGAGGCTATACTGCTTGGTGCATATATGTTAAGTAATGACATTGCTTCATTCTTGATGGCGCCTTTTAGTAGGATATAGTTTCTTTCCTTATCTCTTTTGATTAGATCTATTTTAGCTTTTGCTTTATCTGAGATAAGTATTGCTTTTTTTCTTTTTACTTAACCTGAAGCATAATATATTCTACTCCATCCTTTTACCTTTACGCTGTGTGTATCCCCTTGTTTCAAATGTGTTTCTTGTAGACAGCATATTGTAGGATTGTGGTTTTTAATGCATTCTGCTATCCACCTCTGTTTTATGTGGGAGTTCATCCCATTCACATTCACAGTTATGATTGCTATCTGTGACCTTCCCTCCATCTTATTCCCTCCCCTGTTTATACCTTTGTGTCTTCCTTTTCCCTTTCCCTCCCCAAGAATTTTTCTTTTGACCTCCCCCTCCCTCAGCATTCCCTCCCTGTGTACCCCCTCTTTACCTACCTTTCCCCTTGCTACTCTTTCCCTCCCAACTGACCACCTCCCCCTTGTTACACCCCTCTCTCCTTATCCCTCTTACTGCCTTTAGGGCACAATAGATTTTTTTTCTTAACAGAGTATGTTATTTCCTCCTTGAACCCAAACCAATGCTAGTAAATTTCATACATTGCTCCTTTCCCTCCCTCTTTTCCCTCTGTTGTTATGAGTTTTGTATCTTTTCATGTTAGAATCTAAACTTAGCCATTTGTATTGATTCCTGTTTAAATCAGAACCAATGAGAGTAATGATCCTATGATGCTCATCTCATTCCTTCCCACTCCTCCACTTTAGTATGTTTTTATGCCTCTTCTTGTGGTATAATTGACCATCTTCTGCCTCTACCTTTCCTTTTCTCCCATTACAATTCCTTTCTTTGCCTTAATAGGGTTTTTTTTTAAATCTTCAGATTAGTTCACTTATACCCACACCCTCTTTGTATGTATAACCCTTTTAAAAGTCACAATACTTATACAAATTTCAGTGTTGACAGGTATCTGCTTCTCATAAAGGAATGTAAACAGTTTGCTCTTATTGAGTGTCAAGTTATGTGCATGTGTGAGCATCTGTGTGTGTATGTGTCTTTGTGAGTGTGTTTTCCTTGTTTACCTTTTTATGTCTTTCTTGGGTCTTGTAAGTGGAGATTGAATTTTCCATTGAGCTCGAGCTTTTTCGTAAGGAAAGTCCAGAAGCCTTTATTTCATTAAATGACCATCTTGCCTGAAAGAATATGTTCAGTCTTGCCAGGTAATTTATCCTTCCTTGCAGTCCTAGCTCTTCTGCTTTATGAAATATCACATTCCAATCCCTCTGATCTTTTAATGTAGTAGCTGCTAAATCCTGTGTAATCCTGACTATAGTTACATGATATTTGAATTGTTTTCTTTTGGCTGCATTCAGTATTTTCTCCTTGACCTTGTAGCTCTGGAATTTGGCTACTATATTTCTTGGAGTTTTCAATTTGGGATCTCTTTCAGGAGGAGATTAGTGAATTCTTTCAATAACTATTTCCCCTTCTGATTCTAGGATCTCAGGACAGTTTTCTTTGACAATCTCTTGGAGGATGCTGTGCACACTGCTTTTTTCATCACTGCTTTCTGGTAGGCCAATAATTCTTAGGTTATCTCTCCTGGATCTGTTTTCCAGGAGATATTTTGTTTTTCCAGTGAGATATTTTGCACTCTCTTCTAATTTTTCAATCTTTGTGTTTTGTTTGACTGACTCTTGTTGCATCACAGAGTTCTTGGCTTCAATTTGACTAATTGTAATTTTTAGTGAATTATTTTCCCCAATTAGTTTTTGGAACTCCTTTTCCATATGTTCAGTTTTCATTTTTATGGAGGTATTTTCTGTAGTTAGATTTTGGACCTCCTGTCCTAATTCTCCAATTTTACTTTTTAAAGAATTGTTTTATTCAGTGAAATTTTTTTTTCCAATTTGATCAATGTAGATTTAAATTTATCTCCTACCTCTCTAATTTTGTTTTTAAATTCCCTCTTGAAATCCTCCCAGAATGCTTTTTTGCCTCGAGACCAATTCACATTTCCTTCTGTGGTCGCCAGTGTGTGTATAGAGTCCATGTTGCCTTCTGAGTTTGGTTGTTCTTGCTCACTATAAAAGGATTTGATGGTCCTAGCCATTGCAGTTTCCTTCTTCCCCTCATGGTTCCCTATGTCCTAGATTTTTAGAGTGGATATCTGCTTCTGGGGAGCAGGAGTATTGAGCTTCTCAGGCTGGGAGGTAGAGGTTTGGTTGTTAACTTCGTGAGCTGTAGCCTCTGAGAGTGCAGACTGAGCCAAGTCCAGGACTCCCAATGTTTCCCCTGAGTTACCCTGAGGCTTACAGAGTAACCTATGGGGGCAGGGTAGTCTAGCTCCTTCAGATTTCCATGTCTGTGTCTCTGGACTACAGCTCAGGCTCACTGTAGTAGAAGGCCAGCAGAAACAGAAGGCTGTAATTTGCTTATTGGCCAGGTTGTGCTAAAGCACACCTGGGCTTTTGTTGTTAGGGCTTGCTGGCTCTACCCTCCTGGGCTTAGACTCCTACTGTCTCCCTTCCCCTTTCTTCAGTGACACCCAAGCCTGAGGCTGTTTCCATTAATTCAAGATTTTACTCTGGGTAGGGCATTTAACTCCAGACTTTTCTTGGTCAGGGAGGGGGGATGAGAGCAACTAAATTTTATTCCTCTATATTGACTTCTGGAAATTTGGGTATGTAATTTTAAACATCCAGGCTGCAGGCTGTTAGCCCCAGGAAAAGCTGCTGACCCTGTTGTGGGCCCTGATTTTTTTCCTACCCAGTTCCAATGAACCTCTGTCCTGTGGTGAGATGGGTGCAAACCCCTCTGGCTGGGTGAGTCTGCTGGCTGGCTGAGGCTTCTTCTCAGTCTGCCTTACTCTGCTCTCAGATCCGTGTGGGTGCAGCTCCTGTGTACTCTACATTCTCCTTGCCCCAACCTGAGTAGGCACTTTCCTGGGCCGGGAATCTGCCATGCTTTGTCTCCCAATGGGTTCTGTCACTCTTAAATCCATTCAAATTCACTTTTAAGCTTTTAGGGACAGAATTCTTGGAGGAGCTTGGATAGGCTACTGACTCCTTTCTGCCATCTTAGCTCTGCCCTCCAGGGTCTCATTGCTTGAATGTATAGCAAGACAAAATTATAAAAATGATAGGCATTTTCAAATTGATAAATGAACAAAGTGAATTTACAGGGTTTATTTTATTTTTTAAAAATGTTTATTTATTTTTAGTTTTCAGCATTCATTTCTACAAGATTTTGAGTTACAAATTTTCTCGTCATCTTTCCTCTATGTCCAACCACAAAATAGTGAGCCTACTGAATACCCCTTTCCTCAATTTGTTCTCACTTATATTATTTACCATCCCACCCCTAAATTTGTAAAAGGGCAAGATGGATTTCTATATGTATCTTATTTCCCAGTTGCATGGAAAAAACAATTTATTTTTAACGTTTGCTTTTAAAACTTTGATTTCCAGATTCTTTCCCATCTTCCCTCCTCACTCACCTGCACTGGGAAGACAAGCAATTCAATACAGTTGTAAATTTATAGTTATGGAAAACATTTCCATAGTAGTTATATTGTGAAAGACTAACTGTATTTCCCTCAATCTTATCCCATCCCCCACTTATTCCATTTTCTATTTGACTATGTCCCTTTTCAAAAATGTTTGCTTCTAACTACCCTATCCCCAAATCTGTCCTGCCTTCTATTATCCCTCTCTTATTTGCTTCACCCCTACTTTCCTTTAGGGTAAGATACTCAATTGAGTGTGTATGTTATTCCTTCCTTAAGGTAAATTCAATGAGAGTAAGGTTGACGCATTCCCTTTCACCTTCCTGCTTTTCTCCATTGTAGCAGCTTTGTGTTGCCTCTTTTATATGAGATAATTTACCCTATTCTATCTCTCCCTTTCTCCTCCCAATATATTGCTCTTACTTCTTAATTTTAAGTTTTAGATATCATCCGTTTATATTCAACTCATTCTGTGCCCTCACTCTACGTACACATTTACACACATATATACACTCACATATATATTTATACATACATGTACCCTCCCATACACACATATATTTGTGTGTATACATATATACTTATATGCACATATATATATTTCTTTCCACTATCCTAATACTGAGAAAAAGTTTCATGAGTTACAATTATTGTTTTTCCATATAGGAATATAAATAGCTCAACATTAATAAGTTCCTTACAATTTATTTTTCCTGTTTACCTTTCATGCTTCTCTTGCTTCTTGTATTTGAAAGTCAAATTTTCTGTTCAGCTCTAGTTTTTTCATTAAGAGCACTTGAAAATCCTCTATTTCATTGAATGACCATATTTTCCCCTGAAGCATTATACTCAGTTTTGCTGAGTAGGTGATTCTTGGTTTTCATCTTAGTTTCTTTGACATCTGGAATATCATATTACAAGCCCTTCAAGCCCTTAACGTAGAAGCTGCTAATCTTGTGTTATCCTGATTGTGTTTCCATAACACTCAAATTGTTTCTTCCTGACTGCTTGTAGTATTTTCTCCTGTACCTGGGAAGTCTGGAATTTGGCTATAATATTCTTAGGAGTTTTCTTTTTGGTATCTTTTTCAGGAGGTGAGTGACTGGGCTTTGCTCCCAGCCGGATGTGATAGACCTTTTCTGTTGGCCTGCCAGGCTGCCTTCTGAGGGGTATTTGTTTCTCACTGTCACTATGTTGGTTCTGTGGCTCTAAAATTTGTTCAGAGACATTTTTAAAAAGGTATTGGAGGTGGTTGCAATGGGAGCTTAAGTAAGTTACTGCTTTTACTCCACCATCTTGGCTCCATCCCCTAAAAGTTTTTTTTTAATTAATTCAGTTATTTTTAGTTTTCAACATTCACTTCCACAAGATTTAGAGTTCTAAATGTTCTCTCCATCTCTCCCATCCCCTCCACTCCAAGATGGCATGAATTCTGATTACTCCTTCTCCCAATCTGTCCTCCCTTCCATCATGACCATCACTCCTTCTCTTATCCTCTTCCCATTTCGTTTTTCTGTAAGGCGAGATAGATTTCTATACTCCATTGCTTCTATATCTTATTTCCTAGTTGCATATAAAAACCAATTTTAGTATTCATTTCTAAATTTTTGAGTTCTAAATTCTCTCACTTTCTCCCTTCCTCCCTACACTCATTGAGAAGGCAAGCAATTTGAAATAGGTTATACATGTGTAGTAACGCAAAATACTTCCATAACAGTCATATTGTGAAAGACTATTTTCCCCATAATCCTATCCCCACCTTGATTCTATTCCCTGCATTGACCCAACCCATCTTCAAAAGCTTTTGCTTCTGATTACCCTTTCCCCCAATCTGCCCTCCCTTCTATTACACCCTCTTTATCCCCTTCTCCCCTAGTTTCTTGTAGAATGTGATAGATTTTCCCCTCCAATTTCATGTGTATTATTCCCTCATCAAGGCAAAGCTGATGAAAGTAAGGTTCTCTCATTCCTTCTCCTCTCCCCTCCCTTTCCTTTGCCTCCACTGTAAATGCTTTTTCTTGCCTCTTTTATAGGAGACAATTTGCCCCTTTCTACCTCCTTTCTCCTTCTTCTAGTCCATTCCTCTCTCACTCTTTAATTTTATTTTCTTGATATCACTACTTCATATTAAACTCACCCTGTGCCTTTTGTGTGTATATGTATGTATATACATATATATGTATATGTACATGTGAATGTATGTACATACATAGAAACACATGCATATCTATTTATATGTCTATCTATCATCTATCTATCTATCTGTCTGTCTGTCTTTCTATACCCTCCAACTACCCTAATAATGAGAAAAGGCGTATGAGTTACAGAGAACATCTTTCCATGTAGTAATGTAAACAATTCAACTTTAATAAGTCCCTTATGCTTTCTCTTTCCTGGTTACTTTTTCATGCTTCTCTTGAGTCTTATATTTGAGAGTCAAATTTTCTATTCAGCTCGGGTCTTTTCATCAAGAATGCTTGGAAGTTTTCTCATTCATTGCATGTCCATTTCTCCCCTGAAAGAGTATGCTTAGTTTTGCTTCATAGGTGATTCTTGGTTTTAATCCTAGCTCCTTTGACCTCTGGAATATTATATTCCAAGTCCGCTGATCCCTTAATGTAGAAGATGCTAGATTTTGTGTTATTCTGATTGTGTTTCCATAATACTTGAATTATTTCTTTCTGGCTGTTTGCATTATTTTCTCCTTGACCTCAGAACTCTGGAATTTGACTCCAATATTCCTAGGAGTTTTCTTTTGGGGGATCTCTTTCAAGAGGTGATCTGTGGATTCTTTCTATTTCTATTTTACCCCCTGGCTCTAGAATATCAGGACAATTTTTCTTGATAATTTCTTGAAGGATGGTGTCTATTCTCTTTTTTTCATCATGGCTTTCAGGTACTTCAATAATTTTTAAATGATCTGTCCCTGATCTGTTTTCTAAGTCAGTTGTTTTTCCAATTAGATATTTCACATTGTCTCCTATTTTTTCACTTTTGTTTTTTGTTTTATAATTTCTTGATTTCTCATAAAGTCATTAGCTGCCATTGGCTCCATTCTAACTTTGAAGGAATTATCTTCTTCATTGAACCTTTGAATCACTAAAGAATGTTATTTTCTCCACTATTTTTTGGATCTCATTTAGCAAGATGTTGATTCATTTTTCATTATTTTCTTGCATTACTCTCATTCCTCTTCCCAATTTTTCCTCTACTTCTCTTATTTATTTGTTTTTCAAAAGCCTTTTCAAGCTCTTCTAAGACCTGAAACCATTTCACATTTTTTCTTGGAAGCTCTGGGTGCAAGAGTTTTGACTTTGTTGTCTGCTTCTGGTTATATGTCTTAATTTACTTTGTCATCAAAGTAAAATTCTATGATTTTTTTTTCATCTTTTGGTCATTTTCCCAGTCAATTATATGATTTTTTACTTTTTGTTAACATGAGACTCTGCTTTCAGTGTAGAGGGTGTAACAGTCCAAGTTTCATGGGTTTTGTGTAGCTGTTTTTAGAGATGCTTCTAGAGACTTGTAAATTTTCAGTTCTTCCAAGTGGTGTGATAAAAGGAAAGATGTTTACTCCTCTCCAGGCCTGTGCTGTCATCTGTGGGTGACCACAAGCACTCTTTTCTGACTTGGAATTTTGAGATGGATTACTTCTCCACTGGTGCGAGAAGCTTTGCTACGCCAGTGCTCCTCCTCATCCCAGGACTATGACCCAGATTCATGCACAGGCAAAGCAAGAGAATATTCCCTTAGTTCCAGCAAAGAGTTACCTGCAATGACCTTCTGATCAGCTTTATGATCCCTCACTGTCCGTGGACCCAGAGCTCCTAAACTATCTGCAGCTAATTTTCCTGCTGCCTTGGAGTCTGGGCTGGACCATGCTCCTCTTTCTCCCAGGTTCCATAGACCTTTCCACTGACCTTCTATTCTGTCCTTGGTGTTTGTGGGTTGAGAAGTCTGGAAACTGCCACAGCTGCCAGTAATTCAATCCCCTGAGGCCTTCCCCAGGCAGGTCTCTACTGTGGTATTTTGCTCTAGACTCTCTTCATCTCCCAATTTAGTGCAACAGACCTTTCCTGTTGACCTCCAGGGCTCGAAATTTGTTTCACTCTGTCATTTTGTGGGTTCTGCTGCTCTAGAATTTGTTTAGAGTCATTTTTACAGGTATTTGGAGGAGTTTAGGAGAGAATTCAAGCAAGACCCTACTTTTACTTCCAAGAAGCTTTTTCAGCAGAAGAAATCAAAGTTATCAGAGAACATATAAAATTTTCAAAATCACTAATAATTAGATAAATGCAAATTAAATGAAAATTATAAATGCTGTAAGAGATGTAGAAAACTGGGCACACTAATGCACTGATAGTGAAGCTGTGTCCAACCATTCTTGAGAACAATTTGGAACTATGCTCAAAGGGATATAAAACTATGTATACCTTTTGACTATCAACATCATTGCCAGGTCTTTATCCCAAGAAGGACATGGAAAAAGGGAAAGGACCTACATGTAAAAAAAATTAGGATCTCTTCATATGGTGACAAAGAATTAGAAATTGAGGGGATGCTCATTATTTGGAAAATGACTGAACAACAAAGATGCAGTCTATGATCATGATCAAATGCTATTGATGAATAAATAATGAAGAGAATAGTCTCAGAAAAGCTTGGGAAAACTTCTATGAATTGACATAAAGTAAAAAGTTAGCAGAACCAGGAGATCATTGTACACAGTAACAGAAATATTGTAATGGTGATCAACTGTCAAAAAGTTAGCTACTTTGACCAACGCAGTGCTCTAGGACAGTTATAAATGACTCATTCTGAAAAATGCTATCCACCTGAAGAAAGGGAACAGATGAGCCATGAATACCAATTGAAGCATTTTTTTTTATTTTATAAGATTTTTTTTTGTTTTTTCTTGTTTTGCTTTTTTGTAGCATGGATAATATGGAGATGTTTAGCAAGACTTCACATGCATAATAATTATCATATTGTTTGTTTTCTCAATGGGTGAAGGAGTGACTGGAAGGAGAAATAAAACTGGAATTTGAATAGTGCTAAAAGAATGTTAAAAAAAAGAAAAATCAGAGAAAAAAGACACTCTCTGCTTTTTAGGGAGTGCACAGTGTAATGCTGGAAGACAATACATAGAAGAAAGCTGAGGGTGAAGGGCAGTGTTGAATTCCAGAGGTGTGCATGCTGGTGGGAAATGAAAAGACGCCTAGCCCTGTTGCCCTCCTTAAGTGGAGGATTTGCAGGAGCTCTCTAATATCTATCCTTTACTCTTTTTAATTAGAGGAAAGGAGGGGTTTACAAGGTCCATAGTAAATTTATTATTTCCATTTGACAAATAGGGAAACTGAAGATCAGAAAAATAACTTGCCCAAAGTGATATATAGATAGTAAGTATTGAAGGCACTACTTGAATGCATAGGCTGCTTATGACATTTAGTTTTTTCCTTTTATATCACTACTGCCTCACAGTTGCTTTAGAGGTCCAAATCATTGACTTCAGAATTTCATCCCTTGGTCATTGATTCTGGCTGCCCTTTATGTTCCATAATTTGTTGTCATCCTCTCAAGTGGCCCAACTGAATGAGAAATCAGTTCAAACCACTCAATATGAGCCCCTTTAGTGTCCTCACTGAGGAGGAAGAAAGTAATTATCTTTTTCAAACTTGAATTGGTGGTTTCCTTTCAAGAAGTAATATCTCTGAAGATGAATGTGGAAAAATTCCCCTTGACATTCCTGATTACAAACATGCATCAGTAACACCTAATATAGGCAGGAAAAAAAAACACACCATGCTTCAAATTAAGATTCTCAAAACAGGCTTTTCATTAAGACTTCAAAAGGCAGTTATCACAGGTTAAATACCAATTGATTTAAGAAGCATATTAGTGGAGGAGTGGAAATTGTGTATGTATTTCATTGCTGATCTAGTACATGAAGCTTATCTTATTTTTTCAATAATCAATTATTATGTTTGAAGATTAAATGAGTTAAAACAAAATTAAACATGGATTTGGAAATGCAATGATTTAGAGCTCTAGGAGGGAGGGAACTTTCCATCTTGCTCTATGCCTTAAAGAAGAGGTGCAATGATTGCTCATTAGAGATGTTTTAGGGGAGATTCTCTTTGAGGTAGAGATTTATCTGGATATCCACTAATGCCCTTCCAGGCCTGAAGATTCAAGAATTCTATGGATGTTGTTTCTACCTTTATATAAGAAATATCTTGGTCAGATATGTGCCTTCCTGGCACATTAGAGACACTATTTTTTAAAAAGAATTTCAAATTTAAGAAAAGAACCCCCAAAACTATCCAGTCTAACATTCTCATCACTTTTTTCATAGATGAAGAAATTGAGGCCCAAAGAAGATAATTGGCTATTCCAAGGTCACACAGACTTTTTTTTCAGAAAGAACTTCTTTTTATTTCTTTGTATCCTTCAGATCTTCAGGGCATGGGAGACGCAGAAAACGGTTGGAAGAGCTATCATGTAGTAATTATCAGGGCTATGAAATTTCAAGAAGCTGGCTATGACCATCTTTCTGACATAGGTTAAAAATGCTTAGTGAGATATGAAAAGGGAGTGGTGCAGCTATTTCCCCAATGTGAAAAGACTATCTCCTACCCATAGTCTGAAATGACTTTTAGAGTCATGAAGAACCTCAGAAGCATATGCTCTCTTTGTGTTTCTTTCTGTATTTCTATCTCCCTCTCTCTGTGTCTCTTTGTATTTCTTTGTTCCCTCTTCTCTCTTTCTTCCTGTCTGTTTTTCTGACTTTCTGTCATTGTCTCTTTCTCTTCTGTTTCCTATCTCCATCTTCCTCTCTTTCTGTCTGTCTGCCTCTTCTCTGTCCCTCTCCACATATATGTATGTATGTATACATATATGTGTGTATATGCATATGTGTATATATATACACATATGTGTATATAAACACATGCACATGCACACACACACACACACACACACACACACACACACACACATTGCAAAACCTTTGACCACCTACTATATCCCAAACAGATAAAAGAAATGGAAAAGTACCTACGTATACAAAAAATATATATAGCAGTTTTTTTGTGGTGACAAAGAGTTGGAAATTGAGGGGATGCCCATCAAATGGGGTATAGCTGAATATGTTGTGTTATATTGTGATAGACTATGATTCTGTTATAAGAGATAAAAGCAGGATGCTGTTAGAAAAAATGTGGACTTACATGAACTGATACAAAGTAAAGAAAGCAGAAACAGGGTAATATTTTATCCAGTGATAGCACTATTTTGCAATGATCAACTGTAAATGACTTAGCAATTCTCAGCAGTACCAAGATACAACACAATTCTGAAGGACCTATGACTAAAAAATTCTATGCATCTCCAGAAAAGAACTGATGGAATCTGATTACAGATCAATGCATAAGGTTTTTCAAACTTTTTTCTTTTCTTTTCTTTTCTTTTCTTTTCTTTTTGGCTTGTTTTCTCTTTCACAACTTGACAAATATGGAAAAAAAGAGAGAGATTATAGACCATAGTGCCTTGATCATTAAGAAAGACTAGTCCAAGGTGCTTAGAGCTTGAGTATATACAGGTCAGCTATGCTACTAAGAATGTAGTAAGACCATGCATAGTTTATGATTAAAATGATGTCTGCATCATCTTTTTTATTTTTATATTTCAATATACAATTCCACAAGATTTTGAGTTATAATTTTTCTCCCAGTCTTTCCTCTATCCCCCACTCCAAAATAGCAAGCCTAATGAATACTCCTTCCCCAAATCTGTTCTCTCTTGTATCCTCCCCCTTCACCACCGTAACTTTCTGGAATGGCAAAATGGGTTACTATACCCTAGTATCTATGTATCTTATTTCCCAGTTGCATGTAAAAAGCAAATTTTTAAACATTTGTTTTTTAAAACTTTGGGTTCCAGATTTTTCCCTTCTTCCCTCCCTACCCGCCCCCACTGGGAAGATACACACTTCAATATATATTGTGCATGTGTAGTTACCCAAATAATTTCCATAGTATATTGTGAAAGACTAACCATATTTCACTCCATCCTATCCCAGACCCCACTTATTCTATTTTCTCATTGATTCTATCCCTTTTAAAAAATGTTTGCTTCCAGCTACCCTCTCCCCCAAACTGTCCTCTCTTCTATCCCTCCCGCTCTTATCCACCACCCCCCTATTTTCCTATAAGGTAAGATACCCAATCGAGTGTGCACATAATTCCATACTTAGGCCAAATTCAATGAAAATCAGGTCGTCCCATTCCGTTTCACCTTCCTGCACTTCCCCTCCATTGTAACAGTTTTCTCTTGCCTCTTTTACATGAGAGAATTTACCCTAATCTATCACTCCCTTTCTTCTTCTCCCAATAAATTTCGCTCTCACCTCTTAATCATCCCTTCATGTTCAACTCATCCTGTGCCCTCTGTCTATGTTTGCATGAACATACAAATGACCACACTCACTCACATATATATTTATATACACACATCCTCCTATACATACATATATATGTAGTATAAATACATACACATATGTGCATTATATACATACATACATACATACATATATATGTATATATATGTATATATATATATATCATATATACACACCACACACACACACACACACACACAAATATATGTTCCCTTCAGCTACCCTCATACTAAGAAAAGTCTTATGAGTTATAATTATGGTTTTTCCATGGAGGAATGTAAATAGTTCAACTTTAATATGTTACTTATGATTTCTTTTTCCTGTTTACCTTCTCATGATTCTCTTGCTTCTTGTATTTGAGAGTCAAATTTTCTGTTCAGCTCTGCATTTTTTATCAGGAATGCCTGAAAGTCCTCTATTTCATTGAATTACCATATTTTCCCCTGTAGCATTATACTCAGTTTTGCTGGGTAGGTGATTCTTGGTTTTAATCATAGCTCCTTTGACCTCTGGAATGTCATATCCCAAACCCTCCAAACCCTTAATGTAGAAGCTTCTAGGTCTTGTGTTACCCTGATTGTATTTCCACAATACTCAAATTCTTTCTTCCTGACTGCTTGCAGTATTTTCTCCTTGACCTGGGAATTCTTTAATTTGGCTGTAATATTCCTGAGAGTTTTCTTTTTGAGATCTTTTTCAAGAGGCAATTGGTGAATTCTTTCAATTTCTATTTTGCCCTCTGGTTCTAGAATATCAGGACAATTTTCCTTGAGAATTTTTTTGAAGGATGATTTCTAGGCTCTTTTTTTAATCATGGCTTTCAGGTAGTCCAGTAATTTTTAAATTATCTCTCCTGGACCTGCTTTCCAGGTCGCTGGTTTTTCCAATGAGATATTTCATATTGCCTTCTATTTTTTTTTTACATTCATTTGGATGTATTTTATAGTATCTCAATTTCTCATAGAGTCATTAGCTTCCAATTGCTCCAGTCTAATTTTGAAGGAGTTATTCCCTTCAGTGAGTTTTAAAAATTTCTTTTCCATCTGGCAAATGCAGCTTTTTAAGGCATTCTTTTCCCCATTGGCTTTTTGGGCCTCTTTTGCCATTTCAGTTAGTCTATTTTTAAGGTGTTATTTTCTTCAGTCAGGCTGTTGACTCAGTTTTCATGATTTTCTTGCATCATTCTCATTTCTCTTCCCAATTTTTTTTCCACTTCTCTTAGCAGATTTTCAAAATCCTACTTGAGCTCCTCCATTGCCTGTAACCAATTCATTTTTTTCTTGAAGGCTTTTGATGCAGGAGTTCTTTCTCTGAATGTAGACATCTTTCACCATCATGAGTCTTTTGGAATTGTCTTATAACCCTGCATTGCTGAGGAGAATCCACCCTATCAAAGTTGGTCATCACTCATATGTTGTGTCTATAATTGTGTACAAATTTCTCCTGGTTCTGCTCTTCTCATGCAGAATTAGTTCATATAAGCCTCTCTGGGTAAAAAGGAAGTGTTCTGCTCCTTATTTCTTATAACACAATAGTATTCTGTTGTACACATATACCACAACTTGTTTAGCCATTCACCAATGGATGGGAATCCCCTTAATTTCCAATTCTTTGCCACCACAAAAGAGCTGCTATAAATATATATATATTTTTATATAGGGGTCTTCCTTGCACTTCTATGATTTCTTTGGTATATTACTCTAGAAGTGGTATTTCAGGGTAAAAGTGTATGAAATTATTTATAGCCCTTTCAGCATAGTTGCAGATTGCTCTGAAGAATGGTTGAATCAGTTCACAACTCCACCAACAATGCATTAGCATTCCAATGTTTCCACATCCTCTCCAGCATTTACCATTTTCCTGTTTAGTCATCTTAGCCAATTGTAATGCCATGGACAAGCAGCTTCCCCCCAAAATGCTACTGTTATCATCTTTTAAGGCTCTGATTACACAGTATAGTGAACACTCCATTTATCCCATTACAAATCAAGGCAAATATTCACAACAAATCACAATACAATATTCACCACATTACATCTTATCACAGAAAATCACAATATAGGTTTTACAACAGCTTAACATCAGAATGGTCACATAGTTTTCACCAAACTGGTCAAAGTATTTAGAACAAAGAACAAAAGAATAATCATCTGGTTTCCTTAATGGGGAAACCCTCCTTACTTAATCATTCAATCATTTCACAATACAAGTCAGTCTTCCACTCATGTGGCAATCATAGCTGAACTTAGTCACTTATCCAGATTCATGATTACTAAGTATCATTAATCACTAAATACAATCATTAGAAAATTACACAAACCCTCCACCTTTCACAGTCTAGTAAACTTCAATTTCATCACACATTCAATATCCAAGGAGAGACCTTTTCTTCATCTTGACTCAGGGAGGTCTCTCAGATTCCCTGGATCACCTTCCATGGTCCCAGCTCCTACCAGAATCCACCAGTCACCTGGATTCAGAGGCAGACAGTTCCTAGGTTTTCATCTAGTCCTCTGGGCAGTTCTTGGACCACATTGAAGTTCACAGGGTCCAGCACATCTCAAAACCTTCTCCACTTCTGTTGCTGGGAACTCAAGGATCAACCAAGCCACAAACAAACAAAGTTTTATCCTGGTCATGCTTCTTCAGAACCCCAGCAGTTTAGTGGGCCCTAAGACCCAGAAGAAATCTCGGCCTTCAAGGTGACAGCAGTCACTTTGGCCTTCACCAGATTCTGGTCTCATAGAAAAGGTCAATTCAGTTCTCAGTCCAGTAGCAGCCTAGCTCCCAGATGCTGAAAAAATTCTGTTTC
>CM053581.1:309303884-309322720 GCA_028627135.1 Pseudochirops cupreus | reverse complement strand
ATATATATATATATATGCAATTATTATTATTATTATTATTGACTACATCCAATTGGAACTTGAGACACACAGGCACTGCAGTTGGGAGATCCATCCTGCCCTACCAAAAAGTGACATAGGAGAGAATAGACTGGGGGAGGGGGGAAACACTGGGATGGCTGTTTTGGGGTGGTGGGTGGTCGAAAGAAGGGGAGAAAATATGTAACTCAAAATCTTGTGGAAATGAATGAGGCAAACTAAAATAAAATTAAAAAAAATTTGGATGCTGTGCCATTTGCTACTTATATGTTTATTATTCATATTGTTTCATTATGTATGGTGGTTTTTAGCAAGATAAAGTTTCCCTTTTCATCTCTTTTAATTAGGCTAATATTTGCTTTTGTTTTGTCTAAGATCATGATTGCTACCCTTGCTTTTTTTTTTTTTTACATTAGTTGAATCATAATAGATTCTGCTCCAGTCCCTTACTTTATTAGTGTATGTCACTCTGTTTCAATTCTGTTTCTTGATTGTTGGATTCTAGATTCTGATCCAGTCTCCATATTCTTCCATTTTATGTGTAAGTTCATCCATTTCACAGTTCCGGTTATGCATACTGTGTGTTTCCCTCCATCTTATTTTCTGCTGTTCATTCTTCTCTTTGTTTTTATACTGTCCTTTCCTAAAGTTTGTTTTCTGATGACTGATTTTTTTTTATCTGTCTCCATCTTATCACCTTTGCTTCTCTTACCCCCTTCTGCTCCTACTTGTATAAGACAGATTTTTGCTAACAATGGAATATGTATTTATATATTTTATTTGTTGAACCAGTTTATATGTGAATAAGGTATGTATTCCCTGCCCTCCCAAACACACCATTTTCCCCTCCACTGTAAAAGTTCCTCCTTGAATGTCTCTTGTGTATGAGATATTTTTCGACATTCTTCCTCTTCCTTCCCCCTTCTTCCTCATCTCACCTATACATTTTTTTACATCTTCTAAACATAATTTACTTGTCCTCACACATTCTTTTTTAAAATATTTTTATTAATTGATTTATTCATTCACTTTTAGTTTACAAGATTCAGTTCCACAATCTCTTGAGTTCCAAATTTTCTCTACCTCCCTTTCCCCCTCCTCCCATGGCAGCCCACAGTCAAGTATAGGATCTGTAAATACTTTCACATTGGACATTAGTCTGGTTGTAAAGAAGGGTTGTAACCAATGGAGTGAACAATGGGAAAGGAGAAGCAAAACCAAACATGGAAAAGAACAAGATCATCTAGTTTGTTTCAATCTCCATTTAAACTCTGTTCTTTCTAGATCTTTCTCTGAATGTAGACATCTCCTTCCATCCTAAGACTTTTAGAGATGTCTTACAATTGTGCATTGCTGAGAAGAGTCCAGTTTGTCAAAGTTGGTCACCACACATACGATGTGTCTGTGATTGTGTACAGATTTCTCATGGTTCTGCTCTTCTCACTTAGCATCTTTCTATGTGAAATCCTTCTAATTGCCCCAATAATTACAAATTTCTTAAAAGTTACGTGTATATTTTCCCAGTAAGAAATGTAAGTGATTTAACATTATTGAATATCTTATGATTCCTGTTTACCTTTTTATGCTTCTCTTGTGTATTTTATTTGAAAGTCAAATTTTCTTTTCAGCTCTTGTCTTTTCATAAGGAATACTTAAAAGTCTTCTACTTCATTAAATATTCATTTCTCTTGAAGGATTATACTTAATTTTGTAGTTTATTCTTTATTGAAATCTCATCCCTTTTGCCTTCTAGAATATCCTATTCCAAGTCCTCTGCTCCTTTAATATGATAGTTGCAAAATCTTATGTGATCTTTCCTATGGTTCCATGACATTTGAATCGTATCTTCCTCGCTGCTTGAAATATTTTTTATGATCTCTGGAATTTGACTATAATATTCCTGAAAGTTTTCTTGTATGTGTGTCTCTTTTAGAAGATGATGGTGGATTCTTTCCATTTCTATTTTACTCTGTGCTTCTATGATATTTGGACAGTTCTCCCTGATAATTTCTTGAAATATGATGTGAAGTCATTTTCTTTGATCATGGCTTCCAAGTAGTCCAGTAATTCTTAAATTATCTCTCTTCTATCTATTTTCCACTTCAATTGTTTTTCTGATGAAATATTTCACATTTTTCTGTTTTTCTTTTCATTTTTGACAGTGTTTTATTATTTCTTGATATCTCATGGAGTCATTAGCTTCCACTCACTCAATTCTAATCTATAAAGAATTATTTTCTTCAGGGAGTTTTATATCTCTTTTTCAATTTCAGCAGTTCTGCTTTTTAAAGAGATACTTTCATCAGTATTTTTGTGCCTCTTTTACCAATCTGTAGTCTTTTCTGATTTGATTTTTGAAATTAATTTTCAAGCTCCTTCAGGAATTCTTGTTGGTCTTTTCTCCAAATTCACCTAATTTTTTATGCGGAGGGAATACAGGGTGCTGCTTGCAACTGTTTTTGTCTTTGTTGCCTTCTGATTTTATGCGTTGATTTTTCTTGTCATCATGGTAGCTATTTATGATTGGGTTCTTTTTTATTGTTTACTCACTTTTACATTCTATTTTTAAAATATTTTGTACTATAGGTTAATATTGGGGTCTATTTTTGGCATCAGGAAGGGCAGTGACATTGTCTCAGGCTCCAGGTTTTTTCACGCTACTGTTTTCAGAGTTAGTTCTGGGATTTGGAAGTTTTCAGTGTTTCCAAGGTGGTGATTATTTCTGACTTGAGTGCCCCTAGAGTTGCTGCTATTTCTTCTGTTGCCACCACATAGTCCAATCACTGGTGTTTTATGCCCTTGAGCACCAACCAAGTCAGCCTCCCCCTGTGTCACCTATTTCTCTCTTCATTCTCTTATGTTGTCTTGGGCAGGAGGAATATCTCACTCTAACTTTTTGTTGTCTTTGGCACTATAGAACCAGATTTGAGTTGTTATTTGAAGGTTATTTGGAGGCAACTGTTAAAAGACCTTTGCTGAGTGCTTTCTCTATTCTGCCACCTTGTCTCTACACCCTGGAAGTCTCTCATAGGTAACTTCTCAACACCATGACTTGGTATTTTTTAACAATATACTTTGCAGAGAAGGAACTGAGTTGCATTGGTGGTGGGAATTTAATTACCCAGGAGTTCCTTATACTCATGATAACTTTTTAAATTAAGTATTATTTGTTTTACTTTGTCTTCCATCTTTTAATCAGTTCACATAAAAGTGAGGTTTAAGCCTTGCCCACACCCATTTCCCATCTATTGTTTTTTTAAAGCTCTTTTTTGTGTGCCTCTTTAATATGAGATAATTTCCCCCATTCTTACTCTTCCCTTCTCCCTTCTCCCCATGCATGCCTCTTTCTTATCTTTCCATTCTTTTTTTAAAGATAATCTCAATAAAATCAAGTCACTACAGTGCCCTCTATTTATGCAGTCACCCTAGTTGTCCTACTAATGATAAAGTTCTTAGAAAATACATGTATCATTCTCCTATATAGGAAAGTAAGCAGTTTAACTTTAAGTCCCTTATGATTTCTCTTTCATGTTTATTTTGTTATGCTTCTCTTGAATTTTATGTATGAATGTCAAATTTTCTATTCATCTCTAGTCTTTTCATCACTAATGATTGAAACTCCTGTATTTTATTAAATGACTTTTCTTTCTCCTCTGAAGAATTGTACTCAGTTTTGCTTCACAGGTTATTCTTGGTTGTAATCCTAGCTCCTTTGCCTTCCACAATATATCATAAAACCTCTGCTCCTTTAATGTGGTAGCAACTAAATATTGTGTGATCCTCTAAAATATTTGAGTGATTTCTTCCTGGTTACTTGCAATATTTTCTACTTGACTTGGGAGCTCTATAATACGGCTCTAATATTCCTGAAGGTTTTCATTTTATGAGGTCTTCCAGGAAATGATCAATTAATTCTTTCAGTTTCTCTTATTTCTTCCAGTTCTAAAATATCTGGACTGTATTCCTTTATGACTTCTTGAAGCATAATATTTGACTCTTTTTTGCTCATGGATTTCAAGTAACTTGATAATTCTTTAATGAGCTCTTTTCAATCTACTTTCCAGATTTTTTCCCCAATATCTTACTTTTTCCATATTTTTTCATTTTTGATTTCATTTCATTTTATTTTATTTTACTGATGTATTATGAAGTCACTAGATTCCACTTGACCATTGCTATTTTTAAGGCATTATTTTCTTCAGTTAACTTTTGTACCTCTTTTCACATTTGGCCAATTCTGCTTTTTAAGGAATTATTTTCCTCAGCTTTGTTGTGCTTCTTTTACCAAGTTGTTAATTCCCTTGTCATACTTTTCTTTCATTGCTCTCATTTCTTTTCCCATTTTTTTTCTCTACTGCTCTTTGATTTTTAAAAGCATCCTTTTCCCTTTTAAAAACAGCTTTCTCTTCTATGAATTCTCTTTAATGAATTCTATGAATTATTTCTGGACTTTTGCCTGATCTGTGTTTTTCTTTGAGGCTTTACTTGTAAATGTTTTCATAACATTGTTTTCTTCTGAGTTTGTCTTGAGTTTCATTGTCACCATAACCGTTTTTTTTGTAGTCTACGTTTTTGTTCTTGTTTGCTTGTTTTCCCATCTTTTACTATGGTCTTTAGATGAGAATTAAAATCTAATCAACTTGGAGATGAAGGGAGTGTCATTGTCTCAAGCTTCAGGTTTTTGTTTTTGCCTTGTTTTGTTTTGATTTTGTGTTTTGATTTGATTAGCAAATTTTCAGCGCTTCCTAGGTGGCCTGATTCCAGGAGAGATGTGACCACTGCCCTCTTGATCTGCATTCTGGTATTTACTTAGGAAGGGTCCTGCCCTGGAACTATTATCAGGAGATAAGTCGCCTGTTCTTTCCCCCCTAGAAGGAACTGTGACTCAGACTGCTCCTTCCTTGTGACGACAAGTGCTCCTTTCTATCCTGGAATTGCACCCAGTGTTAGTACATTTGGTCCCCTATAATCTATTTCTGAATAGTTGTTGAATTCTCTTATCACCTCTGGGAAGTAAGAGCTCTTAGAACTGTTGTTGTTTCTTCTGCTGCTGCTGTCATTGCTGTCACAGTCTTCAAGGTCGATAGTTAGTGTTGCCCTGCTGTGCTCCAGACCAGCCTGGCCATAAGTATCATGGATCTATCCTTCTTAATTCCTAAATTTTCTTAGGCTAGAAAAATATCTGATTCCAACTTTTTGTTGACTATTTCACTCCAGAATTTGATTAGACATACCATTTTAAAGTTGCTTTTTAGGAGAATATTGAGAGCAGCAGGTATGTGCTCCCTGCTCCACTTTCTTCTCTCCACCTCCCTAACTCATATTTCTAATTTCAGGTCCTTCCTTCTCTAATCTATCTTTGTCCCCTGGATCTTTCATTACCCTGATGATTTACTCTGCAGTGTTCTACTCCAAATCTTTCAGTTACTTCTTATTAACAACCAAATCAAGTATGATAAGTCATCTTGGGAGTGAAAGCCATTATATCGATCCAACCTACTTTCCCAGCCTTCTCTCCCCTTAAGATTCCTTCATGTCCACTACACAAGGAGCAAACTGGAATATTACTCTCTGTTCCATTTATTTCAAGATATTTTCCATTATTGTGCCTTTTCTCTTGCCATCATCTACATCTAAAACCCTTGCTCACCACCAATGTCTATTAGTAGAAGCATGACTCTTCCTTTGAGGCCCTTAGGAACCACATCCTACACTAAACTTTCCCTACTATTCTACTTTCATCCTACACCAAACTGGAAATCATCTCTCCTTACTTAGATTGTTAAAATTCCTTTCTTCTGGACCTTTCTTTGCATTTTCACTGTTTTCCTTACATGACAGGCACCTACATACATTGGGCTTTCCCTTCATTATATTTCTAATGCCTTAAGTGTTCTGGTGCCTTACATGTTGTTTTGAACCTAGTAATTATTTAATGTCTGTTGAAATGGATTAATTTCTGGGCACCATATTTTTTGAAGAACATTGACAAGATGGATTATTTCCACAGGAGAATGATCATGGTGAAGAAAGAACTTGAAACCATGTTATATGAGGATGAAGTAAAATGACTGACTGTATTTAACATGGGAAAGAGAAGATTAGGGGGCTATCAAGGTCATTGTCTTCACCTATTTTAAAGGTTAGCACATAAAAAGAGCTTAAATATATTTTGCTCATTATCAATGAACAGACCTAGAACCAATGGGGAGAGTATTATAGTCAGTAAGTCAATAGTAAATCAACAAGCACTTATTAAAAGCTTACCATGTGATGGGAATTTTACTGAATGTTTGTGGCACAATGACAGGCAGAAGACAGTTCCTGCCATAAAGGAGCTCACATTCTAATGAGAGAAGAAACATACAAGCAAATATATACAAAGTATATACAGGATAATCTGGAAGTTATTTTAGAAGACAGAAACAAGCATTAAGGGGCACAAAGAAAGACTTCTTACACAAGGTAGGACATTGGCAGGGACTTGAAGCTAGGGAAAACCAGGAGTTGAAGACTAGGTGGGAAAGTGTTCTAGACATGGGAGAGAGTCAATAAGATTACAGAGGGTTGGTGATGGAATGTTCAGGAGCATTAAGGAAACTGTATGATAGACTATGTGGAGTAGAGTGAAGAGTAAGAAGGCTAGAAAGTAGAAAGGAGTCAAATTAGAAAGGGATTAAAAACCTCAAAAGAGGATTTCATATATGAAATAGAACATGGAAGGGAGTTTATGGAGTTTTTTGAGAGGATAGTGACATAGTCAGAACTGCACTTAAAGAAGATCAATTTGAAGTAGGAAAGATGAGTCAGGGGAATCAACCAAAAAGACTATTCCATTTGTCTAGGCATGATGTAATGAGAGCTTATACCTTGGATAGTGGCTTTGTCTGAAGAGAAAAGGGAACATTATATAAGAAAGTAACAAAGTTAGAAACAACAGGACTTGGCAACTAACTGAATATGGGAGTGAGAGAGAAAGGGGAACGGAAGATGACACCTATGTGGTATCCCCAGGGAATTTGTAGGACAATGGTGCCCTCAACAGTATTAGTGACATTATTAGAAAGGGAGGGAAAGTTTGAGTAGAAAGAAGATTATTTCAGTTTTTGATACTTTGAGATTAAGATGTTTATGAAATGTCCTGTTTAAGATGTCCAATTGGCAGCTGGAGTTGTAAGAATGGAGGTCAGGGTTGGATAAATAGATATGAGCATCATATACATAGAGACCATAAAAGAGTCTATTGGAGGAGATTATATGACCAAGTGATATGACATAGAGGGAGAAGAGAAGAGGGCCAAAGAGATAGACTGGGCAAGAGCTATGATTAGTAGTTGTGAACTAGATGAAGATCTAGCAAGGGAGACTGAGAAGGATTGTAGAGACAAGTAGGAGAAAAAGGAAAGAGCAGTATAATGAATACCCAGAAAGTAAATCAAGAAAAAGAGGCTGATGGACAGCATAAAAACTGTATAAAGGTCAAGAAGTATAAGAACTGAGAAAAGGCCATTAGATTTGGCAATTAAGTTATCATTGTTAACTTTAATATCATTGTTAATGGAGCAGTTTCACTTGAATAGGGGTTTGGAAGTCAGATTACAGAATTAGGAAGCATGTGAGGAAAGAAAATGGAGTGAGTGGTTGCAAATTGCTTTCTCAAAGTCTTTAGCCCTGAAAGGGTGGAGAGATATAGTATGATAATTAGCATAGATGAATGGATCAAGGAAGGGATTTTTGTTCAAGGATGAGATAGACATGTATATTTTTATAGGCAGCAGGGAAACAGAGATAGAGAGGGAGAGATTCAAGATTAGCAAGAGAGTGTATATGATAGAGGTGGTATCTAGTAGAGAAGACAAATGGAATTCCATTACAGGGAAGCTGATGTCAAAAAGAACTTCTTTATAACTAGAATTTTACAAAAGTGAAGAGAACAGTTTACAAAACACTGACTCCCTCATCACTGAAATTTTCAAACTGAAAATATATATTTCTTATATATTTCTTATATATATGTATATATATATATATATATATATATATATATATGTATATACATATGAGATACATATTTCTTAAGGATGCTAGAGAGAAGATGACTATCCTGGTTGAGGGTTAGACAAGATATCCATTAGGCAGATCCTATACTTGATTGCACGCTGCCATGATTCCATGACATACTCCCTATATAAAATACAAACTGATTTTGCTGAACTTTTTTTTCTTTTCTTTAAATTTAATAGTATTTTATTTTTTACAATTACATGTAAAGAGGATTTCCTTTTCTTAAATTTTGTTTATTTTTAGTTTACATCATTCATTTCCATCAGCTTTTGAGTTACAAATTTTCTCCCCATCTTTCCCCTACCCACCACCCCAAAACAGCGATCCTACTATACATCCCCTCCCCCAATTTGCCCTCCATCACCCATCACCCCTTTAACTTTCCAGTAGGGCAAGATGGATCACCGTTCGCAAGTGACTGTACATCTTCTTTCCCAGTTGCATGTAAATTATGCGCACACACACACACACACACATACATACATATATATACATATATATATATATATATACAGATTAATTTATCATTTGATTTTAGAACTTTACATTCTAGATTCTTTCCCTTCCTCCCTCATCACCCACCCCCACTGGAAAGACAGGGAATTCAATACAGGCTGTAAATGTATAGTTATGCAGAACATCCCCACAATGGACATATTGTGAAAGACAGACTATATTTCCCTCTTTACTGTCCTGCTCCCCACTTGTTCTATTCTATACTTTGTCCTCCTATCTTTACAGATATATGCACTTATTTTTTTAATTAACATTTGTTTATTTTTAGTTTACATCATTGATTTCCATGAGATTTTGAATTGCAAATTTTCTCCCTGTCTTTCCCCTACCCACCACCCCAAAACAGCGATCCCACTGTATATGCCCCCTTCCAATCTACTTTCTCCTATATCCTCCCACATCACCCCTCTGACATTCTGGTAGGGCAAGTTGTATCTCTTTACCCCAATGCCTGTATATCTTAATTCCCAGTTGCATGTAAATAATAATGATAAAAATAATAATTATATATATATATATAATTTTGATTATACAACTTTAAATTCTAGATTCTTTCCCTTCCTCCCTCATCACCCAGCCCCACTGGAAAGACAAGCAATTTAATACAGGCTGTAAATGTATAGTTATGCAGAGCATTTCCACAATGGACATATTGTGAAAGACTGACTATATTTCCCTCTTTCCTATCCCAACCCCCCCAGCTACTCTACTTTGTCCCTGTCCCTTTACAGAAGTGTGTGCTTCTAACAACTCCCTCACTTCCCCTGCCCTCCTCTCCATCATTCTCCCTCTCATCCCCATCCCCCCTACTCTCCTGTAGGGCAAGATACCCAATTTAGAGTGTGTCATTCCTTCCCTAAGCCAAATTCAATGAGAGTAAGGTTGCCTTACAGTTATACTTATCTCTTCTATATGAGATGATTAAGCGCATTCTCTCTCCTTATCTCCTCTCACTTTCTTCCTCTCTCACTTCTCAATTTCACCTTTTAAAATATCATCCCTTCCTATTCAATTGATCCCGTGCTCTCTATGTACACATATATACACATGCTCACATGTGTATTCATATGTATATATACCCTCCTATATAGACATCTGTGTATGTATAAATATATACATTTATATTCCCTTCACTTATCCTCATATTGAGAAAAGTTTCATAAGTTACAATTATTGTTTTCCATGTTGGCATGTAGATATTTCAGCTTTGATAAGTTCCTTATGATTTCTTTTCCGTGTTTACCTTCTTGTATTTTAATATCAAATTTTCTATTCAGCTCTGGCTTTTTCAGCAAGAATTCTTGAAAGTCCTTCACCTCATTGAATGACCATATTTTCCCCTGAAACATCATACTCAATTTTGCTGAATAAGTGATTCTTGGTTTTAATCCTAGCTCCACTGATTTCCAGAATTTCATATTCTAGGCCTTTTGATCCCTTAATGTAAATGGTGCTAGATCCTGGTTTATCCTGATTGTGTTTCCACAGTATTCAAATTATTTCTTCTTGGCAGCTTGTAATATCTTCTCCTTGATCTGGGAACTCCAGAACCTGGCTATAACATTCCTAGGAGTTTTCTTTTGGTGTTCTTTTTGAAGAGGTGATTGGTGAATTCTTTTGAGTTCTATTTTGTCCTCTGGTTCTAAAATATCTGGGCAATTTTCCTTGAGAATTTCTTGAAGGATGATTTCTAGGTCCTTTCTCTGATCATGGCTTTCAGGTAGTCAAATAATTTTTAAATTGTCTCTCCTGGATCTATTTTCCTGGTCATTTTTTTTCAAGTAAATATTTCACATTGCCTTCTATTTTTTCATTTATTTGGATTTGTTTAATAGCACCTTGATTTCTCATAAAGTCATTTGCTTTCATTTCCTCCACTCTAACTCTGAAGGAATTATTCTCCTCAGTGAGCTTTTGAGATTCTTTTTCCATCTGGCAAATTCAACATTTTAAGGCATTTTTCTCCTCATTGGCTTTTTGGGCCTCTTTTGCCATTTGAGTTAGTCTATTTTTTAAGGTGTTATTTTCTTCAGTCAGGTTGTTGACTATCTTTTCATGATCTTCTTGCATCATTCTCATTTCTCTTCCCAATTTTTCCTCCACCACTCTAATTTGCTTTTCAAAATTCTTCTTACACTCCTCTATGGCCTGCAACCAGCTTACATTTTTCTTGGAAGCTTTTGGTTTGGGAGTTTTGACTGTGTTGTCTTCCTCCTGTTCCATGCTTTGATCCTTTTTGTCCCCAAAAAAGGAATCTAAAGTTGGATCACTGAACTTGGTTTGCTTCCTTTGTCTGCTCATGTTGCCAGTCAATTAATTTCATTTTTGAGCCACAGTGGAACTCTGCTTTCAAAGGGGAGAGCTTTGTACCAAATCACTGTGGTATTTGCAGCTGCAGGAGCTATTAGGAGGCACAGTCTCTGCAGCCCGCACCAGCTTTGGCTCACTGAAAAGGCACCTAAGGACCACCACCCAAGACCATGATCCTGATCCACACTGCTTTAGGCAAGAGCACTTAGCCTCTGAATGATCCCTTGGCCCCCCTGCAATCTATAGCCCATGAGCTCTGAAGCAGCCATGTGGAGGGAGCTGCAAGGCTGCTGCTTCTTCTTCTTTCTTGCCCTGGGGGTGGACAGCCAGATCCACTTTCTGCCCCAAATTTAGCTAAGTTCCACTGACCTTTCACTTTGTCCTTGTTTCTTATGGGTTGATAATTCTGGAAACTGCTACATCTGCCAGTGATCCACTCTCCAGAGTGCTCCACCTGCAGCTTCTCCTAACCACCAGGGGGCTAAGCCCCGGTTTTAGGCCAGGCTGGCCTTGGCTCCCAGCAATCTGCAATTAGTCTACTGGCCTGGCCCCAGTGGGGGATGTGTTTTTCTGTAATTTTTTGGGTTCTGGAGCTTTAAAAATTGTTTAGAGTCATATTTTATAGGTATTTGAGGTGGTTATAGTGGGAGCTGTAGAGTTCTCCTGCTTCTATGTCACCATCTTGACTCTGCCCCTGTTGACTCTCTTTTCATGATGTTCTTGCGTCATTCTCTTTTATCTTCCCAATTTTTCTTCCACCTCTCTTATTTGGTTTTAAAAATCCTTCTTAAGCTCCTCTATGCCCTGTAACCAGTTTATTGCCACAATGGCCAGTGATCCACTCTCCCTAAGGCTCCACCCCAGGCTTGTCCTGGCCACCCTGGGGCTAAAGCTGTGGTTTCAGGTTGAGCTCCCGGCATGCTGCAATGAACCCTTTCCATCTGCCTGTTGGGCTGCCTTCAGTGGGAGATATGTTTCTCTGTCATTTTGTGGGTTCTGGGGCTCTAAAATTTGTTTAGAGTCATATTTTATAGGTATTTCAGGTGATTATGGTGGGAGCTCACTGAGTTCTCCTGCTTCTACATCTCCATCTTGATTCTGCTTTTTTTTTTCTTTTAAAACATTTTGTTTCAAGGAAATATTGACTCCCTGGAAGAGATAGGAAGGGACAAACCTATTTGGAAATGAAAATGAAGTCAAAACAAAACAAAGTAAAACAAAACGAGAAGATACTAACAATGAAAAATAAAACAACAAAGAAATGAAGTCAATGCTACCACCCAAAGGATTCAGTCCCTAATGGTAGAACTTGAGGCATCATATTTGGGCAGTAGAATTGCTTTACACTTTTCAGTTTCTATTATTTAGGTAACCATTGACTTTGTCAATGTATTAAGACATTTCTCCTTATAAGGCTCTCTAGAATTGATTCTAGGAATGTGATATACATACACATACCAAGAGCTTTCCCTAAGGTCTGTTGAGTCAATTTCATTCACCAAGCCTCTATTAACTTTAAATATAGAAAATAAAATTACAAGCACTTTCTAAAGCTGATATAGACTCACCACCACCCCTTTCTCCTTCCCACCTCCTTCTCTCTCTCTTATCACTGATGAAATACATTTGGAAAAGAATAGCCTATTGAGAAGAATTATTAGCTTTCCATACAAACTGAAATGTAGAGCAATAAAATACTGTTAAGCATAGGACTTTATTGTGCATAAATCTCTCTTATAGCTGACAGTTAATAAAATGAAACTTTTGCTGTTAGCAGAGACATTTCAGCTGGACATACACCTTCAAGGAATCTAAAAACTACAGTATGATAGCATCTCAGTTAAAAAGGTCCTCAGAAACCCTCTAATCCAAGGTGTACCTAAAATTCCCAGAAGTGTCCATCCTTTTAAAAATTTATTCAGAGGGTGGCTGGGTGGCACAGTAAATAAAGCACAGGCACTGGAGTCCAGAGACCTGAGTTCAAATACGGCCTCAGACACTTAACATTTACTAACTGTGTGACCTTGGACAAGTCACTTAGCCTGAATTGCCCTGCCTTCCCCCCTCCAAAAAGCCAAAACAGAAAAATAAAATGAAATGTATTTAGTAGTTTATCTTTCCCAAGTTACATTAAAAACAATTTTAACATTTATTTTTAAACTTTGTGTTCCAAATTCTCTCCCTTCCTCCATCCCCAACCCCCCCTCATTGAATAAGCAAGAATTTCAATATAGGTTATACATGTGTAGTCATGCTAAACATTTCCATAAGGTCATGAAAGAAAACAGACAAAAAATTTAAGAAAAATAAAGAAATTAGGAAAAAGTGTGCTTCAATTTGCATTCTGACATTATTCTTTTTTAAATTTAAAATCGATTTGTTTGTTTACTTTTAGTTTACAAGATTAAGTTCCACAATCCCTTGAGTTTCAAATTTTCTCCCCTTCTCCCCCCCTCCCCATGTTAGCTTGTAATCAAGTATAGGATCTGCAAATATTTTCACATTAGACATGAGTCTGGATATAAAGAAGGGTTGTAACAAATGGAATGAACAATGGGAAAGAGGAAAAAAAACAAATAAGGGAAAGAAGAGCATGTAGTTTGCTTCAGTTTCTATTTAAACTCTGTTCTTTCTAGATCTTTTTTCTGAATGTATACATCTCCTTCCATCCTGAGTCTTTTACAGTTGTCTTATAACCTTGTGTTGCTGAGAAGGATCCAGTTTATCAAAGTGGGTTGTCACACATACATTGTGTACAATTTTCTCCTGACTCTGCTCATCTCACTTAGCATCAGTTTGTATAAGCCTCTCTAGGTAAATATGAAGTCCATCTCATCCCCATTTCTTATAGCACAATAGTATTCCATTACATTCATATACCACAACTTGTTTAGCCATGCCCCAATTGATGGGCATCCCCTTAATTTCCAGTTTTTTGCTACCACAAAGAGAGCTGCAATAAATATTTTTGTACATATGGGTCTTCCTCCCACTTCTATGATCTTTTTGGGATACAACCCCAGAAGTGGTGTTATTGGGTCAAAGGGTATGCAATTATTTATAGTCCTTTGGGCATAGTTCCAGATTGCTCTCCAGAATGGTTGTATCAGTTCACAGCACCACCAACAATGAATTAGTGTTCCAATTTTTCCATATCCTTTCCAGCATTTGTCATTTTCCTGGTTTGTCATCTTAGCCAATCTGACTGGTAAGATGTGGTAGATCAGAGTTGTTTTGATTTGCATTTCTTGAATCAATAGTGATTTAGTGCATTTTTCATAAGCTTATAGATATCTTCAATTTCTGCTTCTGAAAATTGCTTGTTCATATCTTTGACAATTTATCAATTGGGGAATGACTTGTATTCTTATAGATTTGAATGAATTCTCTGTATATTTTAGAAATGAGGCCTTTACTCTTTGTGGTGGCAAAAAACTGGAAATTTAGGGGATGCCCATCAATTGGGGAATGGCTAAACAAGTTGTGATATATGAAAGTAATGGAATACCATCGTGCTATAAGAAATGGAAAGGAGATGGACTTCATATGTACATGGAGAGGCTTATACAAATTGATGCTAAGTAAAAAGAGCAGAACCAGGAAAAATTTGTACACAATCACATACACATCATATGTGTGATGACCAGCCTTGATAAACTGGACTCTTCCCAGGAATGCACAGCTATAGGACAACTCTTCGAGTGTCAGGATGGAAGGAGATATCTACATTCAGAGAAAGATCTAGAAGGACCAGAGTTTAAATGGAGACTGAAGCAATCTACGTGCTATCATTCTTTTTCATGTTTGTTCATTTGTTTTTCCCATTGTTCATTCCATCGGTTTCAACCTGTCTATACAACCAGATTATTGTATAATGTGAAAGTATTTGCAGATCCTATACCTGATTGCACGCCACCATAGCGGGGGGAGGGGGGGCGGGGCAGGAAGGGAAGGGGAAAAAATTGAAACTCAAGGGATTGTGGAACTGAATCTAGTAAACTAAAAGTAAACAAACAAGTCAATAAATAAAAAAAGAAAAAAAAAGAAATGAGGCCTTTACCAGAGACACTAGTTTTAAAAATTCTTTCCCAATTTCCCACTTCCCTCTTAATCTTGGTTACATTGGCTTTCTTTGTAGAGAAACTTTTCAATTTAATGTTACCAAGATTATCCATTTTGCATTTTATAATGCTCTCTAATTCTTGTTTGGTCATAAAATCTTCCCTTCTCCATAGATCTGACAGGTAAACTATTCTTTGCTTTCTGAGATTGCTTGCAATAGGCTCCTTTATACCTAGATCATGGACCCATTTACACTTGATTTTGGTATACAAAGTTAGATAATGGTTGATGCCCAGTTTCTGCCATACTATATTCCAGTTTTCCCAGCATTTTTTTGTCAAGTAGTGAATTCTTATCCCCAGAACTGGGGTCTTTGGGTTTATCAAACTGTAGATTACTATAGACATTGACTACTGAGACTTGGGTACCCAATCAGTTCCATTGATGCACTACTCTATTCCTCAGCTGGTACCAAGAAGTTTTGATGGCTGCTGCTTTATAATATAGATTCATATCTGGTATGGCTAGGCCACCTCCCCTAGCATTTCTTTTCATTAATTGCATTGATATTCTGGACCTTTTGTTCTTCAAAATGATTTTTGTTACTATATTTTTCTGACTCTATAAAGTAATTTTTTGGTAGATTGATTGGTATGGCACTAAATATGTAGTTTAATTTAGGAAAAATTGTCATTTCTATTATATTAGCTGACTCAGCCATGAATAATTGATGTTTTTCCAATTAGTTAGATGTGACTTTATTTGTGTGAAAAGTGTTTTGTAGTTGTGTTCATAAAGGTCCTGGGTTTGTTTTGGCAGGTAGATTCCTAAATATTTTATAATGTCTACAGTAACTTTAAATAGGGTTTCTCTTTCTATCTCTTGCTGTTGGACCTTGTTAGAAATATATAGGAATGCTTAGGATTTATACGCATTCATTTTATATCCTGCAATTTTGCCAAATTTATTTATTGTCTCAAGAAGTTTTTTACTCAATTCTCTAGGATTCTCTAAGCATATCATCATACCATCTGCAAAGAGTGATTTGTTAGTCTCTTCTTTGCCTAATTTGATTACTTTTTCTTCTCTTATTACTACTGTTAACATTTCTAGTACCAGATTGAATAAGAGTGGTGATGGTGGACATCCTTGTTTCACACCTGATCTTATTGGAAATGCTTCCAGTATATCCCCATTATGTGCAATTCTTCCTGATGGCTTTAAATAGATGCTACCTATTATTCTAAGGAAAACTTATTTATTCCTATACTTTTTAGTGTTTTTAATAGGAATAGATGTTGTATTTGGTCAAAAGCTTTTGCTGCATCTGTTGAGATAATCATATGGTTTCTCTTACTTTTATTGTTGACATGATCAGCAATGCTGATGATTTTCCTAATATTGAACAATCTGTGCATTCCTGGAATAAATCCTTGCTGATCAAAACGTAGTATTCTTGTGAAAAGTTGTTGTAGTCTTTCTGCTAATATTTTATTTAAAATTTTTGCATCTATATTCATGAGGGATATTGGTCCATAATTTTCTGTCTCCAAATTGTCTCTTCCTGATTTAGGTAACAGTACCACATTTGTGTCATAAAAAAGAATTTGGTAGGACTCCTTCTTCACGAATTTTCCAAAATAGTTTGTAGAGTATTGGAATCAATTGTTCTTTAAATGTTTCATAGAATTCACTAGGAAATCCCCCTGGTCCTAGAGATTTTTTCCTAGGAAGTTCAGTGATGGCTTCTTCAATTTCATTTTCTGAGATGGGGTTATTTAAGTAATTTACTTCCTCTTCAGTTAATCTGGGCAACTTATATTTTTGTAAATATTCATCCATTTCACTAAGATTATCAAATTTATGTGCATGCAATTGGCCAAAATAATTCCTAATTATTGTTTTATTTCCTCTTCATTAGAGGTACATTCACCCTTTTCATTTTTGACACGTGAAATTTGATTTTCTTCTTTTTTTAATCACATTGAATAAAGGTCTATGAATGTTATTGTTTTGTTTCTTTATAGAACCAGTGCTTACTTTTATTTATTAGTTCAATAGTTTCCTTAATTTCAATTTTATTAATTTATCCTTTGGTTTTAATTATTTCTAATTTAATATTTAATTGGGGATTTTCAATTTGTTCTTTTTCTAGCTTTTTCAATTGCATGCCCAATTCATTTACCTCCATTTTCTCTACTTTATTCATTTATGAATTCAGAGATATAAAACTTCCCCTAAGAACTGTTTTTGCTGCATCCCACAAGTTTTGGTATGTTGTCTCATTGTTGTTATTCTCTTGATTGAAGTTACTGACCGTTTCTATAATTTCTTGTTTGACCCACTCATTCTTTAGGATTAAATTATTTAGTTTCCAATAAGTTTTTTGTCTATCTTTACAGGACCTTTATTGCATATGATTTTTATTGCATCATGATCTGAGAATGGTGCATTCAATATTTTGCCTTTTTGCACTGAATTGTGAGGTTTTTGCGCCCTAGTATAAGGTCGATTTTTGTGTATGCGCTATTCACCACTGAGAAGAAGGTATATTCCTTTTTATCTCCATTCAGATTTCTCCAGAGATCTAACATGTTTAGCCTCTCTAAAATTCTATTTGCCTCCTTAACTTCTTTCTCATTTATTTTGAGGTTAGATTTATCAAGTTCAGAGAGAAGGAGATTGAGGTCCCCCACTAGTACAGTTTTGCTCTCTATTTCTTCCTCTAATTCCCTTGACTGTTCCTCTAAGAATCTGAGTGCTATACTGCTTGGTACATATAGGTTAAGTAATGATATTGCTTCATTCTTGGTGGTGCCTTTTTGCGGGATGTAGTTTCCTTCATTATCTCTTTTTGTTAGATCTATTTTTGCTATTGCTTTATCTGAGATGAGGATTGCTACCCCTGCTTTTTTTTTTACTTTAGCTGAAGCATAATATATTCTGCTCTATCCTTTTTCCTTTACCCTGTGCGTATCCCCTTGCTTCAAATGTGTTTCTTGTAGACAGCATATTGTACTATTGTGGTTTTTAATCCATTCTGCTATCCACCTCTGTTTTATGGGAGAGTTCATCCCATTCAAATTTGCAGTTATGATTACTATCTGTGACTTTCCCTTCATCCTATTCCCTCCCCTGTTTATATTTTTGTATCTTCCCTTTCCCTGCTCCTCCTTAAGAGTTTTCCTTTTGACCACAGCCTCCCTCAGTATTCCTCTCCTGCTTCCCACCACATTACCTACCCTTTCCCCTTACTGCTCTTTCCCTCCCTTCTAACCACCCTCTCCCTTTTTACACACCCCTTACCCCTTCTACAGCCTGTAGGGCACAATAGATTTTTATACTTAATGGAGTATGTTACGCCCTCCTTGAACCCAAACCAATAGTAAATTTCATACAATTTTGCTCTCTCTCCTTTCCCTCTATTATAATGAGTTATTGTGTCTTTTCATGTTAGAATACTAAACTTAACTGATTATACTGATTTCTCTTTGAATCAGAACCAATGAGATTAATGTTCATATGATGCTTATCTCCCTCCTTATTTCCCCTCTACTTTAGTATGTTCTTCTTCATGTGGCATAATTTACCATTTTCTGTCTCATCCTTTCTTTTTCTCCCACTACAATCCATTTATTCCCCTTAATAAGGTATTTTTTATCTTCAGATTAGTTCATTTATGCCCATACCCTCTATCTATGCACATCACTTTTAAATGCCTCAATAATTATACAAATTTCAATATTGACAGGTATCAGCTTCTCATGCAGGGATATAAACAGATTACCCTTACTGAGTCCCAAGTTATGTACGTGTATGTGTGAGTGTGTGTTTTCATTGTTTACCTTTTGTGTGTGTGTGTGTGT
>CM053581.1:309282160-309303384 GCA_028627135.1 Pseudochirops cupreus | reverse complement strand
ATGTGTGTGTGTGTGTGTGTGTGTGTGTGTGTGTATGTGTGTATTATTATTATTATTATTATTAAACTACATGCAGCTGGGAATTAAGATATACAGGCCCTGGGGTAAGGAGATCCCTCTTCCCCTACTGGAAAGTCAGAGGGGTGATGGGGGAAGACATAGGAGAGAGCAGATTGGGGGAGGGGTTATACAGTGTGATGGCTGTTTTGGGGTGGTTGGTGGGGGAATAATGGGGAGAAAATTTGTAACTCAAAATATCATAGAAATGAATGATGTAAACAAGAAAATAAATAAGTGAATAAAAATATTTTCATTTGAAAAATGGAAGGTACATTTTACCATTACTCCTTAGAAGTCATTTTATTGCCTTGAATTTTTGTGTCTTTTAGTGTTTCTTGTGTGTGTGTGTGTGTGTGTGTGTGTGTGTGTGTGTGTTTCCCATGATTGTTCTTAACACTGCCATTTCTCAGAAAGCGAAATCCTACTTTCAGGAAACCAGCATTATAGGAACATAATGGAGTTAGGTAAACTAGCAACTGTATCAAAGTTTTAAGTAAAACTGCAATGCAAAATCAAGAAGAGAGGATGAGACAAGAGAAAGGGAAGATAACAGACTTGTTTTGCAGTATGGCTGCCAAGTTGCTTGCGCCCTCAAGTGCTCCAATGTCTTTAATTATCATCTTTATGTAGATGGCCAGAACATCTTTGTATCCAGCCCTAGTTTCTTTCTTCACTCTAGGCCCATTTTAACACATGCCCATTGAACATATCAAAGGGGATATCCTCCAGCATCTTTAAGTCAAAATGTCTGAAACAGACCTAATTGTCTCTCCTTCAAAGCCTACCCCTCTTCTCATCTTCCTCATTATTGCTAAGGTCACCATCACATTTTCAATGCTTCAAGTTCTCAACCTCATGGTTATCCTGCACCCCATCTCACTTACTCCACATATCCAATTAGTTGCCAAATCTTGTTTCTATCCTCACAGCATCTCTGGAATTGGTCTCCTTCTCTCTACTCACATAGCCACTAATAGCCCCACCTGCCCTTTCAGTCTTATTACTCCCAGTAATGTGTACTATGGTCCAATAATACTGGCCTGTTTATTTTTCCTAATAAAAGGAATTTCATCTCCTTTCTCCACAACTTTGTTCTGACTGTCTTCTGTCTCTGGAATGTTCTACTTCCTCATCTCTGGCCTTCTGAAATTCTGTGATGCTGTTGTTGTTGGGTTTTTTCCCCCAGAATTCAGCTCAAGAACCATATTCTATAGGTTTCTCCTGATCATCTCAGCTGCTGGAATCTTCCCCCAAGGTCACTTTCTATATGCTCTGTATGTATTGTACATATACTTTATGTAGTCATGTTTTCTTCACCTTTAGAATATAAGCTTATTGAGGGCAGGGGCTTATTTTTCATTTGCCTCTTAATTTTCAGTGCTTAGAATAGAGTAGGCATTTAATACGTGTTCAATGGATTAATCATACCAAGTCACATTTATAGAGCACTTCATATATTAAAAACTGTTTCAGATCTCATTTGATTTTTATAACATTATGAGGAAGGCAATACAAGTATCAATATGGACTTTATATACATTAGGAAACAAAGGCCCTGAACACAGAAGTATTTGCCCAAGGTCATATACCTAGTAAATGGCAGAACCAAGACCTGAACCCAACTCCTCTGAGTCAATTTTCATCGCTCTTTGCACTCTACCCTTTTTAGCTGAATTAGTTTATCTAGTATCCATGTATAGGACCGTGTTCTGGACACTGAAGATAAATGTCATGACCAGTCAACTAGCATTTCTTAAGTGCCCATTCTGTGCTAGGCATCATGTTAAGAGTTAGGGATACAACGAAAGCCAAAAATAAGTCCCTGCTCTCAAGTAGTTTGCAGTCTAACAGGAGAATCAACATGTAAACTACTATGTATAAGCATGTTACATATTGGATAAATTGGGAGTGGTCACAGAAGGAAGGTACTAAGATTAAAAAGGACTGGGAAAGACTTCTTGCAGGAGATAAAACTAGCTGAAACTTGAAGGAACAAGGAAATCAGTGAACAGATGAGGAGAGTGTGTTATAGATATGGGGAAAGTTGAAGAGAAATCCAAAGAAAACCACAAGAAGTCAGCTTGATATAGTGGAAATATCACAGGACAACAGAGTTTGAGTCAGGGTTCAAGTTTGGAGTCACTTCAAGGCATTTCCCTTCTTTAGAGTTCAGTTTCTCCTATCTAAAATGAGGGAGTTGGAAGAAATTATTTAAAAGGACTTATTACTAAAATTATTTGCTTCTATAATCAAGCAGAATATATGTAAGTAACCACAATCTAGGTAGCACATAAAATGAGATGCAATGACATGGCATGACAAAGGATAGGATAGGGTATAATATATGTTACATGGCATACGATATATACAATTGTGTATGAGAGGAGCTATATAGGAGATCAGAGGAGAAATAAGTTACTTCCAAGTACAGCAATCAGGGATGGCTTCATAGAAGACATGGTATTTGACTCGTTCATAAGCCTAAAGAGATATGTAGAAGTAGCTACAATACAGTGTCCCAAAAGTCTTGGTTCAGTTTTAAACTATAAAAGGTCAATTAAGTTTTTTAAGTTATTAAAGTTTAAAGCTTCACTAAGACTTTGAAGACAACCTGTATAGACTCCATACACTATATGTCATAAGACCTATAATAGAAAATCTATTAAAATCTATTCAGCATTTAGAGAAGAGAGAAATGATTTCCAGTTAGGGTGATAAGGGACAACTTCATGGAAGAGGCAGCCTTTGACCTAGTCCTTGAAAGACGGATGGGCTTTCAATAAAAATAGATTGGGAGGTAGAGGGGGAAGAAGGAAAGACATTGCAGCTGGAGGGAATGTCCTGAGCAAAGGCAAGAAATTCTGACAGTTTCCTTTACCGTATTCTGACAGTATATTATGTGGGAATGTAGGGCCCTGAGAAGAGAACTTTAAACTTCAGCTGACTCCAGTTTCAGATCTTTTATGGGCAACTCATGTGTTACTGAGATCAGCATCTTTGCTGTATTTGAGAACTGACAAAGTATTGTTCTTGTTGAAGCTTTTCTCTTGACAAGGAAAAATAGAGAAGGGAGGGCCCAACTTATTTCACACCATTATTAACACCCTGATTGACAGAGTCATCACCCCCTTGACAAAGACCAACAGATGATGCTTATGAAGGCTTCTAATCCTTGGGAAAGACCCAAGGGATATTATCAATACACCAAAGGTTATCAACAGAGTATTTGGTTGTTATAAGCACTGACTGCCAAGGTCCTATGACCTTAGATACAGCCATGCTCAGATTCTTGGGATCATAGATTTCAAGTTGGAATGGGCCTTAGAAATCATCCAATTTAATAAAGGGGAAGGTCTCAAAATGTGTGATCAAAGACAGAGTTTCTGTTTACCCTGGGAAACTGATTCATCACCATCTAGCTTCTGGGTATGCTCTGTGTCAAATCTCAAGTGTCTTGCAACAAATAAGACTAGGACCAAGAATATTCATGACTCAGAGGAACACAGACATATACTGAAAGTCTCTCAGGAAAAACTGCCACCCACTCCCTTTTGAGAAATGGAGGTCCATGCATGTGGAATACTGCACATATTGTCAGATTTTTCCCCTCTACACTGATTTTGTTGCTCCATTTTCTCTTCTTTCTTTATTTTTCTTTATCTTAAAAAAAATCTTATGAAGGATGGGTCCGTGAGAAGGAAGGGGACACAGAGGGAAATTTAGGTAATATAAAAACAAAAGAGTGGGTAGAAAAAAATTGTTTTTAAAGTCACTTAGACAATAAGACTCACCACAACTATACTGTTCTTCCACAATGAGGTCTTAACCTTTCTCTCCTTTCTATCATTAAGCACATTCAAAATAACAAGAACAATTTAGAGAACACTTACCTAGTAGATTAGACTATTGCTGCTTTTATATGCTTCCTACAGGCTCCTTCATCATTGGTGGCAGGCAGGTTCCTCTGTCAGGACTCCTGGCAGCAATTGCTATTTTCTTGCTCTCACATCTCACCTGTGCTGTCTCATTGATTGTTGCAAAACATGAGAGAAAAATAGCATGTACTCTATTTTGGAACATGTGAGGTCAGGCATTTGGGTATGGATCACTCATAATACTGCTTAGCTATTTGGTGGGTAAATGAAAGTAGGCTCTATTTGCCATCTAGAATCCCACCTAGTAACTGAAAATAAGCCAAAAACTCTCTGACTGGTCTCTGAGCATTAGACCCAGGCTTAAGCCAGATTTAGATAGAGATTGGTGCTAAGTAATCAAGAAACAGCAGATGTTTGGAGGAGGTCAAAGGGTTGCCTAATATGGAGTGGGAATCCAGAGGTATAAGGCATTTGGAAGGTATAAAATTCTAGGTTCTCAAGGCCAAAAAGTCCAGTTCCAGAATAAGATGGAAAATTATTTTCCTCCAGCAACATTGTGGTAAGCATCCAAATGGAAATGAGATCATAAAACAGATGGATTTCCCAAATTGACTCCAGTTGGTGCAAAGACCATAAATCCACTCCTTTGAACCTTAATGTGTAGAGATGACCCAATTATCCTTGACCTTTATTCATGATCATCAGCTACAGACAGCATTCCGCCCTGGGTTGTTGTTTTTTTCTCTCATAAGAAAAAATATCAAATGCCCACAAAATATATATATTTTGTACACACACACACACACACACACACAAATATATATATACACACACATATATTTGTATATGCACACACATACATATAATAACACACAAGGTGAGGGAGTTGCTGTTCCTAGGACAGAAGAGGGGAAGAGAGTTTTCTATGGATAGTTCTTAAGATAGTATCTAGAGGTAATATTCCATTATATTAACCTCTTCCTTTTCTCTCTACTTTCTCATTTTTCTCTCCTAATGTTTCCCCATTTCCTTTGATTTCCTTTCGCCTTCAATGTGCTCTACTCAAATAATTTTCCCCACTCCAATGCCTCTTCCATTGTGCATCTAGAACAGTGGTTCTCAACCTATGAGTTATGTTCAATTTGTAACAATGAAAATACATCCTGCATATCAGATAGATTGATAACAGTAGCAAAATTACAGTTATGAAGCAGCAACAAAAATAATTTTATGATTGGGGGTCATCACAATATGAGAAACTGTATTAAAGGGTCACAGCATTAGGAAGGTTGGGAACTACTGAATTCTAGTGTAATCCCTGTTCATCCTAATGATAACACAATATAGTCAACAATTGGTAAGAAGTGTCTTAGTAGCACTTCACACGAAAAAGTCCTGACTGTTTCAAAGATTGCAAGCCCAAATAAGTCAACAGTGTCATATGCCAGCCATAGAGTTTATGTGCTTTTAGGCTGTATTATAGAATCATAGGATCTAGGGAGACAACAGAGGTGATACATGCCTTCTTCCCTGTGTGCCAGTCTGATGAATTTGTAGACAATTTTGGATACCACATTTTAGGAAAAGTATTAACAAGTTTAAATGGGTTTATGAAAGGATGTCCAAGATGGGAAAGAGGACTCAAAGTGAAATGTCATGTAACAATTGGTTGAAGGAACCTGGGATGTTTTGACCAAAGAAGGGAGAATTTTGGCAGGAGAAGGGGAAGGGGATGAGTAGGAGAGACATAAATGTTATTTTCAAATCTCTGAAGATTTGACACATGGAAGAGAGATTAGGCTTTTCTATTTACCCCCAAAGGGCAAACTAGGACCAATGAAGGAAGGTCTAGGGAAGTAGATTTCAGGTGAGTGTAAAGAAAAACTTCCTAGCAATTGATATACTTCTTGAGGAGATAGTGAGCTTCCTATCACTACAGCTGTTCAAGCACCAAGGCTGGCCATTTGTTAGGAGCACTAGCAAGAGATTCTTCCTCTGATATGGGTTTGACAAGATGCCCTCTGAGGCCCCCTTCAGCTCTGAGAATCTAAGATTCAGTAATCCTATAAGATACTAGAGTCATGTTGCAGGTTAGGGCAACAACACCTCAGGACCTTCACTTCTTCATACAATTCCTGCTGACAGTGGCATGCTTTTTTATCAGTGTATTTATTACCACTTCTACTCAGGATCATTCTGCTATATGTGCTCACCTTTCAATGCAATGGCATCAATTAGTGTTTGCAGCAAAAAGCAGCAACAGTGCTGTCAATTGATGCCTAATGGGGTCTTAGTGGTGTTTAAAAACACATCATAGATTCCAATGCTTTACTTCAATGTGAGGAACACAGTGTGGCTCCTTATGACCCAGAAAAGGGGAGCAAATAGACTTTTTCTATCCAACATTTGAAAGAGACCTAAAGAGGATGAACATAAGCTCAGTGTACAGCTCTCAACGCTATGGTCTCCTGCATTTGAAACTTTGAAAATGGCCATGCAAGTAGTCTTTGAATCACAGAATTTCACAGTTAGAAAGAACTTCAGAGGTCATGTAGTCCAACTTGTACCTGAATAGTAATCTCTTTACAATAAGCAGCCAAATTCAGCAAGAATTTGTTAAGTACCTACTATGTGTAAGGCACTATATTGGTCATTGGGGATATAAATACAAAATGAAAAACAGTTCTAGCCCTTAAGGAGTAGAAAAAACTGACCAATGTCAATCTCCATTTGGAGATCTCCGATAAAGGTAAAAGCACTATTTTTCTGAGGCAGCCCATTCCATTTTTGGACAATTCTAATAATTAAGAAGTTTCTCTCTTCCCCACTCAAACCTCCATATTTAGCTTAAATCTACTTCTCTGCAACTTTAAATGATTGCTCTTAATTCCAAGACACAGCAGAATAAATTTAATCCTCTTTCTATGTGAGAGCCTTTCAAATTCTTGACAACATCAATCATGTCCCTATAAGTTTTCATTTCTCTAATTAAGCATCTTCTATACTTATGATCTTTCTGCCTCTTATCACCCTAGTAAATATTCTTTGGACATGGTAAAACTTTTTTAAGGTCCTTCCAAAATGTAATGCCCAACACTAAGTATAATATTCCAGATATGATCTGACTAGAGCAGATGACAGTGGGGGTATCACCTTCAATCTGAACTCTAAACTTTAACAATGTAAACATGATCAAGTTTGCTTTTTTGGCTTCTCTGTCACATTATTAATGCATATCATTTTTGCCATACACCAAAGCCCACAGATATTTCCAATAAACTGTTATTAAACCATGATTCCTCAGCCATGAACTTCAAGTATGTGTTAGTTCTTTAAAGTGTATACTTCCAAAATAATTAAATGGACTACCTAGAAATTGAAGTCGCTTTCAGATCTTTTTAGATCTGAAAAATTCTTGGTAGGACTGGGCTTGAACATTTTCAGATAGATGGTTTATCTCAGTTAACTTTTATTCATAGGTTTCTGGGTGCTTACTGGTTATGGTGTTATAATACTTTTGTTCTATTTATTTTATTTTATTCAGAATGGGGTGTGATCTATTCTTGTGATTTTATCAGTGTAGAAGAACATGGTGGAAACCTTCTCTGATGGTGCATAGCTGAAACTTGTCTGAAATTTATAGTTATAAAGAAGTGCCTTATTCACTGGGGTCAAGGGACTTGTCTATGACCACATAAGCTAATATTTGTAAGAGACAGGGTTTGAACACAGATTCCTCCTGACTTCTATTGTAGCCTTTTATCCAAACTTCCATATTACCTCTGTTAAAATTATAAAATGAAAAAAAATAAAATAAAATTATAAAATGTTAGAGATGGAAGGGAAGTTATATGGCTTAGGGTATAGACTATCTGAGCTAAAAAAAAAAATCTTAGAAAACAGAATGTTGAAGCTAGGTGGTTCTTCAGCAAAAGAATGCAAGACCTTAGTATAAAGGACCTTAGAACAAATAATATAGAATTCTAAAACTAGAAGGGACAAGGTGCTCTTAACCTGAGAGATATGAATTTGTTTTTTAAAATAAATTTTGATAATTATATTTCCATGTAATTGATTTCCTTTGCAAACTTAAGCATTCTATTTTATTCATTTAAAAAATATTCTGAGAAAGTATCTGTAGTCTTCATAAGACTACCAAAGGAGTCTATGATACAAAAAGGCTAAAAAATCCTAACTTAGAAAATAGAATAAAGATCTTTATAAGATCTTATATCTTAAAGTTCATTGAGTTTGAAGTCCAAATATTTTAGTGATAATATTTCAATGGGATTTTGAAGAATGAATCCAATATTCCAGGTATAAAAATTTATGTTAGCAAAGGCATAGAAGCAGGATATGTAGAGAAAGTTGAGTTGAGGTGATAAATATTTCACTTTGAGCCAAGGTTCTTAAACTTTTTCTGCTCACAAACCCTGCAGCACTTCTTAAAGTTAAGAAGTGCTGCTTAGTATATGTTTGAGAGTGGTGTGAGCTAAACCTAGAAAAATAGGGAAAGACTAAATTCCCTGTCCTGGTATCCCAGGCATTCCAGAATTTTCTTTTTTTTTCTAGTCAAAACTTGACATTTTTTCATCCTGATGATATCTCCCCAAACTTCCATTTACCCAGTACAGTTTTGTTTTCTTTTTTAGTCCATGGCTATCACTACATCTTAAAGCACCATAATGAGACTTTAGTAGAAAGGAAGTAATCTAAACATGATCCATTTCCTTAAAACTAGATCTTTTTGAAAAGGAGAAGAAATGCATTAAAAACTAACATCAATTATAATTTGTCTTCATGGTTGACAATACATCAGATTTGGGGAAAAAGATGGCCTATAATCAGACAAAAATGAATACATTCACCATGATTTGGTTTGAAGTCAAATACATGTTAAACCTGCCATTAAGAACATTGTGTTTTTGAGCATGCGGTTCTATTTCTGACTCTGGGAAATATTGACAGAACCCAGCAGGAGCTCCTATCTGCTCACACATGGAAGACCCAGAACTGTGATTCAACATGTTGAAAACACTAGTTTCCCCAACCCCCACTACCATCCTTGGAAATTGGCCTGGAGCTTCCTAATTTTTCGGATTGTAAATCCAACAAGAAACTGGTGAATAAAAACTTAGGAATAAGAAGCAGCATCATAGGATGCAGAGCGAAAAGAAGACTTAGTAACTATTCCAGTCTAAATCGCTCCCTTTTCACCTGGGAAACTGAGACGCAGAGAGGAGAAGGGAGTGACAAAGACAGGGTTAGAATTCATATCCTTTTATTTCAAATCCACTGCTCATCCCATCCTTCTTCCATTCCCTTTCTTTTTACATTTTCAACGATCCAGCAATTTGTTCTATTATGTGTCCAGCATTTTTTTCCGTTCAAAATTAATCAATTGATTAATTGATTAACTCCAGGAGGCCAGTTGAGGAACAGTGGGTGAAAAACATAAGAAAGCAAGTTACAGGAAGGTAGAAAGTTTTTGCTAGGACTTTGAACTGACAAGGAAGTGGTCTGCCTCAGCAAATGATGAACTCCTTGTGCTGGATCTGCTTAACAAAGGACTAAATGATGTTGTGGAAGAGATATAACTAATGGGCCAGAGGCCAAGCAGAACATTTCTCTTTGCCCATTCCCATGACAACCCTTTAGATATTTGAAAAGTGATCATATCCTCCCTCTGTCTTCTTTTCAAAAGACCAAACACCCCAGCTCCTTCAACCAACCCATAAATTGTATTGTTTCCAGCACCTCACTATGCTACTCTCCCTTCTCTGGTCACTTGATAGCTTGTAAATGTCCTTTCTCAATTTCTGGACCCAGAACTGGACAAAATATTTCAGATAGGGTCTGACCACAACAGAGCACAGAGGGACCATAACCTTTACCTTTCTAGACAGGATGCTTTTCTCTGGGGAGACTAAAATCCCGTTGATTTATTTGACTCCCATCACATGTGGTTCACTCATATTTTCATACCACATATAACCTCTTCACTACTCTTTGAGGTTCTACTTCACATTAATCTAGTCCCATCCACTTATTTTACTGAGAGGGAAGAGGAGGAGCAGAAAAGGAAAGGAATTTTTATACATATCCTAAAAAGAGTTTGGGTTTGAACCCAGTTTCTTTACCTCTAAATCCTATGTCTTTTCACTATATTACTGAAATATTAACTACTCCTTTGATCATAGATTAGATGAAATTAGACTTACAAATGTGTCGAATTTCATAGACTTTTGTTTAGATTGATCTCTGAACAATTTAACTTATAATGTAACTCTCCCACTCTTAACAACAAACAACAACAACAACAAGAACAACAAGACACACACATCCTCAGGTTACTATGTCATAAAAGGGAGCAATACCTCTGGGGAACAGACTAATTAAGCTCCATTTATCATTTCAGATTTCCCTAGAATTAAATTAGAAGTGTCATGAATGAAGGGAATAGAAATGTCAGCCCAGACCTAAAGACTATTTCCATATGATCAAACAATACTCTTCAAGACTTAGCACCACAGGTACTGCAAATTCTCCATCTCCTCTACCACCCCTGTGGCTTCTCAGATAGCATCAGTCATCATCTGGTGCACTGAAAATACAATTTTGTCTGGTGAAGTTACACTTTACATAGCTCACTAAGAGGTCTAATTTAGATTCTGTGCAATGTCCCCTGTTGTCTTTCCACCTGGTGCTATACATGGAATGACAAATGCTGCCTTGATTCTCCTAATAAGTCTTTAGGTTTTAAACTATTGAGCAGAAGAAGGACTTAAACTCTATTAAAGGATACCATCTCTGAGCATGCCAAAAGGAAAAGTACCTATGCTTAAGAACAGCTAAATTCCAACCTATCAGCTGCTGTGTTAGGAAGTTAGTCAAGGCTTGCCAAGATTGGCTATTAGAAATGCCATCCTGATTGTGAAAATGTCATAGTCACTTTGCTTTGAACTTGGGATAAAGATGGGGTAGGACTTAACGATGAAGAGATTCAAAGTGAAAAGAGCAAATAGAGAGTCACTGAACATCAGAGTCAGAAGGAACCTCAGAGGTCATCTAGTCTAATTGTCTGTCAGATGAATAAATCTCTTCTATTACCTCCCTGACAACTGATCATCGGGCCTTTAATTGAAAATTTCCAATGATGGGCAACTTATTACCTACTGAGGAAACCCATTTCATTGCTGAACAGCTCAAATAATGAGGAAATGTTTTCTTTTTATTGAGCAGAAATCTGTTTCTCTATAATTTTCATCCCATTGGCTCTGGCTCTACCCTCTTCTGAAAAGTCAAACATGAAGTTGCTTTACAGAGAATTAATCTACTGATGAGCGGGCCAATCGGGAGTGAAAAGACGTGGGCTTCAGTATTAACTCTCCTATATGGAACAACTTATATGACCTTGAGCCTTTTTTTTTCTCATTTGGAGAATTCAGAGTTGGGCTAGATGACCTTGGAAGTAACTTCCTATTTTAAGTTAATGAAACAATAAACCAAAATCTCCTATTTGATGCTCAGCAAATCACCTAATCTCTTTGAGGCTCAGTTTCTTCACACAAAATTTGTAGAGAATAAAATAGACTGAAGAATCTCTAAGGTCCTTATTAACTCTAGATCCCATGACCCTAAATCTTCTTCCACAGGATAAGTTCTCAGATATCTGAAGAAAGACATCATATACTCTCTAAGTCTTTTCCTCTCCATGATAAAAATTTTTAGTTTGTCTGACCAACCCTCAGATGATTTGATTTACAGGTCTTTTGACATCTTAACTTGTTCCTCTATTCATTCGTCCACACATCCATCTATACATTCATTCATTCAGTAAACATTTCTTAAGAGTCAATTAAATGACTCTGTCTCTTCTGCTCTGCTGGCAGCTCTTCAGCTTTGTCCCTCACCTGAGAATGTATGCCTGCAGCAAGTTCATCTCTACCACTGCTCTGGTGAAGAGCAACTCTCAGTTGCTGAGTAGACTGTTATCTGAAGTGGTGTTAAAATGGCCAGATGTTTGAACAGATGAGAACCTCAGCATTTTGACATCAGTTCCGAAACAGTGTTGTGTCAAGTGACATTGACACAGCAGCCAAGTTTATTGGGGCTGGGGCTGTCACTGTGGGGGTGTCTGACTCTGGAACTTGAATTGGGACTGTGTTTGGAAGTCTCATCATAGGTTATGCCAGAAATCCCTCTGCCATCCCGGGCTTTTCCCTGTATGAGGCCATGGGACTCTTTTGTCTGATGGTGGCCTTCCTCATCCTCTTCATGTGATGGAACCATTTCTATCCCCCAACATATCTGAATGTTCCTCCTCATCCTCCCGGTCCTTCCATTTCTATTCCAGCCTATGTGTACCTCCCCCTCCATCTTACCAGACAGCCCTGGGGAAAGCCATGGGCTCAGGGTTTGACACAGGGAAGACAAATAAATACTGTATTAATAAGGTGTTATAAAAAAGAATCAATTAAATGCAGAAGACTGTACTATATGCAAGGAGTAAAACAGGTTATATGTTTTGGAAGCTACAGAGTACTTATGTTACATTTTAAAATATGTAATAACCATATAAAAGCATAATAATAACTATATAGACTATAATAGGGAAATAAGTCTAGTATAATGTGTGATTTGAGGATTAAGACAGGATATATATCCAATTAGAGCATCAAGAAAGACTTCATGGAGGAGCTGTTACATGAATGCAAGTCTTGAAATATGAATAGTCAAGTCTGACAATATCCCTCCTAAAATGTGATCACTAGAGGTAAGCAGAGTACACCAGGTAGTTTTGACAAAGTTTCACAGGTCTCATTCTCATTGTTCCCCAATAAAAACCCTCTTTCCTATCCATTGATCAAAACTGTTTGGATTTTTCATTCCCAATATTTTACATTCCCTAAGTTTCCTTCTCTTTCTCATCATTTCTTGATGATAGAGAACATGTTCTTCAAATTGAAAAGACTCTCCTCTTCCCCTTCACCTTGTCAAATCCTACCCATCCTTGAAGAAGCAACTCCAACCTCCTCTAAGATCATTTAACTAGCTGAAATTCTTATAGTTCCTGCCTCCTGAGGTGATCTTTGGAGGATGCTCTATAAACTCCCTTATGTTTTCAGGACTTACCCAATATATAAAAGATCTCCTCTGTTTTTCCCCAATACAGGACACCACAAATCAGTACCAGAGAACTGAGAGGAACTACCTAGAATTAATTTTGTTAATGTGTGGGGATATCCTAAAAATAACATGCTGAATTGCACAGTTGAAGAAAAAAAATATTGGACCTGTGGCTAGGGGCTATAGAAGAAAGTAGGGAGCAGAGTAGATAAGAGTGCTGGGCCTAGAATCAGGAAGACCCAAATTTTTTAAAAATCCCATTTCAGAATCTCACAAGTTTTGAGACACCACTGGGCAAGTCACTAAACCTTTTTCCAACTATAAAATGGTGATAATAATAGCACCTGTCTCCAACGAGTTGGATTAAGGATTAAGGATTGGATTAAGTTGGATTAAGGATTAAATTAGAGAATATTTGGAAAGCACTTATCTCAGTGCCTGGCACACAGTAACTGCATAAAAATACTTTTTCCTTCCTTCCTGCTTCATTTCCTCTTTTCTTCCTTCCTTCCTTCTTTCCTTTCTTCCTTCCTTCCTCCCTTCCTTCTTTCCTCTGTCTAGAAAACATAGGAAAAAAAGAGAGACATGAATGACTACTGAGAAACAATCAGATCTAATTGTCTTATGACACACATTGAGAGGAATTTAAAAGGAATGATAGTAGATTCCTTCTCCAGGGCATAGAAGACAGAGCTATAACTACCCAGGACACTAGAGAGATAATCAGTACTTGTCTAAGCTGAATGCTAGATGATATAGTGGATAAAGCACTGGACACAAAAGCAAGTAAAGAGCAAGTATTTACTAAGCTCTTTTTATATGAAAGGTGTTGTGGTAAGTGCTTGAGATACAAATATAAGCAAAAATGAATAAATAAAAATATTCTCTCACCTTAAAGAGCTAACATTCTTTTTTAAAAATTCATTTATTTTAAACTTAAATACACCATGAAAAAGAAAAAATATTATAAACTTAAATATTAAAATGAGTACAAAATAAGAAAAGGAAAAAGCATTGCTGTGTCTACAGCAAAACTTAAGAGCAGATTCAAAATATAAAGCAATAAATTTCCATTTCAAGAAAGTCTATATAATAAATATTACTCATTGTGTTCAGAGCTCTCTATCTTTTCTTTTTGTCCTGGTAAGTTTTCTTATGTTCTCTGCTGTGCACTTTGTACTTTGTTCTTTCTTTCTTTCTTTTTCCCTCCACCTAAAAAGTTACAACTAAGCACAGATGTAGATATACATATAGATACACACATACATATATGTGTATATACACATGCATACATACACATACACATATGCGTGCACATATACACATACATACTTAGGAATTAAAACATTCGCGCATATATACACATGTACAAAGAAATATATACAGGTGCATATACACATATAGACACTTAATATAGTTGGATATCTATAATAATATTCATATATAGACATAAGCATTTATATGTATTTATGCAAGACCATATTATACTGATTTGTTCTCTTTTTCTCTGAGAGGAGAAATTCTTCCTTCTTAACTCCAAGTTTTTCCATTTTTTTCTAAATCCAACAACTCATCATTTCCTACACCACACCAAAATTCCTAACTTATACTGTGTATTTATTTTAAATAGTCTGAAATAATATTGATTAATATAACTGACATACAGTGTGCCTTCCTTATTTTTCTCTTATGATTAAATCTATTTTAGTTTTAACTTCATCTGAGATCAGGATTACCATCCTTGCTTTTTTTCACTAATAAATTCTACTCCTGATCTTTATTTTATGCTTGTGTATATCTCTTATTTCCTATTCTTCTTAACTCTTCTACTTTAATTCTACCTGCTACCTTCCCCTTTTTTACTTCACCTACCCCCTTCCAAGAATGCCTCCCTTATCTTCCCACTCCTATTAATCTAAGCACTCTTCTATTACTCCCCCTTTATGCTAATCCCTCACTCTTCCCCACAAAATCCCTTCCTTGTCCTCTCCCCCCCATCCCCTTAGCCTTTTTATTTCTTTCTGAATTTAGAAGATTTTTGTATTCTTCTACCCTCTCAAACCCATTCCTGATGAAAGTAGGGTTCCAGAACTACCAGCTCTCTTCCCCCCTCTAATTTTTCTGTCAGTTCTTCCTCTCAGGCCCCTTTTGTATAAAATAATTACTTGTTTTACCTGTTATTAAATGGGTTTACATTTTTGATATCACATAATACTCAAGTCTACCCCCAAAAAACTTTCTTACAAACTACTCAATCATTAATAAGAATCTTAGACATCAGTTTTACATTCCCTTGTGTAAAAGGGAAGCAGTCTGTTCTTATTGAGTCCCTTGTAATTAGTCTTTGCTATGTAGCCTAGACTTCTCGTGGATCTTGGACCTTATAAATCTACTATTAAGTTTAGGTTAGTTTAATTTTTTTTTAAACAAAATCATGAAAATCTGACAATTCATTAAATGTCATTTTTGTCCCATTCAGGATTATGCTTGACTTTATTGGTTATGATATTTTCAGCCACAACTTCAATTTTTTGCTCTTTGACATATAATGTTCCAAGACCAGCAGTCTTTTAGCGCAACCATTGCTAGGTCTAGCATGATTCTAATTGTGGTACCACCATATTTAAATTGTGTTTCTTTTTCCCTCCCTTCTTGCTCATAATATTTTATCCTTGAGCTGGGGGTTTCAGAATTTGATTATTATATTCCTGTAGGTTTTCCTCGAATATCTTTTAGGTGGTGATTATGGTATATTTTTTCCACTTTCTACTTTATGCTCTTGTTCTAATACTTCAGGAAAATTTTCTTTATTTCTTGTATTATAATTTTATCAAGTCTTTTTTGTTGTTGTTGTTCATAGCCTTCTGGGAGTCCAATTATTCTCATATTTTCTCTTCCTGACCTGTTCTCCAAATCAGCTGCTTTTCTTTTAAGATGCTTCACTTTCTCTTCTATTTTTTCATTCTTCATATTTTATTTGGTTATTTCTTGATCTTTTATAACTTCAGTGGCTTCCCCTTGCCCAATTCTAATTTTCAAGGAATAGTTTTCTTCCTTAAGATTCTCAAACTCCTTTTCTAGTTGGTTGACTTAATTTCCATAATTTCCTTTTTTTCCTTGGATTGTTCTTTTTAAAAGAATTACCTCAATCTCTCACATTTGATTTTAAAGTCTTTTTAAAGTTCTTCCTTGAATTCTTTTTGGGCAGATATTAGTCTTTAAGGGTAGCAGACACTTTTCTCCTTCAGTATCCTCCTCTGAAGACAAATTCAGTTCTTCTCTATTCCCATAGTAACTTTCTATGGTTGGATTCTTTCTCCTTCGCCTGCTCTTTTTTTCACTTGTAGTAACTTATATTTTTGTAATCACCTCTAGTTTGGGGCATGGGGGATCATGCCTCTACCCTCAGATTCTCGTTCAGTTCTACTCTCTAGCTTGAAATGAAAACCAAGAATTCTGCTCTCCTGTAATTGTCCATAGCCAGTAGCATCCTTGCCTCACTGATTCTGCACTCACTGCTTTCTTCTCTCCCAAGGTCATGTCTGGGCAGCATAGCTGCAGCTGGTGTTCCTTATCAGCAGAGATTCATTCAATCGTCCTTGATTCAGACACCCATCTTGCCACACTGTTTGGTTGTAAAAGTTCTTATGACTGGGGCTGAGGTCACCTCCCAAAACAACTAGCCCCATGGCTCACTGCTTGTTGTTTCAGTGGAAGTAGCCTGGAAGTGTTTAGTCTTCACAGGATGCAAACATTGATCTTGGATTTTTCTTCAGATCTTCAGTGATACTTACAAGAGGATTATTGTTCTGTCCCAGCTCTTGTTTATTTTTTTCTTTAATAAATTATGTATTTATTTATTGCTTTTAGTTTGTAACATTCAGTTCCACAAGTTTTTGAGTGACAAATTTTCTCCCCATTCCTCTATTCTCCACCCCCCTCCCCCTCACTGTGATGGCATGCAATCCAATATATGTTCTACAAATACCTTCACATTAACCATTAGTCAGGTTGTAAAAAAGGGCTGTAACCTATGGAATAAACAATGAGAAAGAAGAAAAAAAACAAAACAAAAGAGAGAGAGAGAGAAGGTAGTTTTGCTTTCATCTGTATTCACACTCTGTAAGTCTTTCTCTGGACATGGAGAGCCATTTTTGTCATAAGTCTTTGGAGCCACTTTATAGCCTTGCATTGCTGAGAGGATCCCAGTCTATCAAAATTAGTAATCACTCATACATTGTGTCTGTAATTGGGTACAATGTTCTCCTGGTTCTTCTCCCCTCACTCAGCATCAGTTTGTAAAAGTCTCTCCAGGTCATTATAAAGTCTGTCTGCTCCTCATTTCTTATATCACAAAAGTATTCCATTACATTCATATACCACTACTTGTTTAGCCATTTCCCAATTGATGTGCATCCCCATGATTTCCAATTCTTTGCCACCACAAAAAGAGTAGCTATAAATATTTTTGTATGTATGGGTTCTTTTCCCACTTGTATGATGTCTTTGGGATGTACTTCTAGAAGTGGTATGGGGCGGGGGAGTCAGGGGGAAATGCACATTATTGTAGCCCTTTAGGCATAGTTCCAAATTGTTCTCCAGAATGGTTGGATCAGTTGATAACTCCATCCACAAGACAATAGGGTTCCAATTTTCCCATATCTTTTTAGGCATTTACTATTTTCCCGTTTTGTCATGTTACCCAATCTGACCAGTGAGATGTGGTACCTCAGAGTTGTTTTGATTTGCATTTCTCTAATCAATAGTGATTTAGAGCATTTTTCATGTGATTGTGGATATCTTTAATTTCTTCCTCTGAAAACTGTCCATTTCCTTGAGCCATTTATCAATTGCAGAATGACTTGTATTCTTATATAGTTGACTCATTTTTCTGCATGTTTTGGGAGTGAGGCCTTCATCAGAGAATTTTTTTTCCTTCTCTCCTAATCTTGGTTATATTGACTTTTTTGTAAAAAAAACTTTTAAATTTTACATAACCAATCCATTTTGCATTTCGTAATGCTCTCTATCTCATTTTGGGTCATAAATTCTTTCCTTTTCCATAAATCTGACAGGTAAACTATTCTTTGCTCTCCCAAATTGCTTACTACTCAACATAGAAGGGTTGTGAGGATAATGAAACATGACAAACTTTAGCTTCTTGTATCCAAAATGGAGCCCCTTGGAATTTACTTACCAATAGGACAAGGGGACCAATATGGCAGAGGGATATTCCAGGCTGAGAAAATCTCAGGCACTGAGGAAAGTTTCAGGATGAGAAGTCAATACAGTTATGGTAGCAAATTCTGGTGAATCAGAAGTATAGATGACAGGCGATTTGAATCAGGAAGATCCGAGTTCAAAATCTGGATCAGAAACTTATAAGCTATGTCACTTAAATGGTCATCAATATAATAATCTCTGAATATTATTAACTAACAATTTTAGGTCTGATAAAGCTCACATTTCCATAATATTAAAAATTTTATATAGTATTATAAATTAAATATACATATGCATATATACATATATGCATCATTTTTACCATTTTGCAGATAAGGAAATTTAGACTTATAAAACTATTTTCCAATAGAGAGTCAAATGATATGAAAAGGTAGTTTTCAAAGGAGGCAATCCAAGCTATCAATAACTATAGTAAAAATGTTCCAAATTGTGAGAGAAATGAAAATTAAAACATTTCTGAGATTCAATTTCACATCCATCAGATTGGAAAAGATAAACAAAAAATGGGGAAAAAATGAAAAATTTAGAGGATATGTGAAGAAATAGACAAATTTATATACCATTGGTGAAGTTGTGAATTGTTATAATCATTCTGGAAAGTTATTTGGCAATATGACTCAGAAGATATTAAATTACACATATCCTTTACCCAGTGAATAATTCTAGTAGGTCCTTTTATTAAATAAATGAAAGAAAAAGGTAAAGAATGCAAAAAATACACACATACACACACACAAACCATTTATAGGGGGCAGAGCAAAGATGGCAGAGTAGAAACACAAACTTGGCATGAGCTCCTGCTACAATCACCCAATAAATATAAAAAATTGACTCTAAACAAACTTTAGAGCTACAGAATGAACAAAGTAACAGAGAGAAACAAATCTCTTGCTGAAGGCAGCCTGGCTGGCAGACAGGAAGGGTCAATCACACTGAGCTGGGAGCTGAGCACAGTCCAGCTTGAGCTGTTTGGTTCCAGCCCCAGGGCAGCCCCAACCAGCAGCAGCCAGAGCAGACTTCAGGAGAGTGAATCAGCAGCAGCTATGGTGGTTTCCAGACTTCTCAACCCATACACACCAAAGACAAAGTAAAAAGTCAGTATGGAACTCTGTTGGAATGGGGTGGGCGGGACACAGAAGAGCAAGGTCCAGCCCCTGCCCATAGACCAAGAAGCAGCAGCAGTATGGTAGCTGTGCAGCCTCCTCAGCATGGCTGCCAGGAGCTCCTGGCCTGAAAATCTTAGAAGGACCAAGCAAACATGCAGAGGCTAATTATTCTTGCATTGATGTGCTTGGATCTGGATCATGGTCTTGGGTGGTGGTTCTGGGGTGTGTAGACAGTGAGCCAGAGCTTGTGGGGGCTATAGAGAGGATGTCCTCTTAATAGCTCTGGCAGCTGTGAAAACCCCAGTGAACTGGGACAAAAATCTTTCCATTCTGGAAGCAGAGTTCTACTACTGCAAAGCATTCAGAAGTCAAATAATTGGCTGGCAAGGTGAGCAAGCAGAGGAAGCACAAACAGATGATAGAATCCTGTTTTGGGGGACAAAAAGGATTAAGGCATGCAGTGGGAAGAAGACAGCAAAGTCAAAACTCCTGCATCAAAAGCCTCCAAGAAAAATGTGAAGTAGTTACAGGCCATGGAGAAGTTCAAGAAGGATTTTGAAAATCAAGTAAGAAAAGTAGAGGAAAAATTGGGAACAGAAACGAGGATGATGCAAGAAAATCATGAAAAGTGAGTCAACGGCCTAGAAAAGGAGACCTAAAAATACACTGAAGAAAATAATTACTTAAAAAATAGACTAACTCAAATGGCAAAAGAGGCCCAAAAAAGCCAGTGAGGAGAAGAATGCCTTAAAAAGCCAAATTTACCAGATGAAAAAGGAATCTCAAAAACTCATTGAAGAGAATAACACCTTCAAAATTAGACTGGAGCAACTGGAAGCTAATGACTTTATGAGAAATCAAGATACTATAAAACAGATCCAAACAAATGAAAAAACTATAAGACAATGTGAAATATCTCTTTGGAAAAACCACTGACCTAGAAAATAGATGCAGGAGAGATAATTTTAAAATTACTGGACTACATAAAAGGCATGATGAAAAAAAGAGCCTAGACACATCATTCAAGAAATTCTCAATGAAAATTGCCCTGATATTCTAGAATCAGAGGGCAAAATAGAAACTGAAAGAATTCACTGATCACCTCTTGAAAAAGATCCCAAAAAGAAAACTCCTAGGAATATTATAGCCAAATTCCAGAGTTCCCCAGTCAAGGAGAAAATACTGTAAGCAGTCAGCAAGAAGCAATTTGAGTATTGTGGAAACACAATCAAGATAACACAAGACCTAGCAGCTTCTATATTAAGCGATCAAAGTGCTTGGAATATGATATTCTGGAGGTCAAAGGAGCTAGAACTAAAACCAAGAATCACCCACCCAGCAAAACTGAGTATAATGCTACAGGGGAAAATATGATCATTCAATGAAATAGAAGATTTTCAAGCATTCTTGATGAAAAAAAAAACAGCTGAACAGAAAATTTGGCTTGCAAATACAAGAAGCAAGCAAAGCATGGGAAGGCAAACAGGAAAAAGAAATCATAAGGAACTTATTAAAGTTGAACTATTTATATTCCTACATGGAAAAATGATAATTATATCTGATAAGACTTTTCTCAGTATGAGGATAGTTGAAGGGAATATATGTATATATATGTATATATATATATATATATGTATATATATATATATATATATATATATATACACATATATATGTGTATACATACATATATATGTACGTATTGGATGGTGTATGTGTCTATATAAATATGTGAGGGTGGGCATATGTATGTTCATGTATACATAGGCAGAGGGCATAGGATGAGTTGAATATCAAGGGATGACATCTA
>CM053581.1:309256078-309275678 GCA_028627135.1 Pseudochirops cupreus | reverse complement strand
CTGCCCTACCAAAAAGTGACATAGGAGAGAATAGACTGGGGGAGGGGGGAAACACTAGGATGTCTGTTTTGGGGTGGTGGGCGGGGGAAAGACGGGGAGAAAATATGTAACTCAAAAAATTTAATAAAATAAAAAAAAATAAAAATAAAAAAGTATATTTAAGAATAAAAAAAATATGGCTTACTTCTGTTCTTTTTTCTCTGCTCATACAGGCACTTCTCTAGGACAGTCCCTCATTCTTCTTTACCTGGATTATTGCAGTAGCCTCCTAATGGATTTTCTTGCCTCAAATGTCTTTCTATTCTAATCCATCCCCCACTTAGCTGTCAGTAATTTTTCTAAGACACAAGTTTGGCAATGTCAGTTCCCTACTTAATAAACTTCAGTGCATTCATGTTACTTCTAGGATAAAATATAACCTCCTCTGTCTGATATTTATTTCCCTTCACACTTGTCCCCAACTTATCTGCCCATCCTTATAACATATTGCTCCATTCTACAGGTGCTATTATTCACCAAAACTTGTCTTCTAATTGTTCCTTATATGTAATACTACTGTGTAATCTTTGTGCCTTTGGTTGGCTGTCCCTCATTCCTGGAACACTCTTCCTCCTTACTTCCATCTTATGTAGCCAGTTGCCAGGGAAGAAGCCTGGCAATTGGGAGGAGAGGGACTGAATAACTATCCATATAGTGCCTGCTATGTGCCAGGCACTGTGCTAAGCTGTTATTTATTTATTTATTTTTACTAATATTATCTCATTTGATATCATTCATCTTAATTGCTTCCACAAGTGCTACAGTCTTTGCTTCCTTAGCATCCATGGTTACTGAAGTCTCAGAAAACAATCCTTTCCACCTAAGGTTATTGCAGCAGTCCTTGGCATAGTCTAACAGTTCAGCATCAGAAAAGCATATGATTTTTATCAATGGAAATTAAATTAAGGAAGATGCATTTTTATCAGCATTCCTGCTGTACTCTAAGGAGCCTTTTTTTTTTCTCTGCTCTGCACCTGAAATTTCATTTGAGTTGTCTCCTATATTAGAACGTGAGTTCTTTCAAAGCTGAGACTGTTGTTTTCCATTTTGAATACCCAATGCTTACTACAGTTCTAAGGAATAATAACAAGTAAGTAAATTATGCACAATACTTAATATGAATAGCTAGCATTTATATAGTACTTTAAAAGGTTGCAAAATGATTTACATTTACATATGTTATCTCATTTGATCCTCACAACAACCAGGTAATGGAATACTATTATTATCTCCATTTTTTGCAGAGAAGAAAATTATGTCTGAAGGATGTTAAATGTTTTACCCAGGCAGGGCCTTTCAGTTATTAAGTGGGTGAGGAAGTATTTGAATTCAGGATTTTTTTTAAACTTCAAGTTCAACTTGGAGTGAACCCACTGCACCGTTTAGCTGCTTAATACTTTTTCACTCATTTGTTCATTCATTCTTTTATTCATTTATTTGTTTATTCATTATTCAGTCATAATCCTTGGCTTTATTCAAGGTTTAGCTCAAATTGCCTCTTTTACCTAATGTCTTTTCTCATTCTCCTGGTGCTAGGGCCACTCATTTAAGTCCCCATTTACCTGGTATCTACTGTGGATATGCCTACATTTGTACATATTCCACCCCCTATCTATACTGCAAGTTCCTTGAGGGCACGGGCTGTTTCATTCTTCTTTTTGGATCTCCCTTGCCTAGAATCCATCTTATAAGACCTTAGTATCACAAATCATAAAATGTGGATAATATTTCCTGATCCTACCTATATCTAATAGTTATTATGAGGATTAAATGAGATAATGTATATAAAGTAACCCCAAAGAGCTATTTAAATATTAGCTTTTGTTAGTAGGAAATCTGATTAAATTAATTCAGATTGAGGTGTGAATGATTGAAATTTGAATTATTATCAACTTTCCCATGAATAGAAAAAGGGGAAAGGGGGTAGATATGAACCAAGGTAATTCAGGCATTTTGTTTGTTTGTTTCTCTGAAGGTCACTCACTGAGAGGAATTTGCTGAGTTACTAGGACAGTCTCAATTAATCTTTTCCCTGGAATGTTTGACATTCCTTTAATAATATTCAGATATGGAGAAGAAAACATATCCCTAAAAACCATCCAATTCTTATTTTCTGAGAGGGAAATTTAGTATAATAACTTTCAGCAAATCTTTTTAAAAATGATTTTAGTAACCAGTAGCAATTCCATTTACATTAGTTGATGATTAAGTACATTGATTGAATTCAAATATACCCTTAAGAATAAATGATATCTCACTAGGAAAATGAAAACTATTGGTTTCTGCAGGGGCTAGTCAGGGTAAGGGGCAAGTGTCAGTAGTCACAGGTTGCCTTTCTCTTGAATATTCTGGCTTTAATCAGGGCAAAGTCATTTATGTTATCTACTTTCTTATTAAGAACACAGTTTTCAAGTGAAATAGATTACAAACAAGACTTTCCCTAAAGATGTATTATATTTGTACTTGCATATATGTGCATATGCAGCTCGATTAATTTCCATGCAAAACAATTTGGCCAGTTCTCTGGTATAAATTAAAATGTCTCCTTGTTTATACAGAGAATCACTGTTGCTAGAAACTAATGTGTGTTGGCCACCAGGATAATAATTTATAACCAGTGTCACTTTCAAAGTGTTCCTTGGCTTTGACCTATTCCATGAATGAGGCATTTGAAAATTTATAAAAACCATAGGATATGAGAGCTATAAGTTGCCTTAGAACATGGAACACAGCATAGCAGAATTGGTAGGCAAATGAGAACAAGAGTCCTAGAATGTTCGAATTCTAAGGGAACTTAGAATGCAGAATGTCAAAGAGAAAAGTGGATATAGAATATCTGAGTTGGAAGGGACCTTATAATATGTACTCCTGGAGCTGAAAGGAGTCTTAAAATTTAGAATTTAAAAGTCAACCATCTCATATTATAAATGAAGATTTTATTTCACTTCTTTTCTTGCCTCTTCTATTTCCATGGATATCTTTTAACTGCTTCCCAACACTCTTCCAGTTACTGTCCTAACCTGTTCCCTCATCACCTCTCACCTGGACTGTTGCAATAGCCTTCAATGATGAGGATGTTAAGGACCAGATTGAAGAAGTGACTTGATTACTGGACATATTGTTAGTTTAGGGACAGAGCCTTTTGATTCCCAGTTCCATTTTTCTTTCCAAAGAAGCATTTGTTTTCTGTCTGGAAATTCACTGTCTCCTGTCTGGCAAACTCCCAGACATAAGGAATAGGTATGCTTCTGACAGCCCAGTGTAGGTTGCCACCTCCCAAATGGAAGAAGAAGCCAGTGGTTTCCAACAAGAACAGATCTCCAATCATGGTTATGCTGCCGTTGAGGGTGAGGGGGGGAATACACTTACATTCCACACTAGGTAAACATCTTTCTCTAGCCAGAGATTCAGATAAACACACACTTTCAAAAGAAAAATCTGCTCCAGCATTTCTTCCCCCTCTAATTATGTAAATATGTATTACTCTGCTATCTTTTCTTCTTCCTGCTGCTGGCAGCCTTTACGCTATCCATGGAATGTTTTATTCAGGAGAACAAAACAGGCAGGGACCTGAGATTTCAGTGAATAATAAATTGCTTTTGATGTGGCCTTTTAGCTCGTTATGAATCTTTAAAATGGTTGTGTGTCTCTGTAGCAATCCCAAGCCAGTTACAGGCTGGGATAGGGTAAGGGAAGTAACGAGGGAAGATAGAGAATGAGAGAAGGCCCTAAGTTTCCACTGGGAAGATCTAATTGTCAGAGATGTTATGTCACAGTTAGCCAATGTGATGATATGGGACTTGCTACTGTGATGGCTGACCAAAGATTGAGGGCTGGATTCACTCTTTCCTATACATAGAAGTGACTTTTGGCATTTGGGCTATGTCATTTATAAAACAATTAAATAGTATAGCTAGAAGAGATCATAGAATATACAGTAGTCCATAGAATGTTATAGGACTTGGACTAAGTTCTTAGAATAAATGTCATACAGCATTAGAGATGGGAGGGATCTTAGAATAAAGGATTTTAGTGATAAAAGGGACTTTAGAACATAGGACAAAAGGTGACAGAAATATAAGGGGCCTTCAAAGTCCCTGGTCCTACCTTTTCACTTAAAAGGTGAGCAAGGGGAAGCTAGGTGGTGCAGTGAATAGCCCACTGGTCCTGGAATCAGGAGGACCTGAGTTCAAATCCAGCCTTAGATCCTTGACACTTATTAACTGCTTAACCTTGGGCAAGTTACTTGACCCCAATTGCCTTGCCCTGCCCCTGCAAAAATTTAAAAAAAAAAAAGTAAGTGGCAGAGCTTGGATTAAAATCTAGGTCTCTACTTTCAACATACTCAGTGTAATTTCTTCTCATTATTGGCATGTCATTGACATTCCCAGAAGAGGAAAGCCAATCATCCAAATTCAGCTCCATACTTACTCTGCAACTTACAATCTTTTTTATTTTTTATTTTTTTGATTTTAAATTACAAATTTTCTTATTTTTAATAGCATTTTATTTTTCCCCAGCTACATGTCAAGAAAATTTTTACCATTGTTTTTTTTTACAAGATTTTGAGTTCCAAATTTTTCTCCTTCCCTCCCTAATTTGCACTCTTCTGAAAATAGTAGGGAGTTTGATATAGTTTATATATGTTCTATCACGTCAAAACTATTTCCATATTAATCAGAGTTGTGAAAGAGGAAACAGATCAAAAGGAAAAAAAAAACATGAGAAAGAATGAATTGAGTTTAAAAAAGTATGCTTTGATGTGCATTCAGAGTCCATCAGTTCTTTATCTGGATACAGATAGCATTTTCCTTCATGAGCCCTTTGTACTTTTCTTGAATCATTGTCTTTCTGTGAAGAGCTGAGTTATTCATAGCCAATCATCACACAATGTTGATGATGCTGTGTACAATGTTCTCTCTGTTCTGCTCATTTCACTTTGCATCAGTTTGCACAAGTCTTTCCAAGTTATTCTGAAGTCTGCCTTTTCATCATTTCTTATTACACAGTAGTATTCCATTACATTCCTATACCATAGACTGTTCAGACATTCCCCAATTGATAAGAACTTCCACAATTTCCAATATTTTGCCACCATGAAAAGGGCTGCTATAAATATTTTTGCACATGTAGGTTCTTTTGCCTTTTCTATGATCTTCTTGGAATATAGATTAGTAGTAGTATTGCATGATCAAAATATGTGAACAGTTTGAGCATAGTTCCAAACTGCTCTCCAGAACAGTTGGACCAGTTCACAACTCCACCAGGAGTACATTATCGTCCCAATTTTCTCACATCTTCTCCAACATTTACCAATTTCCCTTTTTGTGATATTAGCCAATCTGATAGGTCTGAATTGGTACCTCAGAGTTGTTTTAATGCATTTCTTGAATCAAAAGTGATTTAGAATACTTCTTCATATGCCTATAGATGACTTTGATTTCTTCATGTGAAAACTGACTCTTCATTTGACTATTTATCAACTGGTAAATGTCTTGCATTTTTGTAAATTTGACTCATTTCTTTCTGTGTTTGAGAAATGAGACCTATTAGCTTTACTTGCTATAAGGATTTTTCCCATCTTTCTGCTTTCCTCCTAATTTTGGTTGCACTTGTTTTGTTTGCACAAAAGCTTTTTAATTTGATACAATTAAAATTATCTATCTTACATTTTTTAATGCACTCAAACATATCACTTGTTTGGTCACGAATTTTTCCCCTCTCTAAAGATCTGACAGGGAAACTATTACTTGTTCTTCTAATTTGTTTATGATGTCACTCTTTATGTTTAAATCATGCCAAAGGCTTGTCATATCTAACTTTTCCAATATTCTATTAACCTCTTTAGTTTCTTGTTTGTTTTTGTTGTTGTTGTTGTTGTTGTTGTATTTATTGAGTTCTGAAAGGGGACAGTTGAGGTCTCTCACTAATAGATTTGCTGGCTTTTTTTCCCTCTAACTCACTTAACTTTTCCTTTGGATGTTATATCACTTGGTGCGTATTTGTCCAGTATTAATATTGCTTCATTGTCTATGGTACCTTTTTTAACAAGATGTAGTTTCCATCTTTATCTCTTTTAATTAGGTCTATTTTTTACTTTTACTTTGCAAAACTTTTCCCTGCTCTTTTTCTACTTCAGTTGAAGCATAATAAGCTCTGCTCCAGCCCCTTACCTTTACTCTACATGTGTTTCTTGTAAGCAACATAATGTAGGATTCTGTTTTTTTATCTACTCTGCTATTTGCTTCCATTTTATGGAAGAGTTGATTCCATTCACATTCACAGTTGTGATTACTACTTGTGTATTTCCCTCCATCCTATTCTTCCTCCTATCTGTTTTCTCTCTCTTTTTACCTTTGCCCTTTTCACCAGTGTTTTGCTTCTGTCTCTCACCTCTTCCTTCTGTCAGTTCCCAGCCCCTATCTCTTACTTGATTTCCTCCCCTCCTACTTTCCTGTCAGGTAACATAGATTTCTATATACAACTGATTATATTTGTGATTCCCTCTTTGAGACAAAAATGATGAGAGTAAAGTTCAAGTGATGTTTGTTAGCCAACCTACAGTCTTCTATTCCACTGTACTAGGTCTTTTGTGCCTCTTCATTTCAAGTAATTTACTCCATTCTACCTCTCCCTTCCTCCTGCACCTATTGTACTCTTCTTTCTCATCCTTTAACACTTTTATGTCTTTCCCTCAAATTTATATTATACCTGTGCTTTCTGTTTATGTACATTCCTTCTAGTTGCACTATTAGTGATGCAGTCTCTAAAATTACAAGTATCATCTTCCTGTGTAGGTATGTACATAGTTTAGCTCTATTGAATCCCTTCTGTTTTCTTTTCCTTTTTTTTTTTTAACCTATTTATACTTTTCTTCAGTCTTGATACTGGAGGTAAAATTTTTGATTTAGTTCTGTTTTTCTTCTTATGAAAGCTTTAAATCCTGCTATTTCAATGAATGATCATTTTTCTCCTTGATCTATTGTGCTTAATTTTGCTGGACAAGTGATTCTTGGTTGTAGTACTAGCTCCTTTGTCTTCCAACCTTCAATCCTTTAATTTTCAGCTATCAAGTCCTGTGTAATCCTGATTGTGAGTCCTTGACATTTGAATTGTCTCTTTCTGGCCACTTGGGTCCCCTTGACTTTATAGTTCTGAAATTTGGATATAATGTTCTTTGGAGGTTTTATTTTGGGATTTTTTTCCTCAGGGGATAAGTGGATTTTTTTACAATGTCTGTTTTACTCTCTGGTTCCAGGATATCAGGCCAGTTTTTCCTTGATGAGTTCTTGAAAGATGTTGTCCAGGTTCTCCTTTTGATTATAGTTTTCAGATAGTCCAGGGACAGAGCCAAGATGGCAGAGTAAAAGCAGGGACTTGCTTGAGCTCACCCCCAAATCTCTCAAAATACCTGTGAAAATAACTCTAAATGATTTCCAGACCTGAAGAACCCACAGAACAACAAAACGAAACATATCTTTAGCCCAACAACCTAGAGGGCTGACAGAAAGGGTATATCACCCTGGGCTGGGAGTGGAGCCCAGTCTGGGGTGGGCTGCACCAAGTACAACAAAGCCAGTGCAGGCCTTAAGGGACTAAATCATTGTCAGCTGTGGTGATCTCCAGACTTCTAAACCCACAAATGCCTAGAAAAGCATGGAAGGTCAGTGGGGCAACTCTGTGGGACCTGTGTGAAAGAAGAGCGTGTGGTCTGGCCCCAGTCCAGAGACAACAGAGATGGCAGCAGCAGCAGCAGCAGCAGCAGCAAAGGCAGGTACTTATGGTGCTCTGAGCCCACAGATGGTGGGGGATCTAGCAGCTGATACAAAACCCAAGAAACCTGGGGGAGTAAACCCACCCTCACCCTCACACCCACTGGAAACAGAGTCCTACCTTGAAAGGGACTTAGAAAATCAAATATTTGGCTGGGAAGATGAATAAACAGGTAGTCCAATGATGTTGATATTTTCTCTCTTTGTTTTATTTTCCAGATCAGTTCTTTTCCCATGGGATATTATACATTGTTATTCTATTTTTTTCATTCTTTTTCATTTGTTTGATTGATTCTTGATGTCTCATAAAGTCATTAGCTTTCACTCACCCAATTGTAACTTTTAAGGTGTTTTTTTTTTCATCAATTATCTTTTGTATTTTCATTTCCATTTGGCAACAGGCTTTGTTGTGTTTGTCCTTCATTTTTGAAGAGGACCATAACATCAGCAAAATGATGACATGACTTTCAGTTGACTTTGATTTCAGTGAGGTAGGACTGTGCAAGGTCACCAGTCTCACTTTCTCTTCTAGAGCCATCTAGATTCAGTGACCAGATATTCATCAGGATGACAAGAGATGACCCAGGATGCAATGGGAGACCCTGGTCCTTTTAGACTAAGGCCTTTTCAGGTACTTACTTAGAGTGAGGTAACACCCATTCAGTGAATGGCCTCTTTAAGAAGTGAGTCAAGGAATGGCCCCTTTAATTAGAAAACAAAAATCAAACTGGGAGGGGAAGACTCTCAGGGTTGTAGTTCCAAAGACAAAAAGTTACCATTGACATTCATACCAATTTTTACTCTTTAAGGAGTTGTTTTCTTCAGTGGATTTTTAAATCTCCTTTTTCATTTGGCTAACTCTACTTTTTAACCAGTTTTCAAAGCTATTGTCTCTTTTTTCACAATTCTCTTGCATCACTCTCAATTCTTTTCTCATTTTTTCTGTTTCTCTTATATTATTTTTAGTTCATTTTTGAGCTGTTCCATGAGTTCTTTCTGGCTTTGAGACTAATTCCCATTTTTTCTGAGGAGGTGTGGGGGGTTTTCCCACAGGTGCTTTGACATTCACTTTCATGAGAAACTATCTTCCAAAGAGCCCAGTGTTTTTCTGTCTCCCTGACTTTGGTCAAACCATTCCTTTGAATAAAATAGCATTTTTCCTCTTCACTCCATTTTCTACCACTCTTTTAAATCCCAATTCAAAATACATTTCCTAGTGAGTCTTCCTTGAGTCAACCTGTCAGTAATGACCTTATCCAATATGAAGGGATAGACATTGTTATATCTAAACTTTATATCTTCCCTGGGTCTAACATAGTGCTTTGCATATAGTAAGTGCTTACTGCATTTTTATTTTGAGTTATGTTTTACAATTCAATGTTTGATCTTATAGAGAAAATTATAAAGTACTTTGTAGATATGAGCTGTTAAATCCATTTACTTCTCTATCCATTTTGTGGCAATGATAAAAGTTGGAGCAAAACATTACTCATTATTTTTGCTTTTTTTTAGGAGGAGGGAAGGCAGGGCAATTGGGGTTAAGTGACTTGCCCAAGGTCACATCCTAGTAAGTGTCAAATGTCTGAGGCCAGATTTGAACTCAGGTCCTCCTAATTCCAGGGCTTGTGCTCTATTCATTGAGTACCTAGATGCCCCTAAAACATTACTCATTGACAGATAACTTTCAAGGCTAGAATATAAATCTAGTTATTTCTTCATGGAACCATTAGCTTTCTTAAACTAGTACCATAGAGTGTCTAGCAAGGAAGGATCTTAGAACATAGAATGATAATTCTTTCAGGAATAGAATGACAAGGTTGAAAGGGATCTTAGCACACAGAGCAGAGAATATCAGGGATGAAAAATAGCTTAGACACCTTCTAGTTCAATGCTCTCATTATACAGAGAAGACAACTGAGATTTTGAGCAAACCATGGTTTGCCCAATGCCACACAGCACATTATTAGCAAGAGCCAGGACTAGAACCCATGTTTCTAGACTTCCAATCTAGTGATTTTTTTTTTCTGTTGCACTACACTTTTTGGATCAGGTCCTGGAAAATGTAAGCATGAACTGATAACTTTTTGCAAAATCATTCCCAAGCATCCCATATTTTTCCCAGCAGGAACTGGGGTATGCAATTACTTACAAAGCAGAGCAATTTGCTGCTGGCTTCCAAACAGCTGAGTAAGTGGATGTAAGAAGAAAAGAGAGAGGGGGCAAAGAGAGCCACTCGGAAATAACTTTCTTTGGTAATTATACCCTACGTGACCACGGTGTCGGGTGCGAGCACAGATGTTTAATTTTTTCAAACACTGCCTCTTCTGTTTTCCTAGCTGGCAGCAATATAGATTGAATTTAGCTTTTCAATGCCATCTTCTCACTTCCACAATTAAGACTCAGCATCCTACTTGTGAAATTCCTCCTGCTGCTAGCAACAGGAGGAAAGGTGGCTCCAAAATCAGTTAGTTTATGAGTTGTTGAACCATTGGAAAATTAATAGGCCATTTGGGGAGAATGGAAGAAAAATAAGGAAGGTTATATGCAAATTTCATGGAAATAGTTATATAGAATCTTAGAGCTAAGAGAAAAATCTCACATGTTAGAACATTGAATATAAAAACCATAAAGAACCTTGGACAACATTGTACAGAGAATGTTAGAGCTGAAAGGAATTTTAAACTATAGGATGATGGTCATGGACACTGGGAAAAAATGAAACCTGACTGTTTTTCTTCTTGTCCTCTTCTTCATGATCTGTGGTCTTCATTCATTTTTATAGGTCTCATTATTTTATTTCTCAGCCAAGTTGGAATCTTTTAATGTTCATAGGTTCTGGCATTTAAAAATCAACCAGACTATTTTTGCAAATGGCTTCCCTTATGTTCTTAGATAAATTTCACCATTTTCCCCCTGCAATATATTTTAAGGCTTTGATGACAGCAGTTCACAACATTGTCCTCACTTTTCCATTCAAATGAATCACAGCATGAGGACATTTGGGCATAGTTTCATTGTTTGTACAACAGATAATGACTGACTAATAAAATTGACACAGGATTTTCTTTTTGAAGGTGATATACAGAGGCACAAGAGGCGTGTGGTGTCTTGGATAAAGTTGATCTCAGATTCAAGAAGGTCCATATTCAAGTCCTGTCTCTGACTGATCCTAGTTGTGTGATGATGGACAAATCACTTAACTTTTCACGGTCCCAGAAACTCTTGAAAACTACAAGTTACAACTGACTTGTCCTAGAAGAGAGTTTGCAATACCAATGAAATCATTCCCCCCCCACTCCAAATCCAAACATATGCTTAAGTAGTTGGCTTTCAAGCCAAGTTTGGCAAAGGTGGTTCCCAATCTAGCCCATTAACAATCTATAAACTGTAAGCATGACTGGTCTTTGTGGGGCCTCCCAACTATTTTAACAGTGGTGGAGTACAAAGAATGTTCTACTGGGAGGCAAGAGGAGCCATGAGTTGTATTCTCTATTCTACCACTTGTGCTATGGAACCTCAGACAATTCACTTCATTTCTCTGGCCTTCAGTTCCTTCTTCTATAAAATGAAGACATTTCCTTCTGGTTCTAACTCTCTATGTCCTAAGAATCTTTTCAAATTTAACAGTCTCTTTCTGAGGTTCTTTCCAGCTCCCACATTCTATGTTTTGTGGTCTGAGAGCCCATCCTGTAATGACACTCAGATTCAGCAATTTGCTTTTCTTTATTCATACATGCATTCATTAAACTTTTGTTAGGTGCCAACTAAGCACAATATGTCATGATAGCACTGGAGTAGACACAATGGTAAATAAAAAAATAGCCTTTGTCCCCAAAGAGTTTATAGTCAGTCATTAATAAAGCATTTAGTGGTAGCCATTATTAAGAATGTACCATTTTATGGACACTGGCATAGATAGAACTATAGATATTGACAAGATATTATAAGTAAAATAGCCAAAAAGGCAATGCAAAAACTCAACATAAGCGTAAACAGATCACAGCTTATTACCAATTAAGGAGTGTGTAAGAAGTATCATAGAAAATATTAATAAGGAAAAGAAAAGAAATGGTTATCAAGCAAAAATAACAGCAAGACCTACAGTCAAAGTGATGCCCTAGGCCACTTCAAACTCAGGATCATAAAATAATCTAAGGAAGGTTATCAGTACATTGGGTATATTCTTTGTGGAGTACTTGGGGAGAAACGTTGACAAGAATCCCCGGAGATGAAAAAGTGAGACATCATTATGACTTCTTTGTATCGAAAGTGTCCGTCAAAGAAATCAAAGATTGACTCATATAAGTATTTCTGGTTACAGAGTGTATTATGTGTGCTATGTATAATTGGATGCTTATAATACCTGTTGGAGACAGAAAATGGAATGTGTTGTATCCCCTAGTTTACAGATTGGAAATTGAAATCCAGAGAGGTAGAATAAATTGCATGAAATCTTACATATATGAAATATTAGAGCCAGAAATTGAACCCAAGCCTTCTTACTCTAACTTTTTGCAATAGCAAGGCATTGTTAGTAATCCTTTGGTATTATTAGTTTTCATTTTGAATCTACATTTGTCATAGTTCACTAACTAATCCACAAACCCTTCATAGACAGAGACTGTATCTTCTTCTTAGCACCCTCCACAAAAACTAGCATAGAATTGTTTTGCATATGGTAAAAATTCCGTAAATAATAGTCTATGAGCTGAAAGGGAGAAAATGACTGGTGGGAGAGGCAAGAGAATAAGAATAAGCGTTCAGAGTATGACACATTCGCATTTAATACACATATTCCAGAGACAATGCACTTGGAGGAGATGAATGAAAATGACCTATGAATTTCATCTGGAGGCACCAGCATTGATAACACAGTATTATGGGAGATGTATGCCCTGCTGAAGAAAGCAAAAATGGATTTATGTAGGGAAAGTGGTGAGGGGTAGCATGTAAAAAAATGACAAAAAAATCCACAGATATATCAACACATGTGAAGCATAAGTCTGTTGCCATCCTCTCCTGATGGAAATGGATTCTAATTACAAACAGAAGTTGGTTGATTGTGGGCAGATTTTATTTATGATCAGATCTGATTAGACAAATGATGACAAATGAGAGTTAGGTCATAAATAGACCAGTGATAAATTCTGTGTTGCTAGGAAACGAACCAACATGATTTCCTGACAGATGCAAACAACAGAGAATATGAAAATCAAATTTTAAGTGAGTCTTTTTTTTTCCTCATTTTATGATCTTTGCTGTTTGCTATAGGGGGATTGTCTCCATCCCAAGAATTCTCAATTCTATGAAATCTATGAGGACATCTTAAAATTGTACTCTTAGATGCAAATTTTACTCACATAGTTTGGGGACAGTTCTCATTGATTGCTGCTGTCATTGGCAACTTGACTGGTTTGGACCAGGCCCCAGATAACTTCATTTCAACTGAAGATACAAACCAGTGGGGACCATCTCTCATGTTGTCATGGCAGATATAATCCATCTCCTTGGAACAAATTTGGCCTCCCTAGAACCCTAGAGGAAGTATGAACATTTGTCAAAACTGTAGAGCCAAGCTGCCTGACACCTAGGCGTTGTAGCTCTGGAGTTCATTGGGCTACTAGACTCTGCACAAGTGCCACATTTTTGTACATAGAGTCATCTCTCCACTAAGTGAAAAGGAGCTAATCAAATCAATAGCAGAAGCTCCTGGGTGCTGGTTTCAAGAATGTCAGCAGCTCTTTTAGATGTGGCAAAGACTTGAAAATAGAAGGAATGCTTATCAATTAAGGAATGGCTAAACAAGTTGTGGCATATGATTGTGATGGAATGCTATTGTGCTATAAGAAATGACAAGAGGGATACTTTAAAAAAAACCTGGGAAGGCTTATATGAGTTGATGCAAAGTGAAGTGAACAGAGCTAGGAGAACATTGTACATAATAACAGCAACATTGTATGATGATCAACAGTGAATGATTTAGCTATTCTCAGTAATATAATAATCCAATTTATTTTGAAGGACTCATGAAAAAAATGTTATCCACTTACAGAGAAAGAGCTGTTTGTATCTGGACACATATTGAAACATACATTTTAAAACTGTTTTCTTTTTTTTGGCTATATTTTCTTTCATAATGATTAATATGCAGATAGGTATTGCATGAGCGCACAAGTATAATCTACATAAAATCACTTGCTTTCTCAAGGAAGGTGGAGAGAATTTGGAACTCAATTTTCTTAATGAATGTCAAAAATTGCTTTTACATATAATTTGGAAAAATAAAATATTAAAAAAATAAAAATAAGATTTTTTTAAAAGCTAAGGAGGTTAACTTTTTAATGTTCAGACAGAATTTATACATCTTAGGCAAAGTGAATTTCCAGCTTGATCTGACACAGATCAGCAACAGCTTCAACTGATGAAGCAGTTCTCAACTTAGTCTCTGTGTAGTTCTTATTTACCTACAGACTCAATCTTTGAAAGACACAGCGTAGATATTCAATTTACATAGCAGTGTGGTCATGTGGAAAGGGCATCTGATTTGGAGTTCTTTCTTTGAGTCTTGGTTTTAACACTTACTAGTTGTTTAGTCTTAGCCAAGTTCCCTCTCTGAACCTCGGTTTCTTTATCTACTAAATGTGGATAATAACACCCTACTTTTCCATCCTTTGCTATCTGGTGTCTGACCTCATGACCAAATTCAAAGTGTTCTCTCCAAGGTTACCAGTGATCTGATAACTAAATTCAAAGATCTTATCTCAGTTCTCATTCACTCTGACCATTATCTAGCTATTGCTAGGGTCACTCAGTCTTTGCTCTTTTGCATCCTCTAAGATTGCTCTCTCTTAATTCTTATCCTACCTATTTCAGTGTTCTTTGCTAGATCATCGTCCATCTCTCAACCTATTTGTGTGGGTGTCTCCAAAGGTCTGTTCTGGACCTTCCATCTACTTTCCTTCTTTTCATCCCTCCTTTTTCCCCTCTTCTCTCTTTATATGATCTTTCCTTTCACAATCTCTTTAACTCCCATGAGGTCAAATATCATCCTTTGAAGGTTACCTTCAATTCCTTATGCCCAGTCCTAATCTCTTTCCTCAAACACTGTTCCATATCACTACCTGCTAGAAATCTCTACTAAAACAATCCATTAGTCATTTCAAACTCAACATGTCTGAACTTAATTTATTATATATAAACTGCATGCGAATCACTCTGGAGATGGAAGCAAAGGTAAAAATAAAAAATTTAAAAAGGAGGTTCAGGTAAATAAAAAAGAGGTGGAGAGTTCAGAGTTTATTCTCTATTGATACTATGTAGATTTCCCAGAGTTTAGCATTAATGATCCTTTTTCCCCTAACAAAGATTCTGACAGTTGTGTTTTGGAACCCCTGATGCAGCTGTTGGTGGAACTATGGGCAGGGACTTGGATACAGAAAGATTGTTGCATGTTGAGTGATTGATGAGATGCCAGTTTTTTCTTCAGAGTTGTGAACAATGTGCCTAAAGTAAATGACATACTCCTCTGAGGTTACTTGCCTCTTTCTCATGAGGCAGGGCTGGGGAAAGAGACTAAGCTTGAAAATCAGTTCCTACTATCATAGAAGCATATGGAATTGGCTGTTATTTCCAATGAATGGTGCTTCTCATCTCTTTTGGTTTACTTTTAACCCATCTCCTGTTGTCTGTTTATCTTTATGTAAAGGAAAATAATTTCCACTAACCATTGTTTTCTCTTTGATGTTAGCTGCAGCAATATCGACTTGGGGAAGCCAATCTGGATGAAAAAAATAGAGACATAGTCAGTCTCCAGTGAGAAGAGCAGGGAAGTAACAGAGTACTAATGATCACCCATGGGGAATGAAAATCTCAAACCTGGTTGGGTTACTATGATATTGTACTCCTTAGCCATTTCAGGGTGATTTATAGGAGAGGGTATAAACAGAATATAAACAAAGAACGTTTAATAAACTGCAGGAAATAAAAATCTCCTAGACCAGAGGAGGTAAGCACCTTGAGGTAAATGTTAGTCAGTCTGGAATGGAGTAGAGAAAGGAGGTTGCTCCTGTGGATAGTGTTGTTACTTATTAAATCTTTTATTGAATTTTGTATCAAAATTGCAATATTCACAATACCTACAGTAACTATAAATATGCTGATATGGTTATTAATCACAAAATGTAACAGGCTCTCTACATGGCAAATATAGCTAGAACATTTCTTCAAATACCAGAAAACTGAGTCCTCAAACCAGAAAGTCAAAGCCATCACAGTAGTTATGAAGTTGGCACATGGAGTTAATGTAGTAAACACCCACATTCTCAAGCCTTCAAAACAGGACAGGCTACCTCAGACAAAGATCCTCCTCTCCTCACTCACAGCAACTGCTCAGCATCCAGGCAGCTTGCTTACAGAACCTCTGCACCGCTCCCTCCTCCCCCCCCCCCCAAGTTCCTGTCCCTGGCAGTCCTGAGCAGGAGTCCTTAGCAGTGATTCTGGCTGACTCAAAAAAAAAAAAAGGAGTTTGGGCTGTAGCCACAGCTGCTACTGCTGCTGTTCCTTCCAGTCACCACTGCAGTGCTCTAGCTTGGCTCAGATTCCTCTTGCCCCACCCCTTCCTACTATGTAATCAAGTTCAAGGGGCATGGGGGCATGGAAAGTCTTAAAATCCCATAACCATTACAGATTTACACTTGGGTTCTTCCCCTGTACCTGTCTTTCTTTTCAGAGGTTACTGGTGAGTGTAGATGTGTATAGACTGAGGAGTTCCCCTTAATCCCTTCACAGAATACTCACACTCAATCACTGGCATATACATTAGATGGTTTACATACTTCCCATGGAAGTATTATTAGTGTCTCCCAAAGAGACCAATAATCCATTCCAACCTAATATTCAGGAAACTAAAGATGAACCTCTTTAAATTCATATTAAAGACATTTCTCCCAAAACACATTGCTCATCCAATTTTTCTCATTTCTGTTAATTCTTCCAGTCATTCAGATTCATAACCTTGAAGTCATTATTGATTGTTTCCTCTCCCTCAACCCCCATAGCAAATCAGTTGCCAAGTTTTGTTGATTCTACTTTCTCAACATCATTTGTGTTGGTTTCATCCTATCCATTCACTCAACTTCCATTGTTCAAGCTTGTGTTACCTCTCATCTGGACTACTTCAATAACCTTCTCATTTGTCTCTCTGGTTTGAGACTCTTCCCTCTCCAATCCATTCTCAACAGATCAACCAAATTTATATATACCAAAGACAAATCAAATTTGTTCATCTATTTGGAGGTTGGTCGCCAACCTCTCAGCCATTCTCTAATTCAAAAATCTTTACTGGCCCTCCATTGCCTCCAGGATAAAATTCATAATCCTCAGACTGACATATCTAAACCTTTACAAACTAGTTTCTCCCAACCTTTCCAGGATTATTTAAAATTATGCTTTTTATGCTCCCATTTATGTTCTTTGTGTTCCAGTAAAATTGACTTTTTATCTGTTCTCCATCCAAATTATTGTACCTTCAGCCTCTGTGCCTTGTCATAATATGATCTTGCAGACCTGGAATGTACTCAATCCTCATGTTTGCCTCAGAATCAGAATATTCCTTCAAAGCACAACTCAGACATGACCGGCTTCATGATTTTTTTCTATATTTTCTTAATTATTAGTACCCTCTCCCCTCCAAACATGCCTTGAGCTTATTTTTTATCACTTTTTATAAGGAATGGAAGGTATTCCATTCCAGGCATGTAATATGGTGTGAGAGAAGGCATTTGGGCAGGGGAAGACACACTGTGATCAGAGGATTGTCAGAACACAGAAAGACTTATTCTTTTTGAATTTATTTATTTTTAGTTTTCAGCATTTGTTTCCGCAAGTTTTTGAGTTACAAATTTTCTCCCCATCTCTCCCCTACTCCCCACACCAAGAGGGCAAGCATACTGATTACTCCTTTTCCCAATCTGCCTTTTCTTATATTCCCCCAATTCCCTCCCTTTACTTTCTTGTAAGGGAAGATGAGTTTCTATACCCCATTGCCTATATCTCTTATTTCCTGGTTGCATATAAAACAATTTTTAACATTTGTTTTTAAAACTTTAGGTCCCAGATTCTCTCTCTTCTCCCCTCCTCACCCACCACTGCTGGGGAGACAAGCAATTCAATATAGATTATAAATGTGTATGGAAAACATTTCCATAGTAGTTATATTGTGAAAGACTAACTATTTCCCTCCATTCTATCTCGTCTCCTATTTATTCTATTTTCTCCTTTGACCCTGTCCCTTTTCAAAAGAGCTTGCTTCTAACTACCCTTTCCCCCACTTGCCCTCCCTGTCATTGCCCCTCTTGTCACCTTCCTCCCTACTTTCCTGTAGGGGAAGATATCCAATTAAGTGTGTATGTTATTCCTTCCTTAAGCCAAATCCAATGAGAGTAAGGTTGACTCATTCTCTTTTACCTTTCTGCTCTTCCCCTCCATTGTAACAGACTTCTCCTCCCTCTTTATGTGAGATAATCCACACCATTCTTTCTCTCCCTTTCTCCTTTTCCCAATATATTCCTCTCTCACCTCATAATTTTATCTTTTAGATATCATACTTTCAAATTCAACTCACCCTGTGCCCTCTATCTTTGTATACATGTACACACATGAACACACAGATATATACATATAGACACCTACACCCACATATAAATATATCTATGTATATACACATATACACACATGTATATATACTTCAAGTATCCTCATACTGAGAAAAGTCTCAAGAGTTACAAATATTGTCTTTCCATGTAGGAATGTAAATAGTTCAACTTTAATAAGTTCCTTATGATTTCTTTATCGTGTTTACCTTTTCATGCTTCTTTTGCTTCTTGTATTTGAAAGTCAAATTTTCTCTTCAGCTCTGGTTTTTTCATCAATAATACTTGAACTTCCTCTACTTCATTGAATGCCCATTTTCCCCCTGAAGTATTATGCTCAGTTTTGCTGGATAGGTGATTCTTGGTTTTGATCCTACAGCTCCTTTGACTTCCAGAATATCCTATTGCAAGTCCTTCAACCCCTTCATGTAGAAGCCACTAGATCTTGTGTTATCCAGATTGTGTTTTCACAATTCTCAAATTACTTCTTCCTGACTGCTTGTAATAATTTCTCCTTGACCTGAAAACTTTAGATTTGACTACAATATTCCTAAGAGTTTTCTTTTTGAGATCTTTTTCAAGAGGCAATTGGTGAATTCTTTCAATTTCTATTTTGCCTTCCAGTTTGAGAATATCAGGGCAGTTTTCCTTGATAATTTCTTGAAAGATGATGTCTAGGCTTTTTTTTTTTTTTGATCATGGCTTTCAAGTAGCCCAATCATTTTTAAATTATCTACCCTGGATGTATTTTCCAGGTCAGTGGTTTTTCCAGTGAGGTATTTCTCATTGCCTTCTATTTTTTCATTCTTTTGGATTTGTTTTATAGTATCTTGATTTCTCATAAAGTCATTAGCTTTCAACTGGTCTAATCTAATTTTGAAGGAGTTATTATCTTCAGTGAGTTTTTGAAATTCCTCTTCCATCTGGCAAATTTGGCTATTTAAGGCATTGTTCTCCTCACTGGCTTTTTTGGCCTCTTTTGCCATTTGAGTTAGACTATTTTTATGGTGTTATTTTCTTCAGTATTTTTTGGGTCTCCTTTAGCAGGCTGTTGATTCATTTTTCATCATTTTCTTGCATCAGTCTAATTTCCCTTCCTGATTTTTCCTCTACTTCTCTTACTTGATTTTCTTTTTTTTT
>CM053581.1:309234341-309255578 GCA_028627135.1 Pseudochirops cupreus | reverse complement strand
CTTATTTCTCTTCCCAATTTTTCTTCCACTTCGCTTATTTCTCTTCCCAATTTTTCTTCCACTTCGCTTATTTGGTTTTGAAAATCTTTCTTCAGCTCATCTCTAGCTTTAAGGCATTCTTCATGTTTATTGGAGGCCCCTGGTGGGGGTGCTCTGGCTGCGCTCTCCTCCTCCCTCTCTTTCCCCTGATCTTTCTTTACCCCAAAGAAGGAATCAAGGGTTTGGGAGCTGTTCTTATTTTCCTTCTTATGCTTATTCTTACTCATGGTTCTTCAGACTGTGATTTTTTTTTTAAATCTCTGTGGGGCTCTGCTTCCAGAAGGGAAAGCTCTGTCCCAAGTCGCTGGGGTCCTCCCGGCTCCCGTAGCTCTTAGGGAGAGGCTGGGAACTCTTCCTATTAACTTCCAGCTGACTGGATAGCGAGGACTCCAAGACTGAGGCCCAAGATGGTGATCCGGATCCAGGCCGCTCAACGTGAGAGCCCTGGCCTGAGAACAATCACTCAGTCCCCCTGCTGCCTGCAGGCTGCGGGCGGGAAGCTTCAACGCGGAGGCGGGTGCAAAACCTCTGCCTTTAGCTTTTCCGCTGTGGAGGCCTTCCGGCCAGACTGCTTATCTCCCCCTTTCACAAATCCCACTCGCAGCTGCTGCTAATCTGCTCACCTGAGAGGCTCCTCAGCTCCTCCCATCTAGCTGCCCCGGGGCACAGCCGCGGCTTTAGGCCAGGCTGATTTCTGTTCGCAGTGCTGATATGGTTCCTCGTAGCTGAGCTGACTTTAGTGGGAAGTATCTTTGTGTGCATTTTGGAGTTCCAGGATTGGTTTAGAGTCCTATTTTATGGGTATTTTGGGGTGGCTATGTGAGAGCTGCGATATGTTGCTGCTGCTATGCCACCATCTTGGCTCCACCCCCTCTTACTTGATTTTCAAAATCCTTCTTGAGCTCCTCCATGGCCTGTGAAATTCACATTTTTATTGGAGGCTTTTTATGCAGTAGTTTTGACTTTGTTGTCTTCTTCTGGTTCCATGTTTTGATCCTCTTTGTCCCTCTCCCCCCCAAAAAAATGTTTCTATAGTTTGATTCTGCTTCCTCTGTTTGCTCATCTTGCCAGTCAATTACTTAACTTTTGACATCTTTGCCAAGATAGAGCTCTGCTTCCAAAGTGGAGATTGTTGTGCCCCAAATTTCTGGGTTTTTCTGCAGCTGTTGTCAGAGCTTCTTCTAGGCACCTGCATCAGAACTGTGAGGAGGACTGCCTCTCCAGAGCCTCAACAATATCTCTGCCATGCTAAGTTTTTCACTGTGGGACAACTACCCAAGCCTGTGACCTATATCAAAGCAAGGTAAAGCAAGAGAATCCTACCTCAACACCAGCATAGGGAGTCCTGCAATTACCCTCTGGACAGTCACTGTTCCCCCATTATCTGTGGGCCTGGAACTCAGGAGGCAGCCTCTGCAGGCAGCAGCTGCAAATGTGCCACCTACCCCACCTTGGGGGCAGGTCCCAGGATCAACAGAGTTTCACCACTGACCTTTTAATTTTTCTTTGGTTTTTATGGGCTGAGCAGTCTGGAAACTGTCACAGTTGCCAGTGATTCACTCCCATGAAGTCTGCTCTGGTCAGTTTTTGCCACTGCTTTGTGCCAGAGCAGCTTCTGAGGGCTTTGCTCCTAGCCCAGTGTGATTGACCATTCCTGCTGGTTTTCCATGCTACCTTTAGAGAGAGATTTGTTTCTCTCTGTCACTTTGCAGGATCTGTAGCATCAAATTTTATTTAGAGTCATTTGTTTTTACAGGTATTAGAGGTGTTTGGAGCAGTTGCTCAAGCAAGTTCTTGATGTTACTCCTCCATCTTGGTGTTTGACAATTTACCAAGAGAACCTTTAGCACAATAACACTGTGAGATGTAATATGAGTCATGATTCCCATTTTACATATGAAAAAAAAACGGAAACAAATGAAGTGAATTTAAATATTTTTGCAAAAGTATACTAAGTGCCTACTTTGTGCATGGTACTATGCTAAGTATTAGAAATATAAAGATTGAAAAATCACAGTGCTTGCTCTCAAAGAGTTTGAATTTTACTGGGGAACTGAGATGAGGGTAGAGACTTGCAGAAGTGACTTGTCTGCAGTAAACAGCTATTAATTATTAGATTGGGAACAAGAAGTAAAACCTCCTGATTCTAATTTGAGTATTCTTGCCACTATTCCATATAAGAAAGCTGGGAAAATAAGAAGAACCAGAGAGTGTTCTGAATACTAGTATATGACGGTTATAATTAATTCAGTAGGCAACAGGGAGACAATGGTGAATTTTAAACAGTATATTTCTATGGTCAGGCAAAATTATCTTGTCATTGGTGTAGGAAAAAGAGAAACTGGAGGTAAGGGACCATTGAAGAGTTATTACAACAGTCTGAATGTGAACTGGTGAAACTAATTTATAATTATTGTTTATTCCCATAAGTGACATATAGCACCTATGTTTACAAAATGTTTTTCACATTTTATCTTAATCCATCCTCTCAACAGCCCTTTGAAAGAGGCATTGTAGGTATTTTCCCCTTTATTCCAGATATTATGAAACTGAGGTTCAAAAAAGATTTAGATTGTCTACGAATTCATAGCTAGTAAGTATCAGAATATTATTTGACCTAGAACTTTCGTGCATTCCAATACCACATTCTCTCCACTACATCATGCCACCTAACATGCAGGACCCCAGGAAGATGGCTCCTTAAGGAACTGAAGTGATCTATTTTGAGTCCTAAATTCTCTCCCTCCCTCTAACCCCTATTCCTTTCCTAAGACTGTAAACAATTTGATGTAGGTACATGGGAAAACATATCATGGTTACTCTTGAAATGTGGGGAGGCTGTATTCTCTCTTGGTAGAGGGAATACACACTGATATAATCATACATTTTTTCAAACTTTTTTCAAAGTTTCAGGTTATTTTATTATTATAATTACTCTCCTAACCTGGAGAGACCAAACAATACCATAAAAAATTTTTTTTAAAATACAAAGAATGCTGAAAGCATTACAACACCCCCTAAGGGGCTGACTCCCAGTGAGTCACACAGCAGGGGAAAACTTGGCTGGTATGTAACATACACTGGTGCTCAAAAAGCCCTTTCCTTTGTGCCATTGCTCTAATTTTCTCTTGAGCAAGGGGGATTAGAGTTCATCTCTCCCCACTGTAAGTAAGCAGGCAGGGCTCTCTGATTTTCTGTCTGCCTTACTCTCTTTAGCATCTTTCTCTGCAGATACAAAATTAGGGATAAGCTCAGCAGGTACCATTCAAATAGCAGACTTGTTTGTTTGTCCTTCATTCTCAAAGAAGACCATGACATCAAGGAGGTGATGCCATGACATCCAAGTGGATTGTATTTAAATGAAGGAGGGCTCTGCAAAGTCACCAGCCTCAATTTCTCCTCCAGAGCCACCTGGGTCTAGTGGCCAGATGCACATCAGAACAATTGGAGATGGTCCTGGATGCAGTGGGAGACACTGGCCTTTTTAAGCTAAGGCTTTTTCATGACTCAGTTTGATGGAGGCAATGTTCATTGACTGATTAAGACTGGGTAAGAAATAAGACAGAGAATGACCTCTTTTACCTAGTTAAAAAATCAATCTGGGAGGAAAAGACCCTCAGGATTTCTGTGCAAAAGAGAAATAATTGTTATTTATATTCACTCTGAGCCAATTAGGCCTCACATAATGACCAAGTGGGGCTTGACCTGGGACCTATTGTTGGTCAACCAATGACAGCCAGAGTGATTTGGATTTAAGGCACGATCCTTAAGAAAAATCTTGCTAGGTTTCAAGAAAGAGAATTTACATTTTTTGGGTGGAGCATTTGTAGCTAAGGGTACGATACTCTATTTGGGCAGAGGGAAGTGAATAGAAGGGACAGGAAGGGAAGGAAGGAAGGAAAGAAGGAAGAAAGAAATAGCTATGTTGCCCAACTGTCCAGTTCCAGTTAGGACCCCAGTGGTATAGCTCCTCTTCCTACTCATAGAAGTTTTGTTTATCTTTAATTCTTGAAAAGGACCATGGCATCATGGAAATGAAGCTATGACATGCAAGTTACTTGGATTTAAGTGAGGGAGGACTGTGCAAAGTCACCAGCCTCACTTCTCTAGTACTATCTGGTTCTGTGGGCAAGATATATACCATTATGACTGAGATGGCCCTGGATGCAGTGGGAGATGTTGGTCTTTTTAAGCTAAAAGGCAGGTTTTGAATACAGCTTACAACATCACTCCAGTTTTATTATTCATTAAATGTAAACTGCAGAGGAGTATGAGTCATTACTCTTGGACAACAAAGCAACATATGATAACCCCCATTCATCATAATGATGTCACTGGGGGAGAGGACCCAAGATCAAGCACTAGGATAGCGTCTTCCATTCTTAACAGGTTATTTTTGTAAGGTCTTCCCTGCCCCCAACAGAATCCTCCTCTTAGGTTAAACAATTATAGACTGTTTTCCATTTATACCAATCTCTTTTCTACTATCTGGAACCCCTAGATACTACAGTGGAAGTCTTGGGTCACTTCTTTGTGCTCAGCTGGAATTGTAACTAGTGTTCTTTTGCAATAAAAGCAATAGAGTTGAGTACCTAGTTAGCGAGAACAATTAGTTACAAATTGGAAGCTATCTGAGAACTCTTCTACCAGCAGAGAACTCTTCCTTTTCTCCTCCCTTCCTTCTCCACCCCACCCTTACTTCAAATGAGGGCTATTTGCCCCTCTGCTTATATTATGATACTAGCTATAGGAGAGAAAGGGAAAAAAGTCTAATTAAAACTTTGTCCCTGCGGGGATCCCCTGATCATACAAAGAAACCCTCCCTAGCTATATGCACAGTGAGGGAATTTCTTCCCTACCTTATGACTTTCAGAGATTGCATTCTAGTGGAAACAAATTTGTCGTTGTTCAGTTGTTTCAGTCACGTCCAAATCTTTGAGGCCTCATTTTGGGTTTTCTTGGCAAAGATACTGGAATGGTTTGCCATTTCCTTTTCTACTCAATATATAAAAGAACTGAGGCAAACTGGTTAAGCGAATTGCCCAGGGTCACACAACTACTGCGTGTTTGAAGTTAGAGTTGATGTTATGAAGATTAATTTTCCTGGTGACAAGCCCAGTGCTCTATCCACTGTACCACCTAGCTGCCCAGGGGAAACAGCATTAAATATTTAGTCAGGAAATCTGAATTCAAATCCTCTGTCTAAGAATTATTAACTTTGTGACCCAGGGCAAGTCATATCACCTTTTGTATCTTCTTTTAATTCATAGGTTAAAAGAGGAATAATAAACATACTTTATAGTTCATAGAGTGGTTGTTGTGAGCCTTAAAAAGTGATAGATGTGAATTATTCTTATGTTATTAGTACTGTTACTGTTATTTTGCTATAATAAGGCAGTGTTTGTTATCCATTGCAGACTTTTTCCAACTTTAGAGGCTGGAGTCTATGGTCAGAATAATAATAATAATAATAATAATAATAGTATTAATAAAAACAGAAAAGCAATATAGTGGCTCTTTGTATCAGTTCTCTCAGAAGTGGTGACAGGTATAATTACTGAGGATAAATTGTGGGGCTGACTCTAGTGGCATTTCTCCTGCTGTTTGGGGAAAGATCAAAGATTGAAATTGTTCCTGACATAGTTTCAAAGGACCAAGGCTTTGGTATTTGGTTTAGTTTATTTTCAGATTGAACTAAACCTCTTTCTTCCCTTCTTGTTTGGATTTAAGTGCAATAGGACTCCTCTCAAATGAGAGAAAACTGGGATAATAACCTTCTGAAATGAATACTTTTCCTTGCTTTATTTGTTTGATGCAGATTAATTTAACATACAGTTACTAACCATCAACTCTGCAACAGATCATGCTAGGGACTAGAGAAGATACCAAAATAAACTGGCCATGGTTTCTGCCCTCAAGGAGATTATAGTTTTTTGAAAAGTATAATTAGACAAGCATGAAGATAAATATTGGAAAATGTCAAGCATATAATGAAGAAGGTTACATAGAAAGATGAGAGGATAGAGTGTTCATTCTAGATAGGGAGAAGAGGGGAGATCATTTCTGAACTGAGCTTTGAAGGCAAGATGTTTCCAAATAGAAATGTGTTGAGAAGAGGTATTTTAAGCTGGAAAGCAGGAAAATTAGCATCCTGTTGAAGGAGATGGGAGTAAATAGTCAATTTTAGCTGTAATGTATATGTATAGGAATTAAGGGCAGTTAGGTGGCACAGTGAAGAAAGTGCCAAGTCTGTAGTCAGAAAGACTCATCTGCCTGAGCTCAAATCTGGCCTCAGACATTACTAGCTATATGACCCTGGGCAAGCCACTTAAACCTGTTTGCTTCAGTTTTCACATCTGTAGAATGAATTAGAAAAGGAAATAACAAACTACTCTAGTATCTTTGCCAAGAAAATCCTAAATGAGGTCATGAAGAGTAAGACAGAAACTGAACAGTAAAAAAAAAAGAAAAGGTTTTAATGTGAGATAAGGCCGGAAACATAGCCTAAGGAATCTGGGCTTTATAAAAAAGACAATAGGTACTACTTAAGGTTTTTTGAGTGTTTCCTACCCCATGATCTAAGTCTCCTTATTTTTTGTTGTTCGGTCATTTCAGTCATGTCTGACTTCATGATATTTGGGACTTTTTTTTTGGCAAAGGTACTCTCAAGCTCATTTACAGATGAGGAAACTAAAGCAAACAGGATTAAATGACTGGCCCAGGGTCACACAGCCAGTAAATGTCTGAGGCCAGATTTGACCTCAGGAATATGAATCTTCTTGGCTCCAGGCCCATACTCTTTCTACTCTGCCACCTTATATAAGCAAGGAAATTTTCTGTCCTAGTAAAGTTTCTGCTCTTGTTCAAGTTTAGGGATGCTGGGCTACCATCTAGTAAAATAGTTAACATTGCTTCAGAAGCCAGAGAATAACAGAAAAATTACTTTGTCTTACAAAAAAGTAGAGAGATACAAAAAAGGAGCAGTACTACCCAGAAGGTCATCCATCATGCTCTCTAAGTAGATCAAGGACAGCAAGGCCTGAAATACAAAGTAGTGAGCTACCCTAGGCACATAAGGTCCCCTATTCTTGTGTTTACTCCTAGGCTTATGTCCCTTACTCTCCTCTAAGGATCTTGTGTTCATTGGTGGGAGAATGTGATCTAGGTTTATGAACAGACTGTTATAATTATTATCTCTTCTGCTTCTGTTGGTAAATGTGTCATCATTAAGAGTTAATGCTGTCAGCATGGCTCTTTGTTTAAATGAAAAGTTCACTAGTAGAGGCTAAGGAGCTATAGTAGTGAGTAGTCAACATATGTCTTTCCCCACAACAGGGTTTTGCCAAGACCCTGAGAGTGAGTCGTAGTGACATGGTTACCTTTTGTGGAAGCATCCTGATCTGCAGGTGCAAATACAGTTGGAGTGAGTGAACCAGTCTTAATCTTTGAAGAGAAAGCCTGCAGAGAATTGGGATAGGTGCCATGCTACATCCACCACAAAAAAAAAATCTGTTTGTTTTTTAATTGAACTAAGTATTTGCATTTTAAAAAGATTTAAAAGTAGAGTGTTTAACCCCTTAGAATGAATTACTAAGTTGAGGTACTTTGCCATACTAATGGGGTTCAAGAGAGGTGGTTTGCTTGTACTCCTCACAGCATATCTTTGACTATCTCCTCTGTTTATCTTTATAGATATTCCTGTAATATAAAACTCAGTCAAACTCAGAGGTATATTGCCTGTTAGAGATGGAAGGGATCTTAGTGATCATCTAGATGATATAATTTGACAGACAGCTATTAACCACTATTTGAAGAATCCAACTAGTTGCCTCATTGTATAGATAGAGAAGTTGAATCTCAGAAAGAGGAGATTTGTGCATGTTTTCACACCAAAGAAGTGCCAGAAATGGACTAAAAGGTAGAACTTCAGTGTTCCTGCTCATTCTGGGTTATTCCAATGTTGCCTATGAATGCTGGTTCCAAGAAGATTTCTGTGGACCAACCCATCTCTGAGCTCAGAGAGTAAATCTGATTTATAGGTATAAAAGAAAAAAGATAAGTATACATTAGTAGGTGTAGAATTTGGTGGCCAGGGCTTATCAATGCCTTAGGACTGGTATTCCTTATTCAGCAGTTATTCTCAAAGCATTCCTACACAATCCCATGGCATCTGAAAAGATCCTCAGTTGGGCCAAATGCAAAGAACACCAGAGCTTTTCTAAAAAGTAAATTTTCTACTTCAGGTTTGAAGTTATGTTACCAACTCATGTGAACTTGGATAACTGCTTTTCTTCTTTAAGCATCACTTTTCTCCGTTTGAGGGGATTGTACTAGATGTAAATTTATGTTGTCTAATAATATCTGAATCCTCACTGTGGCAAGGCAATGCTTGTATGACCTCCTAATTGATTCTCTGTCCCATTTACAATAGTGATGTTTCAAACATTTTCTCCTTTTATCTTCTGTACTTTTCCCTCTCACATTCTTTTGGCTCAGGACCTCACCTCATGCTTTGGCTAGAAAATTGGGACCATTCACCATAAGTTTTCCATTCTTTGCTCCTCAAAATTCCTTGATATCATCCCTTTCCACATCTTCTTTACTCTGCTGAAAAAGTATTCATTTGCTTTCCTAAGACCAATTCCTTAGCATGTACCTTTAATCATAACCTTCCCATCTTTTTCAGTAGATTACCCCTCCATCTTTTTTAATCTTCAGTCCTATGCTGTCTACTGGCTCTTTCCCTCCTAACTACCAACATGCACAAGTCTCTTTCATATTAAATTGAAAAAAACTCTGGATTTTACTGTCCTCAAACATTATCTCTTTTCCCTTTCTTGGCCAAGCTCCTTAAAAAACCTATCTGCACTCACTGCTTTCATTTCCTTTCCTCTAATTCTCTTCTAAACCATCTGTAATTTGGCTTCTGATTTCACACTCAACTGAAACTGCTCAAGGTGGAATTATGAGTGTTTTCTCAATTGCCTAGCTCAATGGCCTTTTCTCATCCTTCAACTTCTCGACCTATCTATAGTATTTGAAAATGATGACCAACTACCCTCTTCTCTTCGGGTTTTCATAACATTGCTTTTTCTAGGTTCTCATGTCCTTCTCCATTTCTCAGGCTCCTCTGTTGATTCAGAATTCATCTCAAAACTGCTAAATGGATTTGACCTGACTCTTTTCCTTTTTATCTTTATATATTCCCCATTTAATAATCTTATTAATGCCAATGAAATTACTTCTCTGTCCTATGCAGTTGACTAGTCTCTTTCATGGGCTCAGTCCTACATTATTAAACCTATTACTCTTCTAAAGTTCTTCATCTCTATTGATGGAATATACCATCTTTCCAGGCACTAAGAATTTTAAGCATGAAATCATCCTTGACTCTCCCTCAACCCCCACATCTAATCAGTTTCCAAGTCTATTAATTCTGTCTCCACATCTCATGCATCAGTTACCCTCTTTCCATTCACACAGAATACAGGTCCTCATTGCCTCTTATCTATTAGCTCCCTTGCCTCAGATTTCTCCTACTTCAATCCATCAACACAGCTACCAAAGTGATTTTTCTGAAGTACATATCTGGCCATGTCACCCATTTCAGTCAATAAAATCTAGTGGCTCCCTCTTATCTTTAACACATAAACTCGTCTGTTTGCTATTTATAGCACTTCACAACCTAACTCTTTATTGTTCATCCATTCATATTACTAATTGTCCCCCTCCATGCACTCTATGGTCCAAACAAACTAGTCTTGTTGCCTTCACACATGACACTCCCATTTTGGGGACTTTACACTGTCTCTCCTCCATGGCTGGAATTCAATCTTTCATAAATTCTACCTTTCATAAGCCTTTGTTTGCCGTTAAGATTCAGTTCAAGTACCATATTATGCTTGAGGTCCTTATTGGTACACCAACTGGTAGTGCCTCCTCTCCCCCCAAAATATTACCTTGTATTTGCTTTGTGCATGAACATGTTGTCTTACCCTACTAGAATAAAAGCTTCTTTACATCTGGGGCTATTTTTTTTTACTTTATCTTTCCAGCACCCAGTACAGTGCCTGGCACAAGTTGGATTCAATAAGTGCTTGTTGATTCCATTCTTGCTTGATTAAGTGATATCTAAGTGCCATTCTGGCTTTAACACTCTATGTTCTATGTCCTAAGATTACTTTCTGATCTAACATTCTATGATCACTTGAAGCTCTAAAAGTCAAAGTTCTTTGTTTTAATATCTCTTCTAATTGTGACAGTCTACATTCACAAGATGAACAGACTAAACAATGTTAGAGTTGAATAAAACCTTGAAGGTCATTTAGCTCAATCCCTGTCTTGTAAGGATGAAACAAGCCCAGAAAAGTTAAATTACCATGCCCTTTTAAATGATAAAAAGCAGAGGTGAGACTTCTGACTTTAGGTCCAACATTCTAAGGTTCCTTCCAACTCTGTTATTCTGCGGATTGATTTCCAAGGTTTCTACAAGCTCTACTATTTTCTATTTCCATGAAACTCTACAATAATGATGATTTACCTAATTTTATAAGATTGTTTTTTGGATGGGTGAATGGGGGAGGTGGAGGGAGTAGAATTCTTGAAATGGTATGGATACTGAGTTATTGAAGGACCAGTCATTTAGCACTTTTTTTAGACTCAGTGGTCAGAGACCCATCATGATGATACTAGAGCATCTCTCTAACAAGCAGTTTCTAGAACAACAGCAAACATTTGTATATTGCATTAAAGTTTATGAAGTATGTTTGTACCATTCTTAAACATGACCTTCAAAAAATTCTTCATGTTGGGCTATAGGGTATGTTCATGAAGGACTGGTACCTCTGGTGTGATGGCTGCCAAGCCAGCCCTTTTCAGGGCTGGTTTCCACCTTTTGGTGTCTACCAGTTCTACCCAATTCTCACTTGTGGCTCCAAGAAGCTGTAGCATGCACAGTGGCCACACCCTAGTAAACTGTTTCAACAAATAGGATAAACCAGGTTGAGGGTAATTAAGGGATCTCAAACCCATTGGTGAGTTAGGGATGTGTCTATCCCAAGCTTGTGAAGATTTCCCCTGGTGGAATTTGTGTATGAGAATAGTATATTTTCACTCTGCTTGAAGCTTTCCTTTCTAGGTTATTTATCTTATGGATTCCATAGACTCTTCAAGGTGTCCATTTGTTTCCTTATACATAGGTTACAAGACAGACTCATCTCCTTTCTAGTCATGCATTTCCTCTGAGAAACTATTAGTATACATTCTTTCATGTGGGTATCATGGATAATATGCTATTTATGCCCTCCATGCATTTACTTCTTAACTCTTGTCCTTGTCAGGTGACCAGCTCACCATCTTTTTAGATCGCCTTCCTGATAATATTCTTTACTCAAAGATATGGAAGAAAATAAGATCTTGAGTTGCCTTTTCATCACTATTAACAGATGAGGGATTAAATAGATAGATACATGGTTGCCAAAGATGTTTGCCACTATCATGGAGGAAATTTTGACTAGAATACATGTTAAATTGGAATTCCTTGCTGAAAACAATGTCTTCCATATCCTTCTGTTTGCTGATGGCATTGTTCTCTTGAACATTCCTTGAATGTTTCAGGGTATCTAAGAAAAAAAAAATCTGTAACTGCCCCAAAGGGTTTGATAAAATAAGAAACACAAAGTGAATGAAGATTGTCTAATTGGTCAGGTTATGACGTACAGTGTTAAATGGACAACCTATAGATGTTGTATGTTAAAATGTAAATCTCAGACAGTTAAAATGTAAATGAGAAAGGAACACATTCAATCCAATTAAACAAAAACTTTTTGAATGAAACAATTTTGCTTGCTTTTATCCTAGGTGTGCTTGACAATTTAAGAAAAGGGGAATTTTAAAGTCAAGCACAAGCAGCTTTTCAGAAGAATAGTTCTGTGAACACCTTTTAAGATTCTGATTACACAGTATAGTAAACACTCTATTTATTTCATAACAAATCAAAGCAAAACATTCAGAGTAAATCAAAGTACAGCATTCACAATGTCACAGCTTATCACAGAAAAACAAAATATAGCAATCTGGCCTCAGACACTTGACACATTTACTAGTCATGTGACTTTGGGCAAGTTACTTAACCCCAATTGCCCTCCAAAAAGCAAAAAAAAAATAGCATTCACAACAACTTATCATAGAAAATGGCCACATAGTTTCCACCACAGTGGTCACAAAGTTTTCAACAAAGAACAATCAGTTAGTAACTCAATCATTCAATCATCCTTAAAAAGGTTTGCCTCCTCAAGGAACACGAAGTATAATAGTCAAAGTTCTCTACTCATGGGGCACACTAAGTTAACTCAATCAGTCACTTATTCAGTCATCAACCACTAAGTGAAATCATTAGTCAATCAATCATTCAATCAACTCTATCATTAAATCATCCTTCATCATTCACTATTCAGTCATCAGAAAATACACAGAGCCTCCACCCCTAAGCCACTAGTAAATTTACCATTTCTCAGTCAGTACACAGTATCCAAGTAAAGTCTTCTTTCAGCTCGACTCAGGGTGGTTTTTCAGACTCCTTAGATCCCCTTCCATGGTTCCAGATCCTACATGGATTCACCAAACTGTCACCTGGGTTCAAAGGCAGACAGCTCCCAGGTCCTTGTCCATCTCTTTGTGCACTTCCTGCTCCACACTGGAGCTCACAGTGTTCAGGCCATCTCAAATCCTTCACAGTCTCTGTTCCTGGGAAGACAATGCTTAACAAAGCCATGAACAGGTTTATACAAAGTACCAGATTCACAATCATGCTTCCTCAGTCCCTTTGCAGCTCTGGCTGGCCCTCAGAGATCCTCAGCAACTCTTCAGCAACTCTGGGTTGCCCTCAGCTCCAGTTGGCTCTTGGGATCCTTAGCAACTCCAGCTGGCCCTAAGACTCAGTAGAAGTTTTACCTGGTTCCCAGAATCAAAATCTTTCCATCCAGGTTTTCAAAATCAAAATCATTGAGGCAGGCTCAGACACCCAGTACAGGTGTGACCCATCAGGCAGGCCCCTGAAACCTGTGGGCCCGCTGAAAGGCTGCGTTGGACATGGCCTGCTGACCCACCAACCACAAGGGCCACTCCTAGGCTTATCATCACAGGGCAGGGACAGACTGAGCTGGGTAAGAAACAAAGAGAGGGCCCACAGCAGGGGCAGCAGCTACCCCCTGGGACTACTCATTCACAGCCTGGAAATTTAAAAAGCCCATAGTTGAACCTCTGGGGACCAAGATGACAGACTGAAACTCAGGTGCTCCAATCCCCTCTCCCCAACACAAAAACACAGTAATTATTGTCCCAGAAGAAAATTTTAAGCAGTAAAGACTTAGGAACCCTGGAGGAAGGGCGTGAATAAGGCCCTACCTCAAAATGGGAAGAAAGCAGGCTACAAAGGCAAAGACAAAGACAAAGACTCTGGAATCCTATTATGGTGAGAGAGAGGACTCAAACTCAGAAGGAGAGAGTACTGACTCCACACCTGCAGCTGAAGCCTTAACAGGGACTATGACCTGGTCTCAGGCACAGAAAGCATTCCTAGATGAGTTCAAAGAGAACTTTGAAATCCGGCTTAGAGAGGTAGAAGATAAAATCAACACCTCCTACCAAAACAAAATTATGAAATTAGAAAAACATTACAATGAAGAGAACAGCTCCTTAAAAAGTAAAATGTGTGAACTAAAAACAAAATCTGAGCATATGGAAAAGGAGCTTCAAAAAAGTAACTGAGGAGAATAATTCACTAAAAACTAGAATCAACCAAATTGAAGCCAATGACTCTATGAGGAACCAAGAATCAGTCAAACAAAACATTAAGACTGAAAAATTGGAACCAGAGGCAAAATATCTAATGGAAAAATAACTGACCTGGAAAACAGATGAGAAGAGACAATATGAGAATCACTGGTCTACCAGAAAATCATGATGAAAAAATGAGCCTGGACAATATCTTCCAAGAACTCATAAAGGAAAACTGCCCTGAGATACTAGAACCAGAGGGTAAAACAGAAATCAAGAGAATCCACCAGACACCTCCTGAAAGAGATCCCAAACTGAAAAGTCCGTAAAACATTGTGGCCAAACTCCAGAACTATCAGGTAAAGGAGAAAATACTACAAGCGGCCAGAAAGAAACAATTCAGATATTGCAGAACCACAGTGAGGATTGCACAGGATCTAGCAGCCTCAACATTGAAAGACTGGAAGAATTGGAATATGATTTTTTGCAAGGCAAAAGACCTCGGGCTACAACCAAGGATCACCTATCCAGCAAGACTGAACATAATCTACCAGGCAAGGAGATGGTCATTCAGTGATATAACAGAATTCCAGACCTTCCTGATGAAAAAGCCAGAGCTCAATGGAAGATTCAATCTCCAACTACAAGACCCAGTAGAGATATAGAAAGGTAAATAAGGAAAAAAACACACGCACATAATTTATTATTTAACAAGAGCAAATTATTGACATCCCTATATGGGAAGCTGATACCTGTTAATATCATGAACTCTATACCCATGGCAACATCTAAAAGGGATATAGACAAACAGAGGGTGTGGGTATAAACTGTGTAAAAATGATGATAAAAATCCTTATTAAAGGACTGTAATGGAAGAAGAGGAAAGAATAAAGCAGAAAACGGTAAATAATGCTACACAAAGAGACATAAAAACAATATAGAAGAGGGAAAGAAGGGAGGAAGATGACAACTATATGAGCTTTTCCCTCACTGGTTCTGGTGCAAGGAGGGAATAACACAACCAGTTAAAGATAAGACTCTATCAAGAAGAGACATAACACTTGTAATAGAGGGAAAGAGGGGAGGGAGAGGAGCACTGCATGAGATCTATACTCATCAGTCTTGGTCTGAGGAAGAAATAACATACAGCATTGAGTATCACAATCGATCATATCCTACAGGCAGTGGGAGGGGGGAAGGACCAAGAAAGGGAGGGAGGGGTTAGAACGGAAGGATGAAGTAGTAAGTGAGAAGGGTAGGAAAAGGGAGGGGGTGGATAAGAAGGGAATACTGAGGGAGGCTGTGGTCAAAAGGAAAACTCTTAAGAAGGGGAAGGGAGAAGGGGAAAAGCAAAAGCATAAATAGGGGAGGAAATAGGATGGAGGGAAAGACGCAGATAGTAATCATAACTGTGAATGTGAATGGGATGAACTCACCCATAAAACAGAGGCAGATAGCAGAATGGATTAAAAACCATAATCCTACCATATGCTAAATATGTCAAATTTATGGAGTAGGGAAGACATTATAACCAAAGAAGAGTTAGAGAGCATTATAAAATGTAAAATGGATATTCTTGATTACATTAAATTGTAAAGTTTCTGTACAAACAAAGCCAATGTAAACAAGATTAAGAGAGAAGTGGGAAACTGGGAAAGAGTTTTTACAACTAGTGTCTCTGATAAGGCCTCATTTCTAAAATATACAAGGAATTATGTAAAATCTGTAAGAACACAAGTCATTCCCCAATTGATAAATGGTCAAAGGATATGAACAAGCAATTATATCTATAAGTATATGAAAAAAACACTCTAAATCCCTATTGATTAGAGAAATGCAAATCAAAACAACCCTGAGGTACCACATCTCACCAGCTAAGATTGGCTAAGATGACAAAACAGGAAAATGACAAATGCTGGAGAGGATGTGGAAAAATTGGAACACTAACACATTGTTAGTGGAGCTGTGAACTGATACAATCATTCTAAAGAGCAATTTGGAACTATGCCCCAAGGACTATAAATAATTGCATACCCTTTGACCCAGTAACACCACTTCTGGGGTTGTATCCTAAAGAGATCACAGAAGTTGGAGGAAGACCCATATGTACAAAAATATTTATTGCAGCTTTCTTTATGGTGGCAACAAACTGGAAATTAAGGGGATGCCCATCAATTGTGGAATGGCTAAACAAGTTGTGGCATATGAATGTAATGGAATATTATTGTGCTATAAGAAATGGGGATGAGATGGACTTCATATTTACCTGGAGAGACTTATATAAACTGATGCTAAGTGAGAAGAGCAGAACCAGGAGAAATGCGTACACAATCACAGACACATCATATGTGTGATGACCAACCTGGATAAACTGGATTCTTCTCAGCAATGCACAACTATAAGACAACTCTACAAGTCTCAGGATGGAAAGAGATACCTACATTCAGAGAAAGATCTAGAAAGAACAGAGTTTAAATGGAGACTGAAGCAACTTCCATGTTTGGTTTTGTTTCCTTTTTCCCATTCTTCACTCCATGGGTTACAACCCTTCTATACAACCAGACTAATATCCAATGTGAAAGTATTTGCAGACTCCATACTTGACTTCATGCAGCCATGAGTGGGGGGCGGGGAGAGGGAGAGGAGAAAGTTTGAAACTCAAGGAAGTCTGGAACCAAATCTTGTAAACTAAAAGTAAATAAACAAATGAATTTTAAAATTAAAAAAAAATTAAAAAAAATCAAAATCATTCTCTCCAGCCTGGGTTCTTCCTCTTCAGCCTCCTCAGCAGTAGCTGCTTCTGCCTCCACAAAGGTTACTCCAAGAAGATTTATCTTTCCCAGCCAGGCTCTTTCCTTATATACAGTATTGCCCTTCCTTCTTCAGTCCCTTCCTGTTACATCAGCAACAGGAGCAAAGAGTTCATACCTTCTGTTTCTTTAACAGAGGCTTAATCTGAACTAGATGCTATGTATCTCTTAGCTTAGCAATACAAAAGGAACTTCAAATCTCATTACTGTTACAGGAATATACATGGTTTCTGCCCTCAAAAAGTTCGTGGTCTCCCTGAGAAGTCATTAGCTTAATCTAGCATAAAGACCCATGAACTTGGAGACAGAAAACCTGGGTTGAAATACAACTCTAGAACAAGCCTTCGAGGTTGTAGAGTTAAAATCTTTATTTGACTATGAATCTTCTCTATTACATCACCAAGACATGGTCAGGATGTAGTCAAAGAATGCCATGTTATTAGTATTGACCTAGGACAAATTATATTAGTAGCATGTTTATACAATGAAGGGATTAAACCTGATGATCCCCAAGGTATATTCTATTTTTAAAAATGCGTAAGGTCTATCTTTTACTTATTTTTACTTTTTCAAGGAAGGGAAGAGAATGGAATCTGCAAATTACACCAGTTAATTTAACTTCAATTCCTGTCAAAATTCTATAATTAGTTATTAAGGGAAATAGGTATGATTATATAGAGACTATCCAGAATGGATCACAACAGATAAGCCTTTTGAACTCATAAATCAAGGGGAATTCTATAGAGATAGTTTGCCTAGATTTTTATGAAAACATATGATAAAGAATTTTGGTTATTCTTGTACAAAAGACAAAGAGATTTGGGCAAGACAAAAGCAAAATTAGATGGAATTGGTGAGTCTAATATTCCAGTACAAAGATAAGTCATTAATCATTCCATGTCATTTTGAAAGCAGATCTCAAGCAGAGTGACTTGGTCATCTGTGCTCAGCCCTGTTATATTTAATATTTTTTATCAATGACATGGATCAAAATATAGATAGCATATTTATCAGATTTGCCGACTAAAGACAACTTGGAAGGATAGCTATTACAGTGTATGACAGAGTTAACATCTAAAGAAAAATCTTGACAGGGTAAAGTGTTGGGTCAAATTTATTATTAAATTTAATAAGGATAAATGTGAAGTATCATATTTGAGCTAAAAAACTATTTCACCAGTATAAAATAGCCTGCCCAATCTATGATTCATCTGAAAAAAAATTGGGAATTTTAAGTGGACTATATACTCAATATGATTAAAAGTTATAAAAAGGCAACCAAGAAAATTAATGCAACTTTGGTCATTTTTAAGATTATTGTAGAATCCAGGCCTAGGGAAATGATAGTGAGAACACATCTTAAGTTTTATATTTAAGTTTTGGGAGCCAAAATTTAGGAAGGACAATTGATAAGCTGGAGAATTTCCAAAGGAAGAGAGAAAGGATGATAAATGGACCTTAAATTCATGCTAAATGAGGACTGGGAGTCTTTAGGGAAATTGATCTTGGAAAAAAAAACCCCAGAAATTATGTGATCTTTGCCTTAGGTATTTAAATGGTTGTCACATGTAAGAGAGATTCACATTTTTTTTTTTTACTGTAGAGATCGAATCTAGGAAATGAAATGTTCAAAGAAACAAATTTGGATTCACATAATGTTAAAAAAAAACACCTTCCTAACAATTTGAGTTATTGAAAACTGGAATAGGCTATCTTTTGGGTAGTGGGTTTCCCTAAATTAAAAGACTTAAAGCAAAAGCTTGATTTTTCCTTCTTGAGTATGTTGTACAGGAGCGCCTGGTTGAGCATTAAGTGAACTTATTTGTTCTTTTGAACTCTGAGATTTTTCTGATTCTTTATATATGTATGCACACACAAATATATATGTGTATGCATACATATATGTGAGCACATACACATGTATCCATAATTACACACACACATACACACAATACACATACACACAAAACTTAAACATCATACAAAGTGCATATTCCCACATACACAATATTGAAGATAATGAGGATTACACGTGAAATTGTGGGTATCAATTAGATATAGCTTGTTATCCTTTTAAAATATTGAACTCTAATGGCTTAAAATTCCATTAAAACTTTTGGGAAAGAGTCAGAACTAAGATCTGGTAGTAAAGGCTTGAACTCACCTGAGATCTTCCAAATTCCCCTCCAAACAACTTTTTTTAAGGCTTGAAAATGAATTCTGAAGTAGCAGAGACAACAAAAGGGCAGGGTGAAAAAATTTTCTAGCCCAAGAGAATTTAGCAGGTCAACAGGAAAGATCCTTCTCACTAAGTTGAGAGTGAAATGCAGTGCATTGCAGGCTGCTTTGGCAAGCCAGCAGCAGGCATTTGGGACAACTGGATAAGCAGCAGTAGCAATGGTGGCTTCCAGAGCTCTCAGTCCACAAACAATAAGGGAGCTGAATAACTAGTCAAAAAAAGAATAAAAGAGACCCTGTGCTGAAATTCAGTGCGGGACTCAGAAACATTGCATATACACAGTTCCAAGTCCTAGTCCCACAGTGAAGAGGAGCTCTAGAAGAAGGAAGGACCTTGGACAGTTTCAGGGTTAAAAAGAGTGCTTGTATAAGGCAGAGACAATATATTGGAAGAGAGGCAAGGACTTGCCTGACCTCTCCCCCAAAACCATGGAAACAACTTTAAATAATGTTTCAAAACAAATTCTGGAGCAACAGAACTGATAAAAAGATAGGGTGAAACAATTTTCATGCCCAAGACAAATGATTATGTTGGCAGGAGAGGCCCGTTGTACCAGGGTGAGAGTGGAGCACAGTCCACAGAGGCCACATCCTAGCACCACCAATAGGCCTTGGAGGTGACTGGTGGTTTTTGGACTTCTCAGGTCACAGAAGGTGAGGTAGTCAAACAACTGATGAGAAGGAAATTACAGGGATCCTTTTGCTGGCACTTGGAACAAGACTGTATTGTATTGGCCATACCTGGATCTGGATAGCAGTCCTGATCTCAGACCCAGGGTGAGGAGGAACAACAGCACACCAGAGCCTTCAGCTGCAAGGTCACATTTCCAGGGAGAAAAAAACAGTACTCATGGCCACTCACAGACCAGAGCACAGGCCAAGAAAATGGCAAACATATCTTTCTCTAAATCATGCCACCTTGGAAGAACTAACAACTTACAGACCCCCAGAATTATCTCTGAAAATAGCTGTACAAAAAACCTGAAGCTTAGAACACTACCTTCTCCACTCCTGAAGCAGAGTCCCATTTTAGCATGGAGTTAAATGTCATGAAATAGGCTAGGAAAATGAGGAAACAGCAAAAATAGGTCATGACTATAGAAAGTTACCATAGTGACAGGGAAGATCGAAACACAAAACCAGAAAAGGACAACAAAGTTAAAATGGTTACATCCAAAGCTTCAAAGAAAAATATGAATTGGTCTCAGAGCATGGGAGACCTCAAAAAAAGATTTTAAAAATCAAGCAAGAGAGGTAGAGGAAAAATTGGGAAGAGAAGTGAGATTATGCAAGAAAATCATGAAGAAAGAGTCAACAGCTTGGTAAAGCCAAAACACAGACATACACACAATATTGATGAGAATAATCTTTAAAAAATTAAGTCTCTTAAATAGTAAAAGAGGCATAAAAATTCAGTTAAAAGAAGAATGCCTTGAAAATCAGAATTGGCCAAATGGAAAATGATATAAAAAATTCACTGAAGAAAAGAACACCTTAAAAAATATAATTGGTTAAAGGAAAAAAGAGGTACAAAAGCTCACTGAGAAAAATAATTCCTTAAAAATTAGAATTGGAGAAATGGAGGATAACGACGTTATAAAACATCGGGAAAAAAAACAATATCAAAAGAACAAAAAATACAAGAAAATGTGAAATTTTTCATTGAAAACACAACTTACCTGGAAAAGAGATCCAAGAGAGATAATTTAAAAATTATTGGACTATCTGAAATCCGTTATTTAAAAAAGGAACCTAGACATCATCTTTGAAGAAATTATCAAGGAAAACTGCCCTGCTATTCTAGAACCAGAGAGTAAAATAGGATTTGAAATAATCCTCCTTCTGAAAGAGATCTCTAAATGAAAACTCCTAGCAATATTAAAGCCAAATTCCAAAGCTTCCAGGTCAAGGAGAAAACATTGTAAGCAGCCCAAACCAAGCAATTCAAATATCATGGAGCCACAGTAAGCTTTAAAAAAAAAAGGTTTAGCAGTTTCTACATTATAGCATTAGAGGGCTTGGAATATGATATTCTGGAGGGGACTAGAACTAGGATTACAAGGAAGATTCACATATGCATCAAGTATAATTATTCATGAAGAAAAACATAAATTCATTAAAATAGAGGACTTTCAAGCATTCCTAATCGAAAGACCAGGGCTGAATGGAAAATTTGACTTTCAAGTAAGGATTCAAGAGACACATAAAGGGGGGTGGAGCTAAGATGGCAGAGAGAAAGCAGTGACTTCTCCAAGCTCCCCAAGAATTTCGTCCTTGGGAACTCAAAAGTAAATTTGAGCGGATTTAAGAGTGACAGAACCCATTGGGAGACAGAGAGTGACAGATTCCCAGCCCAGAGAAGTGCCTAATCAGG
>CM053581.1:309203394-309233841 GCA_028627135.1 Pseudochirops cupreus | reverse complement strand
TGGAAAAACTGTTTGGAAAAATAGGTGAAAAAGAAGTACTACCAAATTATTTTCATGATACAAATGGAAGAGTGAAAGCACAGAGAGAAAATTATAGACCAATTTCCCTAATGAACATAAATGCAGAAAAAGTTTTGTTAGTATTTCAATTTATTTATTTTTAGTTTTCAACATTCATTTCCAAAAGATTTTAAGTTACAAATTTTTCTCCCTGTCTTTCCTCTACCCTCTACTCCAAGACAGCAAGCCTACTGAATACTGCTTCACCTAATGTATTCTCTCTTATATATTCCCCCATCCATCCCCAACTTTCTAGTAGGGAAAGATGGATTTCTATACTCCAAATACTTTGATTTCCACATTCTTTCCTTTCTTCCCTCCTCACCCACCCCGACTGGGAAGACAAGGAATCCAATATAGGTTGTACATGTGTAGTTATGCAAAACATTTCCATAGTAGTTATATTGTTAGAGACTAACTATATTTTCCTCCATCCTATTGCACCCTCCACTTATTCCATTTTCTCCTTTGATCCTGTCCCTTTTCAAAAATGTTTGTTTCTAACTACCCTCTCCCCCATTCTTCTGAAGCTCCCTTTTATCAGCCCCCCTCCTATCCCTTTCCCCCCTACTTTCCTCCAGAGTAAGAAGCCCAATTGAGTGTGTATGTTATTCCTTCCTTAAGCCAAATTCGATGAGAATAGGGCTCACCCATTCCCTTTCACCTTCCTGCTCTTCCCATCCATTGTAAGTTTTCTGTTGCCTCATTTATATGAGATAATTTAACATATTCTATCTCTCCCCTTCTCCTTCTCCCAACATATTCCTCTCTCACCTCTTAATTTTGTTTTTAGGTATCATCTCTTCATATTCAACTCAAGCTGTGCCCCTTGTCTATGTATACATGTTCACACATATACACACACTCCCATATATATTTATACACACATACACCCTCCTATACATACATATATGCATGTAGCCATATATATACATATAAATTCTCTTCAACTATCCTCATACTGATAAAAGTCTTATGAGTTACAATTATCATTTTTCTATGTAGGAATGTAAATAGTTTAATTTTAATAAGTTCCTTACAATTTCTTTTTCCAGTTTACTTTCTCATGCTTCTCTTGCTTCTTATATTTGAAAGTCAAATTTTCTGTTCAGTTCTGATCTTTTCATCAAGAATGCTTTAAAATCCTCTATTTCATTGAATGACCATATTTTCCCTGAAGCATTATACTCAGTTTTTGTGGATAGGTGATTCTTGGTTTTAATCCTATGTCTTTTGACATCTGGAATAACATATTAAAAGCCCTTTGAGCCCTTAATGTAGAAGTGGCTAGATCTTGTGTTGTTCTGATTGTGTTTGCACAGTACTCAAGTTGTTTCTTCCTGACGGATTGCAATATTTTCTCCTTGACCTGGGAACTCCAGAATTTGGCTATAACATTCCTAGACATTTTTCTTTTCTGGATCTTTTCCAAGAGTTGATCAGTGAATTCTTTCAATTACTATTTTGTCTGATGGTTCCAAAATATTATGGCAATTTTCCTAGAGAATTTCTTGAAGGATGATGTCTAGGCTCTTTTTTTTTTATCATGGCTTTCAAGTAGTCAAATCATTTTAAAATTATCTCTCCTGGATCTATCTTCCAGGTCAGTGGTTTTTCCAATGATATATTTCACATTGCCTTCTATTTTTTTCATTTATTTAGATCTGTTTTATAGTATTCTGATTTCTCATAAAGCCATTAGCTTCAATTTGCTCCAATTTAATTTTGAAGGAATTATTCTTTTTGGTGAACTTTTGAAATTCCTTTTCCATCTGACCAATTTGGTTTTTTAAGGCATTCTTCTCCTTATTGATTTTTTGGGCCTCTTTTGCCATTTGAGTTAGTCATTTTTTAAGGTGTTATTTTTTTGAGCATTTTGGGAGTCTCCTTTAGCAGGCTGTTGCCTCACTTTTGATGATTTTCTTGCATCATGCTCATTTCTCTTCCCAATTTTTCCTCCACTTCGTTTACTTGATTTCCAAAATCCTTCTTGAGGCCCTCCATGACCTGCAACCTGTTCATATTTTTCTTGGAAGTTTTTCATGCAGGAGTTTTGACTTTGTTGTTTTCTTCTGGCTCCTTATTTTGATCTTTTTTGTCCCCAAAAAAGGATTTCATGGTCTTATTGCACTTCTTCTGCTTGCTCATCTTGCCAGTCAGTTATTTGACTTTTGAGCTCTTTGCCATGGTAGAACTGTGCTTCCAGAGTGGAAAGACCTGTGTCAAATTGCTGGGGTTTTCACAGTTGTTGTCAGAGCTGTAGTCCAAGCTATGAGGAGGTTACCCTCTCTAGAGCCACCACAAGTTCTGCCCACACACCCTAGGACCACCAGCTATGATTGTGACCCAGATCGAAGCAGGTCAAAGCAAGAGCAATTACCCTCTGAATTGCTGCTTGGTCCCCCTATGTTCTGCAGGCCAGCAGCTCCCTCTGGCAGCCACATGGCTGCAGCTGCAGCCACCAAGCCTCTGCCATCTCTTGCCCCAGGGGTAGGGGCTGCACCATGCTCTTCTGTCAACCAGTTTCAGCAGAGTTCCCCACTGACCTTTTACTTTCTCTTTGGCACTTATGGGTTAAGAAGTCTGGAAACTGCCACAGTTGCCAGTGATTCACTCTCCTGAAATCTGCTCTGGCCAGTCTGGGCCATGGATCAGAGCCCCCCCCAAGTCTGGGTCCATGTGGCTTACACAGGACTGAGCCTGGCTCCCAGCTCAGTGTGATAGAACTTTTCCTGTCAGCCTGCCAGGCTGCCTTAAGTGGGAGATTTGTTTCTCTCTGTAACTTTGTGGGTTCTGTAGCTCTAAAATTTGTTTAGAATTATATTTTATAGGTATGGGAGGTGGCTGGAGGGGGGACTCAGAGAAGTTTCTGTTTTTACTCTGCCATCTTGGCTCTGTTCCCAGATACAAAAATTTTAAGTGAAACATTAGCAAAGAGATTACACCAATTTATCATGAGGATAATAGGCTATGACCAAGTGGGATTTATACCCAGAATGCAGGTGTGGTTCAATATTAGGAAAACTATCAACAAAAGTTATCATATAAATAATAAAATGAACAGAAATCATACGATTATCTTAATTGATGCAGAAAAATATTTTAACAAAATACAACACTCATTCTTATTAAAAAAAAAACACTAGAGAGCATGGGAATAAATGGAGTTTTCCTTAATGTGATAAATAGCATCTATCTAAAACTATCAACAAGCATTACATATAACAGATAAAGGTAGAAGCTTTCCCAATAAGATCAGGGTTGAAACAAAGATGTCCATTATCACAACTATTATTCAGTAGTTCACTAGAAATAATAGCTTTATCAATAAGAGTAGAAAAAGAAATAGAAGGAATTAGAATAGGCAATGCAGAAACAAAGCTATCACTCTTTGCAAACAATACGATGACATACTTAGAGAAACCTAGAGAATCAACCAAAAAACTACTTAAAGAAACAACTTTAGCAAAGTTGCAGTATATAAAAGAAACCCACACAAACTATCAGCATTTCAATATATTACTAATTAGTCCCAGCACCAAGAGATTATAAAATATGTGGAAGTTTACCTGCCAGGACAAACCCAGGAACCATTTGACCACAACCACAAAACACAGTCAGATATAAATACTTGGGAAATCAGTTGCTCATGGGTATGACTAACTAATATAATAAATATGACAATTCTATGTAAATTAATTTATTAATTCAATGCCATACCAATCAAACTATGAGAATTTATTTTATAGAGTGAGCAGAAATAACAAAATTCACCTGGAAGAACAAAAGGTCAAAAATTTTAAGGGAATTAATGAAATATGCAAAAGAAGTTAGCCTAGCTGTACCAAATTTCAAACTATATCATTAAGCAGCAATCCTAAAAATTTATTTGGTACTGGCTAAGAAATAGAGTGGTAGATCAGTAAAATAGAATAGGTACACAAGACATGGTAGTCAATAATTATCCTGATCTACTGTTTCATAAACCCAAAGACTCTGGCTTCTGGAATAAGAATCCACTATTTGACAAAATAAACCTACTGAGAAACTGGAAAATAATATGACAGAAACTAGGTATAGCCCAACATCTCACAACCTATCCCAAGATAAGGTCAAAATGGATACATGATTGATACAATAAACAAATTAGGAAAGCAAGGAATAGTTTACTTGTCAAATCTATGGAAAAAGGAAGACATTATGATGGCACAAGAGATAGAAAACATTATGAAATGCAAAATAGATAATGTTGATTGCAATAAATTTAAAAAGTTTTGCATAAAGCCAATGCCACCAAGATTAGAAGGAAAATAGAGAGGTAGGAAAGAATTTTTACAATCACTGTCTCTGATGAAGGTCTCATTTCTAAAATATATAGAAAACTGAGTCAAATTTTTAAGAATGCAAGTCCTTGGGGGCTCACTTTGAGAAGAGTTGTGTGATTTGGCCAGATGAGACTCTGGGCAGCCATTGAGCCCCCCCCCAGCTTTGAAAATCCAGATCTTGGTGCTTCTCTCTCACACAACTAAGTAGGTTTGGATGTAATGGTCAGAAAGCTGGAAGCCCTGTCTGCTGACCTCTTTCTCTGTCTGTATATTTTTGTCTGCTTGTAACTTCTGTTTGTATTCTCTGAAGTTCAGAGTGCTGACTTTTCCCCCTGAATTAGGTAAATAATATGTTTGATTAAAGTAGGATTGTTAAACCCCCCCCCAAAAAAAGAATGCAAATCATTCCCCAATTGATAAGTGCTCAAAGGATATGAACAGGAAGATTTCATCTGGAGAAATTAAATCTATTTATAGTCATATAAAAATGCTCTAAATCACTATTGGTTAGGGTAATACAAATTAAAACACCTCTGAGGTACCACTTCACACAATCAGATTGAATAATATGATAAAAAAGGAAAATGATAAATATTAGAGAAGATATGGTAAAATTGGAACACTTTATTGTTGACAGAACTCATCCAACCATTCTGGAGAGCAATCTGGAACTGTGGCGAAAATACTATGTATACCCTTTGATCCAGCAATATCACTACCAGGACTGTAGCCCAAAGATATCATATTAAAGTGGAAAGGACTCACATGTACAAAAATACTTGTAGCAGCTTTTTTTGTGGTAGCCAAGAATTAGAAATTAAGGGGGTGCCTATCCATTGGGGAATGGCTGAAAAAATTGTGGTATATGAACGTAACGGAATGCTATTATTCCATAAGAAATAATGAAAAAGCAGATTTCAGAAAACCTAGAAAGACTTACAAGACTGATGCTGAGTGAGGGGAGCAGAACCAGGAGAACATTGTACAAGTAACAGCAACATTGCATTTTAGACTTAGCAATATAATGATCTAAGACAGTGGTTCTCAACCTGTGGGTTGCAATCCCTTTGAGGGTCAAATGACCCTTTCACAGGGATTGCCTAAGACCATTGGAAAACATATTTCCGATGGCCTTAGGAACCAAGACACCACTCCTCTATTCATCTCCATGAGAGTCCACCCACATGCAGATACGCCAACATATGAGTATTAAAGGGTCGTGGCATTAGGAAGGTTGAGAACCACTGACCTAAGACAATTCTGAAAGACTCATGATGGAAAATGTAATCCACATCCAGAAAAAGAACCATATAATATGAATGTAGATCAAAGCATACTATTTTCTCTTCTTTTTGTTGCTTTTTTTTCTTGATTTTTTTTTCTTTTGTTTTGATTCTTCTTGCACAACCTGACTACTGTGGAAATGTTTAATACAATTGTACATGTATACCCTACATCAGACTGTTTTGAGTCTTGGGGTAGGGGGGAGGGAGGAATGAAGAAAAAAATTTTAAACTCAGAATCTTATAAAAGTGAATGTAGAAAAAAATCTTTACATATAATAAGGAAAAAATAAAATGCTATTAATTGGGAATGGGAATGAGTAACAGATAATATGTTCCCATTTAAGAAGTAAACAAAAGGGGTAGCAGCTAGGTGGTGTAGTAGATAGAGCACCAGTTTAGGAGTCAGGAAGACCTGAGTTCAGATCTGGCTTCAGACCTTTACTAGCTGTGTGACCCTGAACAAGTCACGTAACCCTGATTGCTTCACCAATTTTTTTCTAAAGTAAACAGTTTCAGCTTATTAAATACTTTATAACTGGCCATATATGTTTATCTTTTTATGTTTCCATTGATTCTTCCAGGTCAAATTTTCTGTTCAGTTCAGGTCTTTTTCTTTTTCTTTTTTTGTTTTTAATTAACTTTTGTTGTTGTATTTTTAGTTTACATCATTCATTTCCAAAAGATTTTGATTTACAGATTTTCTCCCCATCTTTCTCCAACCCACCACCTCAAAACAGTGATCTTACTGTATACCCCCTACCCCAATCTGCTCTCTCCTATATCCTCCTGTATCACACTTCTGAATTTCCAGTAGAGCAAGATGGATCTCCCTACACCAATGCCTATATATCTTATTTCCCAATTGCATGTAAATAAAAACAATTGTATATTTATAACACATTTGATTTTAGAACTTTAAATTCCAAATTATTCCCCTTCCTCTCTCATCACCCACCCCCCACTGGAAAGACAAGCAATTCAATACATGCAGTGTATGTGTAGTTATGAAGAACATCTCCACGATGGACATATTATGAAAGACTGACTATATTTCCCTTCACCCTATCCAACCCCCCACTTGTTCTATTCTCTACTTGACCCCTGTCCCTTTACAGATGTGTGTGCTTTTAACAACCCTCCCCCCCAACCTCCCTCTTCTCCATCATCCTCCCTCTCATCCCCTTCCCCCCTACTCTCCTGTAGGGCAAGATACCTAATTTAGAGTGTATATCATTCCATCCCTAAGGCAAATTTAATGAGAGTAAGGTTGACCCTTTCCCTATTGCCTTCCTGTTTTTTCCCTTTGTTATAATAGTTATACCTTGCCTCCTCCATATAAGATTAGCCCCATTCTGTCTCTCCCTATCTCCTCTCATTACATTCCTCTCCCACGTCTCAATTTCACCTTTTAAAATATGATCCCTTCCTATTCAATTGATCCTGTGCCCTCTGTCTATGTACACATATATACACACACTCACATATGTATTCATATGCATATATATATACCCTCCCATGTAGACATATGTGTATGAATACATATATATACATATACACATGTATATATAGTCCATATATATACATTTATATTCCCTTCACCTATCCTCACACTGAGAAAGTTTCATAAGTTACAGTTATCACTTTTCCACGTAAGCATGTAAATAGTTGAACTTTGATAAGTTCCTTATGATTACTTTTCCATGTTTACTTTCTTATGCTTCTTGTATTTGAATGTCAAATGTTCTATTCAGTTCTGGTTTTTTCATTAAGAATGCTTGGAAGTCCTTCACTTCACTGAATGACCATGTTTTCCCCTGAAACATTATGCCCAATTTTGCTGGGTAGGTGATTGTTGGTTTTAATCCTAGCTCCTTTGATCTCTAGAATATCATATTCCTGGACCTTCAATCCCTTAATGTAGAAGCTGCTAGATTCTGTGTTATCCAGATTTTGTTTCCATAGTATTCAAATTGTTTCTTCTGGGTAGCTTGTAGTATTTTCTCCTAGATCTGGGAACTCCATAACCTGGCTATAACATTCCTAGGACTTTTCTTTTTGCGATCTTTTTCAAGAAGTAATTGGTGAATTCTTTCAAGTTCTATTTTTCCCTCTGGTTCTAAAATATCAGAGCAATTTTTCCTTGAGAATTTCTTGAAGGATGATTTATAGGTTCTTTTTTTTTTCATGGCTTTCAGGTAGTTCAATAATATTTAAATTGTCTCTCCTGGATCTATTTTCCAGGTTTTTTTCAAGGAGATATTTCACATTGCCTTCTATTTTTTTTTCATTTGTTTGGATATGTTTAATAGTATCTTGATATCTCATAAAGTCATTAGCTTCCATTTGCTCCACTCTAATTCTGAAGGAATTATTCTCTTCAATGAGCTTTTGACATTCTTTTTCCAACAGGCAAATTCGGCTTTTTAAGGCATTCTTCTCCTCATTGGCTTTTTGGGCCTTACTTGCCATTTGAGTTAGTCTGTTTTTTTAAGGTGTTATTTTCTTCAGTCAGGTTGTTGACTATCTTTTCATGATTTTTTTACATCATTCTCATTCCTCTTCCCAATTTTTCCTCTACTTTTCTTATTTGGTTTTCAAAATCCTTCTTAAGCTCCTCTATGGCTGGTAACCTGTTTACATTTTTCTTGGAAACTTTTTGGTGCAGGAGTTCTCACTGTGTTGTCTTCCTTCCATTCCATGCTTTGATCCTTTTTGTCCCCAAAAAAGGAATCTAAAGTTGGATTGCTGTGCTTTCTTTCCTTCCTTTGCCTGCTTATGTTACCAATTACTTGACTTTTGGGCTCTTTGCCACAGTAGAACTCTGCTTTCAGAGGGGAGAGCTTTGTTCCAGATTACTGGAGTTTTTGCTGTTTAGGGAGCTATTAGAAGGCTGCTCTCTCTGTAGCCCCACCAGCTTTGGCTCACTGGTCATGTACCTCAGGACCACAACCCAAGACCTTCATCCCGATCCAGGCAGGTTAAGGCAAGAGCACTTAGCCTCTCAATAGTTGCTTGGCTCTCCTGCAATCTGCAGGCTGGGAGCTCTGAAGCAGCCACATGGATGATACTGCAGGGCTGCTGGTTCTCCCACTTCTGGTTCTGGCAGCAGATGGCCAGATCCGCTCCTCCATCCCCCCCAAATACAGCCAAGTTCCACTGATCTTTCACTTTATCTTTGGCATTTAGAGGTTGATAATTTTGGAAACTGCCACAGTTGCTGGTGATCCATTCTCCCAAATGATCCAGACAGGCTGGTCAGGCCACCCTGGGGCTAAAACCATGGTAGATCTGGTCTCAGCTCCTAGCATGTTGTGATTAATTCTTTGGCCTGCTGGGCTGCCTTCAGTGGGAGATTTGTTTCTCTGCCTCTTTGTGGATTCTGGAGCTCTGAAATTTGTTTAGGGTCATATTTTATAGGTATTTTGGGTGGTTATGTGGGGAGCTCACAGAGCTTTCCTGCTTCTATGCTGCCATCTTGACTTTGCCCCAGTTCTGGTCTTTTTCTCAAGAATGCCTGAAAATCCTTTAATTAAACATCTTTTGTTTTCTTTACTGGATCACACTGAGTTTTCCTGGGTAAGTTATTCTTGGTTATATGCAGCTTCTTTGCTCTTTAGAATTTGATATTACATGCCCTTCAGTTTTCTTTTTTTAATGTAAAAGTTGCTAAATCTTGTGATTATAGCTCCACAATATTTAAATTATTTCTTTCTATTTGTAATATTTTTCCCTTGAAGCAGGAGCTTCAAAACGTATTTATAATGCTCCTGTGAGTTTTCATTTTGCTGTGTCTTTCAGGTGTCATTGGTGGATTTTTTCAATTTTCATTATATCCTCGGGTACTATAATTTCAAGGCAAATTTCATTAATAATTTCATGAAATATAGTGTCTAAACTATTTTTTTTATCTTAACTTTCAGGTAATCCAACAACTTTTATATCTTTCTCCTTGACTTTTTTCCAGGTCAGTTTTTAAATGAGGTATTTCACATTCATTTCTATTTTTTCACTCTTTTCATTTTATTTTATTATTTTTTGGTGTCATTAACTTCCCCTTAGCCAATTATACTTTTTAAGGAAGTTATTTTCTTCCATAATTTTTTGGATATCTTTTACCAATTGGCTGACTTTAGTTTCATAATTTTCTTTATTGCCTTGCCTTACTATTATCTTTTTTCCTAACTTTTACTCAACCTCTCTCATTTTATTTTTAAAGTCCTTTTTAAGCTCTTCTAATAACTGTTTTGGGACTTGTGACCATTTTTTTATATTTTTCTTTGAAACTTTAGAAGTAGAGTTTTGACTTCAGTGTCTTCTGTATTTCCTCCCTGATCTTATCTTTCACCATAGTAGCTCTCTGTGGTCAGGTTTTTTTTTTCTCTTTGTATTACTCATTTTAGTGGCCTATTTCTTGACTGTTGAATCTATGTTAGATTTGGACTCTAGTGCTGAATTGTGGGGGATAATGTCTCAGGCTTCATGTTATTAATGCCATAGTTTTCTGAGCTCCATCTGGTGGTCTTTGACCCCTTAGTACTTAGAATGATCTATAATCAAAGGCCCTGTTTAGTCACTGTTCCTTTGGCTCACATTTTGGTCTATTAGTAACCTGATATACTCCTCTCTACTCCTGAGCTACAGCCAGAGAAATGATGTCACTACAAATTCTCTTACTCCCTCCTTTCCCTCTGGGGCTCTAAGCTTCAGCTCACCCCTTTTCCCTTGAACCTAAACTGATAATCTGCTTCTCTATGAGTGACTATAGACAGTAGGGTCCCCACCCCTCAGCAACTGTACTCACCAGCTTGTCCTCACTCTTTCTTGTGTACAGTTATAGACCGGAGCCATGTCTGGTCAGTGCACATAGATCTGCATCCAGTGCCAGCTAGTGGAGGGCTCCACAATTTTCCTTTCACCAACTACCTAACCCACATATGGTCTGTGAGTTACTGAAGTTAAGGCTGCCACCATCAAAGTTTCCCACAGGGATTGTGATTTGTTGATTAGGCAATATATATATATATATATATATATATATATATATATATATATATATATATACACACACACACACACACACACACACACTTCAATCAAGCTAGTCATAGTTTTCTTCTAATGACAATTCATGTATTATTCAGTGGATGGGACAATAGAATTCTAAAATCTATTATGTTGGGAAAAGCCAAGATGGTAGTGTAGAAGGAGGAAAACTCCATGAGCTCCACCCATAACCACTTCAAAAACCTATAAAATATGACTCTAAACAAACTTTAGAGCTACAGAACCCACAAAGTGACAGAGAGAAACAAATTCCCCACTGAATGGAGCCAGCAGGCCAGCAGAAAGGGTCAATCACAGTGTTCTGGGAGCTGAGCCCAGTCCCACATGAGCCCGGGTTTTAGCCCCAGGGTGGCCTCACCCAGCAGTGGCTGGAGCAGACTTCAGAAGAGTGGATCACCAGCAGCTGTGGTGGTTTCCAGAATTATCAACCCATAAATGCAAAAGGCAAAGTAAAAGGTCAGTATGGACTATGAGGGAACAGTGGGACTGAGAGTGTGGTCCAGCCTTTTCTCCTAGGGCGAGAAAGCAAGAAGCATCAGAGGTACTGCAGCAGTGCAGCCCCCACCATGTAGCTGCTTCAGAGCTCCTAGCCTGCAGATCATAGGGGGACCAAGTGACCATTCAGAGCAGTAATTGCTCTTGCTTTGACCTGCTTGGATCTGGATTGCTGTCTTGGTTGGAGGTCCTGGGGTGTGTAGCCAGGTGCCAGAGAGGTCACACAACTAATAGTTCTGGTATCTGCAAAAACCCCAGCAATTTGGGACAAAGCTCTCCACTCTGGAAGCAGAGTTCTACTCTGTCAAAAAGCTCAAAAGTCAAGTAATTGAGTGGCAACATGAGCAAGCAAAGCAAGCAGAGCAGTCAAATCTTAGATTCCTTTTTTGGAAACAAAAAGTATGTAAGCATGGAACAGGAAGAAAACAACACAGTCAGAACCCCTGCACCAAAAGCTTCCAAGAAAAAAAATATGAACTCCTTAAAGAGCATAGAGGAGCTCAAGAAGGATTCTGAAAACCAAGTAAGAGAAGTGGAGGAAAAATTGGGAAGAGAAATGAGAATGATGCAATAAAATCATGAAAAGAGGGTCAGCAACTTGACTGAAGAAATTAACAAGTTAAAAAATAGACTAACTCAAATGGCAAAAGAGGCCCTAAAAGCCAATGAGGAGAAGAATGCCTTAAAAAAGTCAAATTTGCCTGATGGAAAAAGGATGTGAAAAGCTCACTGAAGAGAATAATTCCTTCAGAATTAGATTGGAGCAATTGGAAGGTAATGACTTTATGAGAAATCAAGATACTATTAAACAGATCAAAACAAATGGAAAAAAAGTAGAATGCAATGTGAAATATCTCATTGGAAAACCCATTAACCTGAAGAATACATCCAAGAGAGCTAATTTAAAAATTATTGGACTACCTGAAAGCCATGATCAAAAAAAAAAAAAAGAACCTAGAAATCATCCTTCATGAAATTTTCAAGGAAAATTACCCTGATATTTTAGAACCAGAAGGCAAAATAGAAATTGAAAGAATTCACCAATCACCTCTTGAAAAAGATCCCCAAAAGAAAACTCCTAGGAATATTATAGTTAGGTTCTGGAATTCCCAGATCAAGGAGAAAATATTCCAAGCAGCCAAGAAGAAACAATTTGAATACTGTGGAAACATAATCAGGACAACACAAGATCTAGCAGCATCTACATTAAGGGATCAAAGGGCTTGGAATATGATATTCTAGAGGTAAAAGGAGCTAGGATTAAAACCAAGAATCACCTACCTAGAAAAACTGAGTTATAAGGTTTCAGGGGAAAATATGGCTTTTCAATGAAATAGAGGAGTTTCAAGCATTCTTGATGAAAAAAAAAGAACTGAATGGAAAATTTGACATTCAAATACAAAAAGCCAAGAAAAGCATAAGAAGGTAAACAGGGAAAAGAAATCATAAGGAACTTATCAAAGTTGAACTATTTACATGCCTATATGGAAAAATGAAAATTGTAACTTATGAAACTTTTCTCAGTATGATGATAGTAGAAGGGAATATAAATGTGTATGTGTGTCACACACACACACACACACACACACACACACACACATATATATACATGTATATATGTATATATGCATACCTATATATGTCTATATAGGAGGGTATATGTGCATATGAATACATATGTGAGTGTGTGTATGTATGTGTGCATGTGTACACAGACAGAGGGCACAGGGTCAATTGATAGGAAGGGATATTTAAAAAATAAAATTAACAGGTGAGAGAGGAGTATAATGAGAGGAAACAGGGAGAGACAGAATAGGGTAAAATATCTCATACAAAAGAGGCAAGGGAAAACTGTTACAAGAAAGGGGAAGAACAGGATGGCAAAAGGGAATGGGTCAACCTTTCTCTCATTGAATTTGGTTTAAGGAGGAAATAACATGCACACCAAAGTTAGTATCTTACCCTACAGGAAAGTAGGGGGGAAGGAGACAAGAGGGGGATGGCAGAAGGGAGGGAAGATCAGGGAGGGAGGTTATTTAGAATCACACACTTTGAAAAGGGACAGGGCCAAAGTAAAAAATACTACAAGTGGGAGGCAAGACAGGATGGAGGGAAATATAGTCAGTCTTTCACAATATATCCACTATGGAAATGTTTTGTGTAACTGCACATGTACAACCTATATTGAATTGCTTATCTTCCCACTAAGGGTGGGTGATGAGAGAAGAAGGGAAATAATCTGAAATTCAAAGTTTTAAAATCAAGTGTTAAATATTATTATTATTATCATTATTTTTATTATTACATGCACTGGGAAATAAGATATACAGGCACTGGAGTATGGAGATCCATCCTGACTTACTGGAAAGTCAGAGGGGAAATGGGGGGAAGATATAGGAGAAAGCAGATTGGTGGAGGGGCTATTCAGTGGGATCACTATTCTGGGGTAGAGAGTAGGGGAAAGATGGGGAGAAAATTTATAACTCAAAACCTTGTGGACACGAATGTTGTCCACATAAATAAACATAAAATTAAAAAAATAAAATAAAATCTCTTCTGTCTCCCATATACTATGATTGTGTATTTCTGATAGAAACTCAATAAATGATTATTGAATTGAATTAAACTGAAATTGAATGAGATTGTGGTGTCCTAATTGGGCAAAAGCCATTAACTTAAACTCTATGAAGGGTGGAAGCCTAGACATGGTGATCTATCAAAATAAAATCATAACTTAGATACTCAATCATAACTCAGGTACTGTGACTGATATATGACCAGTACATGACCAGTACCTACATTGAATGCCTTGGCATTTACCCAACAGCAGTGGGTAAATAACTCAATGTCTGGGAACTGAGTTCAATACTAAGTATAAACTAAAATATTTTCTAAAATATTAACTAAGTAGAAAAACAAAGAATATCCATCAATCCTTATTGAAGTACCCTATGGCTCCTCCTCCCTTTGTCTGATTTCTATAGTTACCATGGGGATTTTGTGGGAATCATCTTGGGGATTCGTTGAATTGTCTAGCAGCTACCCCAGATTGCCACTGTTTGTAAGTATTTATAACGATTTATTAAATTTCTATAATCAGTCTATATTCTCTTGCTCTCGTCTTTTGGTAGGAGGAGAGTTGTAGGGGAGGTACAGAGCTCCCTAGCCAGGGGAATTCCAGACCTTAGAGAGGTCAAATAGAAAGTTGTCGCAGTACTTAGATGTTATACTGTAGATAGTTCATTTGAGCTTTCAGAGACATTAGTACAAGCCTTTCATCTTTTAGAAGAAGAATTAGCTACAGCTTAGAGTTGCAAATGGGCCCAAGTTTACACACAGAGTTGGTGGCAAAAATCCTTTAAATTAAACTTTATTGACTCTTTTTTGCCTATTTGCATTCTTCTTTACTGAAAGATATTCAAATACACCAAAGCTATGTTTGTACATTCAGTAACAGAGAGGAAGACAATTTTTGGATCCAACATAGCTATCTGAAAATCTAAATCTTTTTGTTGATATCCATTTTTCTTTTATGGATTACATGGGTGGTCACCTGTAGCTGAAAGAATCTTAGACTGGGAATCTGAACACTTGGATGTGAGTTCTGGATCTGCCTCAGATTGTATTACTGAATAAATTTCTCTTTGTCTCTGTATCTCAATCAACTGACCTGAAGAATTAAGAGATTGAACTAAATAATCTCTGAGACTTCTCACTCTGAAATTTTACATGTAAAGGTCCCTTGCAACTGGAATGTTTTTTATTCTTAATTCATTTCCATATTCAATAGGTTGTTTTAAGGTCCTTTCCAAAGCTGACATTCTTTATTTAATGTTCTCTTCTCACTACAATATGCTGCTTCCTTTCTAGATACTAGCAGGCATTTTAACAATGCTTGCTGATTGCTTAATTGACTCACAATTTTATTGAGAATGAGGTCTATTTAAAATACAATTAAAGATCTTCATATTATTGATGATGTCATAATCCCAATGAAGCCAAACTGTTCTGTTATAGATAATGCGGGCTGAATGACTTCAACTGATTCGGTTATCCAAGGAGCTACCCTTCTGAAAGTCATATACATGCCCAAAGAAGGATGTGGGAATCTGATAGTAGTTTGGTTTCAATATTTCTCTTTCCATTAGAAGATAATCATTTTAATTCTATCTGCTAGTCTTATCTAGAATGATATTTGTTGTCATAAAAGTCTAATACTTAATTCAATTGAAAAATTCAACAAACATTTATCAGGTGCCCACTGAATTATGAAACTTCGTGCTTTGATGATATCAATATTAACAATAAGAGATCTGAAATAATTAGTTCCATAGTTTACTCCACAAACACAAGAAGATGTTAGCTCAAATTCATCTTAGCATGATAAAAATTTGCTATTTAATTAGAACATGAGCTCTTTATACAGAGCAGTTAATAGTAATTAGATTTCCCCCAGTCAGTCAATAAACATGTATTAAGTTCTTACTATGTTCCAGGGGTATGTAGAATACACTGCAAGGAGTGTGAATTGGTGGGAAATAAAGGTATAGCTGAGAGTTCTCTTTAAATGGAAGCTATGAGAGAAGTTCTTTACTTTGTTCTCCCACCCTCCAATCAGTGCATAGGGCACTGAGAATATTCATGAGAAATGAGTAGTTTTCACTGTAGTACCAAACTAGCTATAGCAGACAGAAACATTTAAGGTCCCACATAATATTATTATGATCTTAGCATCATAGGATTTAGACTTGAAAGAGACAGTAAAGATCATCTAAATGAAGTCTTTCATTTTTAGAGAGAAAGAAATAGCTCCACAGGAGGATAGGTACTAACTAAGGTTAGTCACCTAGTAAATGCAGTACATGGAAAACAACTATTTATCCTCTGCTCTGCAAGGAACAATGTGTTTTGGAAAATGCATTAGATGGGGGATCAGGAGACTAGATTCTAGCTCCAACATTTCCACTGATTTGATGAGTGACTTGACTATTTATGTAGCCTTAGACAAGTCACTTTCCCTTTGGGTCTCAGTTTCCTCCTCTGTAAAATAACAGCATTTGAGTACATGAGTTATAAGATATTTCCCAGCTCCAATGTGTTACATAATAAGCTCCCTTCAAACTCTAAAATTATGTGTTCTCTGTTCAAAGATGGTTCTAGATTTTATTTTCCATGTGCTAAGATTTTAAAATTTTTTCCACCTTGGAGTTCCTACTATGCTCAGCATTCTACTGACTCTTCCAGTTCTGATATCCTATTTTCTTCATTCTAAGGTTCCTTCTAATTCTGACATTTCATAGAATTATGTGTATATATATATATTTATATATTGATTATTCACTATAATATATATATATGTTAATAATAACCAGCAAGAATTTTCAACTTGGACCAAACCTGGGTTGAAAGTATAGGCAAATTCATATATAAACCAACCCAATAAATAGATTGCAGAATGGCAGTTTCTCAAAAAATAACTTTAGAGCAATATCTTATATCATAACCAATAAAAAGCTCAAAATAGATGTTACCTTACTATATAAGATCACCATAAAACATTAAAAAGTAAAAAGAATGATTACCTATAGTAACTGTGACTAGGAAATATGTTTTAGATAAACAAGGAAGAGAGAACACTAAAAGTAAAATAAATACTTTTGATTATATGAAATCTAAAGACTTTTGCACTATTATTCTATCAGTGCAGCCAGGGGAAGAAATGAAACTGAAAACTCAAAACTACTTGCATCAAATATATAAACAAGTCCTTGATAATATATAGATCCAGACTACATAAAAATTAACACAAATATTTGACTAAGAGCACTCCCAAATGGACAAGTAAAGAATATGAACAAACAGTCCTCAAAATAATTGCAAACTACTAATAACCATATGGAAGCTTTTTTTCAAATCCTTCATAACAAGATAAATAAAAATCAAAACAATCCTGATGCCTATCTTCATATGCAATAAATTAGCAAAAATGACAAAAAGATGGATATAATTACCAGAGGAAGGCCTATGGGAAGACTATTATACTAATTCATATTTAGTAGAGCAGTGAGTTAATTGGCTAAAACATTCTGGATACCAATTTGCAATTATATTTAAACTAGTGTCTAAAATATCCATACTTTTTTGCCCATATCAATCATCTCATTGCTAAATCTATAGCCCAAAATAGTCAAAGGCAGAAAAGCATCCTAATACACGCCACAATTTTCATAGCAATATTTTCTGTGGTAGAAAAGAATTGAGAAAAAGGGAGATGTGCATGCATTAGTGCAAACTGTTGTACACAAATGCAAAGGAATATTAAGCACTGTGAGAGATGCCAAATATTACTAATTCATAGAATCAGAGACTTATGTGAACTGACAGAGTGAAGCAAACAGAACCAAGAAAAGGTATAGTATATGTGTGTGTGTGCGTGTATATAATACGTATACAAATATGCATATATACACATACATACATATGTATATATACACACATATATACACATCTATTTATTTATAAATATATATTCACTATAAAATACGTAGAGAATAGAAATGAAAAGTAACAATTAAGAAACTAAACAATATGTATTATAAACATGAATGAAACACTAGAAGAGTTGAGAAAACCCACCTTCTTCTTTTGTTTCAAAGGGGAACAAGGAATACGGAAAGTTACAAATATGGTCAGACATAGCTGATGTGGCAGCTGGTTTTGTTGAACTTTTCTTTTCTCTATTTTAAAATCTTTGTTTCAAGGAGTGGCTCCCTGGGTGGAGGGAAAGAAGGATATACTCAGAAATTAAAGCTATGTCAAAACAAAAAGCATTAAAAAATATAGAATTATTATGGCAGATGATTCTAGGAACTGTATAGTAAAAAAAAATATTAAAAGGTTCACTTTAGACTTTTACCACTAGACATGGACTAGATAGCACTGTCAATTATGGAAGCAAAGAATGATAATTTTGGAATCTGAGATCAATTTCAGACAGAATGCAACATGGAAGAATAAATATGAAACATCAGAATACCATTCTAACTAACTCTCTTTCATGATCAAAATTGAACTTTAATTTTTTGGGGGGGGAATTTGGAGGTTTATGGAACTGAGATAAAACAGAATCTTTCAGCTGTTTTAGCAATGTGTAGCTACTGTACACTGAGATGCTACAAGATGCCACAGGGATTCATATTCTTTCTTAAGTGGAATGGAACAGTCTAGCAATCTGTCATTATATGAGTTGCAGAGCAAACAGGAATATTTCTGCATGTTTCAGCAACTTGAGTTCTCATTTCAAAAATCTTAAAAATCATGTCTCTTAAAAATCATGAACTTAGAGTCAAAGAATTAGAATGTTGAAGTTTTAAAGAACATAAAAAAACACAGAGCAAAGAATGCCAAAACTCAAATAGACCTTAGAATATATAACATTGAATGTAAAAGTTGGAAGTGACTTTGGAAAATTAACTGTTAGACCTGAGACAAGCAGTAGACAATTTAGATCATGAAACATATAATATTTGGGCTACAAAGGTCTTCAGACTACAGAATAATAGACCAACACAGATCATCAGCACAGAAATCTTTGAGAATATCTCATATAATCTACTCATTTTAAATATGACAGAAAATAGACCCAAATTCATATGATTTAAAATTAACCATATGGAATTGTCAATAATCAATATGAATTCATGTCATGTATGCATTATATTCCAAAGGGCAAAGAAAAGGGTTAATCATTTACCAACTTCCTTAATCTCTTGTATATAATACTTTACAAATTACAGAGCATTTTCATAGACATTCTTTGATTTGAACTGAAAAACATTCTTGGGTGGAGATCAAAGAAGCAAATCAGGGATTAATTTCCCTATTTTACAGACAAGGAAATATGGGGGGAGGGGGGAGTGTTTATTTTTAATACAAATCCAGTGCACTATACCAGAGGTACCAAATAGGCAAAACTCCCAAGTATGACCAAACCAAGATAAAATGTAATTGGGATATATTAAACAAAATAAATTAAAAATAGAACATGGTTAATGTTGAGATGTGGTTTTCTAGGTCAATATAAGATTGCAGAAATTCATATATATAGCTTAATGGCCACTGTTCCTAGTTTACTTTGACATTACTGTGCTACACCATACTACCACTCAAAGAGAACACTAGTTTTGAAGTTGAGACTTACGAGACCTTGATCCAGATTCTCAACAACTGACAATGAGCATCAACTTGAATACCTCTGAGATGAGATGCTCACTATTAATTGAATCCTTCCAATTCCATGGCTTGATAGTAAAATCATTAGAAGTTCTTCCATAAGACGGAAGCAATACATGCTATCATTCTTTTTCATGTTTGGTTTTGTTTCTTTTTTCCCAGTGTTCACTCATTGGTTACAACCCTGCTATACAACCAGACTATTGTATAATGTGAAAGTATTTGCAGATCCTACACATGATTGCATGCCACCATGGGGGGAGGGGAAGAGAATGGAGAAAATATGAAACTCAAGGGATTATGGAACTGAATCTTGTAAACTAAAAGTAAATTTAAAAACATTTAAAAAAGAAGTTCTTCCATAGATTAAGTTGAAACTTCTTTCTTGCTTTAAACTGTGTCCTTTGGCCCTCCATCACTGGGGGTCAATTAAAGCAAGTTTAATCTATGTTTCCTATAATCGCCTTTCAGGTATCCGAAAACAATGGTCATGCCCTTCCTACTCTAGCCATTCAAATATTCTCTTTACTCGGAGTTAAGAGAAGGAAGACTAAGTAACACAAAGATGTGATCTGAGGAAAATTTTTTTTATTGAATAGCATCACTAGTGATTCATGTGTTTATATGAATAGGTCATACAGCAAGTTAGTGGAAAAGACTGGGCTAAAAGGCACAGTGATGTGGGTTTTTATGATTCTACTGTGAAGAAAGGATTGGAAAAACTTCTGACCTACCAGATATTGGAAATATGCTGGTTTACTCTTGTTAGTTCTAGGATTTTACTGATACACTAGAAAAGTGACTGCAAAAATCATGGGTGTAATGTGGGCCTATGCTTTTCTAATTTCCAGACTCATTTCAGAGTGATATTTTGGTGAGGGTGTTTCCTATGTCTCTAAAATCATCCCAACTTGCCCTTTTTTCTCAAGCCTTAAGAAGCTATATGGGGCTAGATACAGTCATTTTATTTTTTCTTAAATACTTTCCTTTGTAAAAGTCAGCCTTGAGCATTGCACAAATGCCAAAGGAAGTTAGAAATGGGACACCAATCACTTTTAAAAGAATGTTAGATTTTAAAAGGACTTAAGAACATGATTGTACAATCTGGAAAGGACTTAAGATTATGGAATTTTGGCAATCAAAGAAATCTACAGAACATTGAATTTTGGCATTTGAAGAGACCTAACAACATAAAAATTTAAAGTTTTAAAGGATTCTTGAGATTCTGGAATCCAGCCTCCTCACCTTACCAGTGAAGAAACTGACTCTCAGGAAAGTGAGTTGCCCCATTGACACAAACAGTGAATGATAGAATCATAAATAAAACTTAGGGGTCTTGATTCCCAGCCTAGTACTCTTTCTACTGCATGATGCTGCTTCATCTGGATTTAAGATTATGATAATATGCAAATACAGAAAAAAGCTATAATTTTTCAGTGTAAAAATTCTCAAACACAAGGGACTTTAACCACAAATGAGAGAGGGAGACAGATACAAAAAGAAAGACACACACACATACATATAGAGGGAGAGAGAGACAGACAGAGACAGAAACAAAGAGACAGAGAGTGGTTTTCTAAGTCAATATGAGGTTGCAAGAATTAGTATATACGAACTCTGTTTCTATTTTACTTTGACATCACTGTGCTACAACAACACACTACCTTTCAAAGAGAACACTACTCTTGAAGGTGAGACCTAGGAGATTTTGATTCAGATCCTCAACAACTATCCAAAAGCCTCTCCTTGAACACCTCTGGAATGAAGTGTTCACTGTTAATTGAATCCTCCCAATTCCATGGCTTGATAGTATAATCATTAGAGTTTTTTCTATAGATTAAGTTGAAACTTCCTTCTCACTTTAAACTCTGCACTTTGACCCTCCACAATTTGGGGTCAATTAGAGCAAATTTAATCCATCTTCCCCATAATCACCTTTCACATATCTGAAAGCAATGGCCATGTCTTTACCACTCTAGCCATTCAAATATTCTCTTTACTTGGAGTTAAGATAGTTTAGCTAGAGAAGGAAGACTAAGTAGCATGAAGACATGATCAGAAGAAAGCTTTTGTTTATTCAATAGCATTACTAGTGATTCGTGTGTGTGTGTGTGTGTGTGTGTGTTTTACAGGTAATACAGCAAGTTAGTGAGAAAATTAAAGGAGTCCATGACACAAACACTATGGCACCATATGAAATAATGAATATGAAGAATTCAAAGAAAATGGACAATAAGAGCAATAAAAAGAGAATACACAAGATGAAATGTTCATATTTTGATGGGGGGAATGATACAAGGGCCAATTCAGTGTATATTTTGAAAGGAAAAACATAAAGGCTCATAACCAAAAATGACCTAACCAACAAAATCAAGTGTAAGCACACCAACTGATAATGGAACCATAATGATACAAAAGACTTCCAAATCTACTTGATGAAAATATCAAAGCTGGGTGGGAATTTTAAAATGCAAACAAAAAAGTCAGGAGAACCACACACAAACAAAAAGGCAAATACAAGTAAACAACAAGAAGAGAATACAAAGAGTATTCACTTTTCTTTTTTTTCTTTTTTAATTAATTATTTTTTCAGTTTTCAGCATTCATTTCGACAAGATTTTGAGTTCCAAATTTTCTCCTCATCTCTCCCTTCCCCACAGCCCAAGATGTCATGCATTCTGATTACCCCTTCCCCCAGTGTGCTCTCTTTTCTATCACCCCACCATTAACCCCTTCCCCTTTACTCTCTTATATAGCAAGATAGATTTCTATACCCCATTGTCTGTATATCTTATGTCCCAGGTTCACGTAAATATCCATTTTTTAGCATTTGTTTTTATAACTTTGAGTTCCAAATTCTCTCACCTCTTCCCCCCTCACCTACCCTCATTGAGAAGGTAAGCAATTAAATATAGGTGTAGTTATGCAAAACACTTCCATGATGGTCATGTTGTGAAAAACTAACTATAGTTCCCCCTCCATCCTATCTCAACCTCCTTCACTTATTCTATTTTCTCCTTTGACAGTGTCTCTTTTTGAAAGTATTTGCTTCTAACTACCCCTTCCCCCAATCTGCCCTCCCTTCCATCATTGCCCCTCTTATCTCCTTACCCCTTACTTTCCTTAGGGTAAGATATGCAATTGAGCATGTATGTTACTCCCTCCCTAAGCCAACTCTGATGAGAGGAAGGTTCACTCATTGCCTCTCTCCTCCTCCCTCTTCCCCCAAATTGTGAAACATTTTTCTTGCCTCTTTTCTGTGAGATAATTTATCCTTACTGAGAAAGGTCTCATGATTTGCAAATATCACCTTTTCATATAGGAATGTGAACAGTTCATCTTTAATGAGTTCATTATAATTTCTCTTTCTTGTTTGGGAAAGAGAATTTCTCTTTGTTGTTTCATGCTTCTCTTGAGTCTTGTATTTGAGAGTCAAATTTTCTATTCAGCTCTGGTCTTTTCAACAAGAATGCTTGAGAGTTATCTATTTCATTTAATATCCCTTTTTCCCTTGAAGTAGTATACACAGTTTTGCTGGAGAGGTGACTGTGGCTTGTAACCTAGCTCCTCTGACCTCTGGAATATCATATTCCAAGTCCTTTGATCATTTAATTTAGAAGCTGATAGATCTTGTGCTATCCTGATTGTGTTTTCACAATACTCAAATTGTTTCTTTCTGGCTGCTTGCAATATTTTCTCCTTGACCTGGGAACTCTGGAATTTGGCTACAATATGCCTAGGAGGTTTCCTTTTGGGATCTCTTTCAAGAGGTGGTTGGTGGATCCTTATAATTTCTATTTTATCCTTTGGTTTTAGGAAATCAGGGCATTTTTTCCTCCATAATTTCTTGAAAGATTATATCTAGGCTCTTTTTTGATCATGACTTTCAGGTAGTCCAATAATTTTAAAATCATTTCTCCTGGATCTAATTTTCCAGGTTTCTGTTTTTTTCCAATGAAATATTCCATGTTCTCTTCTATTTTTCATTCTTTTGGTTCTGTTTTACTGTTTCTTAATTTCTTATAAAGTCATTAACTTCCATTTGCTCCTTTCTAATTTTGAGGGAATTATTTTCTTCAGTGAGCTTTTGGACGTCCTCTTCTATTTGGTCAATTCTGATTTGAAGACGTTCTTCTCCTCATTGACTTTTTGGATCTCTTTTGTCATTTGGGTTAGTTTATTTTTAAAGTGTTATTTTCTTCAGTATTTTTTTGGGAGGGGTCTCCTTTAACAAGTTGTCGACTCATTTTTTATTATTTTCTTACTCCACTCTCATTTCTCTTCCCAATTTTTCCTCTCCTCCTCTAACTTGATTTTCAAATTCCTCTTTGAGCTCTTCCATCACTTGAGACCAATTAATATCTTTCTTGGAGGCTTTTGATGTAGGGGCTTTGACTTAGTTATCTTCTTCTCATTGTATGTTTTGATCTTCTTTTTCATCAAAGTGAGATTCTCTAGTTTGGCTTTTTTTTTTACATTGTTTGATCATTTTCACAGCTAAATACTTGACTTTCTAACTCTCTGTCAAGGCAGAACTTTGCTTACAGTAGGGGTGGGGATGGGTGTACTGTTCTAGGCTTCAGGGATTTTGTGTCAGTCACTTAATTCTCCCACCATCTATGGGCCCAGAGCTCTAGAAGAAACCACTGCTGCTGTTGCTGTTGCTGCCACCACCCCCACCCCAAGGCTGGGGCCAGACCCCATGCTCCTCTGTCACTCAGGTCCCACAGAGTGCCCCCACTGACCTTCCACACTATTCTTGGCATTTGTGGATTGAGAAGTATGGAAATTGCCACAGCTTCCAGCAACTCAGAACCCTGAGACCTGCTCCAGCCCAGTCTATGCCCAGTGGGGCCCATGCTGTACTTCACTCTGCTCCCAACTTCATGTGATATAACCCTCCTGTCAACCTTCCAGGTTGTCTTAGGCTGGAGTTGTGTTTCACTCTGTCATTTTGTGGATTCTGCAGCACTAGAGTTTTTTAGAGTCATTTTTTACAAGTATTGGAGGGGTTTCGGGGTGATCCCAAGCAAAACCCTGTTTTTACTCTGTCATCTTGGCTCCATCCCTCAAGTATTCATATTTTGATGGGGGAGATGATACAAGTGCCCAATCATGTATCAGGGATAATTGGGTGATTTAAATAAGACAAAGAACCTGGAAGTATGGGGTCTTAGTTTAGGTTTGTATTTTTTTTTAAAGGAATGAGAGAAGGAAACTGTTAGGGGAAAATATGAGGAGGAAAGTTGTAGAAAATTAATTCACATAATTAGGGTATACAAGTAAAAGATTATATAAAAAGAAGGAAGGAGTCAGTCAACAATGCTTGAACCTCCCTTTCATCTGAACTGGTCAGAGTGGGACATAGACACACATTTCACTCAACAGAAAAATAAGTGGGAAGTGGAAGAGGAGGAAATTATAGGTAGCGTAGATTCAGGGAGGAATTAGTCATAAGGAAATAAACACTAAAATCAGAGGGTGGATTACAATGAATAATTTTAAAGGAAAGGGTAAGGGGAAAAGAAAATGGGTAAGGAAGCAGAAACAGATTGGATCCAGAATTCAACAATGCTGCTAAGCAAATTATTTCTCTTTCAGAATCCTCTTCTTTGTAAAGAGAGGAGAGAGAGCAAAGAGGAAAAAGTATTTAAGAGAGTAAGATTAAAGGAGATACAGAATTAATGATCATAATTGTGAATGCGAATGAAATTAACTCATCCATAAAAGCTATCAGAATGCACAACTGAACAATGCATTTTGTTTGTTTTTGTTTTTGTTTTACAAAAAACTCATTTGAAAAATAAAGATTCACAAAGAGATCAAATAAAGGGCTGAAGCAAAATCTATTACAAAACTAAATTCAAAGAAAAAAACGCAAGAACAACAATAATGACCTCAAATAAGGCAACAGCAAAAAAAAAAAACATACTTGAATAAAAAAGAAAAATGGAGAAGCTCCATTATGTTAAAAGGTAACATAGCAATTAATTAACATAACTGCTTAATATAGATGCAATGAATAACACACCATCTAAATACTTAAAAGAAAAGTCAATTAGTTCTGGAGAAAATAGACAGTTAAACTGTGGGAGAATTCAAAGGATTCCTTTCAGGTCTAGTCAAATCTAATGAAATAAGAAAAAAAAAACATGTTAAGGACCTGAATAGAATTTTTAAAATTTAGATATGATATGCCTTTGGCAGTTACTAAATGAGATTAAAACTGTGGATATTTCTCAGCTGTGGATACCCCCGTTACAAAAACTGACCATGAATTACGGCATAGAAAACTTCACAGACAAATTTAGAAAAATTACCTTTTACTGACAACGCTATTAAAATTACATTCAATAAAGGGCTGTTGAAGAAATAAATAAAAATAATTGTAGACTAAATAATCTAATGAGTCAAAAATCATCATTAAGTGTCTAATATGTGCCAGGCACTGTGCTAAACTTTGAAGATTAAAAAAAAGACAAAGATAATATCCACCCTCAAGGAGGTCACAATCTAATCTTAACGAATTGATAGGTCAAAGTACAAATCATAGAAACTATATATCATTTCATTAATGATAATGACAGAAATAGAAGAACAGACCAAAATTTTGAAGATATATCCTAATGTACAGATCTGGTCATGTCAACCTCCATAAATAAACTCCAGTGGTTACCTACAGAATAAAATGTAAAATCCTGTGTCATTTAAAGCCTTTCACAAATTGGTCCCCTTCCTAACTTTTTAGTATTTTTACATTTTAGCTCTTCCACATTCTCTGTGATCCTATGACGCTGGCCCTTTTGTTGTCAGTTCCAGAGAACAAACCATTTTCAGACTCTGTGCCTTTTCTTTAGCAACAATCTATCTCCATGACTTAAATGTTCTCCCTCTTCATCTTTCTACCTCCTTAATTAATCAAATCTCAGCTCATAACTTCTTTCTGTAGGAAAACTTTCTTAGTCCACTGAAATCACCTTAAATTTGTCATGTATATGTCTTGCATGTACATAATTGTTTTGCACATTAACTTCCTCATTATAATGTTAATTCCTTGAGGGAATGGTTTTTTTTTCTTTCTTTGTATCCCTAGCACTTATCACAGTGCCTAATACATAATACATGCTAAATGAATCTTGTCTTGACTTGAATTAAGAATTCTGTTCAATGTATAATGCTAAACCATAATTCCAGAAAACAGTTAATGAAATATGCTATCCACCTGTTGAGAGAGGTGATGGACTCAATGTGCAGGAGACATATGTTTTGGGCCTATCTAATGCAAAAATTTGTTTTTCTTGTTCATATTTGTCACAGGGTTTTGTTTTTGTTTTTCCAGTACGGGAGGAAGGAGAGAAAATAAGTTGTTAATTAAAAAATATAAGTTGAATTTTATTTGTTCAAGGTGACATGAAAAATAAGTGGCTATGATGGGACCAGAAACCAATCATAATTCTTAACCTGATCATTTCCCATTTCACCATATTGGCTTGCTAGATCTTTTCCAAGGTAATGGAAAGGTATGTCCAGGTCAGGAAATGATTCATGAAAAAGGTAATATTTGAGCTGAGTCTTAAAGGTAGTCAGGAGGTAGAGGGGAAAAGAGGATTCCATGCATGGAAATCAGGCAATGCAAAAGATGGAATTAGGAAATAAATCATCATATATGAAAGGTATGGTATACATTTAGCTGTATTTGGGTGAAATACTTAGTTGTGGAACTGAAGTAGATTGAGGAATTGGGAAACCAGAGTGTTTAAGGGAGAATCAGTATGTATGCTAATCCTTGCTAGCATGAGGGCTGGAGTCTAGGTAGAGAGAAAAATTGTGAGCCAGATAATGAACTCATTGACAGACAAAGGATAGTGTCTTTAGGGTGAATAAAAGTCCACCAAGATCCAAATTAATGAGCTCAAAGAAAAATGTATTTGCACTGGGATATATATGCACATTGGCAAATATGTGAGAGAAATCAACACAAAGTGGGCATGGGTGGATTACAATGGGAGCTCTGGGCAAGGTCTGAAATTCTGCTTGTGACTGAGGAATCCTAAAAAGGAGGTAGAAAGACATCAAAGTTGAACTTTACCTAATTGGTCTGAATATAGATAGCAGTTTTCCCCCCAAATCTGATTTGTATAAACCAGGAGTGGGGAACTTGAGGGTGCAAGACCACATGTGGCTCTCTAGCTCCTCAAGTGCATCCCTTTGACTAAATCCAAACTTCACAGAATAAATCCTTTCAATAAAGTATTTGTTCTGTAAAACGTGGACTCAGTCAAAAGGCTGCACTCAAGGACCTAGAAAGCCACATGTGGACTCAAGGTCACAGTTCATCACCCCTGTATGTGGTGTGTTCTATCACTCACTCTTCAAAAAACATATACTTTATTGATGCATTTCATTTATTACACCACAGTGACTCACCAATATATCCATGCACATCCACATGCAATAGAACCTTTCATTTTAACAAAGAAAAAGTCATGCAGAACTAAAGTATATAGCCACTGTGTCCAATATCATACCAAATATATTCCACCTATAGTCACCAAAACGTTCTACAGATAGGATGACAGGGTACTAAAGGTTTTTATTTTTATAGAAATACATGACATGGGTATACTTTTCTTTCAAAAATTTTACAAGATCTCACATTAGGATGTGATTTATATTAGGACAAATGTATTTTATAAGGTTTACTCATAAGATCAACCATAAACATTTATTAAGTACCTACTATGTGCTGGGCACTATGCTAAGCACTGTGAATACAGAAAAAACAAAAGACAATCTCAACCATCAAGGAGTTTACAATCTAGTGAGAGAGATAGCATACAAATAAATATATACAAAGCAAACTACACATAGGATAAACAGAAATAACTGACAGAAAGAAGGCACTGGAATTAAGAAGTATTTGGGAAGGTTCCCAGTCAAAGAAGAGATCTTAGTTGGGTCTTAATGAAAGTTAGAGAGGTCAGTAAGTATAGGGGAAGAGGGAGAACATTCCAAGCATGGAGGATATACATAAAAAATGCCTGGAGCCAAGATGGAGTACCTTGTTCATGTGACAATCAGGAAGCCAGTGTCACTGGAGCAAAGAATATATGTTGGGGAGTAAGATATAAGAAAACTGGAAAGGTAGAAGACAGGTAGGTTATGAAAAGCTTTGAAAGCCAAATGGAATTCTGTATTTGAACCTAAGATAATATGGCACCACTTGAGTTTTTTGAATAAAGGAGTGGCATTGTTGAATCTCTTCTTTAGGAAAATCACCTTGGTTACTGATTGGAGTGAGGAGAGACTTGAAGCAAACAGATTCACCAGCAGGCAGCAGTCCAGGCATGAAATGATGAGGACCTGGTCTAGAATGGTGGCAGTGTCAGACAAGAGAGAGGCATATTCAAGAGATGTGAGGAAGCTCACAACAAATGTCATATTTTTTTCTGTAAAATATTAGGCAAGGTTCTCAGCTGAGAGAATGGTATGAGAATAACCCATGGGAGATTTGAAGAGAGATGAAACTATTTAAAAGAACCACAACAGAAAGTGTGAAAGTGAGTTGATAAGGGGAGAAAAGAAGCATTGCCTAGAAGCAGTCAGGACCCAGTTGAGGTTGTGTGACATAAATTTGTAGAGGACTCAGTCAAAATGATTCCATATTTTTCTCCATCTTCATTCAGAAGCAAATATATAGGAGTGAATGCAACAGATGGTGAGAGTGATCCAAGGCTGAAGCTTAGCTGGGCATAATTAGGGATATGATAAGATGGGTAGGGATTCAAGAGATGAAGACAGGGGAGTTGAATTAGGTCACCAAGGAGTCAAGATGAGGAAAAGAGGAAAGAGTGACTAGTGCATGGGAGCTAGCCTGGAAAAGAATCGAAGGATCAGTCGATTAGAGGACATGACATAAAGAGTAGGGTCTTGTAATGGGAAGACAAAGGGAGAGAGGAAAAGCCAATACGTTATGGTCAGATAAAGGGATTTAAAAATTTTTGAATATGGAAATGTTACATACGTGGGTGATCACAAGATCGAGTATAACTACTTTTGTGAGTGGCAGAGGAAAAAGTGGAGAAGCAGCTCATTGGGAATGAAGAGTTTGAGGTTAAGTGGTTATGGAATTTGAGGGAGTCACTATATATGTTGAAGTACCCTAGTATGAGGGCAGGAGTTGGGAAGGAGAGAAAAATTATGTCAGGTACCAATTGAGGAAGGAAGGTGAATGGCATGGAGATGTATAGACAACAGGCAACAGGATTTTAATTGAGTAGTAGATGTAAATAGCATGAACCTCAAAGCAAAAGAGATTACTGAATGATATAGGTAAGGGGGGCTGAGCCAAGATGGCGGTGTAAGAGCAGCAACATATCACAGCTCTCACATAGCCACCCCCAAATACCCATAAAATATGACTCTAAACTAATTCTAGAACTCCAAAACACACAAATATACTTTCCACTAAAGTCAGCTCGGATACGAGGAACCATATCAGCACTGCGAACCGAAACCAGCCTGGCCTGAAGCTGCAGCTGGGCCCCAGGGGCGGCAGGAAGAGAGGAGCCAAGCCCAGGCTGGAGCTTTGGGTGAGAGGACTGGCGGCAGCTGCAGCAGTGTCCAGAACTAGGTCAGTGGGAATTGCAAGGTCATGGGAAAGTGGTCTGGCCAAACTGCCTCCAGCGCTGAGAAGCAGAGGAGGTCCTGCACCTGCCTCAACATTGCTGCTTCAGAGCTCTCGGCCTGCAGACTGCAGGGGGACCAAGCGATTGTTCAGAGGCCAAGTGCTCTCGAGTTAAGGAGCCTGGATACAGATTGTGGTCTTGGGTGTTGGTCCTGTGGTTCATTTTTATTCAGTGAGCCAGAAGTGGGGGAAGGACCCAGCAACTTCCTAAGAGCTCTGGCAGCTGGGAGGACCCCAGCGATTTGGGACAAAGCTTTCCCCTCTGGAAGCAGAGCTCCACAGAGATTAAAAAAAAAAA
>CM053581.1:309180656-309202894 GCA_028627135.1 Pseudochirops cupreus | reverse complement strand
AGCATCTCATGGAAGAGGCAAGAGATAATTGTTACAATAGAGGGGGAGAACAGGAAGGCAAAAGGGAAAGAGTCAACCTTACTCTCACTGAATTTGGCTTAGGGAAAGAATGACATAAACTCTAAACTGGACATCTTGCCTCATAGAAGAGTAGGGGGAAAGGGGATGAGAGGTGGGGTAATGGAGGGGAGGGGAGGGGGGGGGAAGGCTGATGGAAATTCACACTTCTGTAGAGGGACAGGGACAGGGACAGGGTAGAGAGTGGATGGGGGGGCAGGATAGGAAGAAGGGACATGTAATCAGACTCTCACAATATGCTCACTGTGGAGACGTTCTGTGTAATTACACATGTTCAGCCTGTATTTGATTGCTTGTCCTTCCCATGAGGGTGGATGATGAGGGAGAAAGAGAAATAATTTAGCATATAAAGTTCTATAATCAAATGTTAATAATAAAAATGTTAATAATATATATGTGTATATATATATATATATACAATTCATTATTATTATTATTATTATTATTATTAACTACATCCACCTGGAACTTGAGATACACAGGCACTGTGGTTGGGAGATCCATCCTGTCCTTCTGAAAAGTCAGGGGGGTGAGATGGGAAGACATAGTAGAGAATAGATTGGGGGAGGGGGGATACACTGGGATGGCTGTTTTGGGCTGGTGGGTAGGGGAAAGATGGGGAGAAAATTTGTAACTCAAAATTTCATGGAAATGAATGATGTAAACTAAAATAAAATTAAAAATTAAAAAAATAATAATAGAATGATATAGGTAAGGAGGGCAGGGTTGGGCTTGGGGAGAAGGTAGTGGCATTGGGAAGAAATGTGTATTCCAACTCCTCTAACTCAAACCAGTGAGCTGAGGCAAATGAGTGAGACTGGAGATAGTATTAGAAAGGATGGCCAGGAAGGCTATGTTTTCAGGGGGAAGTCAGGTTTCAACAATGGTTCATAGATGTAAGAAGTGGGAAGGGGAAAATTTTCAAACAAAATTTAGAAAAGGCATTTCAGAGCACATAATGGAAGGGCAAGGTGATTTTCAGTGGAAACTTTGAAGTAGAAGGGTTGAGAAGGACAGGAATTAAGAATTTGGTGGTGAGGGGTGGGAAAAGAGGTTTGGATGATGATCAACATGAGTTCAAAGTCAATGGAATGTGAAGAATATGACCAGGTAAGAGAAAGTTCATTGTTGCATGGAAGATACCATTCCTTTACCCAATAAGACTAGAGACAACTTCAACCTAAGATGAGAGGCATAACATCAGATGGTTGGGAGGGAAGCTCCACTTCATAATTCTTCCCTCCTCTAAAGGCTGAAGATTGAGTAGGAAAAGGGTGCAACTGGAGATGGAAGTGGAACCTGCACAGCTAAAGAAAGAAACTCCATTTCCCCACTAACTTTTCTCTTCCTCTTTCATTAAAGGATAAGTGCATTAGGATATGGAAGGCCTAAAGTTAAGTAAGTTGTCCTTCTCTGTGCCTGAGTTTCTCTACATCCCAGTTGAGAGATTTAACTGGTAGCAGGAGATAGAAGTTGCCTTGTACTAACACAGATGGGAATCACTGCTTTGGAGCAGATGGAAGATGAGTGACCTGACATGGTTTCTTACAACCTTCCCTCACATGACCATGTTGTGCCCAGCAAAAAAATAGAAGGAACAAGGTATGTGTGGTTAGAGGCCTTCTCAACTGAGAAGGCTGCCTTTGAAGTAACATCAGGAAATTATAGACTTCTTGTGCAAAGGGAAGTCTTTAGGGGCAAATGGAAGAGACAACTGAAATGGTTCCTTGCACCCTTTTCTTGAGGGATACACTGCACCAGGTACAAGGCACGGGTGGTCTGAGGAGCTTTGGCTCCTCTTCTTATCTGAGGAAACTGGCTAGGATCTCAGAAAAGAAGTTTGTGCTCTAGATAAGCTACAGAGCAGGTCCATAAGTATGAATATCTGTAACAAATAATAAAGAACAGTGAGTTGGGTCCAGAATTAAAAATGGAGTGGAAATGGGTTGGATTACCCTTAAGAAATTACAGATCTCCTTTATGGATCCTAAGGTTCCCCAGAAAACAAAGGCCTATTTTTTCAATACTCATTTACTACCAGTATTGTTGAATGGTGGTAAGACACAAGACACAACTGTCTTTGACAAATTAAAAATGATTGGTGCACAAAGGAAAATAGACAGGGGCTTAGTGGGTGTAAAGAGGCTGCAAAATACAACCAGTGAGAAATTTGCAGAATTATATTATCCAGGTATGAATTATGTTATCAAGGAAATTATGATAGAAAGAGAAGAAAGATCTAGTGAGAAATGACAGATAAATGACTTTAAGGCCTCCAGCATATTGGATGGACCCCATTGGGTTCAAAGTATGACAGGGCATAAATGATCAAGTAGGCACACGTGGATGCATTATGATCTGTCTCTCTGGAGGGAACTCCCCAAATCATTGAGATCACACATTACATGGCTCATGTGAATTCTGACCCCGTATAGCTCTTCCAACTATCTCCCTTGGCCTCATGAGTAAGAAATAGTTTTGTGGATGGTGATTTTTTTTTAATCAGCTATTTATTTAAGATACGATCCTTGTTTGTTTTAAGCGATCTAAATTAAATACAGCTTCAGGAAAGTCTAATTGGTGGTTGTGTTTGTTTCTAGGTGTCTTGGGCCTTTTCGTCTCTGCTGAAAACTATTATCCTAGCCCTGCAGCACTGTGCAATCTGTCACTGGGGGTTCTAACACCCAGGAGAAAGCAACTGGAATGCTCAGGACCCAGGAAGGAGCAATCTGATAACCAACAAGCACTCATGACTGAAGGAACAAGAGAGTCAAAGTGTCCTGGGAGGAAAATGGGATACATGGATAAGAAAAGCAGAAATGTCATGGGAGAACTAGAATTATGAGACCTTGAAATAATTGACAGAACTCTGGATTAGGTATTAAGAAAGCTAGTCTGAAGTCTTGGCTGTACCACTTGCTAGCTGTGTGATCTTGGTCAAGGAACTTTGCCTCCTTGAGATTCAGTTTTCTTATATGTGAACTATACATAATGAATAAAATGATTGTTAAGGTTCTCTGTAGCCCTGCATTCTATTATTCAATACTGTAGTAGAAATTAAAGAGAAATTACAGTGAACTATGTAGCTAGGGAAGTTAACCAAGAGGTGGTATATTACTGTCTTGGGCATTATGTGACAAAGAATGTGTAAATAAGAGAACAAGAGAGATGTCCTGTGATCCTGGGCTTATATCCAAGACATAATGGAGAACTTCATAAGGATTGTCAAATGTATTTCCCACCTCTGGTCATTTGTATGGGCATACAATAGAGTGAGAAAGAATCTTAAAAAATGGAAGACATTAGGGAAAAATTGGTATTTTCATCCTTGAAGGGAAGAAGCATGATCCCTAATACAGATTTATAAAGCAAACAGTCGGTTGAGAGCATACTGTTTGAGAGGGAGATATGAATATCTGGACCTTCGTTTCAGATATGGGAACACTAGGGTCTTGGCCAGGAATGGAGAGAGCCTGATGAAGACTAATAAAAATGAATCGGTTCAGTCAATACATTCTGGAAAACAATTTGGAACTATGCCTCGAAAGAGATGAAATTGTATGTATCTTTTGACCTAGGGATACCAATACTAGGTCTATGCCCCAAGGAGATCAAAGAAAGAGGAAGAAGACTCTTCTGTACAAAAAGGAAAAAGTCTGTATCAGTTCTTTTTTGGCAGGGAGGTGGTAAAGAACTGGAAGCTGAAGAATATCTAATTGAGCAACGGATGAACAATTTGGGCTTGAAATTGTGATGGAATACTATTGTGCTGTAAAAAAAAATGATGAAAAGTACAATTTCAGAGAAACCTGGCAATACATATAAGGACTGATGAAGAGTGAAATTAATATAACCAAAAGTGCAACTTATAAAGCTGTGTGGCACAGGAGATATAATGCTTAGCATGGAATGTTAAAGAGTTGTTTAAATCTGGCCTCATATAAAAAAATTATTTTATAAAACTAAAAAGAAATAATAAAAAAATTCTTTTGGAAGAACAGAAGCTTAAGAATATCAAAAGAACTAATGAAAAATGTAAACAAAGGAGGTTTTGCTGTATCAGATACAAAACTGTATTTTAAGGCACTAATTATTGAAGCTATCTTGTATTGGCTGAGAAATAGAATGGGGGATCAGTGGAACAGAGTAGACATAATTCACAATAGTAAATAATAATAACCTTCTGTTTGAAAAATGTAAAGATTTAACCTTTTGGGATAAGAATTCATTATTTGGTAAAAAAAAAAAGTTGGGAAAACTGATAAGCAGTCTGACAGAAATTGGGTATAAATCAATCTCTTACACCATTTATCAAGACAAGGTAAAAATGGATACATTACCAAAATATAAAGGGAGATATCATAAGAAAATTAAAAAAGAGAATGGAACACATTACTGAGAAGACCTTTTGATAAGAGAAGAATTTGTGAATAAATAAGAGGGAGGTAAAATTGGTAATTTTTTTCATCATTTTATATTTTTCCTTCAATTTTATTTTATTAAATTTGTTTATCTACTTTTAGTTTACAACTTTCAGTTCCACATTCCCTTGAGTTCCAAATTTTCACCCTCTCCTCTCCACCTCCCTTACCCCCACCCTGGTGGCATGCAATCCTATATAGGCTCTACAAATACATTCACATTAAGGATTAACCAGATTGTAAAGAAGAAATATAACCAATGAAGTGAACAAGAAAGAAGGAACTAAACAAAACTAAACACAAAAAGAGAAAGCAAGCAGTTTCCTTCAATCTGCATTCAAACTCCATAGTTCTTTTCTCTGGATATGGATACATTTTCCATCATGAGTCTTTTGGAGTTGTCTTATAACCTTGCATTGCTGACAGGAGCCCAATCTATCAAAGTTAATCATCACACATATGATGTGTCTAATTGTGTACAAAGTTCTCCTGGTCCTGCTCTTCTCACTCAGGATCAGTTTATGTAAGTCTCTCCAGGTTATTATGAAGTCCATTTCCTCCTCATTTCTTATAGCACAATAGTATTCAATTACATTCATATACCACAACTTGTTTAGTCATTTCCCAGTTGATGGGCATCCCTTTGATTTCCAATTCTTTGCTACCACAAAAAGAGCTGCTATAAATATTTTTTGCAAGCAGGTCTTTGCAATGGCAAGTAAAGAAGTAGCTCACACCTTTTTTCAGCTATTGAATCAACACCTTGTTTCAGTTTAAGTTTCTTTTGAGCCTTTTATCAAGTCTGTTAAGAAACAGAGCATGTGAACCCTAGAACACATGAACTCCTGAAACAGTAATGCGAAGAGCTAATGACCACATGTAAGTAGAGGCTCAGCCTAGAGACAGCAGAACCAAGAAAAGGACTCTTGTGGTGACAGAGTCAAGAAGAAAAAAACTTGTGGTATCCCAGCACTCTGTCCATTCTGTTTGTGTTCACGTTTGTTTGTGATACTTTGCACAGAAGCCCTGGGACCTTACAGGAAGCCCTGAAAGAGGATTTTCTAGCTGTATGTTTATAGAAGTCCTGGAGGAGGATTTTGAAGGTCGTGGGACTTTACTGATGATTTCTGCTAACCTCTTGGACCTTGTTTGTGGGTCTGTGTTGATTTTGATGATTTGTGTTGAATTCTCAGACCTTGTTGGAGGGTCTGAGTTGATTTCACAGGCAGATAGTGAATTGGTGATGGTGCTGGCACTGTGAATGAATATTATTGTGGCTCTGTTAAGCTTTTACTTCCCCAAAACAGGAACTGTGAAGGACTTGAGGAGGACTAAATACTGTGAGTTTCAATATAGAATGGGAACTGCATGAAGAACTGGACAAGGAGCTGGACAAGGAACTGAGAGCTGCCTGCCTTTGAACCCAGGTGACAGTTGGAGCTGGGACCATGGAAGAGGAACCATGGAAGCCGAGAGCCAGCCTTAAGTCAATCTGAAAGAAGACTTTGCTTGGATACTGTGTGCTGACTGAGGAGATTATGATTTACTGTGACCTATGGTTGGGGAACTTTGACTTTTGTACTTTGTGATTGAATTAAGGATTTTGTGATTGACTAAATGAATGTACTTTGTTTAAAACTATGTGACCACTTTGGTGAACACTACAGGGCTGTTTTAGTGATAAGTTGTTGAGTTGTGACATGTTGAATGTTGTATTTTGATTTTCTGTGATAATTTGTAACATAGTGAATGCTGTATTTTGATTTTTATTAATGTTTTGCTCTGATTTGTTATTGAATAGAGAGCTCACTATACTATGTAATCAGAACCTTGAAAGCTATTCATAGAAGCAGTAACCTGGAAATCTGCTTGTGTGTGGCTTTACAGTCTTCCTCCCACTTGTATGACTTCTTTAGGATACATCCTTAGAAGTAGTTTTTCTGTGTCAAAGGGTATGCACTTTTTTAATTGTCATTTCTCCTTTGTTTATCTTTATTTATTTTTCAATTAATTTTTGTTCATATTTAGTTTACATCATTCATTTCCACAAGATTATGAGTTGCAAATTTTCTTACCATCTTTCCCCTACCCACTACCCCAAAACAGCAATCCCACTTCATACTCCCTCTCCCAATCTTCTCTTTCTAATATCCTACTCCTGATACCCACCTCACTGACTTTCTGGTAGGGTGAGATGGATCTCCTTACCCCTGTGCCTGTATATATTAATTCCCAGTTGCATGTAAATAATAATGATAATAATAATAATATATACATATATATGTATATATAAATATATATATACACACACACATATATGTATGTGTATATATATATATATGTATATATATATACATATATATATATTAACATTTGACTAGATAACTTTAAATTCTAGATTCTTTCCCTTTCTCCCTCTTCACCCACCCCCACTGGAAAGACAAGCAACTCAATACAGGCTGTACATGTGTGGTTACGCAGGACATCTCCGCAATGGACATATTGTGAAAGACTGACTGTATTTCCCTCCTTTCTATCCCGTCCCCAACTTGTTCTATTCTCTACATTGTCCCTGTCCCTTTAAAGAATTGTGTGATTCTAACAACCCTCCACCCAACCTGCTCTCCCCTCCATCATCACCCCTCTCATACTCATCCCCCCTAATCTCTAGTAGGGCAAGATACCCAATTTAGAGTGTATGTCATTCCTTCCCTAAGCCAAATTCAATGAGAGTAAGGTTTACCCATTCCCTTTTACCTTCCTATTCTTCCCCTCCATTGTAACAGTTGTCCCTTGTCTCTTCTATATGAGATGATTAACCCCATTCTGTCTCTCCCTGTCTCTTCTCATTCTATTTCTCTCCCACATCTCAATTTCACCTTTTAAAATATTATCTCTTCCTATTCAGTTGATCTTGTGCCCTCTATCTATGTACACATATATACATACACTCACATATGTATTCATATACATATATATACCCTCCTATATAGACATATGTGTATCTATGTATGTATACACACACGCACACACACACATTTATATTCCCTTCACCTATCCTCATACTGAGAATGTTTCATAAGTTACAATTATCGTTTTTCCATGTTGGCATGGAAATAGTTCAACCTTGATAAGTTCTTTATTATTTCTTTTCCATGTTTACTTTCTCATGTTTCTTGTACTTGAATGTCAAATTTTCTATTCAGTTATGGTTTTTTCATCAAGAATGCTTGAAAGTCCTTCACCTCATTGAATGACCATATTTTCCCCTGGAACATTATACTCAATTTTGCTGGGTAGGTGATTCTTGGTTTTAATCCTAGCTCCCTTGATCTCCAGAATATCGTATTTCATATGACTCCATATTTGGAGTCAAGATGGCAGCATAGAAGCAGGAGAATTCTGCAGCTCCCACCATAACCACCTCAAATACTTATAAAATATGATTGCAAACAAATTTTAGAGCTCCAGAGCCCACAAAATTACAGAAAACACATTTCCCACTGGGGGCAGCCCAGCAGGTGGGATGGGAAGGGCTCATCACAGAGCACTGGGAGCCAAGCCCAGCCCAGCCTGAAACCATGGCTTAGCCCCAGGGCATCCAGAACAAGCCACAGATGGAGCATGCCAGAGAGTGGATCACCAGCAGCTATGGCAGTTTTCAGAATTATCGACCCATAAGAAAAGAAAGACAAAGTGAAAGGTCAGTGGAACTCGGATAAATTTGGGGGAGAAAAGTGGGTCCAGCTGACTTCCCCCAGGGCAAGAAAGCAACAGAAGCTGTGGCTGTGTAGCCACCTCCACGTGGCTGCTTCAGAGCACTTGGCCTGCAGATTGCAGGGGGGCCAAGCGATCATTCATAGGCAAAGTGCTTCTGCCTTAACCTGCCTGGATCAGGATAGTGGTCTTGGGTGGTGGTCCTGAGGTGTGTATTCCGTGAGCCAAACCGGATGGGGACTGCAGAGACTGTGCCTCCTAATAGCTTCCACAACAGCCAAAACCCCAGTGATTTGGGACAAAGCTCTCCCCTCTGAAAGCAGAGTTCTACTGTGCCTCAAAAATCAAATTAATTGACTGGCAACATCAGCAGGCAAAGGAAGCAAACGAAGCTCAGCAATCCAACTTTAGACTCCTTTTTGGGGGACAAAAAGGATCAAAGCATGGAGCAGGAGGGAGACAATACAGTCAGAACTCTTGCTCCAAAAGCTTCCAAGAAAAATGTAAATTGGTTTCAGGCCATAGAGGAACTTAAGAAGGATTTTGAAAACCAAATAAAAGAAGTAGAGAAAAAATTGGGAAGAGTAATTAGAATGATGCAAGAAAATCATGAAAAGAGAGTCAACAATCTGACTGAAGAATATAACAACTTAAAAAATAAATTAGCTCAAATGGCAAAAGAGGCCCAAAAAGCCAATGAGGAGAAGAATGCCTTAAAAAGTCAAATGTGCCAGATGGAAAAAGAATCTCAAAAGCTCACTGAGGAGAATAATTCCTTCAGAGGTAGAGTGGGGCAAATGGAAGCAAATGACTATGAGAAATCAAGATACTATTAAACAAATCCAAACAAATGAAAAAATAGAAGGCAATGTGAAATATCTCATTGAAAAAAAACCACTGACCTGGAAAATAGATCCAGGAGGGACAATTTAAAAATTGTTGGACTACCTGAAAGCCATGATCAGAAAAGAACATAGAAATCATCCTTCAAGAAATTCTCAAGGAAAACTGCCCTGCTATTTTAGAACCAGAGGGCAAAATAGAACTTGAAAGAATTCACCAATCATCTCTTGAAAAAGGTCCCAAAAAGAAAACTCCTAGGAATGTTACAGCTACCTTCTGGAGTTGCCAGATCAAGGAGAAAATATTACAAGCTGTCAAGGGTATGCACTTTTTTTTAGCCTTTTGGGCATAGTTCCAAATTACTCTCCAGAATGGTTGGGTCACAACTCCATCAACAATGCATTAGCGTTCCAATTGTTTCACATCCTATCCAGCATTTATCATTTTCCTGTTTTCTCATCTTAGCCAATCTGACTGATGAGGTGTGGTACCTTGGATTTGTTTTGATTTGCATTTCTCATATACTCGTATGTGGGTGTATCTGCATGTGGACAGACCCGCCTGGAGATGGATAGAGGAGTGATGTCTCGGTTCCTAAGACCATCAGAAATATTTTTTTCTATTGGCCTTAGGTGACCCCTATGACCCCTGTGAAAGGGTCATTTGACCCCCAAAGGGGTCATGACCCATAGGTTGAGAACCACTGCCCTAGAAGCTAGGGTCTTTGGGTTTGTCAAACATTAGATTACTATTGTAGTTGACTGCTATGTCTCATGTACCTAATCTATTCCAGTGATCCACCACTCTATTCAACAGCTAGTACAAAATAGTTTTGATGACTGCTGCTTTATAATACAGTTAAAAATCTAGTATGGCTAGGCTACTTTCTCTAGCATTTCTTTTCATTAGTTCCCTTGATATTTTGGACCATTTTTTCTTCCAGATGAATTTTGTTACTATTTTTTCTAGCTCCATATAACAATTTCTGGCATATTTATTGGTATGGCACTAAATAGGTAAACCAATTTGGGTAAAATTTTCATTTTTATTGTATTAGCTCAACCTAGCCATGAGCAACTGATGTTTTTCTAATTATTTAGATCTGACTTTGTGTGAAGAGTGTTTCATAATTGTATTCATATAGTTCCCGGGTTTGTTTTGGCAGGTATGTTCCCAAATATTTTATACTGTCTACAGTAACTTTCAATGAAATTTCTCTTTCTATTTCTTGCTGTTGGACTTCTTTAGAAATATATAGGAATACCAAGGATTTATGTGGGTTTATTTTATATCCTGACACTATGCTAAATTTATTTATTATCTCAAAAAGGTTTTTACTTGATTCTCTAGGATTATCTAAGTATATCATCATATCATCTGCAAAGAGAGATAACTTAGTCTCTTCTTTGCCTAACCTAATTCTTTGATTTCTTTTTCTTCTCTTACTGCTACAACTAACATTTCTAGTTCCAAATTGAATAAGAGCAGTTGGGTGGACATTCTTGTTTCACCCACAATCTTATTGGAAATGCTTCTAGCTTATCCCCATTACATATAATACCTGCTGATGGTTTCAGATAGATGATACTTATTATTTTAAGAAAGAAACCATTTATTCCTGTACTTTCTGGTGTTTTTAATAGGAATGGGTGTTGTATTTTGTCAAAGGCTTTTTCTGCATCTATTGAGATAATCATATGGTTTCTACTAGTTTTGTTGCTGATATGATTGGTTATACTAATAGTTTTCCTAATATCGAACCACCCTTGCATTCCTGGAATACTACCTGATCAAACTGTATTATTCTTGTGATCAGTCGCTGTAGTCTTTTTGCTAATATTTTATTTAATATTTTTGCCTCTATATTCATGAGGGAAATTGGTCCATAATTTTCTTTCTCTGTTTTGGCTCTTCCCGATTTAGGTATCAGTACCATATTTGTGTCATAAAAGGAATTTGGTAAGACTTTTTCTTCTCCAATTTTCCAAATAGTTAATAAAGTATTGGAATCAATTGTTCTTCAAATGTTTGATAGAATTTGCTTGTAAAACGATCTGGTCCTGGAGATTTTTTCTTAGGGAGTTCATTGATGGCTTATTCAATCTCTTTTTTTGAGATGGGGTTATTTAAGTATTCTGCTTCCTCTTGAGTTATTCTGGGCAATTTATATTTTTGTAAATATTCATACATTTCACTAAGATCATCAAATTTATCATCCTTTGGTTAGTTTTTACCCACACCCTCTATCTATGTATAATCTTTTTATATGTTGTGATTATTATACAATTCTCAATATTGACGGGTATCAGCTTCTCCTATAGGGATGTAAACAGGTTGCTCTTATTGAATAATAAGTTCTGGAATTTGGCTACAATAGTTCTTGGAGTTTTCATTTTGGGATCTCTTTTCAGAAGGTGTCTGGTGGATTCTTTCTAGAACCATTTTACCCTCTGTTTCTAGAGCTTCCAGGCAATTTTCCTTTATGAGTTCCTGGAAAATGTTGTCCAGGCTCTTTTTTTCATTGTGGTTTTCTGGTAGACAGATAATTCTTAAATGATCTCTCCTGGATCTGTTCTTGAGGTCAATGAATTATTTTACATTTTCTTCTAATTTTTCATTCTTTAGGCTTTGTTTGACTGATTCTCAGATTGACTGATTCTAATTGTTAGTGCATTATTTTCCTCAATTAATGTTTGAAGTTCATTTTCCATATGTTCAGATTTTGTTTTTAGGGAGTTCTTTTATCCAATTGGATTTTGCACCTCTTTTCCAATTTCACAAATTTTACTCTCTAAGGAACTGTTTTCTTCAGTAATTTTTTTTTCTATTTTGAAAAGTGTAATTTAAAAATAATTAGTCAGTTTATCTTCTACCTCTCTAATTTGGCTTTTTAAATCCTTTTTGAGCTCTTCCAAGAATGCTTTCTGGGTTTGAGATCAGTTCATATTCCCTGTTGAGGTTTCAGAGTTGGGTATAGAGTCTATGCTGACCTCTTGTGAATTTGGTTCTCCTTGCTCACTGTAAAAGGATTCAATCATTTTTGTTCTTGGAAATTGCTTCTTCCCCATTGTGATTGCCTATATCCTGGCCTTTAAAGTGGATTTCTGCTTCTGGGGTATAGAGTGCTCTAACCAATGCTTCTTATGCTGGGAGCTAGGGGTCTGGTTATTGGTGTAGTGTGCTGTGTCCTCTGGATGTCTAGACTGAGACCAAGGCCAGGGCTTTCTGAGTTTCCTCAAGGTTACTCTGAAACTCACAGTGTAGGTGTGGGGGACGGGTGGTCTGGTTGCTTCAGGATTCTACCTCCCAGCCCGTAGGCTGAAACTCAGGCATGTTCAGCTGCTGGTGGCCAGCTGCAGGTCTGTTGATTCCCCTGGCTGGTGCAGTGGGTCTGTTGATTCCCCTGGTTGTGTGAAGGTACACCTGGGGTTCTGGTGTTAGCACTTTCTGACTCCACCCACCCCCACCCCTGGGTTCAGGATCTCCTTCTGGTCAGTTGAGATGGGGCTTGTTAGAACAGCTCTAACCCTGCACCTTAGCCTCAACACAGCCACACCCACACCCTTCTTCTAGTACTCCTAAGCCTTGCTTGGGTTGGGCTATTTCAGGATTTTACCCTGAGGCAATATTCTTTGGGTTTTCAGGGTCTTAGGGAGAAAGTGGAGCAGCTAGGGTTTACACCACCATATTGGCTCCCAGGAGCTCAGGTAGTTGACATTCAAACACCCAGACTGTGGGTTAGTAGGACTAGAATTACCTTCTGCTGCCACAGGCCTTGTGCTTTCTCTTACCCACATCTGACAGATCCCCCGTCCTGTGGTGAGAGGTCTGTGAATTGTCCCTGTAGTGGCTGAATCAGCTAGCAGGCTCTCTCTGGTTCTGCTCTGGTCAGGTCTCAGATCTGTACTGGTTCAGCCTCTGCTTCACTCTTCCCCTGCTCAGTCCCACATGCGCACATTCCTGGACTGAAAATCTGCTACACTCCATCTCCCAATGAATTCTGCCACTCTAAAATCCATTCAGATTTACTTTTTAGAGGTTACTGAAGGAATTCACAGAGGAGTTCAGGTAAGTTCCTGCTTTCACTCCACCATCTTGCCTCCACCTGCCCAATTTTTATCATTTTAAACTTAAGATGCTGTACAAATAAAACCAATGCTGCCAAGTTTAGAAGGAAAGTAGAAAATTAAGCTTGGCTTTTTTTGCTTTTGCTTTTTTTTTTTTTGCTTTTTTTTGGAGGGGGCAGGGCAGGGCAATTGGGATTAAGTGACTTGCCCAAGGTCACATGGCTAGGAAGTGTTAAGTGTCTGAGGCCAGATTTGAACTCAGGTCCTCTTGACTCCAGGGCTGGTGCTCTATTTACTGTGCCACCTAGCCACTCCCATCCCATTTTTTTTTTCTTTTTAAACAAGGTGAGAGTGTTAGGAAAGATTTTGATTAATTGAAGAAAATGTAATCTTAAAAAATTAAGTCAGAAGTATTGACCTAGAGTTGGGTAAACCTAAGAAAATAGCTTCAAACTAAAAAGGAAATTCCTAGGAGAAAATTGCCCACATGTCACATACATATGACACTTGCAGCACAGCATGAGTTGCAACCTTCATCAGTTGTTGTGATACTTTTCTTAAGCTTAGAGAAAGGCACTGTGTCATCTTACTCATTGCCCAGTAAGAGAATATATTATTTTATTTGCTCACCCAAAGTCACTATATATAAGGCACTAGCCAAGTGGTTTTGCCAGAAGTTTGTTTGGTACTCATGCACCTGTGCTCCTATCTGGTAAACAAGTGCAAATCTCAATCCAACATATGGCTTCAAATGGCTAGGCAAGCAACAAACCTACATCCATTGTATTCTGATTCTAGAAATTAATATGATGAAATATGACTCTGAATTATTAGAAAATTATAAGAATTGCTAGGCTTAACACATCTTAAATTTTCTTATAGATGATCCTTCATATTTATACTGCCCAAGCAATTGACTTTCTATGACCAAATGGCTTGCTCAACATAGAAAACATGCAAAGAAAAAGTTTCTGGGCTACTCCATTGGCACTCCATCCTAACTATATCCCAGAACCTCCTGACACATGAACTAGTTGTGAAAAGGGTATAAGGAAAGTAATGTTGATGTTCAGGGCCTGACTTTAGGTCCTGGGCTAAAAGAGTGAAAACAAAAGAGAAACTGAGGGAACTGACAAGAAACATATAAGTTTCCTGGCTTTCACACCAGTCAATGAAGTTTCCAAATGCCAGCTAGTACAGATTTGCCTTTGACATGGGTTCCTGGTTAGTTCCTCTCTATGCCTAGCCTGGTCAACAAACTGGTCTCTTTCTATGTGTCCTCAGTTCTTGGTGTTGCTCCAGTGTCGATTGCTGCAAGAGCATCAACATATGGTTTTCCACATTCTTGGAATTTCTCAGTCTCAAAGGCAAAAGTTAAAGACAAAAAAGGAAAGGGGGCAAAGGTAGATGTGTTTGTTCAAGACACCATATCTTTCCATGTTTTTCCATCCTGTGACATGGCTTAATTCTATTGTGAATATATATTAGGTACATTTCTTGTTTTTGCTTGCTGAAAGAAGGGGAAACACAGTGATTGTCAGATGTTCTTTTATATCTCTAGTTCCCAAACTCCTGTCATTCCAGGGCATGGGATAAATACTTATTTGATAGAGATAAAAGAATGCATCATGAGCTGCAGCTATACACACACACACACACACACACACACACATTTACTGACATAAATAGGATAGAAAATGGATACAATGTAAGAAAAAAATAAGCAATAAATATGGAGATACCCAGAGATTTGCAGGAGACAAAATTTTTAAAAGTCAACATTAAAATTCGTAGCTTCAGATATCTTTCCACAAGTACATAAAGTATGGGTAATAAGGAAGGCTTAGTTTAAAGCACAATAATAAATTTGATTTCATAAGAATAATTGAGATATTTTTATGATAGGACTTTGAAATGTACTATGGCTCTGCAAGAGCATATTATATTCAAGAGGAAGAAACTAGGTAAAGAAGAAAGAAGTGTGTATCTTTTTTTTTATTAAAGCAATGTACCCATGAACAAAGCAAGGAAAAAATATAAGGAAGAATGGGAAAGAATATTTGGGTGATGGTCAACAAGGGAAAAAGAAAGGCAATATTATTGAGGTTACTAAATACCATCTGAACAGAAAGAGCAAATAATGAGAAGTTTAGGAAATAGATGAAAGGCCTGAAATGGGGGCATTCCTTGTCATCCCCATGATCTCATGCTCTGCCAATAACAGAATGGATAAAAATTATAGGTGTGCTATAATTATGAAGCTATTCTTCAAAAATTGAAGGAAGAAATTAAGGAAATCATTATTATGGCCCTGGTCATCACCAACAAGGAGAAACTGCTAACTGGCATGAAAATTTTGTAAGGACCTTCAGGGCAAGTAACCACTCCTTCTTAAGCTTTGCAACAGAGGAGAGAAAATCGAAAGGTAATCTGACATGAACCCCAGATTTACAGGAAGATTTCAAATGATTTAGAGAAAGGCTAAAGGGGATCCCTTAGAATAAATGTCTATAAGAGAAGTTATTTGAAGAAATGTCAGAAGCTATTTCTGCTAAGGATATCAATATCCTTGTAGTCACCCCAGTTCAAAATCTCAGAATTATCACTCCTCACCCTTCCTTATCCCATAAAATTAATTATTTGCTAAATCATTTTGCTTATCTGAGCACTATCTCTCAATGTATCTCCTTTTCTATACTCACATGGATATCATTCTGATTCAGGACTTCATCATCTTTCACCCAGATTTTTGAAGTAGCCTTCTAATTGGTCTCTCTTCCTTCAGTCCCTTTCCTCTCTAATCCACCTTCTATACACCTATGAAAGCAATTTTCCCAAAAATCACAGTCTGATCATATTCCTCCTTCACTCAGTAAATGCCAGTAGCTGTCTATCACTCTAGGATCAAAAAGAGATTCCTCCATCTAGTTTTTAAAGCCTTTCAAAATCCGACCTCCTTCTCCATTTTCAGCCTTGGTATCAATGATTCCCTTTCCTATACAGTTTAGGCAAACTCTCTTGCTTTTCTTCACCTGGGGCACTCCATCTCCATAAGACTTTGCACTGGCATGTCCAGCATGCCTGAAATATATTCCCATCTCACTTGCTCTTCTTAGAACCCTGTTTCCCTGAGAAATCTGCTTAGGCAGCACATTCTACACAAAGCTTTTTCTGATCCTTCTACTTGCTACTTCCAGCTGCCAAAAAAATACTTTGCTATTTATTTTCAAAATATTTTCTCAAAGATTCTCTCTCTCTCTCTCTCTCTCTCTCTCTCTCTCTCTCTCTCTCTCTCTCTCTCTCTCCCTCTCTCTCTCTCTCTCTCTCTCCCTCTCTCTCTCATTCTGTCTCTCTGTCTCTGTCTCTGTCTCTGTCTCTCTGTCTCTCTCTGTCTCTCTCTGTCTCTTTCCCTCTCCCTCTGATACACACAGACACAGAGATAGAGACAGGCACATATACATATACATAATACATACGTACTTACAAAATGTTTGTGGGGAGCCAAGATGGCAGAGTAAAAGCAAGAACTTGATTGAGCTCTTTTCCCCAAACACCTCCAAATACCTGTAAAAATAACCCTAAACAAATTTTAGAGCTATAAAAGCCCCAAAATGACAGAGTAAACCACATGTCCAGCTGAAAACAGCTTGACAGGCCAACAGGAAGGACCTATCACAACAGGCTGGGAGCACAGTACAGCTTCATGTGTGCTATGTCAGCAAAGGCTGGCAGGCGTCAGGGGACTGAAAAATTGGAAGCTGTGGTGGTTTTCAGACTTTTCAACCCACAAATACCAAAAACAAAGTAGAAGGACAGTGGGGAAACTCTGTTGGACCTGGGTGAGAGAAGAGCTTGGTCCCACTCCAGCAACAGGGGTGGTAGAGGTGGCTGTCATAGGCAGCAGCATCAATGGATGCTTCTGGAAGTCCATGCCCACAGATGGTGGGGGGATCAAGCAGCTGGTCAGATGGCAATTGTAGTCATCTCTTTGCTGGCACTGAGGCAGGATTCTCTTTCTTTACCCTGCTTGGATCTGGTTCATAGTCTTACATAGCAGTCCTGGGGTGAAGAGGAGTACTGACATGGCAGATCTTGCAGTGGCTGTGGAGAGGAAGTCCTCCTCACAGTTTCAAAGCAGAAAAGAGTGCTTGTGGTCATTTACATAGTAGACCACAGGTGAGGAGTGGAGTAAACACCTCTCCTTTGATCATATCACTTTAGAAGAACTGAAAATTTACAGGTGCCTAGAAGTAGCTCTTATGAGAGTTGAACAAAACCCTAGAAACTTAGGACAGAGCACTCTCTGCTCTGAAAGCAGAGTTCTACATTGGCAAAGAGATCAAAAGTCAAGTAATTGACGGGGAAAATGAGTAAATGAAGGGAAAAATCAGACTACAGAATCTTAACTTGGTGACAAAGAAGAACAAAACAGACAACCAGAAGAAGACAATAATTTCAAAACTCCTGCATCAAAAGCCTCCAAGAAATAGATTAATTGATCACAGGCCACAGAGGAGCTTGTAAAGGATTTTGAAGCTCAAGCAAGAGAAGTAGAAGAAAAATAAGGAAGAGAAATGAGAATGAGGCAAGAAAATAATGAAAAACAAGTCAATAGATTGCTAAAGGAGAACTCAAAAAACAATGAAGAAAATAAAACCCTAAAAATTGACTAACACAAATGGCAAAAGAGGGCCAAAAAGCTAATGAGGAAAAGAATGCCTTCAAAAATAGAATTGGTCAAATGGAAAAGGAGGTCCAAAAGCTCAATGAATAAAATAATTCCTTCAAAATTGGAATGGAGCAAGTGGAAGCTAATGACTTTATGAGAAAGATATTATAAAAACAGAATCCCAAAAATGAAAAAAGAAGACAATGTGAAGTACATCATTGGAAAAACCACTGACCTGGAAAATAGATCCAGAAGAGATAATTTTAAAATTATTGGAATAGCTGGAAGCCATGATCAAAAAAAGAGCCTCAATATCATCTTTCAAGAAATTATCAAGGAAAACTGCCCTGATATTCTAGAACCAGAGAGTAAAATAGAAATTGAAATAATTCATCAATCACCTCTTTAAAAAGATCCCCAAATTAAGACTCCTAAGAATATTGTAGCCAAACTCCAGAGTTTCTAGGTGAAGGAGAAAATATTACAAGCAACCAGAAAGAAAAAATTTGCATATTATGAAAACACAATCAGGATAGAGAGTAAGGCAGATGGAGAAGAAGCCCCAGGCATCAGACTCACCCAGGTGGAAGGGTTTGCAGCCATCTCACTACAGGACAGAGGATCATCGGAACTGGGTAGGAAAAAACTCAGGCTGCACAGCAGGGTGAGCAACTTTTCCTGGGGCTAACAACCCACAGCCTGGATGTTTAAAATTACATACCCAAACTTCCAGAAGTCAAGATGGAGGAATAAAATTTAGTTTCTCTGATCCCCCCTCCCTGACCAAGAAAAGTCTGGAGTTAAATGCCCCATCCAGAGTAAAGTCTTGGATTAGTGGAAACAGCCTCAGGCTTGGATGTCACTGAGGAAAGGGGAAGGGAGACAGTATGGAGTCTAAGCCCGAGAGAGTAGAGTCAGCAAGCCCTAACAACAAAAGCCCAGGTGTGCTTTAGCACCACCTGGCCAAACAGCAAACTACAGCCCTGCCCTGCCCTGCCCTTCTGCAGGCCTTCTGCTACTGAGCCTGCCTGAGCTGTAGCCCAGAAACACAGAGGTAGAAAATGGAAGGAGCTAGACCACCCTGCCCCCATAGGTTACTCTGTAAGTCTCAGAGTAACTCAGGGGAAACATTGACATTCCTGGACTTGGCCTCAGTCTACACACTCAGAGGCTATAGCTCATGAAGTTAGCAAGCAAACCCCTACCTCCCAGCCTGAGAAGCTCAATACTTCTGCACCCCAGAAGCAGATAACCACTCTAAAAATCCAGGACATAGGCAACCACATTGGGGATGAAGGAAACTGCAAAGGCTAGGACCATCAAATCTTTCTACAGTGAGCAAGAACAACCAAACTCAGAAGACAAAACAGACTCTATACACACACTGGAGACCACAGAAGGAAATGTGAATTGGTCTCCAGCCCAAAAAGCATTCTTGGAGGATCTCAAGAGGGATTTTAAAAATGAAATTAGAGAGGTAGGAGATAAATTTAAATCTACAGTGACCAAATTGGAAAAAAAATTTCACTGAAGAAAACAAAGCTTTAAAAAGTAAAATTGGAGAATTAGGACAGGAGGTCCAAAATCTAACCAGAGAAAACACTTCCCTAAAAATGAAAACCGAACATATGGAAGAGGAGCTTCAAAAACTAGTTGAAGAAAATAATTCACTAAAAATTGGAATCAGTCAACTTGAAGCCAAGTACTCTATGATGCAGCAAGAGTCAGTCAAACAAAACATAAAAATTGAAAAATTAGACGAAAGTGCAAAATATCTCACTGGAAAAACAATTGACCTGGAAAAGAGATCCAGGAAAGATAACCTAAGAATTATTGGCCTACCAGAAAGCCATGATGAAAAAATCAGCCTGGACAGCATCCTCCAAGAGATTGTCAAAGAAAACTGTCCTGAGGTCTTAGAATCAGAAGGGGAAATAGTTATTGAAAGAATTCACCAATCTTCTCCTGAAAGAGATCCCAAATTGAAAACTCCAAGAAATACAGTAGCCAAATTCATGAGATACAGAGTCAAGGAAAAAATACTGAATGCAGCCAAAAAGAAACACCTCAAATATCGTGGAACTAAAGTCAGGATGACACAGGATTTAGCAGCTGATACATTAAAAGAACAAGGGATTGGAATGCCATATTTGGTAAAGCAAAAGAGCTAGGACTGCAACCAAGGATCAACTACCCAGCAAGACTGAACACATTCTTTCAGGCAAGGAGATGGTCATTTAATGAAATAAAGGCCTTCCAGACTTTCCTTTTGAAAAAGTCAAAGCTCAATGGAAAATTCGATCTCTGCTTACAAGACCCAAGAAAGACATAAAAAGGTAAACAAGGAAAACATACACTCACACAGACACATATACACACAGATGCTCACACATGCACATAACTTGGGACTCAATAAGAGTAAACTGTTTACATTCCTTTATGAGAAGCAGATATCTGTCAATACTGAAATTTGACACTTAAAAGTGTATTGTGACACTGAAAAGGGATGTACATAGAAAGAGGGTGTGGGTATAAGTGAACTAATCTGAAGATTTAAAAAAAAACCTATTAAGTGGAAGAAAGGGATTATAATGGGAGAAAAGGAAAGGTAGACACAGAAGACGGTAAATTATGCCACAAAAAAGGCATAAAAACATACTAAAGTGCAGGAGTGGGAAGAAAGGAGATGAGCATCGTATGATCATTACTCTCATTGGTTCTGAATTAAAGAGGGATCAATGAAAACGGCTAAGTTTAGATTCTAACATGAAAAAACACAAAAACTCATAACAATAGGGGGAAAAGAGGCAGGGAGAGGAGCAACATATGAAATTTACTAGCATTCATTTGGGTTCAAGGAGGGAATAATATACTCCGTTAAGAATAAAAATCTATTGTGCCCTACAGGAAGTAGGAAGGATAAGGGGAGGGGTGTGACAAGGGAGAGGGTGGTCAGTAGGGAGGGAAAAAGTAGCAAGTAGATAAAAAGGGGGGGACACAGGGAGGGAATACTGAGGGAGGCAGTGGTCAAAATGAAAATTCTTAAGTAGGGGAAGGGAAAAGGAAGACACAAAGATATAAACAGGGGAGGGAATAAGATGGAGGGAAAGTCACAGATAGTAATCATAACTGTGAATGTGAATGGGATGAACTCTCCCATAAAACAGAGGCAGAGAGCAGAATGGATTAAAAACCACAATTCTACAATATGCTGTCTACAAGAAACACATTTGAAACAAGCAGATGTGCACAGGGTAAAGGTAAAAGGATGGAATAGAATATGTTATGTCTCAGCAAAAGTAAAAAAAACCAAGGGTAGCAATCCTTATCTCAGATAAAGCAAAAGTTAAAATAGATCTAATTAAAAGAGATAAGGAAGAAAACTACATCCTGCTAAAAGGCACCGTCAAGAATAAAGCAATATCATTACTTAACATATATGCACCAAGCGGTACAGCATCCAAATTCCTAGAGGAAAAGTCAAGGGAATTAGATGAAGAAATAGCTATCAAAACAATACTAGTGGGGGACCTCAATCTCCCCCTCTCTGAACTTAATAAATCTAAACTCAAAACAAACAAGAAAGAAGTTAAGGAGGCAAATAGAATTTTAGAGAAGCTAGACATGATGGATTTCTGGAGAAAACTGAATGGGGATAAAAAGGAATACACCTTATTCTCAGCAGTACATGGCACATAAACAAAAATTAACCATGTACTAGGGCATAAAAACCTTACAAATCAGTGCAGAAAGGCAGAAATATTAAAAGCATCATCCTCAGATCATGGTACAATAAAAATTATATGCAATAAAGGGCCATGGGAAGATAGGCAAAAAAAAACTAATTGGAATTAATTGGAAATTAAATAATTTAATCCTAAAGAATGAGTGGGTCAAACAAGAAATTATAGAAACAATTAATAACTTCATTCAAGAGAATGACAATGAGATGACATACCAAAACTTGTGGAATGCAGCAAAGGCAGTTCTTAGGGGAAGTTTCATATCCCTGAATGCATACATAAAAAAATTAGAGAAAATGGAAGTCACTTAATTGGGCATGCAATTGAAAAAGCTAGAAAAAGAATAAATTGAAAATCCTCGACTAAATATTAAATTAGAAATAGTGAGAACCAAAGGAGAGGTTAATAAAATTGAAAGTAAGAAAACTATTGAACTTGTAAATAAAACTGAGTTGGTTTTATGAAAAAAACAATAAAATTGATAGACCCTTACTCAATATGACAAAAAAAAAGAAAGAAGAAAACAAAATTTCGAGTCTCAAATATGAAAAGAATGAATGTTCGTCCAATGAAGAGGAAATTAAAACAATAATTAGGAATTATTTTGTCCAATTGTATGCATATAAATTTGACATTCTTAGTGAAATGGATGAATATTTACAAAAATATAAGTTGCCCAGACTAACTGAAGAGGAAGTAA
>CM053581.1:309143529-309170784 GCA_028627135.1 Pseudochirops cupreus | reverse complement strand
CAATGTGAAAGTATTTGCAGATCCTATACATGATTGCACGCCACCATGGAGTGGGGAAGGGAGGGGAGAAAATCTGAAACTCAAGTGATTGTGGAACTGAATCTTGTAAATTAAAAGCAAATAAGTAAATAAAAAAAATTTTAAAAAAATGATGTCCACAAAAAAAAGTGTACACCATTCCATTGAACAATAATTTTAAGTAACAGTATTACCTTATAATATTCAATCTTGCAGAGGAAATTATTTATGTAATGATGGCTTCACAACTTTTTATAATAAAGATAATTTCTGTGGGAAAAAAATGGTACTATTTCAAAAAGATTTTCTGAAATTAGTAAATGACATATCCCAGCAACTTGTTAACAGATTTAAGGGCAGCCCAAAGTTTGCAATTCAGTTAGGTCAAACAATTGATATTTTTAACATGGCACAGTTGTTACTTAATGTAAGGTATGTTTATGAAGGTAGCACATATAAGGAATTATTGCTTTGTCACCTTTTGGAAGGGGACGTAAGGGAGAAGATGTATATCTTAAAGTTTATGAATTTTTCACAAATGAAGGTTTACAACACAAAAATTGTTCTGGAGTCTGTACAGATTATGCTGGAGCAATGATGGGTGAGAATGTTGGATTTGTATCAAAAATTAAAGCTGGTGGCAATGAACATATCACTTAATCACTGCATGATCCATCTGGAGGCATTCATAGCAAAAAAAAAAAAAAATCACCAGAATTAGATGTGCTTTGTGATACTACCAAAATCATCAACTTCATTAAAATCCGTACCCTTGACAGTCATTTGTTTTCAAACCTTTGGTAAGGTATTATAAATTATAAAAACTTATTGCTACATGCAAAGGTAAGGTGACTTTCAAGAGGCAAAGTTTAAACAGATTGTTGAAATTAAAAGATGGATTTGTAAAATTTTTGACAGCAGAAATGTGATTTTGTTAATTTTTCATAATTATTATGGCTTTCTAAACTGTTATTTGTCAGATTAAAAAAAAAAAACTCAGTGATTTAAACATATTGCTCCAAGGGGAAAAATGTAACATTAGTGTTAAAAGCTAAATTTGAAAGTTCTAGTAAAAAAGTTAACATATTGAAGAATAGGGTGGAAAATGGTTCTTTGAAAATGTTTAGAGCTACAGATGATTTTATTATTGAAAATAACCTTCCCAAAGATTTAATTGTAAGAGTTATAACTGATCATCTGAAGTGCCTGGAGATATAGTTTCAGAAATACTTCCCTTAAAATTTTGATTCTAAAAAACTAAGTGGAACTCATAAGCCATACTCAATTGAAATAAAATGAAATATCAGTCATTTGCCATTAAGAGTTCAAATATTTGGTTTTTAAAATTTGAGATTGAGGTTGAAAATTTGAGTTTCCTAAAAAAGAAATTGTTAAATGAATTTTGGCTTGGGATTAGGACAGAATTTTCAACAATTTCTGAAATGTCCCTAAACATAATTCTGCCATTTTGTACTACATATCTATGCTAAGTAGTGTTCTCAGCATTGACAATTATATAATCAAAATATCGATCCACTCTGAAAAACATAAAAATGCTTTATGTCCTGCAGTATAAAATATTCTACCCATATTTAATTATTTTTGTAAAAATAAGCAAGCACATACATCTCATTAGTATGCAAATTAGTCTTAATTTTTAATAAATGGTAGAATTGTATGTATGCCTATATATGTACCAAAGAATTGTTTTAAAATAGATTTCTTTATAAATATTTATCAGTGAATGTTTGAATTATATAGCCAGTTTATATACCTATATATATTTATATACCCAGAATCATGTAAAAAGTTCTTGAGTGAAAAGGATAAGTGGAAAATGTTGAAGAAGCCCTGGTATAGAGAAGTCTGTCAACTTTATAAGAATATGAGTCATTCTCTCTTTGGCAAACAGTGAAAGGATATGAACAGGTAGTTTTTTGATAAATCAACACTATACATAGTTGTATTAAATGCTCTAAAATAATTATTGATTAAAGAAAAGCAAATTAAAATAACTTTGAGACATCATCACACCGCTATCAGATCGACTAAAATAATAAAAAAGGAAAATAACAAATGTTGTAGGAGATGTGAAAAAATGGGTCATTAACACAGTGTTGGTGGAACTGTGAATTGATGCAACTATTTTGGAGAACCATCTGGAATTATTCCCAAAGAGTTATAAAACTGTATGCCCTTTAACCCAGCAAAACCACTGTTAGGTCTGTTTCCCAAAGTGATCAGGGAAAAAGAAAAAAGAATCTGCATGTTTTAAAATGTTAATATTAGCTCTCTTTGTGGTAGCAAAGAAGTGGAAATTGAAGGGATGCCTATCAACTGGGGAATGGCTAAACACATTGTTGTATATGATTTTGAATACTACTATGATATAAGAAATAATATAAGAAATAATTTAAAAAACGGAGGCTTGCCTGAAATTAAAAAGTGAAGTTAACAAAATGAATAGAATGTTATAAACAGTGATAGCAATATTCTTTAAGGAATAATCATAAATAACCAAGTTATTCTGATTATTTTACTCAACTATAAAAGACCTATGAAGGGAAGATGTTATCCACCTCCAGAGATGAATATGAGAAGCAAAAATCCAAAAGACTACAAAACTCCCTAAGAAATATTTCACAAGTGAGTGGAGCAAAGATGGTAGAGTAAGGTAGAAACTCACCTGAATTTTCCTCCAAACTCCTCCAAATGCCTTTAAATAATGCTCTAAACAAATATTAGAGTGGTAGTACCAACAAAAAGACAGAGTAAAACAATTTTCCAGGGCAAGATAACTTAGAAGGTTGGCAGGAAAGGTCTGTTGCACCAAAGTGAGAAAGGAGCACAGTCCAAAGCAGACTGGGCCAACACAAAACCAGCCCCAGCAAACTATGAGCAGGACTCAAGGTGACTTAATTAGTGGCAGCAGTGCGTAATATCCAGACCTCTCAGTCAGAGACAATTTAAAAGGTCAGCAGGAAAGGTCTGTCCCACCTGGGTAGGAGGGAGCACAGTCTAGCAGACTGGGCTCCATGCAAAATGAGACCCAGCAAATCAGCAGCAGCAACAAGTCCCAGTCCACTGATAGTAAGGGGGTCTACAAACTGGTCAAGAGGTGATTATAAGGGTCTCTTTGCTAGCACTGAGGCAGGGCTCTTTTGCTTTGCCTATACTCAGATCTGGCTCACAATCCTGGGTGGCAGTCGCAGAGTCAGTAAGAACACTAGCATCTCAGAGTTTGCAGCCACAGGAGAGCAGGTAACCTCCTCACAATTCCAGAGGAAAAAATGCTTGTGGTCACTCACAGACTGGAGCCCAGGCCAACCTCTCCTTAGATCATACCACCTTGGAAAAACTAAAAACTTACCAGTCCCTAGAAGTATCTTTAAAATATAGTTAGCCATAGTAACTGAAAAAAACGAAGCAAGTTTCTCTGATAAAAGCCTCATTTTTTCAAACATATAGAGAACTGAGTCAAATTTATAAAAAAAAAAAAAAACAAGAGCTATTCCCCAACTGATAAATGAACAAAAGACATGAGTGGTTTTCAAGTAATCAAAGCTTTCTATAACCATATGGAAAAATGTTCTAACTCACTATGGATTGGAGAAATGCAAATTGAAACAACTCTGAGGTACTACCTCATAGCAATTAGATTGGCTAATAGCACAGAGAAGGTAAATGACAAATGTTGGAAGGGATGAGGGAAAAATGAAACATTAACGCAGTGTTCATGGAGTTGTGAACTGATTCAACCATTCTGAAGAACAATTTGGAACTATGTCGATAGGGCTATAAAGCATGTATGAATGCTTTGACTTAGCAATATCATTACTAGGTCTATAGCCCAAAAGAGATAAGAAAAGGAAAAGGAAAAGGAGCTATATGTACAAAAATGTTTATAGCAGCTCTTTTCTGGGGGCAAAGAATTGGAAATTAAAAGGACGACCATTAATTGGACAAAGGCTAAACAAATTGTGGTGTATGATCATAGTGGAATACTATTATGCTATATGAAATGATGAACAGGAGGATCTCAGAAAAACCTGGAAAGACTAACTTGGGCTGATGTAAACTGAAATGCATTATATACAAAGTAACAGCAATATTGTAGTATGATCAGCTATTAATGATTTAGCTATTCTCAGTAATACTATGATCTGAGACGACGCTGAAGGACTTATGATGAAAAATCCTAAGAGAAAGAACTGATGGCTTCTGAATGCAGATTGAAGCATACTTTTTTAACTTTATTTTTCTTTCACAACATCACTGTTATGGAAATGTTTTGTATGACTATATGTATATAACCTATATCAAATTACTTGCCTTTTTGTTGAAGAGGGTGGGAAAAGAGGAAGGGAGAGAATTTGGAACTCAAAGTTTTAAAAACAGATATTAAAAATTGTTTTTACATGTAACTGGAGGAAAATAAAATACTAATTGAAAATTATGTATTAGGGGGAAAAAAACCAAAGAAATATTTCAGGCCTAAGAAAATTTAACACCCAATTAAACACAGAATTCTGTCATTTTGTGAGAGTTGGAACTGCTATAGGATGTTCAAAAATGACTAAAGAGGGAACAAGAATCTAAAGAGAAATTAAAAGGGAATAAAATTACAGAATTTAAAGCATGACAGCAGAAATTGAGCAGAATAAAATAACCCTAGAAACCATGATGGCAAAGTCTTTTCAAGGAGGCAAATCAAAGAACAACAGATTTGGAATATGCACATACTAAATTGAAAGATAATTTTAAAATGAAGCATAAAGCAATCACATTAATACAATACAAAATCTCTACATAAACAAAAAAAAGTAATTATCTCAAAAGATGTGTAACAACAATTTAAGGATTATATATCTCCTATAAAACTATGATGAAAACCTGGACACTGGTATTAAATAAAAATATAAGAAAACTGCTCAGAACTTCTGAATACAGAAAAGAAAGAATTAAAAGAATTTAGAGAAAATTCAAAAGTATCCATGGATAGATTGCAAAAAAAACAAAAACAAAAACAAAAAAACACAAAAAAACCAAGCTTCCAAGGTACATAATGTTAAATTTAACAATTTCAATGATAAATAATTAGGCAAGTAACAGAATGAAGACTTCAAAAATAAAGAAAAGGACATTCAAATAACACACGATCGATCAGAAACCACAGAAGGGAATAAATTGACATGTTCTGAAAAACTAAGGAAGCATTCCTACAAAAAAAAAGACTAGATGTAAGCTGATTATTCATTTTGCAAACACCTGAAGCAACAGAAATACAAGGTAAATTAATACAACTACCAAATAAAGAATGAGCAATAAAATTTTGCTATCTCTAAAGACTATTAAAAGAAAAAAACGGGAAGATAAAGACACTTACTAGGTTATTTTAAAGGAAAAACGATAAGAGACAGCACTCATTAAGGGATTTCCTTTTTTGTAATGAATGAGATACAGATGAAAGCAGAATTTAAAGAAATAGAAACGACAAAGAAGCAGATTTGAAACAACATAGAATAAACGCTGCAATGCCTCCTACATGTAAATCAATGTATTTTGTTGGATTAATTTGGAGAATGAGAGTGTTGATAAAAGGGGAAAGGGAAGTCAAGAGACAAAGGAAAATCTATGCTGTATCCTAATCAAGAACATTTGTAAACAATGAAGGGAAATTGATTTTTTTTCTGACCTTTCAGTAAGAAGAGAGGCTGTAGAAGAACAGAAGTGAAAAAGGAAGAAGTTGAAAGAGAAGCAAAGAATCCCATTGAAACACACTCCCATGGGACAAAAAAAAAAACATATTCTGTATGGTAAGATAAAGACTTCATAATGGGTCTGATGTTCAGGGAGTTTGGTTCACAAGTACACCACTTTCTCAAAGAGCTTGACAACAACACTGTGAGATAGGTGCTTTTATTATCCCCATTTTATGGTTAAGGAAACTGAGGCAAACAAGGTTGAAGGAACTTTTCCAGTGAATCACAACTAGTAAGAATCTGAGGCCAGATTTGAACTCAGGTTTTATTTATTCCGGGCCACACACCACCCATCAGCCTCAGTGGGAAGCAACTGTCATCCAGAAAGGTAGAAAGAATTCAACAAGAGAGAATAGATTGCATGGCAAAATTGGGAAAATGATAATGAGAAGGGCAGGAGGTAGAATTGATCCATATTATTTGGGATACAAGGAAATTTGTACTATTGATCATGGTTTCTATTTTCATTATTTCCTTCATAAATTAATATTTGCAAGAGTGAGGGACAACAACAAAAAAGAGGAATTAGAGAACATGAGCTTTGAAAACAATAACATAGAAACTAGTTAGAGGAGAGAACTCAAAGTGCACAATGAGGCTAAAACAAGAACATATATTTATGCAAAGTATCAACCAAGAACTAAAAGTTCAGAAGAGATATCAATTCTTTTAAAAATTATTAATTTATTTTAGTTATCAATATTCACTTCCATAAGTTTTTGAGATTTCAACTTTCTTCCCTTTCCTCCCCTCCACCCTCCCCAAGATTGTATGCAATCTGATATGGGCTCTACATATACATTCATATTAAACATATTTTCACATTACTCATATTATAAAAAGTAATAGAACCATGAGAAAGAAGAAATAAAACAACAAAGAAAAAAAGATAGCAAATAGTATGCTTCAAACTGCATTTGGACTACCTAATTCTTTCTCTGGATGTGGACAGCATTTTCCATCACAGTCTTTTGGAGTTATCTTAGATCCTTCTATTGCTAAGAAGAGCCAGGTCTAAGAAAGTTAGTCATTATGCAATGTGATTGTTACTGAATTTTATAGCCCTTTGGGCATAGTTCGAAATTGCTCTCCAGAATGGTTGGGTCATTTCACAACTCCAGCAACAATGCATTCATGTTCCAATTTCCCTATACTTTCTCCAACATTCATCATTTTCCTGTTTTGTCATGTTAGCCAATCTGATATGTTTGATGTGGCAACTCAGAGTTGTTTTAATTCTCATTTCTGTAATCAATAGTGAATGAAAGCATTTTTCATGTGACTACAGATAACTTTAATTTCTTCACCTGAAAACTGCCTGTTCATACCCTTTGACCTTTTATCCATTGGGGAATGACTTGTCTTCTTATAAATTTCAGTAATCTATATATTTTAGAAATGAGACCCTTATTAGAGGCACTGGCTATAAAAATTATTTCTCAACTTTCTGATTCCCTTATAATCTTGGTTGCATTGGCTTTGTTTGCACAAAACCTTTTCAGTTTAATGTAATCAAAATCCTTCATTTTGCAATTTAGAGTCTCCTCTATCTCTTGTTTGGTCTTAAATTCTTCCCTTCTCCATTGATCTGACAGATAAACTATTTCTTGCTCTCCTGGTTTGTTTATAGTATCAGCCTCAGCCTTTATAGACAAATCATGTACCAATTATGATGTTATCTTGGTATAGGGTGTGAGATGTTGTTTTATGCCCAGTTCCTGCCACACTATTTTCCAATTTTCCCAGAAATTTTGTTAAATAGTGAGTTTATATCCCAGAAGCTAGAATCTTTGAATTTATCAGACAGTAGATTACTATAGTTAGTGACTACCATGTCTTTCATAACTACCATATTCCACTGACCCACAACTCTATTTCTTAGCCAGTACCAAGTAGTTCTGATGACTGCTTCTTTATTATATAATTTGAGATATGTTATGGCAAGGCCACCTCCCCTTGCATTTCTTTTCATTAATTCCTTTGATACTCTGGACCACTTGTTGTTCCAGATGAATTGTGTTATTATTTTTTTCTAGCTGTATAAAATATTTTTGGTAGTTTGATTGGTATGCACTGAATAAATAAATTGATTCAGATAGAATTCTCATGTTTATTATATTACCTAGGCCTACCCATGGGCAAGTGATGTTTTTCCAAGTATTTATATCTGACTTTATTTGTGTGAAAAGGGTTGTGTAACTGTCTTCAAATAGTTCCTGGGTTTGGTTTTGGTAGATAGACTCTCAAGTATTTTGTAATGTCTATAGTAACTTTAAATTGAATTTGTCCTTCTATCTCTTACTGTTGGACTTTGTTATTAATATATAGTAGATAAATGGCCTATAGTCTGGCAGATGTGAGTCTGACAAGCTAGTTCAACATGTAGGCACCAAATATAGGGAGAAGTGAAGGTGATGTTAGAATGAGAGAGAACAAAGAAAGCCCCATTGGAATCATTCTCACTTGACATACAGTATTATTTGATCTTACCTCCCCAAACTTTCAATCTGCTTCCAGGTCTATTAGGAAGATCAAATGCCATTAAGAGATAAGGACAGCTTTGCAGGTAGAAGTTTTCCACCGTTGGCCAAGGACTGACTCCAGTTCTAACAAAAGACTTAGGATGTACTGAAATAATGGCTAGGTCAAATATCCATTTTTCTATAGGTTAAATCCCACTAACAAAATTTATTGTACTGAAATTGTCTTCCCCAAACCAAAGTGAAGATATTTCTGATTTAATGTCAGTAATTAATAGTAATACCCAATTACTAAATTGTTTAGGAAATAAAAAAGAATATAATTTTGGACAATATATATATATACATATATATATATGTATATATATGTATGTATATATAGAAATACCAATGATTTGTGTGAGTTTATTTTATATCCTGAAACTTTGTTAAATTGGTTTATTATTTCAAATAAATTTTGACTTGATTCTCTAGGTTTCTTTAAGTATACCATCATATCATCTGCAAGGAGTGACGGCTTTGTTTCTTCTTCGTCTATTCTTGTTCCTTAAATTTCTTTTTCTTCTCTTATTGCTAAAGCTAATATTTTTTTTAGTACCATATTGAATAACGGTGATGATAATGGACATCCTTGTTTCACAACCCACCCCCTAATCTTATTGGAAATGCTTCTAGCTTATCCCCATTACATATAATGCTTGCTCATGATTTTAAATAGATACTGCCTATCAATTTAAGCAAAACTCCATTTATTCTTATGCTCTCCAATATTTTAATAGGAATGGGTATTGTATTTTGTCAAAAGATTTTTTCTACATCTATTGAGATAGTTTTATAATTTCTGTTAGTTTTGTTGTGGATATGGTCAATTATGCTGATAGTTTTCTTTTCTTTTTTTTTGATAGTTTTCTTAAGATTGAACCAGCCCTGCATTCCTGGTATAAATTCTACTTAGTCACAGTGTATTATCCTCAAGGTATGTTGCTATAATCTCATTGCTAATATTTTAATTAAAATTTTCCATCAATATTCACTAGGGAAATTGGTCTATAATTTTCTTTCTTTGTTTTGACTCTTCCCATTTTAGGTATCAGCACCATATTTGTATTATAAAAAGAATTTGATAGAATTCCTTCACCTATTTTCCCAAAGACTCTATATAATATTGGAATTACTTGTTCTTTAAATGTATTATAGAATTTACTCATAAATTCATCTGGCCCGCGGGGCAGCTAGGTAGTGCAGTGAGTAGAGCACCGACCCTGGAGTCAAATCTGGCTTCAGACACTTAACACTTACCAGCTGTGTGACCTTGGGAAAATCACTTAACCCCAATTGCCCTGCTTTTCCCTCTCAAAAAGACCAAAACAATTCATCTAGCCCTGGAGATTTTTTCTAAGGGTGTTCATTGATGTTTTCTTCAACTTATTTTTTCTGAAATGGGATAAGGGAAGTATTTTATTTCCTTTTCTGTTAACCCAGGCAATTTATTGCAAATATGATGCAATATTTGCAATATTTATTCATTTCACTAAAATTGCAAATATTCATTCATGCCACTAAAATTGTCAAATTTATTGGGACACAGTTGGTCAAAATAGTTCCTGATTATTGTTATAATTTCCTCTTCATTTTTGGTGAAATCACTTCTTTCATTTTTTCATGCTGATAATTTGGTTTTCTTCTTTCTTTATTTAATCAAATTAGCCAAAAGTTTATCAATTTTTTTTCCATAAAACCAGTTCTTAGTTTTAGGGTTTTTTTGTGTTATTTTTTTGTTTTTGTTTTTACATCAAATTGTGAAAAAGTCTTTAATATTACCAGGCATTATGGGGTAGTAGGTATAACAATGAACTTCCATCAAAAAGATAAAGGTCTGTTTCCTAGTTTTGCCATTTACTAGTTGTGTGACCACAGACAAGTTGTAACCCCATTCATCTCATCTTTATTTTTTTTGGTATTTGATTTTATGTTTATTTTTAGTTCACAACATTCATTTCCACAAGATTTTCAGTTACAAATTTTCTCCCCATCTCTCCCCTAACCACCACCCTAAAACAGTGATCCCACTGAATACCCCCTCCCCCAATCAGCTTTCTTCTATATCCTCCCAAATCTCCCCTCCAACTTTCTGGTATGGCAAGATGGATCTCCATATCCCAGTGCACGTTTATCTTATTTCCTAGCTGCATGTAAAAAAATAACAACAATAATAATAATTTTTTAAACACTTGAGTTTAAAATGTTGAATTCCAGATTCTTTCCCTTCTTCTCTCATCATCTACCCCTACTGGGAAGATAAGCAATTCAATATAGGTTGTACATGTGTCGTTATGCAAAACATTTCCATAGTGGATGTATTGTCAAAGACTGACTATATTTCCCTCCATCCTATCCCACCGCTCACTTGTTCTATTTTCTACTTTGACCCTGTCCCTTTTCAAAAGTGTTTGCTTCTAACTACCCTTCCCCCAAAATCTGCTCTGCATTCTATCATACACCCACTTATCCCCTTCCCCTTACCCCTACTTTCCTGTATGATAAGATATCCAATTTAGTGTGTATGTTATTCCCTCCATAAGCCAAATTCAATGACAGTAAGGTTCACACATTCCCTTTTTCCTTCCTATTGTTCCACTCCATTGTAACACTTTTCCCTTGCCTCTTTTATATGAGATAATTTGTCCTATTCTGTCTCTCCCTCGCTCCTCTCATTATATTCCTCTCTCACCTCTTAATTTTATTTTTTAAATATCATGCCTTCCTATTCAATTGATCCTGTTCCCTCTGTCTATGTATACCTGTAGACATATATACATACACTCATATATGCATTCATAAGCACATATACCCTCCTATATAGAAATATATGTATGTATACATATATACATTTATATTCCCTTCAACTATCTTCATAGCGAGAAAAGTTTTATAAGTTACAATTATCATTTTTCCATGTAGGAATGTAAATAGTTCAACTTTGATAAGTTTCTTATGATTTCTTCTCCCTGTTTACCTTCTCATCCTTCTCTTGCTTCTTGTATTTGAATGTCAAATTTTCTATTCAACTCAGGCTTTTTCATCAAGAATGCTTGAAAGTCTTCTATTTCATTGAATGACCATATTTTCCCCTAGAACATTATACTCAGTTTTGCTGGGTAGGTATTTCTTGATTTTAATCCTGGCTCCTTTGACCTCAAGAATATTATATTTCAAGCCCTTCAATCCCTTAATATAGAAGCTTCTAGATCCTGTGTTATCTTGATTGCGTTTCCACAATATTTGAATTATTTCTTCTTGGCTGCTTGTAATATTTTCTCCTTGATCTGGAAACTCTGGAACCTGGCTATAACATTCCTAGGAGTTTTCTTTTGGAGATTTTTTTCAAGAGGTGATCAGTGAATTCTTTCAATTTCTATGTTGCCCTCTGGTTCAAAAATATCAGGGTAATTTTCTTTGAGAATTTCTAGAAGGATGAATTCTGGGTTCTGTTTTTGATCATGGCTTTCAGGTAGTCCAATAACTTTGAAATTATTTCTCCTGGATCTATTTTCCAGGTCAGTGGTTTTTCCAGTGAGATATTTCACATTGCCTTTTATTTTTTCATTTGTTTGTATCTGCTTAATAGTACCTTGATTTCTCATAAAGTCATTAGCTTCCATTTGCTCCAATCTAATCCTGAAGGAATTCTCTTTGGTAAGCTTTTGAAATTCTTTTTCCCAGCCAGCAAATTCTACTTTTTAAGGCATTATTCTCCTCAATGGCTTTTTGAGCCTCTTTTGCCATTTGAGTTAATCTATTTTTAAGGTGTTATTTTTCTTCAGTCAGGTTGTTGACTCTCTTTTCATGATTTTCTTGCATCATTCTCATTTCTCTTTTCAATTTTTCCTTCACTTCACTTCTCTTACATGATTTTCAAAATCCTTCTTGAGCTCCTCTATGGCCTGTAACAAATTCATATTTTTTTCTTGGAAGCTTTTGTTGCAGGAGTTCTGACTTCATTGTCTTCCTCCTATTCCATGCCTTGATCCCTTTTGTCACCAAAAAAGGAATCTAAGGTTCGATTGCTGTGCTTCCTTTGCTTGCTCATGTTGCTACTCAATTACTTGACTTTTGAGCTCTTTGCCACAGTAGAACTCTGCTTCCAGAGGGGAGAGCTTTGTCCCAAATTGCTAGGGGTTTTGTAGCTACTGGAGCTATTAGGAGGGTACCATCTCTGAAGCCCCCCAAAACTCTGGCTCACTGGTCACACACCTCAAGACCACCACTGAAGACCTGATCTAGATCCAGGCAGGTTCAAGCAAGAGCAATTACCCTCTGAATGTTTACTTGGCTCCCCTATGATCTGCAAGCCAGGAGCTCTGAAGCAGGCATGTGGAGGCAGCTGCAAAGCCGCTACACCTCAGCCACTTCTAGCTCCAAGGGCAGGGGCTGGACCTGCTCCTCCATCCCCCCCATCAGTTCCAACAGAGTTCTACACTGACCTCCCACTTTTTCTTTGGCATTTATGGGTTGATAATTCTGGAAACCACCACTGCTGCTGGTGAGCCACTCTCCCAAAGTCTGCTGCAGCTGCTGTTTGGGGCTGCCTTGGGGCTAAAACCCTGGGCTCACATGGGGATGGGCTGGGCTTCCAATTTCCTGTGATGAACCTTTCCTGTCCGCCTGCCAGGCTGCCTTCAGCAGGAGATTTGATTCTCTCTGTCACTTTGTGGGTTCTGTAGCTCGAAAAATTTTTAGTCATATTTTATAGGTCTTGGAAGTGGCTATGGGGGGAGACATGGAGTTTTTTTGCTTCTATGCCACCATCTTGGATCTACTCTTTTTATGGTTTTCAAAGCACTTTACATATATTAGTTTATTTCATCCTCACAACAACCCCAGGAAAATAGGTGCTATTATTTTCCCATTTGATAGATGAGGAAACTGAGGAAGACAGACATTAACTGACATGTTCTAAGTCACAGAACTGGTAATGTACACATTAGGTTGGAATTGAAATCAGGTCTCACTGACTCTAGGTCCAGTGCTATAGCCACCTAGCTGCCTAAGTGGTCTGCCTAATCACCATTCAAACAAGCGAGAAGTGGGAAAAAATGAGAATCTTTGCTGTAAAGCCCTATTAGTACTTTGAAGACTAATATAGTAGGCTGTCTAATAATCAAGGTATCCTGGTAATTAAAAAATGCCACTCTGAGCTATGTGAACACAACTAGGAGAGGAAATTTGCAAAAGAGCACCTTAAATTCAGAGAGTTTAGAATTTACAATGACAGTAATGAAAACTACCTTACAAATTAAAATTTCAGAGGCATAAGGAACCTTAGAAACCATCTAGTCCAACACTGTCTTTAATTTTATGGAGTAGGAAATTAAGTCTCAGAAAAGGGAAATGACCAAATTCGCTTGCCTACTTGGCAATAGAATTGGAACTTGAGCCAATGCCCAATAAAATGAGAGTTTATCTCACTATACTACCCACATTACAAAGGGAAATTATTTTGGAAGAACACAAAGAAGAACAACTCTTCTGATATCTACCCAAATCACATACACTTGAAGAACACAAATTCTCATCTACTTCGTCTGGTGACAAAAAGGAAATAATACCTTTGTCTAATGTTTAGACATGATAATGTATGGAATGAATAGCTGCCTGACTTTGTTCAAGTGCACACAGTTCCACCTCTGTGTTCTCCAATGTAAAGGTTAGAAATTCTGACAGGGAAAATGTGAAATAAAGAGGAAATGAAGCCACAATCTTAGCAGAGCAGTAAGCCAACACAGAGGATTTAAACCTACTTTTATTGTAATTTGAATCCTCACTCTTCATTAGTCCTTAGACAATGATCTATGTAAGACAAGGTTTTAATTCCATTTTTTGTTTTCCCTCTCTGGTACAGGAAACAACAACCAGAGTAAGTTTCATAATTAAATAGCTTTCTTCAAAATACACCTCACTTACAACCTTCTGAAGCAGGTCTGGCCTCATCTCCTCTGCTGAAAGTACTCCCCCACCTCTTACTGAAATTATTTTATGTTTGCTCAGAATGTGATTTATATGTACTGATGTGTGTTCAAGTTGTTTTCCTTAGATAAAATACAAGTTCCTTAAAGATAAGAGTTGTTTTGCTTTTATTTTTACTTTTTATCTTCAAGACCTAATACAATGGCTGGCATGAGCAACTGCTCAAAAAAGACCTTTTGGGTAATAGCCAAGATGGTGGAGAAGAGGTAGCACTACAGTCGAACTCTTCCAATATTATTTTCCAAAGATCTTTAAAATAACACTTTCTCCTAGCACATTTTTGTGTCCTTTATTTTTGTGATCAGTCCAACCTAATTGATTCATACCCATATCCTCTGTTTATGCAGAGTCCTATCTGCCCTAATAATGATCAGATTTTTAGCAGTTACACACAGCATATAGGCATGTAAATACTTATAATCTGACTGAATCCCTTACTATTTCTCTTTTATGTTTACCTTTTTATGCTTCTCTTTTCTATACGAATTAATTTATTTATTTTTAGTTTGCAACATTTGCTTCCATAAGTTTTAAATTTTCTCCACCAACCTTCCCTCCTTCCTGCTGCAAGACAGAGTACAATCTAACATAGGTTCCACATAAACATTCTTATTAAACATATTTTCACATTAGTCATGTTGTATAGAATTAGAATGAATGGGAGCAACCATGAGAAAGGAAAACAAAAGAAAACAAAAAAGAGCAAATAGTATGCTTTGATCTACATTGAGACTCCATATTTCTTTCTCTGAATGTGGAAGATCTTTTCTATCATGAGTCTTTTGGAATTGTTTTAGGTCTTTGCATTGCTGAGAAGAGCTAAGTCTATCAAAGTCAGCCATAGCACACTGTGGCTGTTACTGTGCACAATGTTCTTCTGGTTCTACTTACTTTACTCAGCTTCAGTTCATAAAAATTTTTCCAGGATTTTTCTGAAGTCTGTCTGTTCATCATTTCTTACAGCACAATAGTATTCCATTATATTCATATGCCACAACTTGTCCAGTCATTCCCCATATGAGGGGCATCCCTCAATTTCCAGTTCTTGGTCACCACAAAAAGAGAAGCTATAAATATTTCTGTACATGTTGGTCCTTTTCCCATTTTTATGAGCTCGTTGGAATACAGGCCTAGAAGCTGCATTGCTGGGTCAAAATATATGCACATTTTTATGGCCTTTTGTGTATATTTCCAAATTGCTCTCTAGAATGGTTGAGTCAGTTCACAACTCCACCAACAATGAATTAGTGTTTGAATTTTCCCACATCTTCTCTAACATTTATCATTTTCCTATAGTGTCATGTTAGCTAAACTGGTAAGTGTGATGTAGTACCTGTGATTTGTTTTGATTTGCATTTCTCTCATCTGATTTAGAGTATTCTTTTTATTTGACTATAGATATCTTTAATTTCTTCCTCTGAAAACTGCCTGTTGATATCCTTTGACAGTTTATCAATTGGAGAATGACTTGTCTTCTTATAAATTTGACTCAGTTCTCTATATATTTTAGAAATGAGACATTTCTCAGAGACACTGATTGTAAAAATTCTTTCCTAGTTTTCTGTTTCCCTCTTAATTTTGGTTGCATTGGCTTTGTGCAAAAACTTTTCAATTTAATGTAATAGAAATTATCCATTTTATAATTCATAGCATTCTCTATCTCTTGTTTGGTCATAAATTCCTCTGCTCTCCATAAATATGACAGATAAACTATTCCTTGCTCTTCTAATTTGCTTATAGTATCAGGCTTTATATTTAAATCATGTACTGATTTGGACTTTTTTGGTATACAGTGTAAGATATTAGTTTATGCCCAGTTTCTTCCATACTGTTTTCTAGTTTTCCTAGCAGTTTTTGTCAAATAGTGAGTTCTTATTGCAGAAACTGGGTTCTTTGGGTTTATCAAGCAATAGATTACTATAGTCATTAACTACTGTACTTTGTGTACCTAATCTATTCCACTGATCGACCCCTCTATTTCTTAACCAGTACAAAGTAGTTTTGATTGCTGCTTTATAATACAATTTAAGATTTGGTATGACTAGGCCACCTTCCCTAGCACTCCTTTTCATTAATCCCCTTGATATTCTGAAACTTTTGTTCTTCCGGATGAATTTTGTTATATTTTTTTCTAGGTCTATAAAATAATTTTTGGTAGTTTGATTGGCATGGCACTGAGTAAATAAATTAATTTAGGTATTATGTTTCTCTTGAATCTTGTATCTGAAAATGTTTCATCATGAGGCTTTTCCTCAGGAATGCTTGAAAGTCCTCTGTTTCAACAAATATCAATTTTCCCCCCTAAGAAACTGAACTCAGTTTTGTTGGATATGTTATTCTTCCCTGTAATCTTCGTTCCTTTGGTCTGGAATATCATATTCTAAGTCTTCTATTCCTTTAAAATGGTAGCTATTCAATCTTATGTGATGCTTACTGTGGCTGCATGGTATTTGATTTTTTTAATCTATCTGCTTTGACCTAGGAGGGAGATCTTGAAGCTGTCTACAATATTCCTAGGAGTTTAAATTTTAAAATCTGCTTCAGGAGATGATCTGTGCATTCTTTTCATTTCTATTTTACCCATTGGTTAGAAAGTAAATAAGAAACAAATTAAGGAGATGAACAGAATTTTAGGAAAGTCAGATATGATAGACTTGAATGGAAATAGAAAGGGATATACTTTAGTTTTACAAGGAATTTTCAAAAAAAAATGTGAAATAAAAACCTCACAAACAAATGCAGAAGAGCAAAAATAGTAAATGCACCCTTTTAGGAGCACAATGCAATAAAAATTACATTGAATAATGGGTTGCAGATACATCAATTAAAAATTAATTGGAAACCAAATAATGCAATGCTAAAGAATGTGTCAAAAAACAAGTCATAGAAACAATCAATAATTTAATTAAAGAGAATGACAGCAATGAGACAAAATGGCAAAAAATTATGAGGCGTGGTCAAAGCAGTACTTAGGGAAACATTCATATCTCCAAACTCATACATCAATAGAAGAGAGAAAGAGCAGATCAATAACTTGGGTATTAAATTTTAAAAAGTAGAAAAAGAACAAATTAAAAATCCCCAAATGAACACCAAAATAGAAATCCTGAAAATCAAAGGAGAGATTAATAAAATAAAAATTTTAAAAACAATTGAACTAATACATAAAAATAGGAGCTTGTCTTATGTTGAGGGAATCAATAAAACAGACAAACCATTGGTTAATTTCATTTTAGAAAAACAGAAAACCAAATTACCAATATCCAAAGTGAAAAGGATAAAAACACCACCAATTAAGATGAAATTAAAGCAATTATTAGAAGTTATTTTTGCTCAATTATGTGCCAATAAAATGAAAATCTAAGTGAAATAGATGCATGTTTATGAAAAAATAAATTGTCCAGATTAACAGAAAAGGAAATAGAATATTAAATAATCTTATGTTAGAAAAAAGAAATTGAATGAGCCATAAATGAGCTCCCTAAGAAAAAAATCTCCTGGAGCAGATGGATTTACAAATTAATTATACCAAGCATTTAAGAAACAATTAATTCCAACACTATATAGACTATTTGGGAAAAAATGGAAGAAAAAAAAAGGAGTCTTAGCAAATTCCTCTTATGACACCGATGTGATTTTGATACCTAACCCAGGGAGAAGAAAAACCGAGAAAACTATAGGCTACTTTCCCTAATGAATATTGATGCAAACATTTATAAATGTATTATGATCAGGTAGGATTTATACTATGAATGCAGGACTGTTTTCAATATTAGGGAAACTCTCAGCACAGTTGATCACATCAATGAGAAAAACAAAAAAAATTGTCTGATTATCTCAACAAATACAGAAACAGATTTTGACAAACTAAAATACCTATTCCTATTAAAAACACTACAAAGCATAGGAATAAATGGAACTTTCTTAAAATGATCAGTAGTATTTATCTTAAGGATAGAGTGTGGGGTCTAGAGTGAGGAAGACCTGAATTCAAATCCAACTTCAAATGCTTACTAGCTTTGTGACCTCACTTAACTCTATTTGTCTCAGTTTCTCCGTATGGAAAACAGGCTGGAGAAAGAAATTTCAAATCACTCTGGTATCCTTAGCAAGAAAACCGCAAGTCAGATACAACTGAAAAACAACTAAACAGGTATCTATCTAAAACCAAGAACAAGCACTATCTATAATGGAAATAAGCTAAAAATCTACCAAAAGATCAGGGGTGAAACAATGATACCCATTAATCACCACTATTTTAGGAATTTTTTTTTCTTTTTGGAGGGGGGGGGAGGGTAGGACAATTGGGGTTAAGTGACTTGCCCAAAGTCACATGACTACTATGTGTTAAGTGTCTGAGGTCCTATTTAAACTCAGGTCCTCCTGATTCCAGGGCCGGTGCACTATTCACTGCACCTCTTAGCCACTCCATCTAGAAATGCAAGCTATAGCAATAAGACAAGAAAAAGAAATTGGAAGAATTAGAATAGGCAATGAAGGACAAAACTATCACTTTTTTAGACAATATACTGCATCCAATTCAAGATGAGGTCAGAACTTGAATTGAGATCTTTACTCCAGAGGTAGCCAAAGCAGTCAGTGATGATTTTTTTTTTAATCTTATGAAAGGAAATCCTAAGGTCTGACTCCATGAAATAACCAACCAAAAACACCTTCTTGGTTAAGTAGGAATAGAACTTAGTATCTTAACTTCCAGGATTCTTTCTTCTAAACCAGAGATGTCAAACCTGGGGCCTTCCTCAGACCAGATTAAAATGTAATTGTCATATATTTAATGAAATTAATAGAAATTCAACAGAACATAGATAATGTCAATATGTTCTTTTCTGAGTCAATATACAGCCTGCAGGGATGCTTATGTTTCTAGTTGAGCTTGATACAACTATTCTTGCCCACTGAGTGGTAGATAAATAGAAGATTGTGGAACCTCAGAATTCCCAGAGCCTGGGACCAACCCTTCACCATATTTCAAAGGATATCTTTTGTAAAATGAGGGAATTGGGCTAAATGGTTTCTATGATCCATTTTATCTCCAACATTCTGTGTTGTGAAGTCCCTTTCACATTTCACATTTCATCATCTATGTTCTAAAGTGCCTTCCAGCTCTCCATCTCGGAGGTTCACCATTCTCTGTCCAAAAGTCTCTTCAAGTTCTTACATTTTATGTCTCTGAGATATGTTAGTGTGTTTTTTTAATGGACTTGGGGTGGCATGCTTTCTTAAAGGTTCATTTTTTTACCTAGACAAATTCAATACCAGTCTGTCACTTGGCCCTCTTCCAGTGTTTCACCATTATCCCCCTTGATCCTAGTCTTCAATCTTCATTCAGAATTTAGACTATTAACATAAAAGAAAAGCTATACCATAGGGAAAGAAAGAGAACAACTCTAGCTCTGAGGATAATAGTAGCAGTAGTATTTTTACAGTACTTCAAATCCTTCACTATACACCAAGTACTGTACTAAGACTGGAGATATAGATATAGATATAGATATAGATATAGATATAGATATAGATATAGATATAGATATAGATATAGATATGTGTGTATGTATGTATGTATTCCCTCAAGAAGCTTACATTTTGAAAAGAAAAGGGGACAGAGGACATGTAGAAGAGAAAGATGGCCAGGAAGGGGAATTTGCTTCTAAGGAAGTAGAAAAGGGGGAAGGGAGGGTGGCTGGAGAATATATATGCACATGAAGTGGAAGACAACTAGTGAGATGACCCAGGTAGATCACTAGATGGGATGTGAGGCTGAACTGTGGTCTGATTTCTGGAACAGTAAGTGGGAATAGTAACCTAACAGGGCTAGCCTGAACATTCAGTCACCAACCAAATGGGTTGCCACCTAGGGTGAGAGTTCCAAAGGGTTGTGACCCAGTGCTTCAGCTCACTCTTTGTTCTTGCTTTAATTTCATTTGAATACTAATCAAAGTGAGGCTTGGTACTGAGGTTGGCTTTGTCACCCAAGCCGCAATATAGCTTCTGTGTGTTTGTGCTGGTGGGGTAAGGGTGGGGAAGAAAGGGTGTCTTTATACTGTGTCATACTATCTCTGTAAAGCACAGAATTTTGATTCTAGAAAGAACCTTAGAACATCACACTTATGGATACTACAGGAGTTAAAAGGACTCTTCTAAACCTAAAGAAAGTGGATTTTTAAGACTAGATATTGGTCATGGTAATTTCATTCAGGGTATAGCTGCATTATTCTTAATATAATTATGCATGGGAAAAATCTTGCACATGGATAACCAAGTAAGTGTACTCAAGTTTCTTAGAGCTGGAAGGGAAACTATAGAGAATCTAGTACAACTGGTAAATGACTTAGAATCCTATCCTGCAACATTTCCCACAAATAGTTTTACTTTGCTGGATATAAGCATTGATGAGAGTTTTGATTGTATCTATAATGCTAGGGACAGTGAGCTCACTACCTGGCAGAAAAAAATTCATTCAATTTCTGGAATTATAATTATTGGTAAGTTTTTTTAAAAAAATAGATCTTAGTTGTTATGTTTGGTTTTTAAATTCCCTATATTTCCCCATATTCTTCACCTGATTTCTCCCAGAAATTCATTCCTTATAAGAAAGAATTTTTTAAAGAGAAAGTTAAAAAATTAGTGAAATAAATACATCCAAAAAATCTGATATTATATCCAATATTCCACACGTGTGGAAATACCACCTCTGCAAATGAATGGAAGGAGGTATCTTCTCACATCTTCTTTGAAGGCAAATTTTTTTTTTATCATTTCATAAAATCTTTGTAGTTTTATGTATGTTGTTTTCTTGGCTCAACTTCACTTTCATAGAATTCTTTCCATGCTTTTCTGTGTCACATTCTATGACGTTCACATGCTGCATTTTGTTTAGACATTCCCCAGTTAAAGGGTCTCTGCTTTGTTTCCAGTCCTTTGCTATCACAAGAATTTCAGTGATAAATATGTTGGTCTATACGGAGTCCTTCTTTTTGTGACTGACCTCCTTGGGGCATAGGCCTAGAAGCGGAATTTATGAGTGAAGGATATGGATATTTTAGCCACTTTATTTGCACAGTTCCAGATAACTGGGAACTTGCTTCCCTTTATATTTGTCTAAAGGTTGCCACTATTGCACATTGCTTCTGAGACTAAATACAGTATACTTAAAGTCTCTTGCCCATGAAAGCCTTTCAAAGGGTTGGAGATGGTAATAATATCTATGATGTCTCCTCTTCTACTGACACAGTCTTTCATCCCATCACTTCAGGGCAAGTTTTCAAGTTATTTCATTACTCTGGCCATCCTCCTCTTTATGCTTAGCCACATATTAATATACTTTTTTGAAACATGATCCCAAGAACTGAGCACAGTATTTCAGATAGAATCTTACCATGACAAAACAATGTGTCTCTAGCCTTACTTTTATTTTTCCTATTTTCCCCCTACCATCAAACACATTCACATTAGTGGTGTCTGTTGGCCTTTCTTTGTTAACCCTGAAGGTCTCCTGAAGTTCAAGTTTGATGCCACCTCCCTAAACCCCACCATCCCACTATGCCAGACTCTCATACTAGCCTTTTTTCTTCATCAAAGCCCTGATCTCAGCATGACCACATTTTAATGGCTGCCTGCTCACTGGTCCAACTCCCCAGTGAAGTGAAGAGAAATTTAGCTTTTTCAGTTTGGGGCCTCAATAATTCTTGTAAAGGACACTAAACTTCAAATTTGGGGATGTAGGGGAAGACTATGACACTGCAGTTGCAGATTTCAATTATATGAAGGAGTATCACTTGGAGGAGGTATAAACTAAAGATTAATTTTGAACTGATTTATTAATATTAGGAATCTTAGATCTGAAAGGAATCTTAGACTACAGATCATAGAATTTTATCCCTGAAATGAGGGTACAACTATTTGTTTTTATTTAATATTTAATTTTCCCAACTACATGTGAAATTGATTTTAATATTCTTTTTTCTTTTTTAAATTTATTTTTACTTTTCAACATTCATTTCCACAGGATTTTGACTAACAAATTTTCTCCCTGTCTTTCCGCTACCTCCCACTCCAAGAAAGTGAGTCTACTGAATACCTCTTGCCCTGATCTGCTCTCTCTTATATCCTCCCACATCCCCCCTCTAACTTTCTAGTAGGGCAAGATGGATTTCTATACCCCAGTGCCTGTATATCTTATTCCCCAGTTGCATGTAAAAAACAATTTTTAAACATTTGTTTTTAAAACTTTAATTTCCAGATTCTATCCCTTCTTGCTTTCTCACCCATCCCCACTGGGAAGATATGTACTTATGCAAAATGTTTCCCTAATAGTCATATTGTGAAAGACTAACTATATTTCCCTCCATCCTATCCTGCCCCCAACTTGTTCTGTTTTCTACTTTGACCCAGTCTCTTTTCAAAAGTGTTTGCTTCTAACTACCCTCTCCCCTGAATCTGCCCTCCCTTCTATCATCTCCCCTCTTATCCCCTTCCCCCCTATTTTCTTGTAGAGTAAGATACCTAAATGAATGTGTTTGTTATTCTCTCCTTAAGCCAAATTCAATGAGAGTGAGGTTGACCCATTCCCTTTCACTTTCCTTCTCTTCCCCTCCATTGTAACAGTTTTCTCTTGCTTCTTTTATATGAGCTAATAACATTCTTTTTTCAAATTTTGAGTTCCAAATTTTCTTACTCCCTCCTTACCCCCTGTTGAGAAAGCAAGCAATTTGACATCAGATATACATGTACAGTCATGCAAAACACATTTTGATAGAGTATAAATATTTAGACATTTAAGTGACCATAGTTCAGCTAGCAAAAGTTCTATATTTTTCTCAGAATAAAAATGGAGGCCCAGAGCAATGAATTGACCTGCCCACAGCCACATATTGAATTCATCAGATTAGAATGATCTTGTTTAGACCTAAGGATTAATGTAACTAAAAGAGATGGAAGATGATATTGGTTCAAAAAAAGGAATAATTAACTCATAATTGAAACACACCAAAGAGGTAATGTGTGTCCCTGTCATTAAGTGTACTATCACTTCATGTGATCCATCAGAGGCTAGATAACCATTTGGACACTTTAAATTGGTATTCCTTCTCATTGAAGTGTGGCCAAGATGACCTCCAAGTTCCCTTCTTGCTCAGATATTCTAAGATTCTATGAGCACAGAAATACCAAAGAAGGCTGCCTCTTATCTTGACATTTGGATCCCAATCTCAGTGAGACATTCACCCTCCATAGTTCAATCTTCCAGCTTTGCAGAATCCCCACTTCAAAGCAACTTTAAGTATTTAAGGTTTATTGTGGATTATGGCAGCCAGCAGTTCTGCCCCAACCTAATGGAATACTCCTTCTGTTGGATGTGGAATTTACATCAAGGTTTGCATCTGAGGTAGCACCCATACATTTACATATATGTATTTGTTTAAGTCACTCAATAAGCCTTCATCAAGTGTTTACTATATGCTAGGCACTGAACTAAACTCTAGAGATACAAAGAAAGGCAAAAACAGAGTCTGCCCTTAAATGGAGCATATGTTCTAATGAGGAGACAAGATATATCTAACTTCTTACAAGATATATATTAAGTATACCAAAGCTAATATGAGAGTGGAAGGCATTAGCAAATGGTGAGACTAAGAAAGATCTTCTGAATTATATGGCACTTGAGCTGAATTTGAACAAAGTCAAGGAAATGGAGGTAGAGATAGAGAGCATTCCAGTCATTGGGGACAGACAGTATAAAGATACTGAGATGGGAAATGGAATATCATGCTTAAAAAACTACAAACCAATGTAAGTGGATGATACAAGATGTCCTCAAAATTTTAGTGCAATCATGGATTTTTAACAGCTTAAGGATTTTAGGGACGCCTTTTAGATTGCACAGGGGAAAGTAAAGTATAAGAAGATTGGCAAGGTAAATTGGAACCAGTTTTTGAATAACTTTGAATGACAATAGAGAAGTTTATATTTTATCCTGAAGGTAATAGGGAACCACTGGAGCTCACTGATCAGAGGCTGACATGGTAAGATATACACTTTAGAAAAACATACATGACTACAAGTGCTGTTGGAATTGGGGTGGAGAGAGACTCGAAACAAGAATACCAGTTAGATTATTGCACTAGTCCCAGCAAGAGGTGATGAGAGGTTGGGGTGGCTAGGTGGTACAGTGAATACAGCACCGGCCCTGGAGTCAGGAGGACCCAAGTTCAAATCTGGCCTCAGATACTTAACACTTACTAGCCATGTGAACTTGGGCAAGTCACTTAACCCCAACTGCCCTGCCTTCCTCCCTCACAGAAAAAGAGGTGATGAAGGACAAAATTATGATGGTGGCTCTGTGAGCAGAGAGAAGGGTTGTATATAAGAGATGTGCAAGTCAAAACAATAAGACCTGGCATTGAATTAAATATATGTGGTGATCTTGGGGCTAAATGTAATATGTGGATAAGATATATAATTTCATTTTAATGCTATGCCTTCCCTCTGATATTATCACATATATATGTGCATATATATATCTACACACATACACATTATATAATATATATATATATATATGTATGTGTGTATATGTATGTATATAAAATTTTTACATTGTTGTTTGCATGTTGCCCCTCCAAAGGACTGTGAGCTCCTTAAGAGCAGAGGTTGTTTTCTGCCTTTTTGTGTATCGCTAACACTTAATATAATGCCAAACATCAATAAATGTTTGCTGACTTGAGGAGCATAGATTAAGTAATTTACACAAGTTAATAATACATAGTCATTTTGGCAGACTTAGAATTCTAATTCAACTCTTCTTGATCTAAAAATCTAGGACACTTTCCACCATTCCACTCTAACTCCATTGCACACAGAATGTCAAATCTGGAAGATACTGTAAAATATACAACCTCAGCCTGGGGCAGGAATTTACACAGCATAAAATCCAGCCATCCTTGTTATAGAAATAAGAAAAATGAAGTCCACAAGAAGGACATATAGGAAGTTAGTAGAAGAGTCAGGACTACAACCCAAGCCTCCTGACTCTCAGTCCAATGTTTCCCACCATGGCCTTCTGCTTCTCCTAATGCTTGCTAATTTGACTTTATTGATTTATTGAATCACAGTGCTACAAACTGACAGTGTTGCTAACCTCAAGTATGTTCCTCTTTCACCTACAATGTTATAAATAGACATATTTTTTAATCCCATAAACTTGCTGAGCCCTATGCTCCTGGGAGTGTTAAAGCCAAGCTCGCTTATTTACTTTTATTTTTTCACTGTTTTCCTTCTTTTTTATGATACTGGCTTCCTACCATGTGGCAGGAACACATAAAAATAGGCATAAAAGTAAGACAATGTGCCCCAAATGCTATATTAACTGGGAAATAAGTTTAAACGTCTTCAGAACAGGGCTTGCTGCTCCCTTCCCAAAGCTGCGGCAACTTCTGATGCCAAAATTTTCCTTTCATCCCTAATAGAGGCCTTAGAATTGTTGATCAGAAAATCAGGAGCTCGTCAATGGCTTGAGAACTGTTAATTGTCTGTGTTAGCCCAGTCCTATAAACACTTTGTAGAAGTAGTGGGTGCTGGAGTTTCATTGACAACTGGTACAGAGACAAAGTGTGATTTCCATAAAGAAAGGGCACTTGAGTGATGATATCCAGTTTTCATTTGGGAGTTAGTGGGATCCCCAAAATGAATCTGCTAACAAATTTGGAAAGTACAGTATTTTTGCTTTATATATTATGACTCAGTTGGATTAATGGAAAGAACATTGGATTTGGAGTGAAAAGATCTACATTTGAATCATAACTCTACTACTTACCATCTGTGTGACCTTATAGAAAGCCAATTCACGTCCCTGAGACTCAGTTTTCTTATCTGTCAAGTGGATATAGTAATAATTATGCTATCTTCCTCATAGAGTTGCTGAGGGGAATCAATCAATAAAACGTTAAAAGCCTACTATATGCCAGGCACTGTGTTAAGTATTAAAGATTCAAAGACGAAAATGACAGAGCCCTTGGACTCAAGGAATTTATCAAGTACATAAAGGCACTTCATAACCATAAAGGGACATGGGAATGTGATTTATTATCATTCATTTTAATACATTTAAAAGCACTCTTCTATCTGGAGAGGCGGAAAGAATAGGTATAGGAGAACAGGTCCTTACTATTGCTCTCCACTAATTTTCCAATGAAGAATTAGAGACCTAGAGAGTCACCCAGTGAGTTAATGGTGCAGGCAGAACTTTAACCCAAATTTTTGTGTCCAAGCCTATAGTGCACTATATCATACCCTGCCAATACCAGCCCTCAGCTCTCCCCAATCTCACCACGGCCTCTCTACCAAAATGTTGTAGAATGCTAGTGATTCTGGCATCGGAGGTCCAGGACTGTTATCATCAGCTTCTTCTCTAGCAGATGAGGTTTATTTGGAAGGATTTCAAAATCACAGAATATTAGAACTATATGGTCTCCCTCAAATATCATATAATCCAAACCTATCATTAGAGGAGGACACTGAGGCCTAAGACTGGGAAGTAACCTACAAAAATGGCATGCCTAGTTAAGTCTCATGAATCAAAGCCTAGTTTTTTGACTCTTAATTCTAGGGTTCTTTCTGTTGTATCACACTACATCCTCAAACACTTTCTCAGCAGCAACCCCCTTCTATTACAGATCAGCTAACTGTGACCAATTAAGCAGATAATATGATTTGAAATATGATTGTCTGTAATCAATGTCTGACTATTTTCAGCATGCATTTAATGAATCTTATTGGGTGGATAATGAGGACCATTGGGCAGTAATATAGTTGTTAAGCATTGATAATAGGTTTTTTACAATCAATTAATATTTACTTCTGAATGAGATTTATATACATTTTAGACATAAAATACCCAAGCTAGTTGCCAGTATATATCATCTAAATTATTCAGTCAATTAACCCATTCAGTA
>CM053581.1:309121242-309143029 GCA_028627135.1 Pseudochirops cupreus | reverse complement strand
CTGGACTCTTCTCAGCAACACACAGGTATAAGACAACTCTACAAGTCTCAGGATGGAAGGAGATACCTACATTCAGAGAAAGATCTAGAAAGATCAGAGTTTAAATGGAGACTGAAGCAATCTACATGCTATTGTTCTTTTCCATATTTGGTTTTCTTTCTTTTTTCCCCATTGTTCACTCCATTGGTTACAACCCTTTTATACATCCAGACTAATGTCCAATGTGAAAGTATTTGCAGATCCTATACTTGATTGAATGCTGCCCTGGCGGGGTGGGGGGGGGGAAAGGGAGGGGAGAAAAATTGAAACTCAAGGGATTGTGGAACTGAATCTTGTAAACTAAAAGTAAATAAACAAGTCAATGATTCAATTTTAAAAAATAAAAATAAAAAGAGTTTGGCAGGAAATAAAAAAAAAAGAAAACAGGTAGGATGCTAGACTAATCTCCTTTCACCATGTACACACTTACGCCTTCTGTTCCCTGCCCTCCCCCCACCAAGATTGGGTAAGAGATCTATAGCCTGAGGCATTGGAGGAAATATTTGTATGTTTGTCTTTGCTATTTGCTTTTAAAGGGATAGCTAGGTGGCATAGTAGAGCGAGTGCTGAGCCTAGAGGCAGGAAGACTCCTCTTCCTGAGTTTAAATCAGATCTCAGATATTTACTAGCTATGTGATCCTGGACAAGTCACTTAACCCTGTTTGTCTCAGTAACTTAATTTGTAAAATGAGGTGGAGAAGGAAATGACAAACCACTCTAGTAACTTTGCTAAGAAAACCCCTAAATGGATCATGAAGAGTCAGATATGACTGAAAAGTGACTGAACATCTGAACACCCCTTTGAAAAATCTAATCTAATGTTAAATGGTTAAAGGGAACTGGAATGCTAGTCACCAGTCTCTTAGAAATGGGGAGCATAGCAGATGGAATCCCTTGATAACAAAGACAATGGACTTGCCAAAACCTTCATGTTCCCAGAGAACGCTGGCATGGGGTAAAATATAACAGACCCGATCCTGAGAGAATAGCACTATAATAATTCCTGTTACAGAAACAAAATAATTAACACCAGGGATCCTCCCATCTTGGGCAATACAAATTTCTTTTTCATGGTCCCAGGTTGGGCACCGGAACATGAAGGAAACAAGGGAGGGGCCATGATAGAAATGAGGAGTACAGAACAGGATCATTCTACTTTGTCCCAACCCTGATTCTAGGTCCATCAACTCTGAGTATTTGCAGAGAAACAACTAAGCATGTAAAAGTCATGGGAAGAGTTTCCAGAGTGACTAAGAACTCCTCTCCCAATGTTTACCATTGCTAGGTCTAGAAGGAAAATAGCTAAGAAAGACAGGAAGAAATAGCTTGTATAGCTGTCCTTTAAAAAAGACTATGGTAGAGAGGGGGGTGGGGATACAAGAGGGTGGAGAAAAGGCAGGGACTTACCTGAACTCTCCCCAAAACTCCTCCAAACACCTTTAAATAATGTCCTGAAACAAATCCTGGAGTGGCAGAATCCACAAAATGGCGAGGTGAAACAATTTTCTAGCCCAAAACAACTTATAAGTCTATCATACTGGGCTGAGAGTGGAGTACACCAGCACAGATTGGACCCCAGCAAACCAGAAACAGGCCTTAGGAAGTCAATAAACTAGCAGTGGCAATGGCTGTGGCTTCTTTCAGAGCTCTCAGTTCACAGACAGTAAGGGGGTTGAGCAACTGGTTAGGAGATTACAGGGATCTCTTGGCTGGCACTGGGGGCAGGACTGTGTCAGTTCATTCATAGTCAGATCCAGGTCACAGTCCTGGGGGGCAGTCCCAGGGTGAACAGGAGCACTAACACACTACAGCTTTTAACTGCAGTGGAGGGGGAACCATTATCATAGTGCCAGGGCAGAAAAGAGTCATTGTGGTCACTCACAGACCAGAGCACAGGTTGGAAGAGTAGTAAACACACCTCTTCTTGGATCATACCACCTTGGAAGAATTGAAAACTTACAGGTTCCTAGAAGTATTTCTGAAAAGAGCTATAGAAAAACCCTGAAGCCTGGGACAGTGTGAACCCCACCCTGGAAGCAAAACCCCAAAGAGTTAAAACTTAAGATATAGACTGGAAAATGAGGAAACAACAGAAAAACATCTGACCATAGAAAATTACTATGGTGCCAAGGAAGATCAAAACACATACTCAGATGGCACTAAAATCAAAGCTCCTACATCCAAAGTCTCCAAGAAAAATATGAATTGGTCTCAGGCCATGGAAGAGCTCAAAAAGAATTTTGAAAATCAAGTAAGAGAGATAGAGGGAAAATTGGGAAGAGAAATGAAAGTAATGCAGGAAAATCATGAAAAAAGAGTCAAAAGCTTGGTAAAAGAGGCACATAAAATACTAAAAAAAAATAACACTTTAAAAACAGAGTAGGCCAAATGGTAAAAGAGGGATACAAAACACCAATGAAGATAAGAATGCATTGAAAAGCAGAATTAACCAAATGGAAAAGGAGGCACAAAAATTCACTGAAGGAAAAATCTTGGGGTGGCTAGGTGGCTCAGTGAATAGAGCCCTGGCCCTGGTGTCAGGAGGACCTGAGTTCAAATCTGGCCTCAGGCACTTAACACTTACTAGCCATGTGACCTTGGGCAAGTCACTTAACCCACCCTGCCATCCCCCCTCCAAAAAAAATTAAAAAAAAGTAGAGTTGACCAAATGGAAAAGGAGGTATAAAACCACTGAATAAAATAATTCCTTAAAAATTAGAATTGAGCAAGAAACAATAAAACAAAGCCAAACAAATGAAAAAAAAATACACGACAATGTGAAATATCTCATTGGAAAAAAGAACTGACATAGAAAAGAAATCCAGGAGGGATAATTAAAATTTATTGGACTTTCTGAAAGCCAAGATCCCAAAAGAGGCTATATATCATCTTTAAGAAATTATCAGCAGGAACTTTTCTGAGCTCCTCCATGAATTTTGTCAATAACCTATAAAAAGTGAATCTGAATGGATTTTAGAGCGACAGAATCCATTGGGAGATGGTGCATGGCAGATTCCCAGCCCAGGAAAGCACCCACATAGGTCTGGTCATAGGGAGCACAGAGCATGTGGGGACTGAACCAGCATGAGAGCAGAGCACAGCAGAGTGAGAGCAAGCCCCAGCCAGCAGATCCACCCAACCCAAGGATGATTTGCAGGCTTTTCACTGCAGGAAAGAGGATCAATAAGAGTGGGTAAGAGAAAGTGCCGGGCCTATGGCAGCAGATTCCCCTGGGGCTATCAGCCTGCAGCCTGGATGTCTAAAAATCACTTACCTGAACTTCTGGGAGCCAATATGGCAGAATAAACCCTAACAGCTCTAATTCCCCTCCCAGACTCTGAAAACCCAGAGACTTAATGCCCCACCCAGTGTAAAATCCTGAAACAGTGGAAATAGCCTCAGGCTTGGGAGTCCTAGAGGAAGGCTGTGACTGAATCTGTGCATGAGCCTGAAGTGAAGGGTGGGAGGCCTCCCAATAAGCCCCACCTCAGCTGACCAGTGGGAGATCTGAAAGCCCAGGGGGGGAGGGGCGGTGGATCCAGCAAGCATAAACAGCAGAAGCCCAGGTGTGCCTTAGCACCACCAGGGGAATCTGAAGACATCAACACTGCTGGCCACCAGCTGCTGAAGCTGCCTGAGGTGTATCCCAGGGCCACAGAGCAGGAAACCTAAAGTGGTCAGACCACCCCTCCCCCACACATTACTCTGTGAGCCTCAGAGTAACCAAGGGGAAACACTGAGAGTTCTGACCTTGGCATCAGTCTAGACACCCAGAGGCTCCAGCACACAAAATCAACAACCAAACCCCTAGCTACCAGACTGTGAAGCATGGTACATCTGTACCCCAGAAGCAGAAATCCATTCTAAAAATTCAGGACATAGGCAATCATAACGGGCAAGAATGAAACTGTGAAATCAAGAACAATACAATCCCATTATAGGGAACAAGAACAACGAAATTCAGAGGACAACATGGACTCTATACTCACACCTGAGACCACAGAAGGAAATATGAACTGCTCTCAAGCCCAAAAAGCATTCTTGGAGGATCTCAAGAAAGATTTTAAAAGCCAAATTAGAGAGGAAGAAGATAAATTTAAATATATAGTGATCAAATTGTAAAAAAAAAAACCTCACTGAAGAAAACAATTCCTTAAAAAGTAGTAAAATTTGTGAACTAGGATGGGAGGTTCAAAATCTAACGGGAGGAAATACCTCCCCCAAAAAAGGAACTTCAAATACTAACTGAGCAAAATAATTCACTAAAAATTAAAATCAGTCAAATCGAAGCAAAGGACTATGATGCATCAAGAGTCAGTGAAACTAAACATAATGATTGAAAAATTAGAAGAAAATGTAAAATATCTCACTGGAAAAACAACTGACTTAGAGAACAGATCCAGGAGAGATAACCTAAGAATTATTGGTCTACCAGAAAGCCATGATGAAAAAAACAGTCTGGACAACAACCTCCAAGAGATTGTCAAAGAAAACTGTCCTGAGGTCCTAGAATCAGAGGGTAAAAGAGTTACTAAAAGAGTTCACCAGACTCCTCCTGAAAGAGATCCCACATTGAAAACTCCAAGAAGTATAATAGCCAAATTCCAGAATCACAAGGTCAAGGAGAAAATACAGCAAGCAGCCAGAAAGAAACAGTTCAAGTATCATCAACTACACTCAGGATTACACAGGATCTAGCAACTTCTACATTAAAAAATCAGAGGGATTGGAATTTGATATTTCATAAGGCAAAAGAGCTTGGACTGCAACCAAAGATCAATTACCCAACAAAACTGAGCATAATCTCTCATTCAAGGAGATGATCATTTAATGAAATAAGGGACTTCCCGACTTTGCTGATGAAAAAGCCAGATCTTAATGGAAAATATGATCTCCAAATTCAAGAATCAAGAGAGACATAAAAAGGTAAACAAAGAAAACACACACACACACACACACACACACACATAACTTACGAATCAATAAGAGTGAAATGTTTATATCCGTATATGAGAAGCTGACACCTGTCAATATTGAAATTTATATAATTATTGCAACATTTAAATGGGATATACATAGATAGAGGGTGTGGGCATAAATGAACTAATGTGATGATAAAAAGCTTATTAAGGGGTACAAAAGGATTGTAATGGGAGAAAAGGAAAGGATGAGGCAGAAAAGGGTAAATTATGCCACACAAAGAGGCATAAAACATACTATAGTAGAGGGAAAGAAGAGAGTGAGATGAACATCATATGAACTTTATTCTCATTGGTTCTGGTTCAAGGAGTGATCAACATAATCAGTTAAGTTTAGGATTCTCAGGTGAAAAGACACAAAAACTCATTATAATATAGGGAAAGGAGGGAGAGAGAGGAGCACTGTATGAAACTTACTGTCATCAGTTTGGGTACGGAGAGGGAATAACATACTCTGTTAAGTATAAAAATCTATTGTGCCCTACAAGCAGCAGGAGAGGTAAAAGGGGAAAAAGGGAAATGGTTAGAAGGGAGGGAAATAGTAGTAAGGGGAAAGTGTAGGTAAAGAAAGGGGGGCACAGGGAGGGAATACTGAAAGACATGGTGGTCAAAAGGAAAATTCTTAAAGAGGGTAAGGGAGAAGAAAGAAATAAAAACATAAATAGGGGAGGGAATACCATAGAGGGAAAAACACAGATAGCAATCATGACTGTAAATGTGAATGGGATGAACTCTCCCATAAGAGAGAGGCAGATAGCAGAACTGATTAAAAAAGACAATCCTACAATAAGCTGTCTACAAGAAACACATTTGAAATGAGGGGATATGCCCAGGGTAAAGGTAAAAGGCTGGAGTAGAATATATTATGCTTCAGCTAAAGTAAAAAAAAGTAGGGGTAGCAATCTTTATCTCAGATAAAGCAAAAGGCAAAACAGATCTAATTAAAAGAGATAAGGAAGGAAACTATATCCTGCTAAAAGGCACCATGGAGAATGAAGCAACATTATTATTTAATATGTATGCACCAAGTGGCATAGCATCCAAATTCCTAGAGGAGAAGTTAATAGAATTAGAGGAAGAAACGGATAGCAAAACTACACTATTGGAGGACCTCAATCTTCCCCTCTCTGAACTTGATAAAATTTAACCTCAAAATTAGCAAGAAAGAAGTCATGGAGGTGAATAGAATTTTTGAGAGGCTAGATATGATAGATCTCTGGAGAAAACTGAATGGGGATAAAAAGGAATATACCTTCTACTCAGTGGTACATGACACATACACAAAAAATAACCATGTACTAGGGCATAAAAACCCTCACAATTCAGTGCACAAAGGCAGAAATATTAAATGCATCCTTCTTAGATCATCATGCAATAAAAATCATATGTAATAAAAGGTTATAAAAAAAGACTAAAAATTAATTGGAAACTAAATAGTTTAATCCTACAGAATGAGTGGGTCAAACAAGAAACTATAAAAACAATCAGTAACTTCATTCAAGAGATTACATTAAATTGAAAAGTTTCTGTACAAACAAAGGCAATGTAACTAAGCTTAAGAGGGAAGTGGAAAATTGGGAAAGAATGTTTACAACCAGTGTTTCTGATAAAGGCCTCATTTCTAAAATATACAGAGTTGTGTCAAATCTATAAGAATACAAGTCATTCCCCAAATGATAAATGGTCAAAGATATGAACAAGCAGTTTTCAGAGGAAGAAATTAAAGATATCTATAAGCATATGAAAAAAATGCTCTAAATAACTATTGATTGGAGAAATACAAATCCAAACAGCTCTGAGGTACCACATTTTACCAATCAGATTGGCTAAGATGACAAAACAGGAAAATGGTAAATGCTGGAGAGGATGTGGAAAAATTGGAACAACAATGCATTGTTGGTGGAGTTGTGAACTGATTCAACCATTATGGAGAGCATCTGGACCTATGCCCAAAGGGTTATACATAAGTGCATACCTTTTGACCCTGCAATACCACTTCTTTGGTTGTATCCCAAAGAGATCACAGAAGAGGGAAAAGGACCCATTTCTGCAAAAACATTAATAGCAGCTCTTTTTGTAGTGGCAAAGAATTAGAAATCAAGGGGATGCCCATCATTTGGGGAATGGCTAAACAAGTTGTGGTATATGAACATAATGGAATACTATTGTGCTATAAGAAATAAGGAGCAGATGGACTTCATAATAACATGGAGAGACTTATACAAACTGATGTTGAGTGAGAAGGGCACAACCAGGAGAAATTTCTACACAATTACAGACACAATGTATGTGTCATGACCAGCTTTGATAGACTAGGCTCTTTTCAGCAATGCAAGGTTATAAGGCAACTCCAAAAGACTCATGATGGAAAGAGATGCCCACATCCAGAGAAAGGACTACAGAATTTGAATGCAAATTGAAGCAAACTACTTGCTTCCTCTCTTGTTTTTTGTTTTGTTTTATTTCTTCTTTCTCATTGTTTACTCTATTGGTTATAATCCTTTACCACCTGGCTAATGTTTAATGTAAAAGTATTTGCAGATCCTATATTTGATTGCATGCTGTCATGACCATGAGTGGGAGATGGTGGTGGAGAAGGAGGGGGAGAAAATTTGAAACTCAAGGGATTGTGGAACTGAATCTTGTAAACTAAAAGTAAACAAATAAATTAATAATCAAAAAGAGATTATCAAGGAAAACTGCCCTAATATTCTAGAACTAAATGCTAAAATAGTCATTGAAAAAAAATATGCCAATCACCTAGTGAAAGAGATCCCATAATGAAAACTCCCAGGACTATTATAGCCAAATTCCAGGAGAAAATAAGAGAAAACATTGTAAGCAGCCAGAAAGAAACAATTCCAGTATCATGGAGCCACAGTCAGGGTAACACAATATCTAGCAGCTTCTACCTTAAAGGATCAGGGGGCTCAGAATATAATATTGCAGAAAGCAAAGGAGATAGGATTACAACCAAGTATCCCCTACCCAGCAAAACTGAGTATAATATTTCAGGGGGGAAAATAGATATTCAATGAAATAGAAGACTTTCAAGCATTCCTGAAGACCAGACCAGAGCTAAATAGAAAATGTGATTTTCAAATACAAGTCTCAAGAGAAGTATAAAAAGGGTAAACAAGAAAAGGAATTATCAGGAACTTAATGTAGTTAAATTGTTTCCATCCCTACATAGGAAGATGATACTTTTAACTCATAAGATCCTCTTCATTATTAAGGAAGTTAGGAGTATGTATAGACAGATGGCACAGGTGCAAGTTGAATATGACGGGATAACATCTAAAAATAAAGTTAAGGAATAAGAAAGGGGAATTCACTGAGAGAAAGGGAAAGAGAAAGGCAGAATGGGGTAAGCTATCTGACATAAAAGAGGCATAAATGAGCTTTTACAGTGAAGGGGAAGATGAGGGAGCTGGTAGGGAATGGTTGAGCCTTAATCTAATCAGAATTTGCTCAAAGAAGGAATAAAATAAACAATCAAATGGTTATATAAATCTATCTTCCCCTATAGGAAATTAGGAGGTGAAGGGGATAAGAGAATGGTGTTGCTCATAGAAGAGAGGGCAGATTGGGGGAGGTGGTAGTCAGAAGCAAAATCTTTTGAGGAGGGACAGGATGAAGGGAGAGAGAATTGAATGAATAGGGGGAAATAAGATGGAGTGGGGGGAATATAGTTAGCAATCATAACTGTGAAAAAAATTGAAGCTAGTTTTTCTAACAATATATATAGAGAGAAATGAGTCAAATTGACCAAAATAAGAGCCATTTCTCAACTGATAAAGGATAAAAGAATGAACAGTCAGTCTTCAGATAAAATAATCAAAACTATCTATAGCCATATGAAAAATGCTTTAAATCACTATTGATTGGCGAAATACAAATGAAAACAATTCTGTGGTACTACTGCATACCTATTAGATTGGCTAATAGGATAAAACGGGAAAATGACAAATGTTGGAAGGAATGTGGGAAAATTGAGACACTAATGTACTGTTGGTGGATTTGTGAACTGATTCCACCATGACGTAGAGCAATTGGGAATTATGACCAAAGACTTATAAAGTTATGTATACCATTTGATCTAGGAATACTACTACTACTAGGTCTGTATCCCAAAAGAGATTAAAAAATAAAAAGGAAAATGACCTATATGTATAAATATATTTATAGCAGTTGTTTTCTAGGGGCAAAGAATTGGAAATTGAAGGGATGGTCATCAATTGGGGATATGCTTGAAAAAGTTGTGGTATATGATTATGATGGCATACTATTGTGCTATAAGAAATGATGAACTAGATGCTCTTAGAAAAAAGCCTGAAAGACTTACATGAACTGACATAAAGTGAAATGAGTAGAACCAGAAGAATATTGTATACAGTAACGGCAGTATTGCAAGATGATAACTGCGAATGATTCTTAGCTATTCTTAGCAATACAATGATCCAAGGCAATTCTGAAGTACTCATGATGAAAAAAATGCCATCCATCCCCAGAGAAAGAACTGATGGAATCTGAGTATAGATCTAAACATACTTTTTTAAACTTTATTTTTCTCATTTTTAAATTTTGGTCTATATTTTCTTCTGCAACATAATTAAAATGGAAATATGTTTTGTATGACTCTGAATATATAATCTATATCAAATTGCTTGCCTTCTTAGTGAAGGGAATAGGGAGGGAGGGAGGAGAATTTAGAACTCAATTTTAAAAACAAATGTTGAAAATTGTTTTTACATGTAATTGGAGAAAAATAAAATATTAAATAAAAAGAAAAAATCTTAAAAAAAAGACTATAGTAGCTTTCTAAGAACTAAAGAAGGCTTCTCATCTCTTTGGATATTGTTGCTTCATTTGTTAAGAAACAGGGAGGCCATTGCTGGAGCTTCAGGAATTCTTAATCTACTGGTAAAGCACCAACAACAGCAATAACAACAATAAAACTATGAGGAAGAGCCCTAAATAAGGCAAACAGGAAAGCCCTCATCTTCTTAAAGGCAAGGGGGGGGAAAAGATTATCTTTTGTAGTTTTCAGGACATTTCCTATAGCTCACTTCAGATCTTTTCTTCTTTAGTTATTTACCCTCTATCACTCTGCCCTTGGGAGACATAGCATAGGGTTAGATTATCACTCATTGGGAAGGATGACAATGAGAAGGCTAACCTTTTTCCTCCATAGCATCAGGTCTGGGTTTAGGTGGGCAACTAACTAAAAAGACCTGAAAAATGGAAGGCAATTCATTGTTGAAGAAAGAGTACTGAACTTTGGGACAGAACTCTTTTCTAGGGCTCAATAAACTTTTTCAGTCTATCATTTAGAGCAAGTCACAATTCTATTTTAGCTGTCCCATCAGTAAAATGGGAATATTAATTACCTGATGGAAGATGGCTATCAGAATAAAAATCGTGTGCCTGGAATCTCCTACTTTCTAAGAAAGTTGCCCAAAGATACCACTGACTAGCTTGGATCATTTTTTATCTCTCTTGGGGATCCATGGGAGCCAACTATAGAAGACAAAATTATGAGTCGCAAAGACCTTAGAACATGAGAGCATCAAGGCTACATGGTACCTTAGAATAAAAATGTCAGAATCAAAGAGAGGTTAGAGACAATTTTCTTGTTTTTTTTTTAGTAGTTATTTTAAAGATGAAGATGTTGAGGCCCAGAAAGGAATAACAATTTACCCAGCATAGTTGATCTAGTTAGTTGCAGACTTGGGATGAGGATACTGCCCTTTTGTTTTGTTTTTTGTTTTGCTTCTTTTGGAGGAGGGAAGCCAGAGCAATTGGGGTTAAGTGACTTGCCCAAGGTCACATGGCTAGTAAGTGTTAAGTGTCTGAGGCTGAATTTGAACATGGATCCTCCAGATTCCAGGGCTGTTGCTCTATTCACTGTGCCACCTAGCTGCCCTGATACTGCCATTTTGATGCTCAATCAAGCAACCTTCCTATTTCATGATACATTTTAGCTGTGGAAAGAAGGATTCTTTCTAAGGCCTTGAACTCAGAAGAACTAGGTTCAAGTCCTGGATCAAATTTCAATTCTTTGTTTAACCATGTGCATGTAGTATCAACACAACCTTTATGAATGTCAGTTTCCTCATCTTTAAAAGGAGGTAATCTTTTTTAAAGTTTCTCATTTTCTTTTTCCACAATTACATGTAAAATAAATTTTTAACAAAAGTTTTTTTAAAAAAAATTCCGAGTTCCAGATTCTCTCCTTTTCTCTCTCCTTGAGAAAGCAAGTAAACTGATATAAATTATACACGTACAATAATGCAAAACATATTTCCATATTAGCTAGCTTGCAAAAGAAAACAGAGAATAAACAAATTCCAAGAAAAACAAAAAAAGTTTAAAAAGAACGCTTTGATTTACATTTTGCCTCAAACAGTTCTTTCTCTGGAGGTGGATAGCATTTTTCATCACAAAACCTCCAACATTGTCTTGGATCATTATATTGCTTAGAAGAATTAAGTCATTCACAGTTTATCATTGCGCAATATTGCTGTAACTGTGTACAACGTATTCCTAGTTCTATTCACATCACTTTGGATCAGTTTTATATGCCTTTCCAAGTTTTTCTGAAAGCACCCTGCTCATCATTCTTATAGCACAAGAGTATTCTATCACAATTATATACAACAACTTGTTCAGCCATTCTTGATGGCTATCCCCTCAATTTCCTATCCTTTGCCACCACGAAAAAGAGCTGCTATAAATATGTTTATACATATAGGTCGTTTTCATTTTTCTTTTGTCTTCATGGAACACAGACCCAGCAGTGATATTCTTGGGTCAAGGGATATGCACATTTATATAGAGCTTTGGGCATAGTTCTAAATTTCTCTTCAGAGTGGCTGAATTATTTCACAACTCAATCAATAACGCATCAGCATCCCAATTTTTCCACGTACCCTCTAATATTTGTCATTTTCCTTTTATCTCACATAAGCCCATCAGATATGTGTGAAGTGGTACTTCATATTGTTTTAATTGGCATTTCTCCAATCAATAGTGACTTGGAATATTTTTCATATGGCTATAAATAATTTTGACTTCTTCTGAAAACTGCTTGTTGATATGTTTGACAATTATCAATTGGGAAATTATTTATATTTGTTTATAAATTTGAATCAGTTCTTTTTATATTTGAGAAATGAAGTCTTTATCAGAGAAACTTGAAAAAAATTAGACAGCTTTCTATTTTCCTTCTAATCTTGACAGCATTGGTTTTGTTTATGTAAATCTTTTTTAATGTAATGTAATCAAATTTATCATTTTGGTTCCTGTGATGTTCTTTATCTTGTTTTTGGTCATAATTTCTTCCTTTATACATAGATCAGATAAGTGAAATTTTCCATGCTCCACTAATTTCCTTATGATACCACACTTTTATGTCTAAATCATATACCCATTTTGACTTTATATGTGAGATGAAGTGAGATGTTAATCTATACCTAGTTTCTTCAAACACAGGTTTCTGAGAAATTTTTATCAAATAATAGTGGGTCATTGTTCCAACAACTTGAATAACACAAGATTATGATGGTCATTTACTACTATGTATTATGTAAGTAGTCTATTCCACTGATCCAACACCTTTGTCTTAGCAAGTGTCAAATTGTTTTGTTGATTACCACTTTGTAATACAGTTTGAAATCTGGTACTGCTAGATCACCTTCTTTCACATATTTTTTATTGAGTCCCTTGATATTATTGTCCTTTTTTTCTTCCAGATGAATTCTATTATTATTTTTCTGGGTACATAAAATATTTTTGGCAGTTTGATTGGTATGACTCTAAATAAGTAAATTTATTTAGATAGAATGATCATATTTGTTATATTGGCTCAGCCTACCCACAAGTAATTAATACTTCTCCAATTGTTTAGATATGTTTTGAGGACCTTAACCAAGGACATAAGTTATGTTGACCAGAAACTTAGTCATATCCAAAGATTGATGCAAGAAGTTTTTCACAATTGTACATCTCAAGCGACTCTTATGTTTTGTTTGAAAATTGACCTCATACTGATAATTCAGTTATTAATTCTATGTTCCCTTCATTGTTTATACATACATGAGAACTAGGATAGCTCTTTTTCTTAATTCGGGGAATTGCACATGTTGGCTCTCCCCTCCTGACTTGGAAAGTCCCTAATCTTGCATCCAATTAGAAATCAGACTACTTGATATTGTATTGTCTCTTTTATTTAATTGATTTTATTTGATTAATTGTTTCTAATGCATAAAAGCATATATCCTCTTATACTTGGGATCCAGGACTAAGCTGAAGAGGTCTGGTCCAGGTTTGTTGAGCAATTGGCATGCATTGTTTCACAGATCAATATATTTGGAAGAGTAAACCTTTGTTTAGTCACTTCATCTTTTATATGCCATAAGTTGGGCAAATCACTTAATATGTTTGCCTTAGTTTCTTCGTAAGTAAAATGATCTGGGATGTGAAATGGAAAACTGCTCTGATATCTTTGCCACAAAAACTCCTAAAGTGGTCAAGAAGAGTAATGTGATGGAGACGACAAAAAAATTAATTTGAAATTTGAATTTTTTTTGAAATTAAAAAAATTGAAATCTTTATTTCATGAGTTTTATTTAAATGCAATTTTTATTGCATTATGGCCTGGAAAAGATTTATTTAATATTTCTGCTTTTTTTGCATCTGGTTTTGAGATTTTTATGCCCTAATATATGGTTAATTTTGGGAAGATGCCATGTACAGCTAAAACAAAGTTATACTCCTTACATTCCCATTAAGTTTTTTTCCAGAGGTCTATCATAGATAACTTTTCTAAAATTCTATTTATCCTATTAACTTCTTTTTTGTTTATTTTATGCCTAGATTTATCTAGCTCTGAGAGTGGAAAGTTGAGGTCCCCCCCTCCAGCATTTTTAGTATCTATTTCCTCTTGTAACTCATTTAACTTTTCCTTTAAGAATCTGGATGCTATGACATTCGGTGCATATGTGTTTAGTATTGATATTACTTTATTTTTTGGTGCCTATTCTTTTATTTTCTGTAAATAGTATTTTATTTTTCTACTTACATGTAAAAATAGTTATCAATATTCATTTTATAAGATTTTGAGTTCCGAATCAAATTAAAGAAGAGACTAAGCTATCACTCTTTGCAGATGATACGATGATAAATTTGGAGAATCCTAGAGAATCAAATAGAAAACTACTTAAGATAATAAATAAATTTAGCAAAGTTGCAAGATACAAAATAAACCCACATAAATCCTCAGCATTCCTATATATTTTTAACAAAATTCAACAGCAAGAGGTAGAAAGAGAAATCCCATTTAAAGTTACTATAGATGTTATGAAATATTTGGAGATCTATCTACTGAAACAAACTATAAGCAATCTGGGAGAGCAAGGAATAGTTTACCTGTCAGATTTATGGAGAGGGGAAGACTTTATGACCAACAAACTTATATTAACATAATTACAAAACGCTTTTCACAAAAATAAAGTCAGATTTATATAATTGGAAAAACATCAGTTGCTCATGGCTAGACCAACTAATATAACAAAAACGACAATTTAACCTAAATTAATTTATATATTTAGTGCCATGCCAATCAATCTACCAAAAAATTATTTGATAGAACTAGAAGAAATATTAACAAAATTGATTTGGAAGACAAAAGGTCCAGAATATCAAGGGAATTAATGAAAAGAAATGCTAGGGAAGGTGACCCAACCACACCAGAATTTAATCTGTATTATAAAGCAGCAGTCATCAAAACCATTTGGTACTGACTGAGAAATAGAGTAGTGGATCAGTGGAATAGATTAGGTACACGCAGTCAATGAGTATAGTAATCTACTATTCGATAAACCCAAAGACCCCAGTTTTTGGGATAAGAACTCATTATTTGACAAAAAACTGTGGGAAAAACTGGAAAATAGTATGGCAGAAATTGGGCATAGACCAATATCTTACACTGTATATCCAAATCAAGTCCAAAAGGGTGCACAATCTAGATATAAAGGCTGATGCTATAAGCAATCTGGGAGAGCAAGGAATAGTTTACCTGTCAGATTTATGGAGAGGGGAAGACTTTATGACCAAACAAGAATTAGAAAGCATTATGAAATGAAAAATAGATAATTTTGATTACAGTAAATTGAAAAGTTTCTGTACCAATAAAGCCAATGTAACCAAGATTAAGAGGAAAGTTGAAAATTGGGAAAGAATTTTTACAGCCAGCATCTCTGATAAAGGACTAATTTCTAAAATATACAGAGTACTGAGGCAAATCTATAAGACTGCAAGTCATTCCCCAATTGACAAATTTAAAGAATCCTAGAAAATCAAATAAAAAACTACTTGAGATAATAAATACATTTAGCAGAGTTGCTAAAGTCAGAGTTGCTAAAGTCCAAGGATATGAACAGGCAGTTTTCAGAGGAAGAAATTAAAGATATCTATAAGCATTTGAAAAATGCTCTAAATTGGTATTGATTAGAGAAATACAAATCCAAACAACTCTGAGGTGCCACATCTCACCAGTCAGATTGGCTAAGATGACAAAACAGGAAAATGATAAATGCTGGAGAGGATGTGGAAAAATTGGAACACTAGTGCATTGTTGGTGGGATTGTCAACTGATTCAACCATTCTGGAGGGCAATCCGGAACTATGCACAAAGGGCTATAAATAAAGTACATACCCTTTGTCCCAGCAATACCACTTCTAGGGCTTTATCTCAAAGAGATCATAGAAGTGGGAAAAAGACCCATTTGTACAAAAAGTATTTATAGCAGCTCTTTTTGTGGCATGGGGATGCCCATCAATTGCGGAATGGCTAAACAATTTGTGGCATATGAATATAATGGAATATTACTGTGTTATAAGAAATATGGTGCAGACAGACTTCATAATAACCTGGAGAGACTTATACAAACTGATGCTGAGTAAGGAGAGAAGAACCAGCAGAACCTTGTGCACAATTACAGACACAATGTATTTGTGATGACTAACTTCGATAGACTAGGGTCTTCTCAGTAATGCAAGGTTATAAGAAAACTCCAAAAGATTCATGATAGAAAGGGATATCCACATCCAGAGAAAGAACTGCAGAGACTGAATGCAGATTGAAGCAAACTACTTCTCGTTGTTCACTCCATTGGTTATAACCCTTCTTTACAATTTGACTAATGTTTAATGTGAAGGTATTTGTAGATCCTATATGTGATTGCATGCTGCCATGGGGATAGGGGGAGGAAAGGGAGTGAGAGAAAATATGAAACTCAAGGAATTAAGGAACTGAATGTTGTAAACTAAAAGTAAATAAATAATTTAAAATTTAAAAGAAAAATTAAAAAAATAAAAATGTAAAAAAAAAAAGATTTTGAGTTCCAAATTTTCTCCCGTCCTTCCTTCCTCTCCTAAATCCCAGACCAGCAAGCAGTTTAATTTCCACATTAGTCGTGTTGTGAAAGAAGTAGAATGAAAAAGAACAACCCCCCCAAAGAAAAAAACAAAAAAAAACCCATGAAAATAGTATGCTTCTATTTGCATTCAGATTCCATAATTCTTTCTATGAATAAGGGTAGCATTTTCCCTCATGAGTCTTTTGGAGTTGTCTTGGATCATTGCACTGCTGAGAAGAGCTAAGTCTATTATAGTTGACTCAGTATCAGTTCATGAAAGTCTTTCCAGGTTTTTCTGAAATCCATGTTTTCATAATTCCTTGTAGTACAGTAGTATTCTATCACATTCATATATATGATGCCTTTTAACAAAATGTTCCCTGTTTATCTCTTTGAATTAGGTCTGTTCTTGCTTTTTCTTTGTTCTGATAACATGATTGCTATCCCCGTTTTTTTTTAACCTCACCTGAAACATAATAGATTCTGCTCCAGTCTCTTATTTAACTGTCTGTAAGTCTTTGTTTCAAGCATGTAACTTGAAAACAACATATTGGTGAATTTTGGTTCTTAATCCATGCTTTTAGTTGCTTCCATTTTACAAGTGAGTTCACTCACATTCACAGTTATTATTAACTGTTTATTCCCCCCATTATATTTTTTCCTATTTATTCTTTTCTCTCTCTCTCTCCCTGTCTCTCTCTGTCTTTGTCTCTCTCTGTCTCTGTCTCTTTCTGTCTCTGTCTCTCTCTCTTCCCTATACCTCTTCAAAAGTCTATTTTGTTTCTGTTCACTACCTCCTTTAGTCTGTCCTCCTATCATTAACTCCTCTTCTTCCCCTCTTCCCTTCCCTTCCTACTTCCCTATAGGATAAGGTAGATTTCCTACCCAGATAAGTATATATGTTATTCTCCCCATGAGCTAATTCTGATAAGAATAAATTTCTAATATTGCTAGCTACCTCCCCATCTTTCTCTCTACTGTGAAAGCTATTCCTTTCGTGCCTCCTTTATGTGATGAATTCAATTTGAGGCTTTATTTTAAAGTCATTTGGAGGGGAATTTTGGAGAGTTCAGATGAGTTCCTGCCTCTACTCCACCATCTTGGTTCCACCCTGAGATAATCTTTTAAGTCTCCCTCAAAGGGTCTGAGAGGATGGCCATAACATTCTTTGTAACATCAAGATTATTATTATCATTAATATACCTATGACAGGAACCAACATCCTCCTGAAGTCTAATGAAACCAAAATAAGAAGGAGCTGTCTCTATCAGCACTTGCTCTGAAAGGGTATTTTATTTATGAGCATTTATTCACTTTCCTATTATTTAACAAATTAATTCTTTTCCCTTCCCCCTCTTGCTAAACCCAACCCAACATGCTTTTTTTTCATTTGAACATTCACTTAGTGCACTCCAAAGTGGTGTTTTTGCCTCTGACTGAAGCATTGTGCCCAAGAAATGACGCTCATTTTCCAGGAGCCAGAACAAAGCCTTTTGATTTGAATGTCAATGCTGTGAGCATGATTAAATGTAAGATTCACTCTCACATTCCCCAGCTGCAAAATAAGTTGTACAGTTCAATTAGTTTGCCATGTGGTGGCTAATATAATCCCCTAAAGGTTGCTATGGTGATGGCGCTAATTAGAATGGGGATGGCGCAGGGGCTGGTTTTTTTTGTGAATTTTGCCAGATTTGGGAGGTAGGAAAGATGATGCCAATGAGGCCAAAATCATAATCAGGTTTAAAAGTCTGGAAACATTTATTCAGCACTTAAAAGGAGGTAAGTTCTTCCTCTGGTCTGTGAGGCTAGGTTCTTTTTAGTCTCCTGAAAAGGGAATGTTTCAACTGCCCCAGGAGAAGGGGCATTGATACAAACTTCATGACTAGAGAAAAATTTTAGATTCTATAGGGAAGTAACATGGTGTGGTAGAATGAAGCATAAAATATCTAGTCTAGAGTCTTGTCCCTGATATTTATAGAACATTGTATAGTTAATGAGTCACTTAACCCTCATGGCTTTTAATTTGTAAAGTGGAGATAATAATATATGCAGTACCTATCTCATGAGGTTGTCAAATGGAAAAAAAGAAAGAAAAAACAAGAGCAATACACATAGTACCTATCTCTCAAGGTTCTCAAATGGGAAAAAAAATATGCAAAACTGTGTTAAACTATGAAGTACTATATATGGCAGCTAGGTGGAGCACTGTATAGAATGCTGAATGTGGAGTCAGGAAGACTTGGGTTCATATTTTGGCTCAGATATCTTCTAGCTATGTGACCTGGGGTAAATTACTTAACCTCTGCCTGCCTCAGTTTCCTCAATTGTAAAATAGGTTAAGTATTGTGCCTACCTCACAGAGGTATGAGAATCATATGAGATAATATTTGTAAAGCTCTTTGAACAATGCCTGGCAGATAGAAAATGCTTAATAAAAGTGGATGCCCTCCCTTTTCCTCTATATTGTCACTATAAGCAGCTATGTCAGGGGTGGGGAACCTGTGGTCTCAAGACCACATGTTGCCCTCTAGGTCCTCAGATGTGGCCCTTTGAGTGAATCCAGACTTCCAGAACAAATCCCTTTAATAAAAGGATTTGGTCTGTAAAAGTTTGACACAGTCAAAGGGCTGTACCCAAGGACTTAGATGGTCACATGTAGCCTTGAGGCTGCAGGTTCACCACCCTGGAGCTATGTTGTAGTAGAAATAAATAGCACAAACACATATAAGTAATTTTTAGATTGCCTTATTGTCAGTGACAGGGACATAGAACCCCAAATTGTCAAGTTGACATTCAAGACTTCCTATGGCCTGGTGCCACCTTATCTCCCTCTAAACCCCTTCATAAACAGTATGAATGAAGCAGTAGAATTGCAGGGCCCAGAGGGAAATAGATTGTGCTATTTGGGGTTTGTATTTTAAATACTCATCCATTTTTAATATTTAATATTCTCTGATCTATTCCTGTCCTAGCATTCTGAATTCCATGTTCAAAGGTGGTGCAATGGAAAGAGTGATGGACTTGGAGCCAGTAGACATGGATTAAAATCTTTCTTCTGACACTAAAAGTGTGATTGTAAGAAAAGCATGCAATATCTGAGAGCCTCAACATCTATCATTAAAATAGAGGTAATAATACTTATACTACCGATTTAATAGACTTTTGTTAGGAAATCACTTTGCAAACCTGAAAATATTGAATAAATGAATTATTATTTAGGTACATTTCATCTGTAACATTCTTTGTTTCTAAGACCCTTCCAGCTTTGTTGTTCTATGGTCTAAGATGTTTTCTGGATTTTATAGCACATATTCCATGTTCTGAAGATCTGGTCCTTTCTAGCTTTAACATTCAATGTTCTAGGGCTCTTGTACTTATATACTTTCTTAGCCCACCAATGTGAGCCATTACTTAGCCTCTGTGACCTGCTGTGCAATGGAGCTCAAATCACTCCTTGGTATGAAAGAAGTTGGCCTTGTATGACAGATAGAGCAATAGAGGCAATGAGAGTAAGGGGTGGGGTAAGCCTTTTAGAGTACTGCCCTGGCTATCAAGAGACCTAGGAGTGTTTGCTCATGCTATTTGGAATATATTTTGCATTGTATTTATTTTTCTCCATGGCTTATTTCTCTTTTTAGACTGTAAACTCCTTGAGATCAGAGACAATTTCTTCATCATCATAATATTGTTCATCTAATTTGAGTTAGAAAATATCTCAAAACTTATCTAGTTCAAACCACACCTGAAGGAGAATCCCCTCTATAATATATACATTTATATAACATGAATGTAAAAAGTAATCATCCAGTCTTTGCTTAAATACTTGAGTAAAAAGATACCCACTATCTCCCCAGGTTAGCTCTTTTATTTTGGGATAGCACTAATTCAGGAATTTTGAATTCTATAAAATGTTTCAACATGTGGTCATCTGGAAAACCTTCAAGAATGGGGAACTTAACTTTAACAAAGTTGCAGGATATAAAATAAACCCACATAAATCATCAGCATTTCTATATAGTACGAACAAAGGCCAGCAGCAAGATATGGAAAGAAAAATTCCATTTAAAGTAACTGTAGACAATATAAAATATTTGGGAGTCTGCCAGTCAAGACAAACTCAGGAACTAAATGAACACAATTACAAAACACTTTTCACACAAAGTCATATCTAAATAATTGGGAAAATATCAGTTCTTCATGGGTAGACCAAGCGAATATAATAAAATCACAATTCTACTTAAATTAATTTACTTATTTAGTGCCATATCAATCAAACTACCAAAAATATTTTATACAGCTAGAAAAAAATAATAACAGAATTCATCTGGAAGAACAAAAGGTCCAGAATATGAAGGAAATTAATGAAAGGAAATGCAAGGGAAAGTAACCTTGTCTTATCAGATCTAAAACTCTAGTGTAAAGCAGCAATCATCAAAACTACTTGGTATTGACTAAAAAAAAAATAGAGTGGTGGATCAGTGGAATGGGTTAGGTACACAAGACACAGTAATCAATGACTATAGTAATCTACTGTCTGATAAATCCAAAGACTCTAGCTTCCTGGATAAGAAATCACTATTTGACAAAAACTGCTAAAACTGAAAAATAGTATGGTAAAAACTAGGCATAGACCAACATCTCACACCATATACCAACATAAGGTCAAAATGAGTACACAATTTAGACATAAAGAGTGATAATATAAGCAAGTTAGGAGAGCAAGGAATAATATATCTGTCAGATATATGAAGAATGGAAGAATTTTTGACCAAGCAAGAGATAGAAAACATTATGAAATAAAAAATGGACAATTTTGATCACATTAGATTGAAAAGTTTTTGCACAAACAAAGCTGATATAACTGAGATTAGAAGGAAAACAGAAAACTGACAACCAGTGCTTCTGATAAAGGCCTCATTTCTAAAGTTTATAGAGAATTGAGTCAATTTTATAAGAATACAATTGACAAATGATCAAAGGATATGAACAGGCAGTTTTCAGATGAAGGAATTAAAACTATCTGTAGTCACATGAAAAAAAATACTCTAAATCACTATTGATTAGAGAAATACAAATCAAGATGGCAGCATAGCAGCAGCAACATATTCCAGCTCTCACATAGCCACCCCAAAATACCCATAAAATAGGACTCTAAACCAATCCTAGAACTCCAAAAAGCATACAAAGGTACTTCCCACTAAAGTCAGTTTGGCTACGAGGAACCATATCAGCACTGCAAACCAAAACCAGCCTGGCCTGAAGCCACGGCTGTGCCCCGGGGGCAGCTGGATGGGAAGAGCAGAGGAGCCTCTCTGGTGAGCGGATTAGCAGCAGCTGCAAGCAGCGTTC
>CM053581.1:309066760-309120742 GCA_028627135.1 Pseudochirops cupreus | reverse complement strand
ATATATGTGTACAGGTATACATAGATGGAGGGCACAGGACAGATTGAATAGGAAGGGATGATACTTAAAAGGTGAAATTGAGAGATGGGAGAGGAATATAATGAGAGGAGATGGGGAGAGACAGAATGGGGCAAATTATCACATATAGAGGAGGCAAGGGAAAACTGTTGCAAAGGAGGGGAAGAACAGGAAGGCAAAAGGGAATGGGTTAACCTTACTCTCATTGAATTTGGCTTAGGGAGGGAATGACATACACACTAAATAGGGCATCTCACCCTACAGGAGAGTAGGGGGGAAGGGGATAAGAGGGGGAATGATGGAAAGGATGGCAGGTTGGGGGGAGGGTAGTTAGAAGCACACACTCTTGAAAAGGGACATGGTCAAAGCAGAAGATAAAACAACTGGGGGGCGGAATAGGATGGAGGGAAATATAGTCAGTTTTTCACAATATATCCACTATGGAAATGTTTTGCGTAGCTATACACATGCAGTGTATATTGAATTGCTTATCTTCCAAGTAAGGATGGGTGACGAGGGAAGAAGGAAAAGAATCTGGAATCTAAATTTTAAAATCAAATGTTTAAAAAATATATATTATTATTTTTTTACATGCAACTGGGAAATAAGATATGCAGGCACTAGGGTAAGGAGATCTATCTTGCCCTATAGGAAAGTGGGAGGAGGGATGGGAGAGGATATAGGAGAGAGCAGATTGGGGAAGGGGATATACAGTGGGATTGCTGTTTTGGGGTGGTGGGTAAGGGAAAGACAGGGAAAAAATTTGTAACTCAAAATCTTGTTGAAATGAATGATGTAAACTAAAAATAAGCATAAAATTTAATTTTAAAAATGAATGTTAAAAACGTTTTACATGTAATTGGGAAATAGTGAAATAAGTAAAACATTTCTTAAAAAAAGAAAGACATATCTTACGACTTCAAATAGAGGGATATTCCCACCAAATTGACATTCTAGGTGAAGTTTTCAGAATGTTAAGTAGTTATGTGAGGTATTCTAGAAGTCAATAGACCTCTCTTGTACCTAGTAAATATCACCACCTAGATAGTTCCCATTCTGCCCACCCTGGAATTGATGTCTCTTATTCCTCTACATCTCTGATCAAGAGACAGAGTGTATTTTGGAAAAGGTTTCACAGGAAAGTTTGGCAAGCTCCTACCTGGCTGAAAGAGAATATATTAGAAGTCTCAATAAGGTGACAGATTTTTTTATGGATGTTCTGGGACAATCCCAGATCAGAAAAGCCTGGATAGTTCTGATGAGTGCGAAGGAAACCATCAAGTTACCTCAGGAAAACCATGCCTCCTGTACTGACTGTTTTCAAGGCTATAAAAGAGCAGTTACTCTGAGCATCTGGCAGTTATTTAAGGGGGGAAAGCCTTAGATAAGGAGTCAAGAGACCAAAGTTTTAGATATCTTGGAGTTTACAGGCTACATTTCTTTCTTAAAGATCATGCCTTAAACTACCACTGACAGAAATTCACTGAATAATAACAGGCAAGTTGCTTTCCTTATCTAGATCTCAGTTTCCTTCTTTGTAAAATGAAAGAGTTGGAGAGATAATCTGTAAGGTCTCTTCTGATGTTCCGTATTCTAGAATCCCTTCTAGCTCTGACATTCTATGGTCCTAAGGTACCCTCAATCTCTGCCATTCTCTGATATGAACACAGAGTATTGTTACTGTCTTATTACATTAAGTGGGCCCTGGAGTAGTAGTTGAGACACTAATGGTAGGAAGAAGAGACTGGTACCAAGAATGCCATGTAAAGAGAATGAAATCTCAAACTATCCTGGCCTCAGTTTCACTATCTTTACAATAGACCTAATGCTACTTGTTGAAAATATGTTTTTAGATCCTGGGCAGAAAACCCAGCAGTGTGAAGTACAATTATACATCTAACATAAGGTTACCCTGGTTACAAGGCCCTAGGCTGGAATTACCTTTCCATTTTTCTTTTATTTACTTGGTTTTCAAAATTTGTGCTTTTAAGCAAGAGAAGGGGGTAGTACTTGTATTTGAGGTGTGTGTGTGTGTGTGTATGTGTGTGTGTGTGTGTGTGCATGTGTGTTTTCAATCAATATAATTCAGCTATCTTGTGCCAGATGAGGGAAAATTTCATGAATTCAGCAGTGTTGTCCTTTTTGTGTTTCAAATTGATAACCAGAAAGGGCTTTGATTATCTGTCACTGCATTCAAAATTGGTTGCAGGGATAAATGAATTAATGAATAATTAAGTATTTATGAAATAACTACAACAGGTCAAGCACTATGCTGGGAATTGGAGATTCAAATACAAAAGAGGACCTTTGACCTCAAGTTTACTAGGAGAATACAAGTTCAAATATAAGTATATGATATTTTCAAATGAATATACAAATGTATTTATGTGCAAAATGTTATTGGAGTGGGGTACATAGAACAGACTAGCAGCAGGAGGAATTGGGAAAAGGAGACAGCATTTAATTAAGTATTGAAGGGAACTAAGACTTCCAAGAGGCAAAAGTGAAGGAGGAGAGTATTCCAGATGCGAGAAGTAGCCCTGTAAAAAGGAATGGAGGTGGGAGATGATATGTGTAAGGGGAGTAGGAAGTAGACCTGCATAGAACAAAGAAGATCATCAAGAGCAGTATAATGTATAATCAACCTATAAATATAAGCTCAGGCAAAAATTTGAAGATCATTGTCTAACAAAGGATTTTTACCTTATCCTAGAAGCAATGGGGAGTCACTGAAGCTTCTTGAGTGGAGGATTGGCATGGTCAAAATTGAACTTCAGAAACGTCATTTTGCAAGTTGTGTGGAGGATGGATTACAGAGGGGAAAAACTGGATGCTAAAAGAATTGGGGCCATTTGAATAGTCAAGGTGAGAGGTAGTGACAACTTGGATTGTGGTGGTTGTAAAAGGAACAGAGTGAATGGAACAGATGTAAAGACATGTGAAGTAGATTAGAACTGATAAAACCTGACAAGTGAATGGATTTGTGAGATGAGGGACAGTGAAGAGTCAAAGGCAATGTTGAGGTTGTGAAGGTGGGTGACTGGAAAGATGGTGACACCGTCAACAGAAATAGAAAAGTAAGGAGAAGGGATATGCTTTTGGGAATAATTTCTGTTTACCACATTTTGAATTTGAGATGCTTATAGGACAGCCAGTTAAGATATTAAATAGGCAGCTGGAGGTGAGGGACCAGTGATTGCATGAGAGATGATGTCTGGATATTATCACCTCTGAGTCATCTGAGGAAAGCGAAGATCACAGAGTCATATATTTACACTAGATGTCATCTAAGGGTCCAAGTCCTAATTTTGCTACTCAGGAAACTGAGTCAAAGAAGTTAAATTACTTTACTCAGAGTTACATACCTAGTAAGTGTCAGTGACAGTCTTTGAACCTAGGTATTCACTCCATCCAATACATTATACTGCCCTACATTGGCCTAGAAATTATATACTGGAATCTAGATATAATAATAGCTGCCAGTTTCATATCATTTACAATTTTAAAAGTGTTTTTCTTGCAATAAATGTTGTGGTTGGTTTCTACTTCTAACTGGTTCCATACTCTGTCTCATCTCATCTATTTACCTCTCATAGAAGAGACCACATATACATATACATATACATATACATATACATATATATATATATATATATATATATGCATAGTATGTTTTTTCCTTTTGAAAAATCTTCCTTCAACAAGGCCATAAATAGAGTGGGGCAACTAGGCTTTACTCCAGGGAAACTAAGATCTAAGGGCAAACTTCTTCTTCAACACAGCCCTGCCTATACCTCACATTCCCCCACTGATCCTGGATCACAGTCTCTTAAAACTGCTATAACACAACGGTTCCCACCTATCTGCCTAGTTTTGATTAAGCTGCCATCTACAATGGTAGTGTGATGACAAGAGGATACTCTTTCTATAACCTGGAGTCTAGAAAGAAAATCACTAACCATGCTAAAGCACAGATGCCTGCATCCTCCATGTGCCTCTTGCCCCACTCTGCCTCTTGGGGATTTGGGAAATCTGTGGGTTCGTAGCTGTGCTATGTCTCTCCTCTAACTCAGCTATATCTAATGTCAAGTAGTTTGCACAAAAGCAGTGGACCAATACAACTGAAATCTAACACAGCTTACATGGGATCCCAAAGCTTTTTCTTAGTCCATATGAGATCCTTCCTGATCCTTACTCTGATCCTTCTTCCTATGGTAGCTTCCCCAACAGTCTTAGGGTACCCCCAGGGCCTCTGTCTCTCTCCAACAGTGCTCTCCAACTGGCAAAGAAGACCTTGTGTCTGGGTCCAAGTTCCTTCCATGAGGTCTTCCCATAGCCTACCATTTACCCCAAGCACTGGAGTTGCTAGGTATGTCTTAGCCTATAAATAACAAAAAAAATAGTGGAAAATGCAAGGTCAGAAATAAACTGTAGCTAGAATGATGACTGTCAATTATTTATATTGTGACAAGAACCTTAGAATATATTAGGACATTGAACAGAGAACTTTAGAGCTAAAAGAGAATAGAGCTTGTCTGAGATGGAAGAGACCTTAGAACAGGGGTTCTCAACCATTTTTTGTGTCATGGTCCCCTTTGGCAATCTGATAAAACTTATACAAATCTTCTCAGAATAATGTTTTTAAACACATAAAATTAAATATGTAATATTACAAAGAAAGTCAATTATGTGGAAATAAAATTTATTTCAACAGTTTGTGCACTCAAGGTTAAGAATCCCTTTCTTATTTTTTTCTCTCTCTACCCAGTTAATAGTATTTTATTTTTTCCAATTACATGTAAAGATAGTTTTCAACATTCACTTTCAAAAGATTTTGAGTTTCAAATTGTTTTTCCCCTCCCCAAGATGGCAAGTAATATGATGTAAGTTATACATATGCAACCATATTAAACATATTTCCATATCAGTCATGTTGTGAAAGAAGAATAAGAACCAAAGGGAAAAACCAGGAAAAAGAAAAAAATGAGAAAATAGTAAGCTTTGATCTGCATTCAGATTCCATAGTTCTTTCTCTGGATGTGGATAGCATTTTTCATCATGAGTCTTTTGGAATTGTCTTAGATCATTGTATTGCTGAGAAGAGCTAAGTTTACCAAAGTTGATCATCATACAATATTGCTGTTACTGTGTACAATGTTCTCCTGGTTCTGCTCCCTTCACTCATGTAAGTCTTCCGAGGTTTTTCTGAAATTCACCTGCCCACCATTTCTTATAGCACAATAGTATTCCATTATATTCATATACCACAACTTGTTCAGCTATTCCCCAATTGATGGGCATCCCCCCCAATAAGCATCCCTTTCCAAGAACATAGAATGTGATAATTGGCAAGGACTTTAGAGCAGATAACATACAATGTTAACATTAGAAGAGACTTTAGAATATACAGTGTCAGAACTCAGCACAACTTGAAGAAATTTAGTTTTTCAACTTTCTCTTTTTTACAAAAAAAGGAAACTGAGGATTATAAAAAGTACAACAAATTACCCAATGTCACACATTGAGCCTAGTGTTCTTTCCATGATTTTTTAGTTTTTATCAATTCTGCTAAGAGAGGCCACCATGACATAACCAATAGCCCACAGATTTTCCATCTCTCTCCCCTGCCCCCAAGAGTAGATAACTTCTAGAAGTTGATTAAATTTTCACTTTTATAAGCAAAGCATAGGAAGTAGGGTTGACTACTACAATGACTGACTGTACTTTGTCAAAGGGAGCCTGCCCAAAGACAGGGTATTGACTTTGAGGGCCATTTGCTTTCTTCTCGGTTATCATGTAACCAAGTATAATGGAGAGAACTCTGAATGGGGAATCCAAAAGATCCGCACTGTGTCGGGATTCTAAATTTTATGCAGAGTTTAAAGTCCAAGCCCAAGTGGCAGTTCATGTCAATTATTAGGAGTGTGCTTGTGGACAAGTCATTTTCCTTCTTTGACCTCAGTTTCTTTTTCTGTAATATGAGGTGACTTGATTGTATGATCTCTACATCCCTTTTAGCTCTAACATTATGAACTCAGGTCCCTGCACACCATAATGCTCTATGGTTCTATTAATGCTTCACTAGTATTATTAGGGATTATAGTAGTCATAGCTTGTGCTTTCTATCAGAAAGAACACTTGGATTTGGGACTCCCTCCTTAAGGTACTGATTCCTCTCGAGGGTGTTTTACAGAATTTGCATTGCTCCCTGATTACTGGGCAATGCATCAGGCTTATAAAATGCTGTTATATGTATGAGCAATGGAGGGAAAAAAAATAGAAAATGCTGTTGAAATTGGCAAAATTCCAATGTGGGTAATTACATTCTTTAGGGTGGTGATCTCGCTATACACACAGTCTGAGGAGCATTTGGGGAACATTCTGCACAAAATGTGCTTTAAAAACATGTAAAATATTATTGTTATTATTTTTACATCTGCCAGAGCATTTTAAAAAGCCACCAAGGCACCTCCTTCTGATTGCATGCTCAGTGATCTGTCATCCATCAGCAATCCATTCCCACACCATATATTTGACATTTTCTCTTGAATCACAGTCCAGTAGAATCATAGAATGCTAGAGCTATAAAGGACAAACAGAACATAGAACATAGAATGGCAAAGCTAGAAGGGATCTCAGGATGTTCTACTGATAACATTTTACATTCTGTATGTTGTCATTTTCAATTCTAACATTCTATGGCCTCTTATATTTTAAGTTAAAAAAAAAACAGTTTTATTTATAAGAGAAATGAGACATACATTGAGCCCAATGTGGTATGACTTGGATTTGAAACTTGTTTGAATGTTATATTATGGTGTTATAACAAATGATCATTGAAAAGCCATCCTTTGTACTTCTATTTGACTCCCAATAAAATAGGTAAAGCATTTCTTATCTTTTACAGGTGGGCGTAGAGAGGCTTCACTAATTAATACTTGTAGAGGGCTTGGAGATCCTCAGAAGAAAGGTGACACAAATGTGAAGCCTGCAGTGACAGAGTAATTATTATTATTACTCTTAAAAAGCACAAAGAACTTAAAAGGTCCCCAGGCACCTTTCAAAAAGAGGAAGCAAGGGGCTAACTCCTTGAATAGTCCAGTATTATTTTTGTGCTTTAACATCCTTCTCCTCCCATCCATCTGCACCCTCCACTTCCATTGCCCCCTTTATTCCCTTCTCCTTAAATAGATAATACCTAAAACATCTACTTTATCTCTGTTCAAAGTCCTAAGCCCTTTGCCAGCACAAAAGTGAAAGATCTTGCCTGTTAAAGCTGAATAGAATTCTTAAAAGTGTAGTCAGTCTGTATCAATACAGCCTTAACAAATCAATCAGAGATATGAGTTGGACTATATGCTCATTGAGCACAGTGATTCTAAATCAATTAGTACAGCACCACTGACAGTTGCACAACTTATATTTATATGGTGTTTTGTAGTGTACAAAGCAGTTTCCTGATGACAATCCTGTGAGGTAGGTAATTGTTATCCCAATATTACAGACAAGGAAACAAAATTATAAAGAAATAGCTTTCCCAAGGTCACAGAGTGGTTAAGCTAGAAGTAGTTGCCTCTTCAGGTCCTCCTACTTCTAACCCCAGTGAATTCTCCACTTTACCACATCCTACTTTTTCTTGCTTAATTCAATGTATCCAACATTTATTGAGTATCTACTATAGGCAATACTACTTGATCAGTGTGTTGTTGTTAGAAATATTTTCAATGTGATACTTTTCCGGTGACACTGGTCTCCTGGCTATTCCTGAAACAAGACATTTCCTCAGCTCTGGGCACTTTCTTTGCTCTCTTCCATTCCTGAACTACTTTCTCTTCTCTGTTCCAACAACTAACTTCTCTGGCTTTCTTTAAGGCCCAAGTAAAATCCCCCCTCCTACAGGAAACCTCCAACCCTTCTTTATTCCAGTGCTTTTCCTCATTAATTATTTCCTACTTATCCCATATATAGTTTGCTTGGTATATATTTGTTTGCATTTTGTTTCCCCCATTAGATTGTAAACTCCTTGAGGGTAGAGACTTTCTTTTGCCTCTTTTTGTATCTCTAGTACTTAGCACAGTGCCTGCCACATATAGTAGGCACTTAATAAAATGTTTATTGAATGAATATAGCTTCCTATTTTATGTTAAAGGGGACATTAATTATAATCATTCAGTATAAAATAACAGTACTATGCCCACAGTCCTAGTTTGTTCAACATTTTTATCAGCAAATTGAAGGAAAGCATTGATGGCACGCTTATTAAATTTGCAGGCAAAATGAAGCAGGGGGGAAGTGCTAAAACCTTGGCTGACAGAACTGATATCCAAAGAGATCTTGAAAAGCTCTGCCACTGGCTAGTTTTGTGACCACAAACAAGTCACTTTACCTCTACGGACTTATCATCTATAATACAAGAGACTGGATGGCTCCTAAGATCTAAGTTTCCAACATTCCATGAATGACTGTAATCATTAAAAAAAAATTAATAGGGAGACATTTGAAGTTTTGAACTTAGGTCAAAATTAAAGCAACTGCACAAAGAAAAAAAGGAGGAGATAGGCCATGCATGTGGAAAAGATCTGGGGCTCTTGGAGAACCATGAACAACATCTCTTTTCCTATCCACTCCCCCCACACCCCTAAAAATCTAATACAACCTTGGGCTGCTCTAAAATAATTATTAATAATAATAGCTAACATTTATATAGCATCACTATGTGTCAGACACTGTTAAGCACTTTATTATCTCATTTGACCCTCACAACAAGCCTGCAAAATAGGTGTTATTATTATCCTCATTTTACAGATGGGGAAACTGAGGCAAACAGGTTTAGTAACTTGTGCCAGATTACATTGCTAGTGTCTGAGGCTGAATTTGAGCTCAAATCTTTCTGACTCCAGAGTCTATGCTCTATCCATGTGCTAAGGGTAGGTTGATAAGCCTGTTGATCTCTATTTAGTTAAAATCACTTCAATGAGTATGGGGTTGAGTTCTAGGTGTCACATTTTAGAAGAGATTTTGAAAATTGATCATGACTATAGGAACATTACTGTGATGGTGAGAGAAACAGTGATATGACATATCACATGAGAGCAAGATGAAAGAACTGGGGGATGGTGAGGCAGAGAGGAAAGGAAACTCATGGACCATTCATTCTGTTCTGATGATCTTCTTGGTCCCAGAAGGCAGAATTGGAAATAAGCAATGAAAATTACAGAGAAATAGATTCCACCTGGATATAAAGAAGGAGTTCCTAGTAGTCAGAACTGTTCAGTAATGCAGTTGACTGCCTAATGAGATAATGAACTTCTCATTGCTAGGGGTATTCAAGAAGAATTTGGATGCCTAGTCGTTGGGTAGCTTATAGAAGTCTTGCTTTAGGTGGACATTGGAAAAAAATGATTTTTAATGACCATTGTAGACTGATTTATACTGAACAGCCCAAAAGCAAATTTTGCCAGCATCTTCAGTCCTTCCCTGATATAAAAGGATTCATGTAATTGACCAGCATAAAGTGCTCTCTTGGTCTTTATAGCACACCAACATGACCAAGCTACCCTGGGCTTTTATGGATTAGAGGGAGGGAGACCTAAACTGGGCATAATAAAAACCGCTGCTAAGAACTAGAATAAAGGTGTATCAACAGGGACTAGACCCCAAGGTGAAAGATCAAAGCAATATAAAGACTTTAGTTTGGAAGTTCTTCATTTGGTTGTATCTTTCTAACACTCACCAAATGTGGAGAACATTTTTTTTTCTCTTTTTGAAAAAGAGGGATTTCTAGGGTCTGTCCCTGGGGCACCAGGTTGTACTAATAATTGGGACAGTAGAGCGAACACGGTGTGCCACATACAACCTTCTTTCTTTAGGAAAAGTGACCTAGATCGAGCAAAGAAGGATTAGGGACTAGAGTGGATCCCCCATGCCACCTACTGATTCTCTCTAGAACCCACATTCCTGGCAGCCTGCACCTGGAGGCAAGGTAATGGGATATTTGGTGGTAGAGGGAAAGGGCGTGATTAAATTGCGCCTCTGAGAATCAGGTTAAGGATGTACCCCATCCTATATTTTGAAATAGGGAAAACCAGGAGTCTGGAGTCTGAAGACTTGTGTTCGAGTCAGCATTCTGCCACTTAGTTGTTAGCTAGGCACTTAAGACTCTTTAAGCCTCAGTTTTTCATCTGTTAAAACAAAGACAATAAGGTTAAGAGCTGGAAGGGACCTCACAAATCATTTAGCTGACGTCTTATACGGTTGCTTTCCGTAGCCCGTTTCTACTTCAATCAAAATGGGGAAAAGATTAAGTAATGTTACCTCCCTTATTTACCTCACAGGGTTGTGAGGAAAGGAAGTATAAATCGTAATCCTGAGCCTCAGCTTTTTCCTCTGGAAAATGGGGGTAAAAGTAGCTGTGCAATCTCGAAGATCTTCTAAGAGGAGAGCGCTATATCGGTATGGGCGCTTAATTAGAAGAAAGGTAGGGGGGAAGGGGGAGGGGAATTGCCCCTCCAAAGACAAAGCCACCTTGTCTCCCACTCCCACCTCCGCCCTGGTCTAGGTTAGGAAAGGGAAAGGGAAGGAGAATGGATGGGGGTTGGGGGGAGATGTGCAGCGGATCCCAGCTGTTGAACTCCGAGCGAGGCGGGCATTAAGCCTGATGGAAATGCCGCGTGCGTGCGTGCGCGCGTGTGTGAGAGGGAGAGAGCGAGAGAGCGAGGGAGCGAGGGAGAGAGGGAGAGGGAGAGGGAGAGGGAGAGTGGGAGAGGGAGAGGGAGAGCTCGAGCGCCGGGGGAAGAAGGGCTTCTCTCAGTCAGCGGCTCAGCTCGCTCTGCCGCCACTTGGTGCTAAGGCAATTGAAGTGGCGGCTTGCAAGCGGAGCGGAGCCAGCCCTGCGCGCTGAGGGGCCGCCCGAGGGGCAGCCGCCAAGCCAGGGAGAGGAAGGGAGCAGGGAACCCCCAAATCTATGGTTGGAACTGGGCTTCTTTTTTCGCCAATGCAAAAAGGAATATGCAGTGCATTTTCGCCTTCTTTTGCACCGGTTTTCTAGGGGCGGTAGTAGGTGCCAATTTCCCCAACAACATTCAGATCGGTGAGTGGGAAAGCCTTTGGCTGGGGATGGGGAGGAGGCTGGAAGTCACTTTCTAGGTTTGGGCAGTGGGGGCTGGTGGTCGTTGCTTTGGTGCACGGGTTGTCCTCCGCGCGTGGCCAGGAGCGGCTGGGCTTGCTGCGGACGTGCCACGGGCCCGGGGGGCTGCCCTCGCAGGGAAGGGGTATCTGTTAACCCTCTCTCCAGGAAAGAGTGGGGGGCGGGGGGGCATGGGGAAGTTTGTGCACGCACGCGCGCGGGGACACTCATACACACACACACACACACACACACACACACACACACACACACACACACACACACACACACACACGGCGTGCGCGTGAAATGGTGGAAGCGGCGCTTTGCAAATAGGCTGCGGTTGACAAGGGAATGGTGGGCGTTCAGTTAACCCTAACCTCCCCTCCTCCATTTTAGAAACTAAAGCAAGCTGTGGTGGGCTGAGGGGATGGATAAGACAGCAGCATAGCATTCTCTGGAGAAAGCAAGCAGCCTGAGGCAATGAGGCTCCCTGTCCAATCCTTGCCTCCTCCTCTCTGCCCTCACCCCCACCCCACTATTCAATAATTCATCAGTCTTTTTATTCCTTTGGTTAAATTCTCCACCCCCCCTCCTTGGATTTTACCTTTGCCATCGGAGAATCTACCAATTCCTTGCTTCGAGCCGTCCCCCACCCCCAAACCCCTCTCCCCTTTCTGCCGTCTCTACTGCTCCATTCCATCAAGTAAAAGTGACTCTTGGATTCTTCCGAGATGCAGCATCTTGACTATACTGTCTATCCACCCCCTCCCTGCCTTCGATCTCTCCTGACCGAAACAAAACCTTTCCTCCACCCCCCACCCCCAAGCTGCAGCCTGTCTACTAGGTAGTGAACACGTGCCATCAATCAACCCCTAAAAACCTTCGGTGACGGATGGGGAAGGGGGAGAAGAGGGGTCGAGTCACACATGTGTTAAGCGTGGTGTGAAAGAGGGACCCGGTTCTGTTAACAGCTTCTCGCCTATTTTTTTTTCTCCCTCATCCCACACTCCGCCTTCTCTTCCCATCCCCAAGGGATCCGCCGTGGAAAGTTTCCATTTCCCAGAGTTTGTGGGTCTTTGTGTGTCTGGGGTACACGCTGTTGTGGTGCTGCAACACGAGGGCTCCTTGTCTCCTGGCTCTCTGCCCCCCCCTCCCCCGACCTCCTTCCCCCACTGCACCCCCCACCCTCCCACTGCCCTGATGCCAAGCGAAAAGCTTTAGAGTCGGATCATGGCTGGTCGAACTCCCTTTGTTCCCTTGACACCTGTTACGCTGGAGTTGGGGGAGGGGGTGACGGTGACGGTGGGAAGGGGGGGGGGGCGGCGTTGTGCTCCTGTCTGTGCCTATGTGAGGATTCGTGTAGTCTGTGCGGCAAACTTCTGCGTGTTAACAGGCTCCCTGCTGGCTTCCTCAGCCAGACTCCCAACCATCACCCCACCAGCTCGCTGACAGCACCAGCTCCAGAGAGTTGTCCCCACCCTCTATTTCATTCATTGAAGGGAGGGGGGAGGGGAGGAGGGACGGAAGAGGGAGGGAAGTATTCAGGGTGTGGTCTTCCAGCAGGCTAGTGTCTGGGAGGGGTAGAAGGGAGGAGAACTCTTCATTCCCTCCTTAATATTGAATCTGGAAGAGTTTGTTTTGATATTAAAATGGGGGTACAGGTGTACATACCACTATTTTGTGTATGAGTATGTATATATCTGCATGTCTGAGATTGTAGGCATATGTATATACACATGTAGATAAGTATGTGACTCTCCATATGTATACAAGGCGTCCCAAAGTCTTAGTGCTGTTTGAAGCACAACAGCTTAAAACAGCACTTTCAGGATGCCCTGTGTATCTATTAAGTGTATGCCTACACATTTGTTCCTGTCTGTGCCTGTGTCTGTGTATGCTGGGCTGTGGGTATGTATTACATGCATATACATAAATTAGTTAATAAGCATTTATTAAGTGGTGTGTAATGAAGAGAAAAGAAAGAAAAAAAAATACAGTCCCTACCATCAAAGGATTTACATTCTATTGGGGCAGACGACATTCAAAACATACACTGTGTAAATGGAAAGAAATGGTAAAGGAAAGGTATTCATAGTAGGAGGAGAAGTTGTACATGAGTTTGAATATGCCTGTCTATATGAAAACGTGCCTATCTTTCCAAACAATTGTGTGCGCAAGTTTGTGTGCATTTGTTATAAGCATATATTGTACACTGAGTATTGCATTGCATGTTACATGTAGGTACATGTGAGATTAGTGTATACTATGTGCCTAATTATATGTATATTTGTGTGTGATGTATATATTATATATACATATATGTGCCTACGTGGTATTGTCTACACAAATTATGAACATATATATGACTAGGTTAGTAACAGATATTTGATTCTGTGCATCTATACACACATATGTGTGTGTATTTGTATGTATGTGTATATATATATATATATATATATATATATATATATATATAGGTGTGTGTATATATATATATATATATACACACAAATGGGTCACTTGGGTAGTTTCAGGAAAATGAAGACGTTTCACACCTCCCCTCCTTCCTCTGACTTAAGCCATCATTAGTTACATGAAATAAATAGGCCCAAATGTTTGGGCACTGAAATGTAGAAAGCGTGGTTATATAAAGCAGGACTACAGAACAAGAAATGATGGCTAGTACAGAGTGTTTGAACCCTCATGCTTCTTGGTGGGGGTAGAAAAGTGTGTGTATATGTGGGAGAGAGTGAGAGATGCTTCTGAGCTTCCTGGAATTCATGGATTTTGCCAAAGCTGAGCAGCAAGTGTCAAATCCAGGATTCACTGCAAATTGGACTGGACTATAATGTTGTACAGCTGAGAAAAGGAGACAGCCTGGCATAGGGAAGAGAGCACTGACTAGAGGCTCAGATTTTATTCCTGCCTTTGCATCCTTGGAGAAATTGCTTCCATTCTCTGCACCTTGTTTCCCCCTCTGGACTAGATAACTTCTGAGCCCCCTTCCAGCTCTGACATTTTGTGCTCTCAAGTCCCCTCCAATTCTTACTGAAATTCTATGGTTCAATGATCCTATGAATGGTGTTTAGTCAGTTTCCTGGTACACTGTGGCTACCTTTAAAACCCATATGGTATGTTTTTGTTTTTCCTCATAGGGGGATTATTTCCAAATCAGCAATCCCAGGAACATGCAGCTTTTAGATTCGCATTGTCGCAACTCACAGAGCCCCCGAAACTGCTCCCCCAGATTGATATAGTGAACATCAGCGACAGTTTTGAAATGACGTATAGATGTAAGTAAACATACTGCTTTCTCTCCCTTTTATTGTTGTTGGCTAGTGTCTACCAGAGCACCAAAAGGGCAATGGGGAAGGGTTATTGAAAACAAATCCTAACTAAGCCTTATTCAGAGCAAAATTCCTGGGGTCTTTGTAGTTATTTTGGAGGCTGATATTTGTGAACCCCTCATACAATGGCCTGACTGCCCTTGGGCTGACTGTAAATAATTTGACAGTGGTTGTTCTGTCTCGAGGAATGTAAGTATGATTGTGTTTTAGCCCTGGTACAGCATGATCAGCAATATCCCATGGTGACATAAACATCCCAGGATCACACAAGAAATCTTCAAGTACTTCAGAGGCTTGTGTCTGGAGACTTCCTCTCATCCTGATGGGAAAACAGCCCCCATTTGGGGTAGGCTAAGTGTAAAAGTGTTTCCTCATAATGGCCAGGTGAGACATTATGCCCTCTGTTCCACATCTGATAGAGTTAATATCTTTTTAAGATACTCCATCTACTTATCAAAGCAATTGAGGTGGTAAACAGATTAAAAACAGCAGTATAGGCAAGGAATTTGAGGATAGAATAAATAAGAGCTCATCTAAAGGAAGCAGAAGAAAAAGATGGGTTTCAAGTGCCTGAACTGAGAAAATTAAAAGCTTGGGCAATTAATGTGCATCTAAGTACATTGAATGACATAATGAACAGTATCTTGTATAGTTATGCAAAAAAGGCAAAAGTTCTGCTCAGTAGGCTTCTTATCAACCACATCTGGTTGATGGCACACCTGCAATGAGAAGTTTGAGGATGTGGTTGGACTTCTTTATAGGGTATATAGTGCCCTTCACCTTCCTTTCGTCCTGCTTTTACCATAATGGGTCACATGTAGATATCAGTCAGGTAACTTTGATTTGGTATTACATAGTACTGGATACTGTGTACATAGCACAAACTTGCTCTGAAACTTAAATGAGATGGTGTTTACAAACCTCAAAATGCTACATAAAGCCAGCTATTACATTATTCTTATTAGCCTATACTAATCTTACAAGGTGCTGGTTTGCTCTGTTGGTTCATTTGGCAGAGGACTGGATTGAAATCAGGAGGTTTGGGTTCTATTCCCAGCTCTGCAAATACCTAGGTATATAACCTTGGGCAAATAGCACCATTTCCCCAGTCTCAGTTTCTCCATATGTAAAATGAAAGGGTTGGACTAGATTCTGAAGGTCGCTTCCAACTCTAAATCAACAGTGTTTACCTTTGTATCTCCCCCCGGGCAGAACAGTTGAGCACATGGATTAATCAATGGGTTATTGAATGAAGAAGTGAATGAATGAATAATAATAGGAAGACCAGCATACATGTAGAAAGAGAAATGGACTTTCTTGTGCTATAAGAGTGAGTGAGGGGAGAGTGATCAGGGTTTGCTTTGGGTTTAGATGTTGATTCACTGTGAAAAAATTAAGTGCATACTGTGTTCAGAGCTCTCTGCTTTGTGATAAAGGTGAATATGAAAAGAAGGAAAAAAGAGAGATATAAAGATAAATTATAATAGTCTTGATTCTTGAGGGGCTTAGGATGGGGGAGAAAAGGCATATGTAAAGATGCCTGTAAATCTAAATTACTGGTCTAATGAGAAGGGACTTGGGTTTGGGGCCAAGAGAGCTGAGGATAAGTCCTGGCACATACTTTTTACCAGTATTGTGCCTCTAGGGAAATCATGTTATCTCTCTGAGTCTCATTTGGTCCTATGTAAAATAGGGATTATAACACTTTCATGACTAAATTTATCTAGGAAAGTGTTTTGTAGATTGGCAAACCAGGGTAGTGGAAAGAGCACTAGCCTTGAAAACAGAGAGTAAGGGGTAGAATCCCAGCTGTGCCACCTACTAGCAATGTGAACTGGGAAAGTTAGTATACTTCACTAATTTTATTGACTGCTTTGTAAAATGGAGGTGAGAATTAACCTGTGCCTCACAGAGTTGTTTTGAGAATCACTTGAGACAGTTTGTGTAATGTGCTTTATAAACCATATAGCTTTAACAGTAGCTGCATGAATGTGTTGAATTTCAGCAGAAGCTAGAAAATTATGAGGGGATTATTGTAGAAAGAATTCCTAGCAGGATAATTTTATTGTTCAGTTATAACGTCTGATTCTTTGTGATCCCATTTGGGGTTTTCTTAGCAGAAATGCTGAACTGGTTTGCCATTTCCTTCTCTAGCTCATTTTATAGATGAGGAAACTGAGGCAAACAATGTTAAGCAACTTACCCGTGGCCACACAGCTAGTGTCTGACACCAGCTTTGAACTCAGAAAGATGAGTTTTCCTAACTCCAGACCCAGCACTGTATCTACTGAGCCACCTAGCTGCCTTTAGGCAAGGTGATAACTTTGTTCTATTCTGTCCTGGCCAGACAACATCTGGAGCAGGTATTACCTTTCAGGATGCTGAGTCATATCCAGAGAAAGAGAACTTCTTTCAGATGCCACGCATACCAGCTAAAGGAACTGGGGATATTTAGACTGGAAAAGGAAAGACTGGGTGGGAAGGGGAGAGTTCAGAAATATTTTCAAATGTTCAAAGGATTATCACTGTAAAGGAAGGATGAAAATTGTTGTGTTTGTTCTCAGAAGGTAGAATGAGAAACAATGAGTAGAAGTTTCATGAGGGCAAGTTTCTTCTTGATATAAGGAAAAGCTTCATAACAATTAGATTTAACTCAGAGTGGAAAGGGCCACGTTGGGGGAAGTGAGTTCCTTCTTACTGAAGGTCTTCAAGCAAAGTCTGGGAGGACTATTTGTGGATATTGGAACTGGGATTCCTAGTCAATTATGAATCCAGTCATCTTCAGTTTCAGGTATCTTCTAAGTATGAGATTTTGAAATATAAATTTGACTTGTTACTGTGTAAGAGTTACTACTTGTAACTAGTACATGATGATATAAATATGTGATGTTATTTTTAATCTGATAAATCAGTCAGTAAGTTGTCAATAAACAATTATGAAGTTCTTACTATGTGCCAGGCACTGTGCTAAAAACTGGTGATACAAAGAAAAGAAAGACAATCTCTGCTGCCCAGGAGCTTTCATGCTACCCAATGCTATGATATCGCATGAGAGAACTTGCTTCTTATTAGAGTTAAGGGTTGGTAGACATGGAATGCTTCAAGGAGGATGTATCCTTGAAAGTTCAAAGTGTTGAAGGAAATGGAAAATTTTATCTCCAGAAATCAGCTGTGATTGTGATCTGTGGTTAAAATCTGAGACTGTTTTCAGGCCACCAGTTGCAGGATATTATTTGGGAATTGAGGGTGTGTGAGGAAAATGTGTATATGTGGGGGGGGGATTAAATTGCTTGATTTTTCATAGGAAGTTCTAAGTAAGTTTGAGATGTAGGAAAATTAAGATATGAGAGGGTAACCCTGGGAGTTTACTGAAAGTTGAAAATCTACATAGTTGCAGACCAGATCTAAAATACAGGCAGATGGAGAGAACAGGATGGGTAGGGGTCAAGATGCCTCTATGTCAGGAAATAGATAGTCAAGAGATGCCTTTTAGCATACAATATAAAAATGACAAGAAAGGTTATCTTATCAGTTCAGCCTCTATCTCAGGTATTTTTTTTAAGAAATGAAGAAAAAGAAATAGATCCGGGTGTATTTCTTGTTAATATCCAATGAACCCCAAATGGTTGTCATCTGTGCAATTAAAGCAGTTGTGACATAGGGTAGAAGTCCTAGACTAACCTAGACTCAAGATGCCTGTATTTTACTCCATGTTGTGTTGCTGACTGTATCTTCACTGTCATTTCCACCACCACTGTCCCCTCGTTCCAAGTTTCTTCTTCTGTAAAATAGGAGACAAAATCTGAGAGTTTAAGACTTGGAGGGGACCTCAGTGACTGAGTCTAACCCATACTGGAAAAGGAATCACCATTATAACATACACAACAAACAGTTCTGAAACCTTCGATGGAGGGAGGGCTCATCACATCCATGAATAGGTGTGATTGTTAAGGATAGTTTCTTTATTTAAATCTAAATTAACCTCTTTGTAAACCCCATTGATTATTCCAGATTCTACTCTCTGGGACCAAGCAAAACATATTTAATCTTTCTTCCATACATCAGTCCTTCAAATACTTGAGATATGTTAACCTAGCTAGCTCTCATATGCTGTGATTTAGTGATTTAACAAGACCCTCTCTGGAAGGTAGTAGAGAGCCCTTATACATTCCTAAGCAGGAGAACTTTTTGATGAAAATGTTTCTGAGGTTTTAAGGAGATGATTTTGGCCACAATGTGTAGACTTTATACTCTGGAGAAGTTTATCGTGTTAATTCTTCTATTTTAGCCCTGGTCCGCACTGTAAATGTTTATTGTTGAGTGAATCATTTTCATCTGTGATAATCCAGTTTAGATGTTTTTCGTTGCTAGAATAGTAACAACTTAGATTTTATAATGCTTTGTGTTAAAATACATTATATTTATGAGAATAAAAACTAGCATTTAAGGTTTGCAAAATGCCTTACATATATTATATTATTCTATTTGATCCTCACAACAACCCTTTGAGTAAGAATATTATCCCCATTTTACAGATAAGAAAATTGAGGCTGATTGATAGAGGTTAAACAGCTCCTAAACTTCTGAGACTGTATTCAAATTCAGGTCTTCCTGACTCATAGGATTATAGATTTAGAGATGGAATGAACCTTACAAGCCATCTAGTCTAACACCAACCCCCCCGCCGCCGTTTTACAGATGAGGAAATCAAAGCTTAGAGCAGTTGAGTGATTTATCCAGAATCACACAGACAGTATAAGAGGTGGGATTTAAACCCAGGTTTTTCTGGTACTCTAGTGTGACACCTTGTTGTCTTCTTACAGCAATTGTAGAAGGGAGATAAGGTAGGGGTTATCCTCCAAATTAATACATGGAGAAACTGAGGCAGAAAGAGACTAATTCACTGCTCATAGTCAAATAACTAGTCAGTAGTAGAAACAGATCTTGTACTCGGGCCTCCTCAATCAAAACTCAGCACTCTTTCCATTACACTACAACTGCTTCCCCAACAAGAGCTTGTCTGTCAAGTCATGTGTTGGAAACAGTATGGCACTGAGTGATGAGCCCTGGATTTGAGTCTGGACTCTGCCATTTCCTAGCCCTTCGTTATGGAAGCTGAGAGTGTTGGGACTAGAATAAAAGGACCTTTGTGGTCATTTGGGGGATGGATCATCTAACATTAATACAACTCAATGTGTTAGAATTATTTCACTTTGCTCTCTCTGCACATCTCCCTGTCAACCAGTGTACTCTCTCCTTGCTCCCCCCACCCCACAAAGATGAGCTCAGCGTTTCACTGGAGCATCTCGAACCACATTCTAAGTCTAGCCACCCACACCTAAAGCATGTGGTAACTGGTAATGGATTGTTGTTAGTCATGTCATTGATCAAAAAGAAGCATTACTGCACTGTTTTGACTTTGTAGAATGCTTTAAAAACCTTTCTCCTAGTCTCCCCACAACACCCTTACTGTAATAAGCTAGCTTATTGCTCTCCTTGATAGAACTTGTAATAAGAGTGGGCAATTGGTTGCAAAGAGTTTGAGAGAGCTGTAAGGTAAAGTGGGGTATATGGGAAGAACCCTAGATAGAGAGATAGAATATCTGATTTAAAGTCCTGACTCTGTGTGTAGCCTTGGGCAAGAGAGAAAGTGCTTTTGGACACAGTTTTCTCATATGGTAAATGGGTATAAAAATGCCTGCCCTCCTTACCTCAGAGGGGTATTGTGGGAATTAAGTGAAATAGTGGGGTGTAAAGTGCCATGGAAACACTATAGCAATATGGATTCGCTCTAATTTTTCCCTGGCATGAGGCACAGGGCTCTGAAATTAGTAGATCCCTAATGAAGTCAAAGAATATCAGAGCTTAGTCATATATACATATATATAACATGTATGTATACACACATATATACATATATGCACACATACACACTAATTGTGTATGTATACATTTCAATGTATACACGTAAATATGCTACTCAGGTATATGTGTATATGTGTGTATACACAGCACACACACACATATACCCAAACATACATACACATGTATATACATATATACAGACATATTCCTCAGGTATATGTGTGTGCATACACATGCATACATGCATGTGTGTATACATACATACACACACATACATGAAGAATTATTTCATCTGACATTCTTGACAAGTGGTCATCTGCCCTTTGCAGACACCTGGTGAGGATCCTCCTTCCTGAGATGTAGCCTTACAGTTGTGGGATAGTTCTAACTGCTAAGAAGTTATTTTCTGTAATGATCTGGAATTTGCTTCCTTTAAATGCTTCTAGTGTTGCTCTCTGAAACCAAGCAGAAGTTGAATCTCTCTTCCATGTGACAGCCCTTTGATCACTGGAAGCGATCAACCATGTGCCCTTTATGTTGTCTTTTTTACTGACTGAATAGCCCTAATTTCATCCACTGATCCTCTCATAGCATTTTCTTACCTCCTTTTACTTATCATCATCCTCATTGCCTTGCTCTTGATACTTACCTACTTGTCAGAGTCCTTCCTAAAATGTGATATGAAAGTGAATGCAATATTCCAGGTATGGACTGGCCAGAGCAGACTATAACAGGATTATCACCTCTCTCATTCCTAGGAACTTTATCTGTCTTCACAGCCTAGTAATACATTAACTCTTTTGGTTGCCATTGTACTATCTTGAATAGTATGGAGTTTGTGTTTTACAAATGTTTTTCCAAGCTATTTTTATGCTGTTGTCTATCTTCACCTCCCTCATTCTAGTCTTTTTTACATCTGATTTTCAAACCCCAAAATAGGTCTTTCCACTTAAACCAGTTATATTCATTGTCTGCTGAAATATTTTAAAATACTGATTCTATCATCCAAAGTCTTAACTATCCTTCTCAACTCCATGTCATCTGCAAATAGAAGTATGACAAGGCATGCCATCTAGGGTTTCATCTTTGTCAATGATAAAAATGTTGACTGGTGCAGAAGCAAGGACAGAGCCCCAAGGCTTCGGGACAGGTTACCATTGACCAATTCTTGATTATTCTCAGTCTATTCTTGAGGAATCCATGCTGCTTCTCAGTGATCATTAATTCCCTTTCTTCATTCAAACAAAGAAAACCTTTAATAATATGTTCTAGAATTTTGCCAGGATTCAAAGTCAAACTCACCATTCTATAGTTCACAGGTGCCACATTCTTCCCTTCATCAAAAACTGGAATATTTGCCTGTATCTAATGTTATGACTTATGCCTCCCTCTCCTATATTTCTTGATCTTTCGAAGATCAATAGCAATGGCTCAGCAATTACATTCATCATGACTTTTGATACCCTGAGATATAGATCAACTAGGCATAGTGACTAGAACTAATTGAGATCAACTATGTGAATGAATTTACTCTCCTTGCTTTTCTTGGGTTTCCACTCATGTTAATCATTTTTTTCTTTGCTTCCTAGTGCAAAGATCATTTTCATTGTTATGGAGAAAGCAGAAGAAAACTAAGAATTTTGCTTTCTTTCTGTAGAGTTTCATGCCCCCTTGTCCCCCAGTGAGCTTTCTCTTCTTTGCTCCTGACCTATTCAGTCACTTTCATGTCTTTTTGTTGTGGTGGTGATTGTGGTGGTTATCCTGAGCATTTATTTCAATTCTCAGCCCATTCTTTTCTTTAGCAGCATTGACATACCACATGTTTCTATTTATCCTCCTATGCCTGACCTTTATTCCATCACCTATGCCTATCTTTTCAAAATCAGTTTGACAATCTGCATCAGGGTTTTAGATAAACTTTCCCTTTTCTTCTCCATATTTTTTTTAATTTTCATAATCCCTTTCTCGAGAGATTCTCCTCTTATGCTGACATCCCTTGTAGGCAGTTATCCTGTGGGCGGCCACTTTCTCTTTCTCTGAACCCTTTGAAATCTGCTCACCCAAAGTCTAGAGTGCATATCAGGTTATGCTATCACCTTCCTCACCTTCTCTATCATAGATTTGAAGATAGAGAGTGGGCATATCTCCCCCTACATCTAGCAACCAGTTTCTCCTTTACAGTCAGACTCGGATCTAGAATAAGAAGTCCTCTTTGTTGCTTTCTCTATTTTTTGCCAAAAGAAACTATTAATAAGGCAATTGATTCATGTGTAAGGTGTGCTACTTTTGGCAGAGAGAGTACATTCTAACACATCTGGATAACAAGAGTGAATAAAATTAATAGCAATCATTTATATAACATTTTATAAATATCTCATTTTATCTTCACAACTCTGAGAGATAGGTGCTTTTGTTATCCCCATATTGCAGATGAGAAAAACTGAGTCAGACGCAGGTTAAGTGACATGCCCTGTGTCACAAAGCTAGCAAGTATCTGAGATCATGTTGGATTCAGGTCTTCCTGCCTCTATATCCAGTGCTGTACCCATGGTGTCACCTAGTTGGCATCTTTCAGCGTTAGTATATCATAGCTCCATTTATGATCAGTTTCCATAACTACTTGTCTATTTGTCACTTATTTCCAGGTGATCTCTAGTATGCTCCTATGCTAATATTATTCTCTCTTATTGTTAATCCTCTACTAAGGGTCTTCTGGTTCATCAATTTCCCCTCCTCTGTATATTTTCTTAATATAGAATGCTCTTCTGTGTCTCCACTTACCTATGCTGTTCCTTCAAATTAAGGCTTATACTTATATAGCTGTATTCTGGTTTTGAATCCTACAAAATCTCTTTGATAGCTGTAAGGAGTTAGATTCAACCTTATGATATGATTTCTAGTTCACCTTCTTTATTAACCATACTTTGTATATTTCTGTATAGAAATGTGAAATAATTTTTTTCTGTCTCTGTTCTTGGTTTTTATCTCATCTGAATTACTGTTCTGCTCCACTGATATTCTAATTCAAATGCTGTATCTACTATACGCTGGTATTTGGCTTGGCAGATACAGCTGGATAGTTACCTGCTCCCTCCATTTTCCATTTAAAGCTTTCTTGATCAGATTTGCAAGACCAGGAAAATACATTTTTGCTGACCTTCAAAGGGTGTACTTTTTGCCTGGCCAGAAGCCCATCATTTCTTTATTGTTAGCCATGATCCAGGAGTTTGAGTCTCATTCTCAGACATCATATTCTTAACAAAATCCACCTTTGTTCTTCTTGGTAGCAGTGGCAAAACAGAAACAAACAAAAACACTTCCTGATTCCTTCTGTTTCTTTTCCCTAGGACTTCATAATCTTTAGCAATTTTTTCTAAGCTTCTTGGAGTGGTATTCTTCCCTCCCCCCCCCACTTCGAATCATCAGGAGTTGGTGATGGTCACCAGATTTGAAAAGTCTTGGCACTCTCTCCTTATATCCCTGGAAACAGGATTGTGTAGGAGTAAGAGCTAGCTATGGGGCAGCTAGGTGACATAGTGGATAGAGTGCTTGGACTTGGAGGCAGAAAGGCTTATCTTCCTGAGTTCAAATGTGACTTCAGACACTTACTATCTATGTGACCCTGGGCAAGTCACTTAACCCTGTTTGCCTCTGTTTTTTCATCCATAAAATAAGCTGGAAAAGAAATTGGCAAACCATTCCAGTATCTTTGCCAAGAAAACATCAAATGGGGTCATGGAGAGTTGGATACAACTGAACAAGAGTTGGCTTGAATCAGGAAGACTGAGTTCAAATTCTAGTTCTGTTTCTTACTACCTACACAACCTTAGGTAAGATATTTAACCTCAATGAATCTTAATTTCTTCCTCTGTAAAAGGTGGAGTTTGGATTTTTAAGGTCCTTAAGACTCCTTCCAGCTCTTAACCTATGATCCTTAAAATCCATATCCTGGAGGGACAACATACTTCTCTGTTGTTCATTGAGTACAACAAATGGATGCCTCCTGTACCTAAGAAGGGCCATCCTGTTTAGCCCTTCACTTTAAAAATGAAGAGCTGAGGGCCAGAGGAAATGTGATTTGCTCATGTTTCTATAAACTAATTCTCTGACAGCTCCTGGGTAATCTGTTACTCCCATTGATCTACAGCATACCCCTTGCCTCATTGATTCTTCCTCAAAGGACTGCCTCTACCCCTCCACCAGAAATCCATATTCCTGAAGAAATATTTGTTGAGTTGAGTCAAATTACTTCTAATTCAAGAGTTTTGGCAAGCCAGTGGCAAGGGTTAGACAATATGAACTCTCACTTAAGACTGTATACTAAATTCCTTTTAGCATGTGGCATAATAGTTTAAGGAGCTGGATTTAGATTTGAGAAGACCTGGATTTGAATCCTGCCTCAGATTCCTACTAATTGTGTAATCCCAGAGTAGTCACTTAACAGACTCAGTTTCCTCACTTTTTATTATTAGGGGATAAAAACAGTACCCACCTCCCAAGGACGTCATGAAGATAAAATGAGGTAGTGTGCAGAAAGTGCTTTGTAACCCTCAAAGCACTATGTGAATGTTAGCCATTGTTATTTTTGTTGTTGACGGTGTGAAAAAGCAAATTGCAAACCTTAAAATGCGTTTAAATATCACTCAGTGTTAGTGTTGTGTCAGCACAAGTGAGTCTGGATGGTTCCAAAGGGAAGGTTAGTCAATCCCGCTAATCCTTTGTACACTTTTGATTGGGCCCGGAAGGTGGTGAGCCCTTCAGTTGTCCCTAAATCATCGACCCTTCTCCTTATCGCTGCCTGTGCCTTCAACGATAATAATGACTCTGCATCCCTTTCGTTGGCTTAGGTTCAAAATGCTTTTGACCCACATCTACCCATCCTGCACCTCTATGTTTGATGCAGTGGCTCCAAATGGCATCTCCTTTTCCTCTAGTCCAGTGGTTCTCAACCTTCCTAATGCCATGGGGGCATATCTGCATGTGGGTGGACGTGTCTAGAGATGGATAGAGGAGTGACATCTCGGTTCCTAAGACTGTCGGAAATATGTGTTTTCCAATGGTCTTAGGTGACCCCGTTTGACCCCTGTGAAAGGGTCGTTCAACCCCCAAAGGGGTCATGACCCACAGGTTGAGAACCACTGCTCTAGTCTCTTCCACCTCTATGGGAGCTTTGAGAATCCATTGTGACTGGAAACATTTTTCCCACCACCAGATGCTTTTATATCATCTCCATACCCTACCTCACTTTATAGAACCACAGAGGACATTAAGATGTGTCCCTTGGTCTTACAGTATGCAGGCCTTTTGGGAGTTTGTAAGACAGTTGAATGATACTGAACTTGTGAATATACAGGTATATTAATGGCAGGTTTGAGGGGACTTGAATGCCAGGCTAGGGAGTACAGGCAGCTCTGTGGTATAGTACATTGAGTGATAGATTTGGAGTGAGGAAGACCTGAGTTTACATCTTACCTTAGATACTGTCAGTGTTATTACTTTAAGTAAATCACTTGTGACATTGAGCAGGTTACTTTCCCTTAGTGAGAATCAGTTTTCTCATCTGTAAAATGAAGGACTTGGACTAATCAGGGGTCAGCAAACCAAAGACCAAATCCTGGCCCACTGGCTGCTTTTATATGTCCCCAAAACTAAGAATGATTTTGACATTTTAAAATAAAGTTGTATTTAAATATGTGAAAACGATTATTAACTCAGGCTATGCAAAAACAGATTGCTGGCTAGGGGAAGGGGAAAAAGGAACATATTTTACCAATCCCTCCCATTTTGGAGGGCACATAATCTAGATCTCTTCTGGTTCTAATGTTCTGTGGTGATTGTTATTATTTGGTGGGTTTGTTTTTTATAATGTGAAAAGACATCGTTGGATCATTGCAGTTGATTCCTGTAGTTGGTCATTATTCCCATTTTATAGATGATAAAGACTGAGAGTAGGAGAAGAAAATTTCTCTCTGGATCTGACTATAAGACATAATAGGACCTAGTAACCCTTTCTCTCATCTTTGTGAAAGAAAACTGTTGCTTCGGGGAAACAAGAGTAGCCTAGTTTGAGCATTGGTCCTAGGAAGGGGCATAGGACCATGGATTTCTAGCTGCAATGGTGAAAGAGCTGCCTGGGATATACCAGAGCTTAGAAAGCTTAACACTGCACTAAGACTATTAGGATGCCCTGCTTTATGTCCCCATTTTAAAGATGAGGAAACTAAAACCAAGAGAATTTAACTGACTTACCCAAGTCAAGTCAACAAGGATTTATTAAGCGCATATGTGCCAGGCACTGTGCTAAGCACTAGATCACACAAGTAGTAAATGCCAGAGGAGGGATTTGAACCTCAATCTTCTGTCTTGAAATCTCTCTTGAAATTTCCACTGTATGATACATAGAGCACAGAGCAGAGAAAGTTTTGTTGAATGGAGGAGCCAAGGAATTATCAAAAAAGAGCTTGAAGCTGTCAAAATATAGGAATCCAGATAAATGTCATGCAGATATAGACAGCTCAGAAATCTAGGCAAACACACAAAGCAATGAGCAGTTAGATGCTGGGTGTCAGAAGACCTGAGCTCAAGTTCTAATTCTGACCTCTTGTCGCATGTTGTGGTCCTTGTGACCTTAGGCTAGACATATCACCTCTAAATCTGTTCCTCCAGCTACAAAATGGGAATAATATCTGTAGTATATACCTCATAAGTGTCTTGTGAGGAAAGGATGAATGAATAAGGAGAAAACACCTTGTAAATTGCAAGACATTATTAAAATGTGAGTTGTTATTATCATTTTATGAATCTGATTCAGAAGCATGGTCTAGTTCAGATAATAGATTTTAACGTGTATATACAAATATTCATGTGTATGTGTGTGTGAGAGAGAGAGACAGACAGACAGACAGAAAGACGGAAAAAGAGAGACAGAGAGAGAGACAGACAGACAGAAAGAGACAGAGAGAAAGAGATAGACAGACAGAGAGAGAGATAGACAGATAGACAGAAAGAGAGAGACAGGGAGAGAGAGATAGAGACAGAGAGAGAGACAGACAGACAGACACAGAGAGAGACATAGAGACAGACAGACAGAGAGACAGAAAGAGAGAGACAGACAAAGAGACACATAGAAAGACAGACAGACAGAGAGAGACAGAGACAGACAGATAGAGAGACAGAGACAGAGAGACAGAGAGAGAGACAGACAGAGATAGACAGAAACAGAGAGAGAGACAGACAGAGACAGAGACAGACAGACAGAGAGACAGAAAGAGAGAGACAGAGAGAGAGAGAGGATGAGACAATATGCAGGGAGGGAGAGAATATTTGTAGAGTATGTGTGCATATATACATATAGGCTATCTGTTTATCATGGTTTCAGCACATAGCAGGTTCTTAATAAATGCTTGTCAAATTTAATTGATCATGAGATGATAGATTTATAGCTGAAAGGAACTTTAGAAGCGACTAATTTTAACCTCTTTTTATAGATGAGTAACAGAGAATTTAAGTAACTCATCCAAGGTAATATAGGTAGTAAGGAACAGAATCAACGTTTGAATTCAGTTCTTTAGATTCAAAATTCAGGGCTTTTGCCACTGAACCATGCTGAATTTCTGGGGGCTTGGGGGTTTTTTGGAGGGGGGAAAGTAAGGCAATTGAGTTTAAGTGACTTGCCCAAGGTCACACAGCTACTAAGTGTGTCAAGTGTCTGAGGCCAGATTTGAACTCAGATCCTCCTGACTCCAGGACTGGTACTCAATTCACTGTGCCACCTAACTACCCCTATTCTGCCTTTCTAATTGAGTTAAGAACTGATCACAGCGCCTCACTATATTGACAGATGTAGGGAGATGGAAGCAGCTGGTATAGGGCCAGGTTGGGGTACAGGAAGGTAGTGGTCAGTTCTGATATAATCCCTTTAGAAGTTGGAGTGGGGACAATGATCCCCCAAAAGGTGGCTGAATGATGGAATTACAGGATGTTCAGGGACACAGAATCTAAATTGAAATAAAGAATTTGTTGAGGTCTCTTCCACCTCTGAGATTCTATGGGTGCCCCAACAATCATTTTTGCCCTCCACCATATCCAAGGTAGTACTCCTCCCATTCAACCACTCAAGCTGTACTTGCCAAACTTTAATGGCTGTGGTTTGAGTGTTGGCTGCACACTGGGCAAACCCACACCACCAGATGGTAGATTCTCCTAATTGGTTACATCCTTTATAGTTCTTGGCAAGAATAGCGCCTTAACGCATTTCCAAAATGGGAGTGGGAAAGAGCAGGGAGATGGATCAGATAAGGGAAGACTTTAGCCTTAGCTAAATAGTTACCAAGATAATGAAGGCATAGGTGGCATGTTTACAAAATATGTGAAGGACACAAAATTGGAAGGGATAGCGAATATCTTGGACGACAGAAGTGGGTTGCAAAATTTTTACCAGGCTAGAAAGATGAGCTGAAGCTAATAAGCTGAAATTTAATGGGGATGAATGTAAAGTCCTTCATTTAGGCTCAGAAAATCAACTTTGAAAGTATAGTTGGGGCGGTTGATATTAACATAACTCTGGGATTTTAGTAACTTCAAGTATAACATAGGTCAGTAGAGCGATGTGGCAGACAAAAAAAAGATAAAGGGAAATCATAGTTGTACACTGTCCTCTACCTTGGTCAGGAAACATATAGAGGCTTTATGTTTAGTTCTAGGTACCACATTGTAGGAGGGTTTCAGTAAGTGGGGAGGATGTCAAGTGAAGGACAACCAGGATGGGAAGGAAAATGGAATCTGTTTTATGAAGAAATCAATTGAAAGAACTGGGAACATTTAGAAAAGGCTTAGGGAGCATATCATAGGTATCATCAAATATCTAAAGAACCTTCATGGATAATAAGGGTTAGAAGAAAAGACAGTGGAGGAAAACTATCAGGGAGCAGTTTTAAGCTCCCTGTTTGGAAAAAGTTTAAAGCTTCCTAAAAGCAGAATACGCCACCTCAAGAGACGATGAGTTTGCTATCACTGGGCAGGTGTGGGGCAGGGGAGGGGTGAATGGAGAGAAGAGATAGTCTTGAATCAGAGACTGAGTGGGCACTTGTGAGGCATATTATAGAGGGTAATCCTATTCAGATAGGAATTAGACTAGATGTTCTTTGAAGTGCTTTCCAGTAAATCTGTTGATATCCATGGAGACCAAGAGAAAACTTATATATGTCACATAAGACCAAAGGAAGCAGGAGATTTAATTAATTTGACAATCACTTATTAAGTACCTATTATATGTAAACCCCTATTTGAGGCACTTGTGGAGATGTGAAGATAAATAAAATATATTGGTCTCTGTCCTTATGCATGAATATGCAATGTTGCACAATAAGTATAATGCAGAAAATCAGGCAACAAATATTAAGATTTACCATGTTCCAGACACTATTTTGGATACCAAGGACACAAAGAAAAAGCAAAAATTATTTCTGCCTTAAGGGAGCGTTCATTCTAATGAAAGACAGTATCTATATAAGTGGGTACAAAAAATGTAGCTGGGTTGCTCAGTGGACAGAATGCTGGGTGTGGAGTCAGAAAGACTCCTCTTCCAGAGTTCAAATCCAACCTTAAATACTTTCTAGCTGTGTGACCCTGGGCAAGTCACACTTAAATCCTGTTTGCTCCATTTTCTTCATCTGTAAAATGAGCTGGAGAAGGAAATAGCAAACGTTTCCAGTATCTTTGCCAAGAAAACCCCAGATGGGGTCACAGAGAGTTGGATAAGACTTAAAAACGACTGAACAGTAACATATAGAATAGATGGAAGGTAGCCCTAGAGGTAGGGCATCAGCAGGGAGGTAAATGATGAGGAATAGATAGCAGGAAGGGCCTCCTATAGCAGGCATGTTTGAGTTGAGTTTTGGAGAAAACCAAGATTGTAAGAGGCAGAGATAAGGAAGAAAATCGTGGGAGATAGCCAATACAAAGGCATGAAAACCGGAGATGGAATGTTGTGTGTAAGGAACAAGTGGGCCATCATAGCTGGACCAAAGAGTGCATGGAGGTAGAGAAAGGCAGAATAAGCCCAGACTGTGAAGGACTTTGCATCCCAAAGATTTTATATTCGATGCTAGAGATAATAGGGAGCCAATAGAGGTTATTAAGTATGGAGGTAATATGGTTAGATCTGTGTTTTAGGAAAATCACCTTGACAGCTACATATAGGATAATGGCTGAGAGTGGAGAGACAATTGAGTCAGGGAAACCAATTAGAAGGATAACTGAAGCTAAGATTGCAAGCTTGGGTGACTGGAAGGATGACGATGCCCTCAGAAGGGAAGTGGGTTGGGGGAGGAGGAAATGAAGATGATGATTTCGGTTTTGGATATGCTGAGTTTGAGATGCCTATGCAACATGCAGTTAAATTGTCAAATAGGCAGTTGCTTATTTGGGACCATAGCTCAGGGGGAAAAAAAAACTTAGAACTCCATATATAGATTTTGATATCATCATCTTAGAGACAATAATTGAATGAATAGGAACTGGTGAGATTAACAAATGAGACAGTAAGAAGAAGAGAGGAGAAGAGGGTCCAGGATAGAACCTTGAGTGACTCACGGTTAAAATGTGTAATGTACAAGAAGTTCCAGCAGAGGAGTATGAAGAGGAAAAGTTAGGAGGAGAGTCACGAGAGAACAGTGTTATGAAAACAAAGAGGAGAGAATGGGTTATCGACCATGTCAGGTGCAGCAGAGAAGTCAAGAACAATGAAGTTTGAGAAAAGCCTATTCAATTTGGCGATTAAGAGATAAGCTAACTTTGTTTTTGTTCTTGTCTCTGTTGTTTTATTGAGTTTTTTTATTTTCCCCCAATTACATGTAAAAACAATTTTAACATTTGGTTTTTTTTTCAGACTTCATCAATTCTTTCTCCAGGAATGGACGATATTTTTCATTATGAGTCATTCAGAATTATCTTAGATCATTATATTGTTGAGAATAGCCAAGTCTTTCACACTTGATCATTGTACAATAGTGCTGTTACTGTGTGCAATGTTCTAATTCTGCTCATTTCACTTTGTATCAGTTCATGTAAGTCTTTCCAGGTTTTCCTGAGAGCATTGTGCTTGTCATTTCTTATAACACAATAGTATCCCATCACAGTCATATATATTCCCCAATTGATATGCAGCCCCTTAATTTCCAGTTCTTTGCCATGAAAAAAGAGCTGTTATAAATATTTATGTACATATAGGTCCTTTTCCTTTTTTTTTATCTTTTTGGGATGTAGACCTGGTGGTAATATTGCTGGGTTAAAAGATATTCACAGTTTGATAGCTCTCTGGGAATACTTCCACATTTCTCTCCAGAACAGTTGAATCAGTTCACAACTCCACCAACAGGATCACTGGTAACTTTGGAGGGAGCAATTTCAATTAAATGATGAAGTCAGAAATCAGATTGCAGAGTGTTTAGAAGAAAGTCAGAGGAGGGGAAGTGGAGTTATTAGTTTAGATGGCTTTTTCAGAGGTCTGCTGAGAAGAGGAGGTAAGCTATAACAATAGAGTAGAATAACACCATAAGAAGAGTACAAAGTTCTTTGTGAAATCAGAGGAATCAATCATTTCTCAGTTGAGAGAAGAGTAAAAAAAAAAAATTAATGACGGAGTAGCTACTGAGCCAAATCTTGACAGAGAAGTAGGACATTCCAGGCATGGAGAATTGCATGAGCATGAGAACCCGAGCATGAGAAAGTACAGGGCGCATATATTTTGATTGGAGCATAATTCATGCAGAGGGCAGCCATTTGACTAAGGCCAGAGAGGAGGAGCAGAATGGCATCAGATTGTAGGGGACCCTGAATGCAAAGTTAAAGAATTTTATCTTTTTTCAACAGACAGTGAGAAATTTTTGCAAGAATTCAAGTAGAAGATGAGCATGAGCAAAGCTGTGCATAAGGAAAATAAGTCTGTCAACATGAGCAGGATGTATTAGAAGAAAGAAATTGGTGACACGTAGGCTGGTCAGGAAGTCATTGTAATGGCCAAAGTGTATTGACATTGTAATAACAAGGTGGAAAGTGATGAGAGTCTGTACTAGGTAGTTGGCAGTAGAAGTAGAGAGGAAGGAGAGGTTGGTGCCATGAGTAACTGGCACGGAAGGTGGGTCTAGACAGTAAGAGTTTATGGTTTAAGTACCATAATTCCATAGTTGCAAGCAAAATCTGGAGTCTCAGAAATAAACACAAGCAGAAAAAAACAGTGGTAGTAGACTTGAGCACTGACCAGGGACCCAGGACACCTGAGTTCCAGTCCTGGCACTGTCATTTACTCACTGTATGACCTTGGGCAACTCATTTTACTCCTCTCTGGATCTTAGATTCTCCGTCTATAGAATGAAACGATTGTACTAGAGTGATTTTCAAGGACCCTTTCCAGCTGTGACAATCTATGTTCTATAACTTGGAAAGCCATGTTTTTCCATATCATTTGATAGATGCTGAGACATTAAGCAACATTTCCACTGAGAAGTCTGGCTTCTGTTTAAAGGGACTCTGGCCAAATAAAAAGCTCTTTATCCATTCCACTAATGCTTCTTTGGATTCCTGACTAGAAAACTGTTCCTTGGGCAGGATTTTTTTCATTCAAAATTTATTTTTCAGCCTCTAAGTTTGAGTTCTGGATCTGCTAACTAGATTCTAACTGTGTGGCCTTGAGGCAAGATACTTAATCTCTCCAGGGCTCAGTTTCCTCATTAGTAAAACTTTAGGTTTGTACTAGAGAGTCTCTCAGAGGATCATTGTTTTTTAACTCAATGGCCATTAGAGGCCATGTAGTCCAGTCTGCTTGTATTTGACAGATAAGTCACGGATTTGACCAAGATTACACAGGTAGTTAGTAGCAAAGCAAGGATTCAAACCCGGGTCCATGACTCCAAATCCAGCCTTTTTTCTTCTTAGGTCCATTCTAGTTCTTAATTCATTTTTTATGTGCTGCATCTTTCACTTGGTCCATCTTGCTTAGCTAAGGTTATAAGAATACTTCCTCAGCCTGTCATTCAAAGCTTCCCTTCTTCTGGCCCCATTGTATATATCTATCTAACTTCATCTTCACTATTCCCCTAATAAACCATACATTTTAGGCAGGCAAGTTTCTTCATTGTCTTTAGCAAATTCCCAGTCCGAAATTTTGCTTATATTCCCGACATTTGAAGAAGTAGCATGTTGTGGCCATTCATTCAAAAAGGATTTATTATGCACTTACTATTTGCCTGGCATTGTACTAAGCATGGAGGTTACAGAGAAAAGTAAAGACAGCCTGTGTATGAAAGGATTTTACATTCTAATGTTTGAGATAACATGTAGATAAACAGATACAGGCAGAGTAAGTGAAGAGTAACCTTAGAGGAGAAAGGACTAACAATTGTGGGAACTGGGAAAGGCTACATACAAAAAGTGAGATTTCAGGTGATCCTTGAAAGAAGTCAGAGAAACTAAGAGGTAAAAGGTGGAGGAGAACATTCCAAGAATGGGAGACAGCCAGCTCAGAAAGATCAGGGATAGGAGATGGAAGGCTGTGTAAAAGGAACAACAGATAGACCAGTGAAGCTATATCAGAGGACAGAGCGGACATAGGGGAAAATGCAGTATAAGAAAAATGGAACTATAAGAGAGGGCCATGTTATAAAGAAAGTTTAAATGCCAAACAATTCAAGTCAAGTCAGCAAGTTTTTATTTAATGCCTAATGTATTTCAGGCACTGTGCTAAATGCTGGCAATATAAAAAAGTGGCACAAAAAAAACCCAAAAACCTATCCCTGCCCTCAGAGATCCTAGTCTAGCAGATTGAAACATGCAAACCTGTTCAGTTGTATTTCAGTTGTGTTTGCTCTTTGTGAGTCCATTTGGCAAAGATACCGGACTGTTTGCGATTCCTTTCTCTAGCCCATTTTACAGATGTGAAAACTGAGGTGAATGGGATTGAGTGACTTGCCCAAGGTCACATAGCTAGTAAGTGTCTGAGGCCAGATTTGAATTCAGGAAGAGGAGTCTTTCTGGTTCTGAGCCCAACATTCTAACCTTATCCACTCCACCTCCTAGCTCTGTGTGTATGTGTGTGTGTGTGTGTGTGTGTGTGTGTGTGTGTGTGTATCCTTACCTTGTTGGTTCTCAAGCACTGAATCATCATCATTTCATAGATTATATATACATATACACATATATGCCCATGGATACACATATGTATATGTGTATATATGTGTGTGTATAATTTGTGTAGCAATGAAGATTCAGTGCTTGAGAGCTGAGGTAAGAGTGTAGGTTTGGAGGCTACGTACTCTAGTTTGAATTTTGTCTCTGCTACTTATTACCTGTAGGACCTTGGGAAGTCACTTAATCTGTTTATACCTGTTCCCTCATCTGGAATGTGAGAGGGTTGGACAAGAACTTTCCGATCCCTTACAACTCTTTATTCACGGTCTTCTTTACCTGAATTTTATCCATCCTGGGAGGTTCAGGTCAGATACACCCTCTTCCATAAAACTTTCATGGGCCACCCCAGTTCAAATTGATTTCTTCCTTTCATGAAATCATGCCTCATTTTACTACTTTTAAATAGTAGTGATGGCATCACTGTGGGTATTTCCTCCTCTGATACAAATTTTGTCTCCTCATCACCTATTCTAAGATGAAAAAAAGCTAAAAATGGTCAACCCCTTAATAACAATCCTCTCTAAACTTACCTAAGACAGTCTGTGGATCACAGATACATAGTTCATTACTATACCTATATTTGACATCTTTTTAGCTTGGTAGGTCCTGATAGAACTTTCTTTTCCTGGCATACTTAAACTCTGAGAACTCGGTGTCAGCTCTATACCAAACTGAATGAATGACTAATGGAAGATCTCAGAGTAGGCTCTGTCTTCCTATTGTATGTATAGTCAATTTCTGACAATGTAATCGTTCCAACTTTTTCAACTCTGTGATAATATGATCCTCTAACTGGGAGAAACTACATCCACCATTTCTATAGACGCTAACTGTATGACCTGGACAAGTCACTTGACCTCTGTGTACGTCGATTTCCTCAACCATAAAAAAGCATAATAATAATGTCTACTGCCCAAAGTTATTGTGGGACTCAAATGAGACAATATGTGTAAAGTGCTTTAATTCAGTGCCATGCACATAAAAGGAGCTTAATAAATTCTTCTTTCCTTCTTTCTCCCTCCTTCCTGCTAATATAAAGCTAGCATTTCAGTAGATGCTAACTAAATCATCGAGTGATCTGTTATTGAAATGAAATTGGCCAGGTGTCTCATAGTTAATATCTCAACTTGGTATTCTCGCCCTTCACAAGCTAGTCTGTATTGTTCTGGATCACCAGAAAAGACTATATTGGAATATAAAGTAATATAATTTCTCTTTGCAATTGATAAAATTGTCCCATTCTACAAATCGTATCTCGTGCCTGAAATAGAAAGAAAAAGAAAAGATGACATGAAAATCGAGTGGTGAGAAGATTGTCTCAGACAGAAGATGTAATCCACGAAGGTGCTCTATGGAGCTCTAGCTTTTCATCATTTTTCCTAAAATGTGCCAATCAAAACTGCATACAGTGTTCCCACTGGGGTTTGACTAGGCTAGTGGAATAAAACATCATAACTTTCCTTGTTATGGACACTGAGCTTCTATTAATGCTGCCTAAATATGTATTAGCTTTTGTAGCCGCTAATATCTTTATTTACAACCTGGGATGGAAGCTCCTTGACAGCAGAGATTGTTTCATTCTTCGTATTTGTATCCTTAGTGCCTGGCTTATAGGAGGGGGTTAATAAATGCTTATTGATCCTAACTTTTTTCCATTTCTTCAGGACATAACTGCCTCAATCTTTCCTTTTTTCGCATGCATCTCCATTCCCTCTTTTGTATACCTAAACCTATAACTGCTTTCCTCTGACCAGTCTATCCCATCTAATTCATGTTCCATCTTTTTTCTCTCATTTACATCAAATCCATGTCTACTCTACTTCTCACTTCTCCATTCCCCATACTACATCCTTGTCTAAGCCCTCACTACCAGTCACTAGAACTATCCCAGCTGTCTCCTTAGAGATCTTCCAACACTTCCTGAAAAATATTTCTTGCTTGGTACATTGAACCAATTATAATATCCCCTGTTCATAACCCATTTTACCTGTTGCCTACAGAGTAAAATTCACACTCCTTTGTCTGCATTTGATGCCCTCCAATTTGTCAACAGTTTTTCCAGTGTTATCCTAAACTATATGCCTTGAAACTTTACTCCAGAGAATCTCATGAACTCCTCTCTCCCCCACACTTTATGTTATGTCTATCTTCCCTTTGTGCTTTTGCTCACATTGTGTCATGTACCTAGAGTACATGTACCCTTTTCTTCGTCTGTCAAATTCCTACCCTTTTTAAAAGCCCAATTCTGAAACCACCTACTTATAGGATTATAGCTTTAGAGCTGACAGAGATCTTGAAGTTTGTCGAGTTCAACCCCTTCATTTCAGAGATGAGGAAACTGAGGCCATAATAGATAATTGAAGCAACTTAAATGCTTAATAGTAGGTGGGTTTTGAATTTAATCGGTAGTTTCACAGTGCTTCATATTAAGCTCACTGTTTAAGATTCTCAAGTACTTTTTTCAGATATACTGTTATTTGGTTATAATTCCTTCATTCTGCCCTTGTGATTTTGATTTTTGAACCCAAGTAAAGATTTGACATTTATCTCTTTTAAATTGAGTTTATTGTTCTAGTCCATTTTGGTTTTCTCTTAACATATTCCCACCTTCTCTCTCTCTCTCGCTCTCTCTCTCTCTCTCTCTGTCTCGCTCTCTCGCTCTCTCACTCTCCAATCTAATTGTACTTATACAGAGATATTTTCATGTCATACTTTTGCAAACACAAAACACTTCACTCTCTTCTTATTATTTATCTAAATAGCATGTTAGCTATCCTTCCCAGCTTCCTATCATCTGCAAATTTGACAAGTCTGCTATCTATCCCTTCCAATAAGTCATTGGATAAAATTTTCAGTGGCATGAGACAAAGGAACAAAGGACAACACTCACTGAGCAGCAACCAGAGACTTTCTTCTAGGTAAACATCAATTCATTAATTTACAGTTGTTGGGTTCAATTTATGGGGAAAAGGGGGTGTTTTCACTAAAAAATAAAGTCAGACTTCTAAAGCTAGAAAGAATCTTAGAAGTGATCTAAAAACGAAGGGTCTTGCTCCCAATCACACATTAGTAGCAGAAGCACTTTTACAAAGGCTAAAACCAAAATAGATTTCTGCTCATTCCTCAGTTCCCCATAAAATCCAATTCCCTAGAGAAACTCATTCTCTAAACAGTCCTGTTAATTGATGTTGTATGTCCAGTCACAACTAACTGCATATTTATTTACTTGCCTTTCGCCTCCTCTCTCCCATGGAGTGTGGAAACAGATTTTTTAAGGCAGCTTAGGACAAAAAGGACCTGGAGAACTAAAATAATCCCTTCTGGCAGATTGTGAAAAAAATGAGTAGAAAAATTTCTCTATTTTGAAGGGTGGGAAGGGGGGACAGTAGTTGTGGTACTTGTTTTCATCTAAGAGATGCTTTAGGTCCATTTACTTCCTCACTAAATTATAAAATTCCATCTATAACTGATGCTCTAACAAGGCTGTATTTCCCAACGGCCCATCATCAACAGCACAGATCATGGGATGTCAGGGCTGGGGGGGAGGGGTGTAATTTAGAGCAAAGAGCATAGTCTCTTAGAGCTGGAAGGGGCTTAGGAGAGGCAGCAAGCTGCATTGGATGGGGTATCGGACTTGGAATAAGGAAGATCTGACTCATTTCCAACCTCAGATACTAGCTGTGTGACCCTAAACAAGCCATTTAAACATTTTCTGCCTCAGTTTCCTCTTCTGTAGAATTAGAACATTAGAGTAGTTAACCTATGATGGTCTCTAAGGTCCCTTTCAATTCTAGGTTTGTGATCCTATAAGTCTATGTGAATTTAATTAAATTCAGTGAATATTCATTCAGTCTTTACCATGTTTAAGCTAACCTGCTAAGCACTGTGTATATGAAGATAAAAAGTGAAAGTGTCTATCTCTAAAGAGCTTAACAACTATGGCACTTGGGGCAGGGGGGACTGCAGTAGTACATGTCTTAAGATAAGCAAATAAATTGTAATTTGAGAAAGACAAAAAATATAACAACTGGGGAGATTAGGGAAGTCTTCGTGGAGGAGATGGAACCTAACTTGAGCCTTAGAGGAGAATAAGGAATAAAGAGAATGCGGGGTGGAAAAGAACATGCCAGAGGGGGAAGCTAATGCATTGACACAGGAGATGTGATAGTGATTGGGTGAAACTTTAGGCATGTGAAAGGAAGTGAGGAGAAAAAAGGCTGACAAGGCAAATATAGGTCAGAGACACATTATTGACACTCTAATGACATTTAAGCCAAGCTCAAGGTTTTGTCCTTTTCCCTAGTAACATTGCAGTGTTAGAGCCAGAAGAGATTTTAAAATGTAGAACAATAGAGCTGGGTGGGACTTTAAACATGGAACTGAGAATACTAGAATTGGAGCAGATTTTAGAAACCATCTAGTCTAATCCTTCTTTATTTTAGAGATGTGTAAATTAAGTCCCTGAAAATAAAAGTGATTTGTTTTCTAAGATTATTCAATCAATTCTTGACAAAGCTGGTCTTGAACCAAAGTCCAGATAACTTTGTACATTGGACTGATAGGAATTATTTGGAAGGAGAAAGAGGAAGAGAAGAAGTAAGGTGACTTTGAAGGTAAGGTGGGTAAAGGGGAGTTCCAAAGACAACCTTTGCACTCACTCATATAATCTCCTCTTTTTTCTCCCACCTCATCAAACTAAGAAAACATATGCATCTGCTATCCACAAATGTGTTGAACTCCTCCACTAATGCAGATTTCTGGGAAACTAACACAAGTAGAATAGGAAGGAAGAAAGGAAGGGCATGGAATATCCACTTTCTATAAGCCCACTGATTTATTTTCATGAACCTTTGTGCATGGAGTCATAGCTGACTCACAATGTACCCTGTGGGGTGGGGGAGAGGAGAACTACATTTGGAATCAGAATTTTTGGTTTGCATATCACTATCTACCTAACTCATAAGGAAGATTATAATCCTTCCTTTTATTTGTTTTTACAGTGCTTTATATATTTTAAAGCACTCCCACAACCATTTGGTCCTTACAACAACCCTGTAAAATTAGAAAGTTAAGTATTAATCACTCTAGATCTCAGTTTCTCCATTTATAAAATGAGAGAGTTGGGCTTGATGACTACTAATGTCATAAAAATGATAGAGTCATGTCTCTAGAACTAAATGGGAACACAACTGCCATAAAGTCTGATTGACTTATTTTAGAGATGAGGAAGATAAGATGCAGGGACATTAAGTGATTTGTCCAAGGTCACAGAGGGAGTAATCATCAGAGGTGAGATTTGAACCCAGGTCCTCTGACTCCAAAGCGAATATGTTTTTTTCTAGTATGTAATATCTTTTCCAATTAACCTTCTTTGATTTAAGTAAAAAACACAAAAACAGAACAGATAGATATATGTGGTCGGTAAGTATTGTGCTATTGATGGAAAAATTCTCCACTGAATTAAAACAAATACACACACACACACACACACACACACACACACACACACACACACACACACACACACACACACACACACACACACACACACACACACACCCCTTAGTTTGGAGTTAATATCTGAAATTGAGAAATAGTAGTAAATAGAGACAGCTGGGGTAGGAGAGAGATGTCAGAGGGAGGGGACCAGGCTGTAGGGTCAGGGAGGCCTCTTATTTGCAGCATCCATCAAGGGCCCAGCAGGGGTAACCTTGGTAACCATGAAAGCCATACCAAAGGCAGAAGTGTCCCCACAGATGTGTGTGGTCCTGTCCTACTTCCCCTCCCCCATTATCTCCCCTCCCCCAGAAGCTTAAACCAGCAAAAGACAATCTCTCTCTCTTAATATTCAGCTAGATTTGTTTTCAGTTGCCTGCCAGCTTGAGGCACATCGCAGCTCCCTAGAGCTCAAGAGATAGTTTATTTTCCTATGTGCTGCCTGCTGACTAACTGCTCCACTAATGCTCCCCTAGAGATCTTGCTTCACATCAGTCAGGGGCAACTAAGGTACAATGGCTTCTGGGACAGGACACAACTGGTATACATGTATGCATAGGGTTTCATATATTGTTTCTGGTGACCTCTGGGGGAGTCCAAAAATCTCTTGGCTTTAGGGAAGAAAAATGATTTAATTAGAGTGGAAGAGGGAAGAAAATGGAATTTGACTAAGGTCAGACAGAAGCATAGCTAAATAGGGGTGGCATCACCTGTAGTAGAAGATTCAAATTCATAAAGAAATTATATCTTTATATCATAAATTCATAGAAAGTCAGAGCATGAAGGGACCTTCAAACAGATAACATGCAATATTAGAGCTAAAAGATATCTGTCAGTCACCCTAGGGAGGAAAGGAAGGAAGGAAGGAAAGAAGAAAGGAAGGAAGGAAGGAAAGAAGGAAGGAAGAAAGGAAGGAGGGAAAGAAGGAAGGAAGGATGGAGAGAGAGAGAGGGAGGAAGGGAGGGAGGGAGGAAAGGATGGAGGGAAGAAGAAAAGAAGGAATTATAGATTTTTTTCTTAACAGGAGAAATCTTTGAGGTCATTTTAAGAAGAGGAAACAGTTTAAGAGTGCTGAATTGATTTGTCCTAAATTATACAATGAATTTTTAGTGATGTTGAAAAAAAAAGCAACTGAATCTCCCAGCTCCCAGCCCAGATGGGAGGCTTAACTTGGAATCTAGAAAACTTGGATTTGAATCCCATTTCAGACACTAACCAGCTGTGTGACCCTGGGAATGTGTTTCCTCATCTGTAAAATAGGGTAATAAAAGCCTTTATCTCACAGGGTTGTTGAGAGAATCCTGTAAGTTAATGTATATATAGAAATGGGAAAACTTACATATAAATATGAGTTATTATTATTATTGTGGTTCTCAAAGAATCAAACTTCCCATAATGACTAGTCTTACCCTCCATATTAGAACAACTTTAAATGAGGAACTTTTTCCTCATGTTTTAAGACTAAATCTTTTCTACACTGCATACCTATTATCCCTGCCTTTTCCCATGGAGGCAGGGAGGCAGTGCAGTGAATTGAACTCTTAGTACATTCAGGAAGATCTAATTTCAAATCCAGCCTTGGATACTTATTTGCTGTATGTCCATGGACCAGTCACTTAACTGCTATGTGCCTCAGTTTCCTCATTGATAAAATGGGTATATGGATAAAATAATATGTTTGTAAAGAACTTTGCAAAACTTGAAGTGTTATAGAAATGATGGATATTAGTAGTCTTAGTATTATTATTGCCCCATGACTAAATAGAACAAATTTGATCCCTTGTCCATAGAAATATTTGAATACAATGATCACATTCCCCCTAAGTGTTCTCCTTTCCAGTCTAAACATCTCTCATTTCTTCAGATGAGCCTTAAATGGCCTCTATTCCTCTCTTCATACTGGTTAACCTGATCTGGACACTTTCTACTTTATTGTTATCTCTTCAAAGTTATGGTACCCAGAACTTGACACAGTGTTCCACATGGGTCTAAGGCCAGTGGACAATGGGACCAACACCCACTAAGCTCTGTCCCTCTTCCTGCTTCTTGCATAGCTCCTTCATTGGCTCTTTCAGGGAGAGCACCAGAATTGTAATCCTAGCCCCTGTAGAGCTTAGAATAACACAGTAGAAATGATTTATATCCAAAAGGACAGGCCCTGAGATCCCCTGAAATCCACAGTGGTTTAAGCCTAGTGCATAAGAAGAAAGACTTATTTGGTTCTGATCAAAAGAGATTTGAGGTGGTTACAAAATAGGAGTTAAAGAAAATTAGGACACCATCAAGTCATATTTATCTTGGATCCCTGAAAATGGAAGAGTAGGGGAAAACATTGAGTAGAAGACAGACATGGAGGGGAGGCTAGAAATATCCCTGACACCCAAAGCAGAAATAAGAGTTAATGGATGGTATTAATAACAGTTCACAAATTTATAACAGTTTATATTTTACAAAGTACTTTTCTACATAAGGGGTAACTAGGTGGCACAGTGGTCCTGGAGTTGAGAAGACTTTGGTTCAAAATGGGTCTTAAACACTTACTAACTGTGTGACTCTGGGCAAGTAACCTCCATTTATTTCAGGTTTTTCAACTGTAAAATTGGTCTAATCAGAATACTTTCCTTCCAAGCTTGTTATGAAGATCAAGTGCAATAATACCTGTAAAATGCTCACAGTGCATTGCACATAGTAGGCATTCTATAAATGCTTCTTTCCTTCTTTCCTAACTCTCAGATGAAGGTCATATATCAAGGATCCATGATTTCATGACGTAGGCACTCCTTCCACTAGCGCAGGTTACAACCTCACACACACCCCAGCAGACAGTATTCTTGACTGAAAAGTTTGTCCCTTAGGGACCAGTCCTCTAGTAACGATACTTCCTTCAGTCAACTAGGCTGATGCTCACACAACAGACTAGCCCATTACTAGGTCTGTTCTCAAAGTGTTTCCATATTGATTGGAGCTGCCCAGGTTTGTACTCTACTGGAAAAGTATTTGAGAACCTAGAATTGCATTCATGATATTGAAGAAGCATATAAATGAAAGAAATCTATTTTTAAGAATGTTATTATCTTCATATTAAAAATGACAAGAAACTGATTCTTTTAAAGGTGAAGTAACTTCCTCAAAATTGAACAGTTAGTAAGTATTGGAGGCTGGATGCAAACATAGGTTTTCTCACTATCCAAAACTCATTTTCACCTGCTTAACGTCTCTTGACCTCAGGTTTCCCTGATTTCAAATGAAGGGGGTTGAAGGCAATGTGTTATAATAGAAAGAACAGTATACTGCAAGTCAGGAGACCTGAGATCTTGTCATAGCCTCATTACTTGATAGCTGTGTGACCTTGAAGGCAGAATAGTACAAAGCGAAGGGTGTTTGATTTTGGAGTAGGGGGATCTGATTTCAAAACCCAACTTTATGACTTATTGACTGTGTGGCCTTGGGAAAGCCACTTGACCTACCTAGGCTTCATTTTCTTTTTTTTGTAAAATGCGGGGTTTGGATTAGATGACCTCCAAGGTCCTTTCTGACTTTTAAGTCTCTTGATCCTATGAGCCTAAGTGGCTTTCTCTCTCCGAACCTTAATCCCCGTCTCCTGTAAAATGAAAGGAATTGAAATAGAGAATCTCTTCTACCTTTAAAGCCAATGATTCTATGACTAGATCTATAAGGTCTTTCCAGCTCTGTGAGTGTGACTCTGATTTCTTCTGCTTGGCCTCTGGCCTCTGTGTGGGAAGCCAGTGATGGAGAACAAATGAGATAGTATCATTAAAGCCTGGTAGAAAGCACTCAGGCTGATAAGGGGAACTGAGGTGGAGAATGAGGCCCAGCCTTTGGGGAGAAATGTGTACCAGAATGATGAATGCGTGCAATGAATTGCCTGAGTTCATGATTAGAGGCAGGAGCAGGGCAACTGCTTTGTACCCTGGGGAGTTAATGGTGGAGAAGGGTGGGGGAAGTGACTAGTAGAATGACGTCAGCCTGCCAAAGATGCCAAGGCCCTGAACTTTCTGTTTACTTTGGACAGGCCATCCAAGTCACCTCATCTCCTGCTGGGAGACCAGATGAAGCAGCTATAGCCGCTTGATGGAAATTAAATGCATAGTTAGTGCATTTTATTTAGGTTCATTTCATTCCCGGACTGGCTGGCCTATTTCTGAGGGCTTTTGCGCTGGTGAGATGGCAGGCTGACTCTTATCAGCTATGAGAGCAGCTTCCCCCATTCCCCAGATCTCAGCCTGCCCACACTGCCCTTGGTCCAGAAAGGATGTAGAGCCTCTGAGAGAGAGCTATAAGGCTCTGGGCAGCATAGCACAGGGGCCTGATTGTTGTAGTTCAGAAGTGTGTGCTCCTTTAAATTCAGTTCAGATTGGGAGAAGCCACAAACTCTGGTGATTGTCTCCTCTCTGAGTTCTCACTCTTCTTGGACCCTTCCTTCTCCATATATAGCCCCAGACTTAACTTCCTAACTGCCTTCATCATTAGAGGCTAGATCTGCAGAATCTTAGCCTTTAAAGGGTATATCACAGTTCACATTTAAAGAGTAGGCTATGTACGGCTTATGAAATGCTATCCTCCAAGAACCCTATGAGGAAAGTTGTGTACCCCATTTTACAGCCAAGAAAATCAAGGCTAGCAAGTCATACAGCTGAGACTTAGTTCCAATTAATTATCCTATCTTCTGTCCCAGCCTTTCTCTTGACATCTGTCTCACACTTCTCTTCAACATAAACTTTCTACGTATCCTACCTTACCTTTTGACCATGGACTTGATTCTTTTCTGTTTGGGGTTTTGCTTTGTTTTCATACTTCCAGTTTTACTGATGTATTTTGTTTTTATGTTACAAACATTTACAGATTCTTCACAGTTCATGAGAGATCTCTTGTAAGAAAGGAAAGCAGTTAAGTAATGTTAATCATATAGTGACTTTGTCTTATTGCAACAGTTCAAGTTTGTAGCACCCTCTCACTTCTCCATTTAAAAAAAAATTAACAAATTTATCTTCTCATCCTCCAACTGCTGCCCCACTGAGAAAAGAGAAAAGAAAAAGCACATTTCTTATAACAAATCTATTCTTGTAACAAATAGTCAAGAAAAACAAATTCCTCTAAAAACTGTACACAGAAAACATTTATGTGTCATTCTGTACTCCAAAACCATCACTTCTCTTTGGCATCAGTCCTCTGGAATTGTGAATGGTCATTGTGTTGATCATACTTGTTACAGCTTTCAAAGTTGTTTATTTTTATACTGTTGTCATATAAATTATTTTCTTAGTTGTATTCATTAATTTATAAAATTGTCAATTTTTTAAATTTTTTATAATAATATAGTGTATTTTTTTTCTGTTTCTGCTTACTGCACTCTGTATCAGTTCATATAATCAGCGGTTCCCAACCTGTGGGTCACAACCCCTTTGGGGGTCAAATGGGGTCGCCTAAGACCGTCAGAAAACACATATTTCCGATGGTCTTAGGAACCGAGACACTGCTCCTCTCCATTTCCAGGCGCGTCTGCCCACATGCAGATATGCCTACATATGAGTATTTAAGGGTCACGGCATTAGGAAGATTGAGAACCACTGATGTAAATAAGTTTTGATTGCCATTTCCTGTTTATTACATCACCACAATATCCTATATATCTTTCCATCTCCCTCTCCCAGAGAGCTATCTCACATGACAAACAGTATTTTTTGGAGCAGAAAAAAAAATGTAAGCACAACTGATTGATACATGTGCAATAGAGAACTCCTGTAAATCTCCTGCATCCTTGGAAGAGTAGGTTGGGGAGTCTTCCCATCTCTCTTCATTTGAATTACACTTGATCTTTTAAATTTTGTTAATTTAACTTGTGGGTTTTTGTGTGTAAGTTGCTCATTCCCTTTACGTTGTTGTAGTTACTGGTTTGATTTCTTGGTTCCAAATACTTCATTCTGTTCATATAGATTTCCCCATGTTTCTATGTGGTCATCCCATTTATCATTTCTTACAACACAATAATATTTCCATTACCTTCATTTACCACAGCTGTTTAGCCATTCACCAACTGATGGGCATCTACTTTGTTTCCAATTATTAGCTACAACAAAAAATGCTACTACAAATATTTTAAAGTATTCGGGGACTTTTTTTCTTATCTATGCCTCCCTTGGGGGATAAGTCAGTAATAGAGCCTCTGGTTGAAAGAATGTGGACATTTGAGTCACTTTATTTGCATAATTCCAAATTGAATGGCTAAACTATTTCAGAGTTCAAATAATAATGCGTCTTTTCCCCAACCCTGCTAACATTGACTAGTGTCATTTTTTCCCCCCAATTTGTAGAGTGTGAAGTGAAACTTCGGGGTTGTTTTTATTTTTATTTCTCCTATCATTAGTATTCTGGAACTTTTTTTTCATATGGTTGTGAATATTTTGTAGTTCTTTTGATAACTGTTTGTTCATATCTTTTGACCATTTTTCTATTGGGATATGACACATGTGTATGTATTTACCTATCTAGCTGTCTGTCTGTCTTAGATACCAAATCCTTATCAGAGAAATTTGATAAAAAGATTTTTTTTCTTATTTAACCATTTCCATTCTTATCATAGATGTATTAGTGTTGTCTATGCAGAAACTTTTCAGTTGCAAGTTCCCTCTTTTTCTGTAAGCAGGGAATTACCAGGTTCTGTACATAATCCTTACCCTATCTACCTCTTCACTGTTACCTCTACCAGATTAATCCCTGTCCTTTCTGTACATTTAGAAAGAAGTCTCTTATTGGTCCCTGTGTTGTCACTATGTTGCTGTTGCTGTCCTTGCCTGCTAATTTATTTACTTCTTTATTTCTGTTGTTTGAGGTGTTTGAGAATAAATAATCTTTTCAGTTCTGGTTTTCTTTCTAAAAAAATGTTCCAAACTCTTCTTTATTAATGAACAGTCATTCTTTTGTTCTGTATGGTTGAACTCAAATTTTAAGGACAGGTCACCCTGGGCTGATAAATTCTGAGTGTCATTGCTCTTCAGAACAAACACATTGTTCCATTCCTTCCTCCTTTTTTCTAGCAGATGTGAACAGTCTTGTGTTATTTTAATGTCTTTTCCTATGCATTTGAAAGTCTTTTTTTCCTGGTGTCACACAGAACTTCTTTTTTTATTTGAATTCTTAAATGTAACCAATATATGTCTTTGATTTTGCAGCCTTGCTTTTTGTTTTTGTTTTGTTTTTCTGGAGACAACCTATGAATGCTTTCATTTGGAACTTCATTTTTTATGTATAGAAGTTTCAGGAAGTTTTATTATTTCCTTCATTGTGGTGTCAAGGTTTTTTATATTATTAAATTATTCTGAGACTTCTAATCCTTAGTTAACTCTGTATTTTGCCTTCAAGTCTAGTATGTTTTGCTTCCATGGTGAGCATATTTTCTTGTGTATTTGCTTTCCCAATCAATTTTTCTGCCTTTTATTTCTTTGATGAAGCTTGCCATTTCAGATTCAAGTTTCTCTATTCTGGTCATTATTTTTGCTGTTCAAGATGTAAATTCTACTCTCATAATTATCACTTCTCTTTTAAACTTCTCAGGAATAAGCATGTTGTGGTTTTATGTTCTCCTCAAGTTCAACAGGTTTTTTTTTATCCCATGAAGTGTTGGATAATCTTCCATTATTTTGCAGTATTTACTCATAAATGTGTGAACTCATTTATTAGATCTTGAAACCATATTTCCTTCTGTTGTTGCTATTTTCCTGTTGATTTCTCTACTCACGTTCAAGGTCTTTGAGTTTTCTTCTTCTTGAAATATTTGGTACTTTCAGTCTTTCCTCCCTCTTATTTTTCTTATCTCTCATTTCCTGACTCCCCCTCCTTTCTCATTGTGGTTTCCTTGAGCATGGGACCTCAAAGTATCTCTACCTCCTCCCATACGGAGCAATTGATGTTTTTGCCTGCCTAAGTGATTTTTGAGTGGTCAGATTTGGCTGCATATGGATGCTAAGCTCTTTCCCTGAGTCTTGAATGGAGTATTGAACAGCTCCCCACATCACTGCTGTCCTGTCCTGCTGACCTGTCCCACTCCCTCTATTCCTCAGGTCTCTGCCTCAGCAACAGTTTAGAGGCTACTTTCCCTGATACTGGCAAGTTCAGAGCTTTGCAGCACTAGTGATTCTGGGTTGTAGCCTCCAGCACACTTTTGCTTTTGAAGAGCAGGGGACAAAGGCTGTTGAGCCTGAACAAAATGCAGCCTGGAACTGTAGTCTCCGTGGCACTGGAAAGGAGAGGACAAAAGGGGTACATTAATGGGTCTTGATATAAGCCTGTGTGGTTTCCTTGGCCTCACTAGTACAGCCTCACTGCCAATAAATTGGGAGGTGGAGAAAGGGTGCTGAGTGAGCTCAGGGCTAGTAATGCGAGTTCCTGGATATTTTTAAAATTTCTTTTAGATTCTAGATGTGTTAAATCAAAGAGAAAGCTAATGTTGTTTTATCTTTGGTGCATAATTTCTGTTTTGGTGAAGTATGAGAGATCATAAGGATCAGAAAAAATATCTAGTCTTCCATCTTGTTGTTCACATTACCTAGAACCAGTTAATACAATTTTTCCAGGTCTTTTAAAAATACTATGTTTCCTTATTTCTTCCAGGACAATAATATTCCTTCACATTTATCTACCACAACTAATTTAGCTATTCCTTAGTTGTTGGACATCTTCATAGTTTCTAATATTTTGTCACCATAATAAGAGTTGCTATGAATATTTTTATACAGGTACTTTCTCAGAAGTCTACAATGTTTTCTCTACCTACTTGCATTATACTCACTTTCAAGTCCATGCATAACTCCTACCTCTTCTAGGAAGCTTTCTTTGACTATCCCAGTTCACTCTTCCTGTAGAACACTTAGTATAGTATTATTCATTTAGTACTTAGCATATATTAGTTTGTACCTTTTCATGTTTGCATGTCTTATTATTCCTCAAGGACAGAAACTAATGGGATTACCAAGTCTTGGACATGATTAAAAGCCACAACAAATGCAAGATTCAAACACAGTTCAAATGATTCCAAATCTACCACATCATCATCTACCCTTTTAACAAAGCATGAGAGATACAAGAGAATTTAGAAAAGATCATCTGGTTCAATTCCTTAATTTTACAGAAGAGAAAAGTCATGTTACAGAGAAAGAAAGGAATTGTTCAAGGTCTCATAATGAATGTGTGACATAGCAGGGATTAGAACCTAGGTCTCTTCATGGTGGAATAACCACAGAATTGATGACTCTGGAGTCAGGAGAACCTGGGTGCAGATTCTGTCTCTTATATCTGAGACCATGAGCAAGTGACTTGTCTTCTCTATGCATCAGTTTCCTACTCTGTAAAATGGGGACAAAAATATCTGTAGTACTTACCTCAAGGCTGTTGTGAGTCACAATACGACAATGAATGTTAAGCTGTTTTCCTGGTCATAAAGGAATATATAAAGACCAGTTCTTATATCTTTATAACATGTATGGAAAGGTAGGGGTTGAAAATCTTTGATAGAAGACCCAGGGAAAGATTTGCTGTCTTGAAGCATAGCTCTCTTTGAATAAAGCAAGAACAGACTTTGAGTCTTCAGGGGTATCAGCTACAAAGCCTGAGTGCTTCCAATATTTACTTAACTGGTAAACAACCTATGGGTACATACACCATCTTTTGAAGTCTGCAACTGGACAGTTTGACACAAATGGACACAGTTCTTCCAGATTCAAGCATCATCTGATCCCAAGATCAAAATGAACTTGACCTTTTCCCCCCTAATATCTTTCACTTGAACATCCTGCAAAAGGATTATGTTGCAAAAAGTGTGGTAGAAAGAATCCAGTTTAGAGAATCCCAAGTCACTTTCCATCTCAGAACTCCTGTTTCTTCATATTTAAAGTCAAGTTGACAAGCGCTTCTCAAGTTCCTACTAAATGAAAATCACTATGCTTAACCCCAGGGATACAAAGAAAGGAAAAAAGGTAGTGTTTGCTCTCAAGAGGAACACATTCTAATGGAGGGAGGATATAGAAATTGTAAACAAACAAGGTATATGTGCAGAGTAAATTGTAAATGATCAAAAAAGGTAAGAAGGCACTTGAATTAAGGGAAATTGGGAAAGGCCTCTTCTGGGAGGTGGGATTTAAACTGGGACTTGAAGAAAGCCAGGAAAGCTAGGAGGTGGAGCAATCATATTCAATTCTTATAGAACAAGCATTTCAGTGTGCACAATGGAAAGGGGTAGCTTTATGGGGGTGGGGGGTATGTGGGAGTGGGGATGGAGTTGAAAGGGTGGGAAAAAGGAATGGAATAAAAAATGGGGTTTAGATAACAGCCTAGGTTTCAGAATCACAAGAATGTGGCTGGGTAGGAGTTTATTAATCATTGAAAAATATCATTAATCCTCAGCATAGAGTCCTCTCTATCAGGCAGCACATATTAAGCCTGGGAATGGCATTTCTTCCCTCCCTCCAAAGGCAGGTGCCCTCAGTGAAATGGACTTAAGATTACTAGAGTTGGAATCAGAAGACTTGAGTTAAAATCCCGGCTCAGTTATTTACTCTCTGTGTGGTCTTAGACAAACTGCTAACATGCTTTTGACTTCCATTTTCACATCTCTTAAAGGAAGGGTTGCACCAGTTGATGAAGTCTAAATCATCAAAACCTAGGTGATTGCTTGCACTACCTATTGATCTTCCATTAGGAAAATGCTTCATAAATACTAAAATATTATCAACATACTAATTATTGTCCAGAAGGTATTTTTCTTAAGGATCTAGCTTGGAGTTCAGTTCCCATTGCCTGCCTCCTGAAAATGGAATAGATCTTGGGTCAGATCCCCCCTTCATCTCCCCACTTCATCCAATTTACAGTGAAGGATAAGATGAGAATCTGGCATAGGAAACTATAAAAGATGGTTTATTAAGAGATGACATTGCAGTCTTTTTTGTTCCTCCTCCCTGATGAGTGGGACTCTCTCCTTGTGTAACTACAGGTGTCAGTGGAAAACCATGCCTAGATACCACTTTAGTTTTTTGTTTCTTTGTTTTTTACCTTTCTTTGAAGACAAAGAATTTAGACAATCAAGAAGGTTATTTCTGGAACATGGGCAGACTTTGAAGTTCACTTATTGGGGACAGTTACCCAGTAGCCATGAAATGGCCAGACCTATAGAAATCATGAGATCTTAATACTGAAACAGAAATCTTTAAGAGATCACCCAGTTTGTTTTCTCATATAATTATATACTTAGACCATAACCAGAAAGTACACTTACTCTTCTGGGAATCAGGAGACCTTGGATACCATGCTAAATTGTTATGAAACCTGGGTGAGTTGTTTCCTTACCTAAACCCTTCCATTCCCCCATCTTTGAAGTGAAGGAGTTGGACTAGAAAACTGTCCTTCCAGCTCTAAAATGTAGGACTGTGAATATATTAGCTTATAGTCATTTCTTACCACTAACTTCTATCTCACAAGCCTGCAGATAAATGGATTCCCACAAGGGAATTCTGTTCTTAGAAGGGCATAGTAAGTACAATTTGTGTCTCCTGTCCTCAAGTGCAAGACTGTGAGCAACAGGATATAGACACATTTGCAACATGAGGCAGAGATACATCATTAAACTAGACAGATCAGAAGTTTCTCTAGAAAAAAATGGTTTTATTCAGAGCTCTTTCACAGCATTACTATGCAGGATACTGATCTCTTCTCTCCAGACTTGCTTCCTTGGAAATATCATTCATTCTAGTTGATTCTACTATTACTTCTTGGATAAAGACCGTCAGCAGTACTGACCTTACTCTCCCCCTCCCATTAGTATCCAGATCCTCACCTCCAACTGTCTTCAGTAGATATCCACCTACTTTTTCTGCTCATACCTCAAATTTCACATTTCCTAAATTGAGTTTATTAGCTTTCTGCCTAAACCTACCCCTCTTCCTGAACTCATCCTTTTTTGTTAGTGCCTCCATTCATATCGTCTCCAATATTGGAATCTTGTGATTCTTCTTCTGCCTCACCTTTCATACCCAATTAGATACCAAGTCCTGTTGATTTCACCTCTATCGTATATCTTGAATCTTGGACTCCTCTCAGTCCTGAGGTTAGTACAGTTATCATTACCACTGACCTAATGATTACAATAGGGGCAGTAGGTGGTTCAGTGAATAAAGTGCCAGGAATGGAGTCAGGAAGACTCATCCTCCTGAGTTCAAATCTGGCCTCAGACACTTACTAGCTATATGACTTTGGGCAAGTAACTTAACTTTGTTGGTCTCAGTTTCCTCATCTGTAAAATGAGCTGGACAAGGAAATGCCAAACCACTTCAGTATCTTTGCCAAGAAAACCCCAAATGGGGTCATGAAGAGTTGATTACTGAAAACAACTGAATAATGATTGCAATGAACTTCCTACATCTATTCTTTCCACTTCTAACTTATCCTTCTACTCTAATTGCACAGATTTGGTCTTGTCACTCCATTGCTAAAAACCCTTAAAGGACTCCGAATTTCCTACCCAGTAAAGTTCATAGGATATAGATCTAGAACTGGAAGGGACATTAGAGGTCATCTTGCCCACACTCTCATTTCATAGATGAGAAACTGAGACCTAGAGATTAAGTGATTTAACAAAGTCTTTACTGGCAGTAAACTCACAGTTGTGATTTAATTTGAATTCCTGTGACTTGAAATTCAGCACTTTTTCCTCTGCCCCCTGTTGCCTCAAAGGAGTTCATACATTTTTGATTGTGATTAAGGACCTAGCATGATCTGGTTCCAGCCATCTTTCATCCTGTTCCATTGCAAGGCCTAAATTTTAACTAAACTAGACTTTCCCAGACAAGACATCCTTTCTTCTCTACATCAGTGCTGTCTTATTTTGGTGTCTTTGCTCACATTCTTCCTAATAACTGGAATGCTTACCCCATCTCTGCCCTTTTTTCACCTATTGAAATATCTTCTTCTAGTTTTTTTAGATCCCAGTTCAAATGACATATCTTCCATGAAGACTTCCCTCCAGTGAGGAATGATCTAATCTCAACAGAAACTCCCCTAACATTTTGTATAAGGTAGAAATTTAATAAATTCTGATTGACTTTAAAAAATTCAGTCACTAGACTGAGAGAGTTCTCTTCATAACTTCCTGATAATTTAAAATTTTGAGGGGAGCTTCTGTTGAAAGAGACAATTGCGTGATTCTTATGGTATTGACACTAATTGAATCAATCAGACAAGTCATACAATCAACAAGCAGGCAGTGTGCTAAGAATTGGAGACACAATTGAATTGGCTTCAGTAAGTGTTACATGGTGTCTTTTTTTTTTCCTTTGTGTTTAAATGGCCATGATCTTAAGATTTTCAAAATCTGAACGTCAAAATCCTCAGTCCTTTAAAGGATCAGGATCATGGACAGTATTTTGTTGCCTCCAAGAACATTTCCCTGTCTGAGTCTTTCTTTGTCTCTCCAGTTCACCAATGGGTCTCCTGCTATGCCCCCAAGACAAGCAGCTCTTGACTCATTCTCAACAGTGTGACACTCTTACACTATTTTCACTTACAACCATTTGGGTCCACTCTAAGCATATGGGGTTCAGATAGATGAACAAGAGGAAATGAGGGTCCTGTGTGCCTATTATTACAATAATAATGTCACATTTTTATGATATTTCATGGTTGAAAAATTGCTTTGCTCACAACAGATCAGGAGAGGAATTTTTAGAATGTACTATTCCCATTTTATAAGTGAGGAAACTAAAGATATGAAGATCATGGCAGATAAATTCCTTGCTCCAGGCCCATAACTATTTTTTGGTGGAGAGTTACTCAACATTGTGCAAAAGATCATTGAATTTGGATCAGACCACATCTCACCAGTCAGATTGGCTAAGATGACAAAACAGGAAAATGACAAATGCTGGAGAGGATGTGGAAAAA
>CM053581.1:309049438-309066260 GCA_028627135.1 Pseudochirops cupreus | reverse complement strand
ATTTTTGCACATATGGGACCTTTTCCCACTTCTGTAATCTCTTTGGGATATAATCCCAACAGTGGTATTGCTGGGTCAAAGGGTATGCAAGTATTTATAGCCCTTTGGGCATAGTTCCAGATTGCTCTCCAGAATGGTTGTACCCTTGACTCATTTCTTAAAGAGGTCTATTCACTGAATGGTCGTTACCTCACTCTAAGTGAGTACATGAAAAGACCTCGGCCTAAAAGGACCAGGGTCTCCCATTGCGTCCTGGGCCATCTCCAATCATCCTGATGAATATCTGATCACTGGATCCAGATGGCTCTGGAGGAGAAAGTGGGGCTGGTGACCTTGCACAGCTATCCCTCACTCAAATAAATTTCAATTTCAAGTCATGTCATTATCTCCCTTGATGTCATGGGCCTCTTCAAGAACAAAGGACAAACACAATTCTTACTTAGAACAACAGACTAGTTATTACTGCAAGAACCCTTAGAACACAGAACAAAAAATATCAACCAGATTTTGAGGATCTTAGAGTTAGAAGTGACCTCAAAGGTCATCTACTCTAGAGCGTGTCTGAATAAAAATCCCATCTGTGCCTCTAACAAGGTAGTCTTTCTGTCTTTTTTTGAAAACTTTACTGAAGGAAAACCTCCTACCTCCTGTGACAGCCCATCCTCCTTTTGAACAGCTTGAATTGGAAGTGTTGCCAGTTGGATAGGGTTATGGATAAAGCACTGGACTTAAAGTCAGGAAGACTTGAGTTCAAATTCCATCCCTCATACACTCATCACTTTTGTGACCCTAGATAAGTCACTTAACTTCTCCCAGCCTCAGTTTTCCCATTTGCACAGTGGGGATAAAAATGATATCCACATCACAGGATTGTTATGAGGAGCAAAGGAAAGAAAAAATGTAGAATGTGCTTTACAGATCTTAAACTCTATATAAATGCTAGTTGTTGTTGTTATATTGAACCCAAATTTATCTCTTTGAGTCTTTGACTTGCTTCCCAGCTTCTGAATCTGCCTTGCCCTAGGGTCTTCTCAGATACCTGCCTGGCGATCAAGCCAGGTCAAGGTCCAGTCACCGATCTTCTGGTTTCTGCAGCCTTCATATAATGTTATTTCTCTTCTCTTCAGCCTCTTAGTTTCTTAGATTCCTTCAGTACCCAGCTCAAATCACACCTTATGAAGGAGACAGACTCTCCTGGTCCCTTCGGCTGCTAATGCCTTCTCCTCTGATAGTACCTTCCTTCTACTGTGTATTTATCTTATATATACCTAGTAATTTATATGTCATCTCCACCGTTAGAATGTGAGCTCCTTGAGGGCAATAACTGTTCTTACTTTTTTGTACACCCTTCACTAGCTTATAGTAAATGCTTTTTAACTGACTCATAGTTAGGTTGCTAAGTGGCACAGTGGACAGACCATCAGACCTGGAGTCAGGAACGCTCATCTTCGTGAGTTAAAATTCAGCCTCAAACACTAACTAGCTATGTGACCCTGGGCATGTCACTTAACCCTATTTGTCTCAGTTTCCTCATCTGTAAAATGGGCCAGAGAAGGAGATGTCAAGCTACTCCAGTATCTTTGCCAAGAAAATCTCATATGGGGTCATGAAGGGTTAGACACAACTAAAATGACTGAACAATAACAAATGTGACAGTATTGACCTACCGTCCTTTGGGTCATGCTGAAGAAACTTAGCACCTCTCCCACACAGCAGCACATAAGTAATTAAATAAAGCTACAGTGATGTTCTAACTCTTCTTCACATTAGACATCCCCAGTTTCATCAGCTAATGTTCTTATGGCATGATCTTGAGTCTTTTTGCTGTGAACTATCACAGGCACCTTCCTAGACACACTCCAGAACAGAATGTGGTATTTCATATGGATCTGAATATAAAGAGATGTCCCACTTCTCTAGTCTTGGACGCTACTCCTCATAAGGAAGCCTAAAATAAAATTGGGTTTTTGTTCTAAATTTTTCTTCTTTTGACCTCTCCATCACACTATTGACTTGTATTGAGCTTGAAGTCTACTCAAACCTCTAAAGCAGCGGTTCTCAACCTGTGGGTAACAACCCCTTTGGGGGTCGAACAGGGTCACCTAAGACCATCGAAAAACACATATTTCTGATGGTCTTAGGAACCAAGACACCGCTCCTCTATCCATCTCCAGGTAGGCCCGCCCACATGCAGATACACCCACATACTAGTGTTAAAGGGTCGCAGCATTAGAAAGGTTGAGAACCACTGCTCTAAAGCCTTTTTCAGATGAACTACATCTCCCACTGTTGTATAGTTTTGTTTTGTTTTTTTATTTTGATTTTTTAACCTAAATATAACCATAAGTATAGTGGAAAGAGCTCTGGATCCTCCATCAGAGGACCTGGGTTTGAGTGCTGGGTGTGCACTAACTGGGTAATCTTGGGCAAATTGTTCACTATCTCTGGTTCTTAGCTTCCTCATTGGTTAGGATATAAGAAGTGCTTGAGAGTTCTAAATCTAAGTTTTTAATACTCCACTTTTGTCCCTATGAAATTGTATCTTATTAGATTTGTCCCATATTTTTTTTTCAACATATCAGTCTTTCTTAGATTCTGTCATCCAATAGGTTGGGTATCTATCCCTCCTGACTTTGTGTGATATGCAAATTTGATAAGCCTGCTATCCTTTATTTTATCAAACTTAATGATAAGAAATTTAAGTTGCCCAGCACTCAAAGATAGGTTCCTAGGTCATTCCATTAGAGACCTTAGATATTGAACCATGAGTGATTACTCTTTGAACACAGTTTCCCTCATTAGTATCAACAGAATCAGTTTCATGATTCATATTGTCTACCCAGTTAGCATGAGAGACTGTTGAGTGGTTTGCTAAAATTAAAGAAGGCAGCCAAGGCAGGCAGTCAAAGTCCAGGAGGTCAGAAGCAGAGCTGAGAGTAGTTCTACCTTCTCCATTCCACAAAGTATCATTGTCCCTTCCTACACCAAATCCTTCCAGCAACTATTCTATCCTCTCTTTGATTTTGCTATTTTCTGCACTATAGCTTTTTAAAGAATCTTATACCCCATAGCTTTTCTAACAGACTCAGCTGAAAACATAGCTTGAAAGAGATTAAAGCCTTAGAGGAAACTAAAGTAGAGTAAGGGAAAATTAAGACTTGTCCAAGGCCACTCACTTTTTCCACTAGGACCCTGATCCACTAGCTCTTCATCAAGTCTTCTCTCCCACAAGTTATACTGTTTTCATCATTGCCAAGCATTGAATGACATGTCTGGCTGCTGACATGTTAGTACAATATTGGATTGATTCACCTGGCAACACAACCAAAATAAAGTGGGAGAAGGACTGTCAGGAGAAATCTAGATTCCCTTGGGCCTCCTCCAGAGGCTATTGTCTACTAAATATTCAGGGAAAAATACAAAATCTAGGGATGAATTGGCAGAGGAACATATGAAAACATGTCCTCTGTCTCTGAAGACTGTATTCTTAACTCACTATTAATAAAGTGTATATTTTAATCTATTGTCTCTAAAAGTATGATGTGATTGCATTGTGCCATCTAAACTCCCATTGGTGCTTCTTATGGTCAGTTCCATGTAAATAGGAGGAAGTTGGTTGGCATGTTCAATCTATTCCTATGAAAAAAGAGAATTAACTAGCCGAAGAAGGAAATGAACCTTTGCTTCCTAATCTTCTGAGATCACTGGGCATAAACATCATATCCCTCAGTACAGTGGAAAATGAATTGGATTAGGAGCCAAGAAACTTAGGTTATTCTTCTGCCTTCACTATTTACTTGCCTTGTGACTTTGGGCAGGTCATTTTTCTCTTTCTCTGGGACTCAGTTTCCACTTTTGTAAAATGAGTGAGGGACTTAATGAATTCTAAGTCTTCTTAACATCCATGGAGTTCTATATTCTAAGGTCCATTATAGTTGACTTTTCCTTTTCTTTCTTTCATACTTATTCTGACTTCAATATGAAAACAAGCTTCCATACATGCTAATTATTAGCTAAACTTTCCTGATGAATAGTAGGGATGGCTTAGGTTTTTTGGTACTTGAAGAGATACTGAAAGGATTACCGATAAATGTCCTGCAGGAGAAAAAAGAGAAAAGAAATAATATAGAACCTTTAGCTGATTACTCAGGGGAAGAGAGAAAGAAAAAAAAATGCCCTCAAACCTTAGAAATTCAAGCTGAAAAATTGTTAGGTGTCAGTAAAGAAAGAAAAGTCTAGTGAAGGTAGTAAATGCCTCAGTAGACCTTCCTAATGGCCATTTTAGAAATCTCTCATGTTACATTTCCTTTCATAAAATTCCTCACTAATGTAAGGCGTTGAAGATTTCTTCATTTCTCATTTAGAAATATAGCAACTGGTGAAAAGATAGAAATTAGCCATTTGTCATTTCTCTCAAATAGCTTCAGAAGGCCTGGGGTCGTAACCCCAGCTCTAACACTTCTTAGCCACATAACAATGAACAAGTTGCAACCTCTGAGTCTTCATTTTCCGGTCTATAAAATTGGGGTACTTATACTGCTCTGTCTCCTTAGCATGATTGTTTTTAGTATCTTATAGGATTTTTCTGGCTTCCTTCAAGCCTCAGCTAAAATCCCATCTTCTGTAAGAAGCCTTTCCTGATCTCCCTCAATGCTAGGACCTTACCTCTGTTGATAATTTCCATGGGACCATACACAGATTTTGACTTCAGATGTCATCTAGTCCAAACCCTTCATTTTATAAATAAGAAATGGAGGTCCAGAGAGGTAATTTGACTTGTCCAAGGTGACACACCCATTGCACAGTGGCAGAAATGGGACTTTCTCAAATTAAGTGCAGAACTAGAATTTTAGGTCAAGTCTTCTGATTCCAGAGTCAGTGCTTTGGCTGCTAAAACCCAACTGCTTCAATGTCTTGATCCAAAAGACAACAATGTTTTGGCTAGGGTTGGGTACAGCCTCATTACATAGATTTTACTGATAGACCTTCATTAGTATAGAAGATGCTATCCATAGAGAGCACAAAGCGACAATGGACCCTTTTCACTACTGGGAAATGTATTCCATCATACTGGAGTAGTAGCTTGTTCCCAATCAATGTAAATTGCAGTGAGATTGGTTTTAGGTCTAACCAGGGAAAACCCTGATCACAACAAGAGTTGTCCCCAAATTGGATGGATTGTCTCAGGAAGGTATGGGGGGGTTATCTCTGGAGATTATGAATTGGTGTGACTTGAGTTAGGTGATTTCCCAGGTCCTTTCCAAAGTTTATATTTCATTCTTTTCTGTTCCATTACTTTTCTGTATTTTTAACTCTAAAATTCAGAGATTGGCTAAGTGGGACTGAATTTGACTTCTGCCAACACAAGGCACCCATGTGTTGAGTCTTAATGAATAATAAATGCTTTGTTCATGACCAGTTGAAATTATCAATAGTAGCTCTGAACCCTTTGCCACTACCTTCAATTGACCCCCTTTCAGATCCTTCTAGTCATATTCTTTGTTGGGGAGTCCAAGCCTTAACTTCCCTGTACTTGTCTCTCTGCCTATGCCAGGTATTGTCCATGATATCTTTTATGTGAAAGGTGATTCACAGAAATAAATTGCACTGTGTTTTTGGTTTGTGGCAGCGTGCCTCCACAGTCAGGTCTGTGAGGGGCTTTATAATAGCTTGAGAGCCACAGTGTCAGAACCAGGGACCTCAGCAACTAGGATGCTGATAAATACCAAGAACAAATATCCATGCAGCTGTTGGAATCTCTGGCTAGAGGTAAGGACCAGCCAGCTTACCAGCCTTTTTTTCTCTTTTAAATCAATCAAAAGCTGAATAGAAAAGAGACTACAGGAAGCCAATGGCTCGTTTAAGATAAATCATCCAGGCCTGGTGAGCTCTGTGCATTCACAATGGCCTCATGGTTCTGCTGAAGGGGAGCTTTCAGTGTTTGACCAGGTAGAGAGAAGGAGCAGAGATGGGAAAGTCTCAGAGGGAGGTGAAGGAGTGGGTTAATCGTTGGGAAACCTGAGTTGCCCAGGGCCTGGAACTGCCTCTCTCAGTAGGCCTGACCTCTCTAAACTTACCTCTGATTAGTCTCCTCAGGCTCTCTATGCCACAGTTAAGTTAGATAACTTGCCCTCCCTTGTTCACTTCACTTCCTTCACTTACCTCTAAACCTTTGTTCCTCACAGTATCCACCCCCATTTCCATTTTTGCCTCTTAAAATTCTTCTCACCTTTTGATGGGTTCTACATTCAGGTACAACTTACTCAATCATTTCTTCCATAGGCTTCTTCCTTGTCTTTCTGTTCAACTCACAAGGAGGATCAAAGCTTGTGTACAGTTGAGAGCCCTCTAAGTCACAAGATAATGAAAAAATAATGAGGGGCAAAAAAGCAAATGGTGGATTGTGGATAGTGAAGGAGTAAATCATGACATAAAATAGTATCGTAGATCTCAAGTTGGAAAGGGACTTAGAAAATACCTAGTCCAATGCCCCTCATTTTTTTTTAAACAGGTTAGGAAATGGAGGTCTAGGGAGGTTAAGTGATATGCCCTTACTACACACAGGTAGTAAGCATTTGGGGCAAGCTTTGAACCCTCTGACTAAAGCAAGAACTCTTCCTGCTATACTAAACTGTTTCCCATAAAACAAAGAGTCAAGAGGAAGGAGATATATGGGGATGTGGAAAAAAAAATAAGAGATGCAACATGGCTTAGTGCATAGAGTGTTTCTAGACTTAGAATCTGGCAGATCTGAGATAAAATTCTACCTCAGAGATGTACTAGCTCCATGAACCTGGGGAAATCACTTGATCTATCTCAGCCTTAGTTTCCTAGTCGGTAAAATGGGGGAAATAATAGCACCAACTTCATAAGACTGTTATGATAATCAAATGAAATGACAATTTCCTCATCTGTAAAATAAATAAGGTTAGATCCAATCACCTCTGATGTCCCTTTTGGCTCTAAAACTGCTATCTTGTGAGGCTAGCACTCTTGAAAGCCTAAAAATGCTACATCCGTGTTAGCTACTATCATTAATAAGTTAGCAAACAAACAGGAACTATGGCCTGTGGTCAAAGGGATCAAGAAAAAAGATTTTTAATCAGACAATGTGTGAAATGCTATCATGATGAAGAAGAATTAACTTTGTTTTCCTTGAATCCAGAGAATAAAACTAGGAAAACTGGGGAAAGCTTACAAAGTGGAATATATTGGCTTGAATTAAAGAATTTCCAAAGAATTAGAGCTACCAATAAAGGAAAAGACTACCAAGGAGAGCCTTGTGTTCCCACTTACTTGAGGTATTAATAAAGGCTGCCAGACAACTTGTTATGGATGTTATAGAGGAGATTCCCTGCTGCCTTTCGATGGTACTGTCCAATAGGGATCACTTGTTCAGACTCACTTGTCTAGACAAGAGACAGAGGTGTAGACATTCCGTGTAGATCAAGAGACTCCTGTTTTCAAAATGTAGAAGATCAAGGCCATAGTAGCAGAAAAGGTAAAAGACTTTGTATATACCAAATCATTAGCTCCAGACTGTACCTAGAACAGAGCTGTATCCTCTTTGTGGAGTTGGGATTTTGTACAGCTCTAGTGTGGAGGACCTATACTTATCTATTAGGAAAAAAGGCACTGTTGTATAGTCAAAAGATTGAAGTCAGGAATCCTATGAAAAAAAATCCTGGCTCCACCACATCCTAGCTTTGTGACCTTGGATGAGTCACTTTTTTCACTTAGGCCTCGGTTTCTTAATTTTTTAAATGTAGATCATTCATTCCTGTTCTTACTGCCTCCCAAGGCTTACTGCCTCCCCAAATCACTTCATAGATGATAAAATGGTTAGTTATTAAATTTTGAGCACTTAGTAAACCTCCCTTGACCTCAGCCCACACCTTACATGAGATAACAGATATGTCTATCCATTATCAATTCTTATGGAGCTCATTATTCTATATGTTTGTCCCGTGCCACCATGCTATTCTACTCAAATGCTAGTTCTGTCATGGGCATTTCTGCTTGACCAGAAGAACCAAGTCAAGGTACTTGATTTCTGGACAGTAGCTTTTAATTTTCTAAGTAGCTATTGACCACTCAATAGGGCCATTATAGGAGAAGGGATTGGGCCCTCACTGTGAAGGACCTAGTAACAATAGAAGCTTTCTTACTGTGTTATCAGAAGGAAGCCTAACAGGTCCCCATTTCTTCCATGTAATCATAGAGTATTAGAGCTGGAAGACACTATAGAAAGCAGAATGTCAGAACTAGAGGAGACCTTAGCAAAGAGCTAATTCAACTTTTCCCTCATTTAATAGCTGTGCAGATTGAGGCCCAGAGAAGGCAAGTCTTTTTTCCAAGGGCACAGACTTAGTGAGAGTCAGCTTTGGTTTTCCATCATCACATAATCACTAGAAAAAAGCATCAAATTTTCAAGCTTTTAGATATGGAATTGATTTAGAGCTCAATTCTTGCTTCACTAAAAGAAAAGTTGGGTCATGGAGGTGGGGGTACACAGAGAGAGAAGCACTGAGGAAGGGAACTGTCAAGATGGACTAGCTCAGCAAGTATAAAAGGCATCCCCACAGGGGATGGTCTGGCACCAGCCAGTAAGAGTTAGCAAACGCCCACTCCAGTGGCATCTGGGTGAAGCCATCACTCTGCTGAGAGCTGGGGTCCTATGTGCAGCTGGGGCCAGTGCCTGGAGAAATCAGTTGAGCACATGGAAATGGACACTTGAAGACCTTATAGCTGGAAGCAAAGAGGCGCAGGGGGAGCTGGGAGAAGTCAAATCAAAAGAGAATTCAGAAGCTATGAGGTAGAGTTCAAGTTTGGGGAGACGCAGCACCATCCATGCCTAGATGGATATTATAAGAGAGCCAAGTACAATTCAGTCCCCTTACTGGTAACTTCATCTGACACTGCTCCTGCTGTCTCAAATCAAAATTAGGTCTAGGGTCTTGGTGGAGAAGACCTTCCATCCTGACAATGTGGCTTCAGCAGCCAGATAAAATCCCTGACAATAATGCAGTTTAATTTAAGTTAAATTAAACATTTATCAAGAATCTACTATATGTGGAACCCTGTGCTAGCGACTGGGAGGAGGGGTACATAGATGAAAAACAACTCACCAGAACAACATGTATATTGTCTGAATTGATGTGTGGTTGGTTTTGTTGAGTTGCTCATCCTACTGGGAGGAGGAGTGTGGGGAGATATATTTGGAAACAAAGGGAAGTTTTTCAAAAGGCCATAAAAATGAAGGGGGTGGGTACAATAATGTATACCTCCCCTGCAGAAAGCATAGTGTAAGATAAGGAATGCTCATGAGTAATGTAATACCTTGCAGAATTTGATAAGGACACAGTGCCTGGCATATACTAAGTGACCAATTAATGTGGTTAATTGACAAAGGAGACATTAAGGCAAAGTGCTGTGAGAAGTTTGAGGAGGGAGAGTTTCTAGCTGGATGGGGCTAGGCAAGACTTCATTCAGTGAGGCCTCCATTGAAAAGAGGGAGGCATTTCAACAGGTGAAAGTGGAGTAAAAAGTCCATCCCAGAAGTGCAAAGGTATAGGAAAGGGCACAGGAGAATAGAGGAGACGGAGAGTCTTCTGGTTTGTCTGGAATGTTGAATAAATGATAACATACTCCATGTGTATTTTTGTGTCTATGTGTTTGTATGTATGTATGCATATGTGTATGCATATATGTACATATATTCATTCATTTATTTATTTATCTCTCTGTGTCTGTGCTGTCTGTCCCATTAGAATGTATGCCACTTGAGGACACTGCTTTTGCCTTTCATTGTATCCCCAATGCTCAGCACCGTGCCTCCATAGTAGTAAAAATAAGCACTTAATAAATGCTTGTGGGTTATTAATTGAGTGACAATGCGATAGGGCTGAAAATAAGTATCTTAGAACCAAATTATAGAGGGCTGCGAATGCCAACATCAGGAATTCCTATTTTTTTTAATAAGAGGGAACCACTGAAAGTCTTTGAGCAAAATAGTGACATTTAGCAATTAATAATAATAGGAGCTAACATATAGTGCTCACTATGTGTCAGGCATTGGGCTAAGCACTTTGCAATTATGATCTCATTTTGATCCTTTCATTTGGTCTTTTGATCCTCATCTTGGGAGATAGGTCCTGTTATTATCCCAGTTGTATAGATGAAGAAATTAATACAAACAGAGGTTAAATGACTTGACTAGGGTCAGTATGTGAGGCCAAATTTGAATTCAGTTCTTTCTGACTCCAGGCAGGACACTGCATCCACTGTGCCACCTAGCTGCCTCACTTCAACAAGGTTTTAAGTTCTTATGACATGTCAGATGGGTGGCATGTTCTGGGAGTTGAAGATACAAAGATAACAGTCTTTGCCCTCAAGGAATTTACATTCTGTTGAGAAAGCAACATGTACATAAATATACACACACAAATAGACACATACACACACATATATATCTCCCAACTCCATATATAAATATATACATATATAAGCTGTATGAATATATATACATGTATATACATACACACACATACAAAGTAATAAAGTCATTTGGGGGTGGAAAGCCTTATCAACTGGGAAATCAAGAAAAGCTACATAGTAGGAGGTAGACCTTGCACTAAATTTTGAAGAAAGCAAAGAATAAGGGGAGAAGTTGGGTGGACATTCCAGGAGCAGGGGACAACTGGTATAAAAGAACAGAGGCAGAACCTATCTGCAGCCTTTGACACTGTCAATTCATTCTCTTCTTGATATTCTCTTTTTTCTAGAATTTTGCAACACTGCTCTCTCCTGGGTCTCTTCCTACCTGTCTGACCATGCCTTTTCAATCTCCTTGGTTGGTTCTTCATCTGGGTCATACCCAGTAACTGTGGGTGCCCCCCAAGGCTCAGTCTTTGGTCCTCTTCTCTTTTCCTTCTATACTGTTTTGTTTGATGATCTCATCAGTTTCCATGAATCTGATGATCATTTCTACACTTATAATTCTCAAATCTACTTCTAACTTCTCTCCTCAAATCTAACTTCATATCTCCAGCTGCCCACTGGATTTCTCTAACTGGTTGCCCTATAGACACCTTAAGCTCAACATGTTCAATAATGAGCTCATAACCTTTTCCCCAAAACTCTCTCCTCTTTCTAACTTATTTCTCTTGAGAGAATAGCCATTTCCCCAGTCATCCATGCTCACAGCCTAGAGGTCATCCTCTCCTCCTTCCTCTTTCTCATTCCACATATTCAATATACTGCTAAGTCCTATTGTTTCTACTTTAGCAAAATTTCTCATATCCCCACTTCTCTCCTCTGACATAGCCACCATCTTGATGTATTTCATGCCTGAATTTAAAAACCCTGCTGTTTGGTCTCCCTATCTCCAATTTCTCCTCACTCCAATCCATCCTCCACTTAGCTGTCATATTGCTCTTCGTAAAGCACAGATCTGACCATGTCACTCACTTGCTTAATAAACCCTAGGGACTCCCTATTACCTGCAGGACCAAATTCTATTTGACTTTTAAAGACTTTTACAATCTGGCCCCTTCCTCCCTTTCTGTCCTTCTTATTGCCTTCCATGTATTCCATAATCCAGAGATACTGATCTTGTTCTTCTCACAACATGCTCCATCTCCCAATTCCATACAGTTTACTTGTTATTTCCCATTCCTAGAATTCTCTCCAATATTTCCTCTACCTCCTAGCTTCTCTGATTTCCTTAAATATTCATTTTCAATTCCATCTCGTATTAAAAAAAAACTCACACCTCTCCCAGTCTATATTCCCAAACTTCCCTCTTTGGATTATCCCCAGTTTATCCTATATATGTCATATTTGTATATAGTTGTTTAAATGTGATCACCTCTTGTGAATTCCAAGAAAACAAGAACTGTTTTTTTTGTCTTTCTTTGTATCTTCAGAGCTTAGCACAGTGCCTGGAACATAATAGATTCTTAAGTGCTTATTGAGTGGAGAACAAAGGATCATAAGCCTAGAAAGGTCTTTCTAGGTTATCTAGTTGAGCCCATTCACTTGTAAGGAAATTGAGGTCTGTAGTGATTCTGACTTGACCAAGTAATACATTAAGTAACAGAGCTGGAATTTGAACTCATTTCCAATGACTCCAAGTTCAGCATTCTTAAAATGTCATGAGAAATAGCAAATAAGTTAGTTTTGCTGGAACATGATAGGGTGGGGGGTGGGGTTGGGAATAGTATGAAATCAACCTGGAAAATAAGTTAAAACCATAATGTGAAGGGCTTTTAGGGCCCTTTTAGATTGTGTTTTATCTGAAAGGAATAGGGAACCATTAAAAGTTTTGAAACAGGGGGTTGTTATGGTCAGAACTATGTTCTAGGAATGTCACTTCAGCAAATGTGGAGGATGGATTGAAGAGGCAAGATAATGGAGAGAGAACAGCTTAGGATCTTTTACAATCATCCATACAACAAGGGGTGAGATCCTGGGCTAGAGTAGTGGATTGGAAAAGGACATAATGTATGTGAGGAAATATTGTGGAGGTAGAATCAATAGGACGTAGTGAATGATGTGGTGTGAGGGAAGAGTTGAAGAGCTTAGATTTCCAACAGGCTTGACTTGAAGTAGGGTAGTACCATAATAATAAATAGATCTTTCAGTTACTTGTCAGCATGAGTGCTTTTGGATGGGCTCCTTGTTTTCCTTGCCACCTCTATCAATCCAGATAGACAAATAGAAGAATAACCCAAGACTTTTTCAACATCGGGTAGAGGAGAATTATCATAGCCAGATTCCATGGAGTTCAGTAACAGTTCTAATGCTATTTGTTTACTATTCGTAATGCCCTAGAAGAAGAGACCAGTTGCACACAAATTATATCCATGAATGACACCAAACTGGGCCAGATTGCAAGTACCATGGAGGATAACTAAAGGAATTCAGCTAACCAGAAAAATTTAGAGAAATCAGTGAATAACCATAAGGAAAGATTTAATTTAGATAAAACAGAGTCAATACCTATAGGGAGTACTAAGTACTAATGATAGTATTGATGTGCCAAGAACCATGATAACTATTGGTCAGTAAACATTTATTAAATACTTACTATGTTACAGGTACAGTGAGACTCAGTTTTCTCCTTTGTAGAATGAAAAGAAGGACTAGACTGTTATTTCAAATCTCTTCCAATTCTGATGTTCTATATATTAACATGTTTTAAGATTAATTTGTTTTTTGTTAATGCTGTACAATCAATTCCAATTAATTTGGAGCCCCTCTCATCTCTAAAACATTGTGTTTCTTCCTCATTTGTCTTCCTCTTTCTTTCCGGTTTCTCCTTTCTCCAATCCATCCTCCACACAGATTTTCAATTGATATTCCTAAAACAGAGATCTGACCATATCACTTCCTTACACAGAAATCTTGTATGTCTCCCTAGTAGATCTAGGGTAAATTACAGTATCCTCAGTCTGTCTTTTAAGGGATTTCACAATATGACTTCAATCTACCTTTACAAGCTTATTTCCTATCACTTTTCTTCATAATTTCACCTCAAGTTTTAAGGCAACAGCAAGACAAACCACCAGCAATGTTCTTCCTGTTGCCTTTCCTTCATCTCATCCTTTAGCCTTAGGTGATCCAGACCCCATCAGGACTTTCAGTTGGGAAGAGGGACTTGAACTATTCTCTCTACCTAATTGAGATGAGAATCAAAAATTCTTATCTTTCTGGTGAAATAGAGGACTACCAGGCATTATCATCTGCCTTACTAATGTGTCCTATGGTCCTCTAGGCGTTATCATCTGCCCCTATGCCCTCAACACCCATGGGCATTGTCATTTAACATATTGATGTACCCCCAAGGACTCCTGGATCTTGTCTTTTGACTCATCCTTGAACCCTTGGGAATTCCAAGCCTTCCATCCCTTTATATGCTGTTTCCCCAATTAGAATGTGAGATCCTTAAGAGTAGGGACAGTTTCACTAATTTTCTCTATGTATCCCCATAATGTAGCACATAAGTAAGTGCTTTTTATTATTATTAATGGCTTTTTATTAATTCACTCATTCACTCATGTGTGCTCTCTCCTTATCAAACCAACCTAATAATTGTGTCTGTATAACATTCCACCTCCCATTCCCTTATCTTTACCCTGGTTCTTCTGAATGCGTGGCATGAACTTCCTTCTTCACTTTGGCCTCTGAGTTCAAGTGTCACCTTCTACATACAGCCTTTCCTAATCTATACCTTGTTGTCCTTCAGTGATTTCAGTTGTGTCCTACTCTTTGTGACTCCATTTGACATTTTCTTTTGGTAAGGATGCTAGGGTGGTTTGCCATTTCCTTCTCCAGCTCATTTTACAGATGAGGAAACTGAGGCAAGCAGGGTTAAGTGACTTGCCCAGGGTCACACAGCTAATAAGTATCTGAGGATGGATTTGAACTCAGAAAGATGAGTCTTCTTCACTCTAGGCCCAGCACTCTATCCACTGAACCACCTAGCTGCCCCAGGTCTATTCCCTACTACTGTTAATATTTTTTCCTTCTTAAAATTACTTCGTGATTCTCCTCTTTTTGTTTTGTACTTACTTATATGCATACATTTAATATGCCTCCAGTATAATGCCATCAGGGAATGTTTTGTTTTTGTCTCTCTGTTCCCAGGACCTAGCACAGTGCCTTATATATAACAGGTGCTCTACAAATGTTTGTTGACTTGAATTGAAATATCTTAACATTCTTTGTTCTAGGATGCCTTCCAGTTCTTACATTCTATGGTCTGCTTGCTAAGGTCTCTTGCAGTTCTGACATTTTATGAAATCTGTGAATAACAGAGGCCTCAGAGAAGGGGGCCATCATGTTGATAAGATTTAGGGCATGACATCCTCCAAGGCATTAAGGGAGCTTTACTTTGTGCAAAGTAGAGGAAGGATGACACATAGAATAGCTTTGTACTGTCAGGATTCTTAAGAGGTTCTAACCAGAAGAGAGGGAAGGAATTATTGGAAGTGGTTAAGGGGGCGTGTAACGAAGAATAATGGTCTGACACTGAGGAAGGGAAATTACAGGTTTGGACATTAAGAGCCCCCTTCCCACAGGTGATGGAGCAAATGACACATTTTGCTGAAATGTGTTGATGTGAGAACAGCAAAGCAGGCAACCTGGAAATCAATTAGAAAAACTTTAAAAGGTTTTTTTTTTAAGAGGGATAATTTAGACGAATGGGTTACCTTGGGCAAGGAGAATTTAAGAGAATTCCATGACTGCTGATATCCACAAAAGTGTATCTAGCTAAATTTTCAGAAGAAAGCATATATTTACCTGATTCATTATCATTATTTTTCTCACATGAGTAAGAATAGCTTACATTTTTATACTACAAAGCATGTTTCATATACTAGCCTTAGTGAGTTGTATGTGTTGTGACTCATGTTTTACAGATAGAAAAACCAAGGCTCTAGGTAACAAGTGGCTATGCCCAAGGCTAGAACTTTTTCTTATTATTCCAAGCCCATTCCCACTACTAGAACCATTGTTCACATATAAACTAGCTGCCTTGTTCTTTCAGAAACTAGCAAGAGCCCTATACAAATCAGGTTCTGAATAAATGCTTCATCATCATCATCATCATCATCATCACCGCTAATATTTATATCATGCTTACTGTGTACTAGGCACTGTGCTAAGCACATTACAATTATTATTTCATTTGATCTTCACAAGGAATCTGAGAGGTGGATGCTATTATTACCCCCAGATAAAGAAATCTGACCCAAACAGATGTTAAGTGACTTGTCCAGGGTCATACCACAGTGTCTGAGGCCAGACTTAAACTCAGGTATTCCTTACTCCAAGCCCAGTGTTTTATCCATTGTACCCCTTAGTTTCCTTAAATCCAACATTCCCAAGAGGTAACACTGTGTAATGAAGAGAGAGCTATCCTTGAAGTCAAGAAGACCTGGTTGCCAGTCCTCCCTCTAAAACACATTAGCTATGTGACCATGACCAAGTAAGTTAGCCTCAGATTTCTTTTGGAAAAATCACTTAGACTAAATTGAAGACAAGATCTGTTGAGGTAGTTCCCATATGGGAGTTACTTTCCTAGATAAAATCACAGATCTAGATGCAAAACAAGAAGAGAGAAGTCCGAAACTGGGCATAGACCATCATCTAATGCCATACACCAAAGTCAAGTCTAAATGGGTGCACAATCTAGGTATAAAGACTGATACTGTAAATAATTTGGGGAAGCAAGGAATAGTTTACTTGTCAGATTTATGGAGTAGGGAAGACATTATGACCAAAGAACAGTTGGAGAGCAGTATAAAATGCAAAATGGATAATCTTAATTACACTAAATTGAAAAGTTTCTGTACAAACAAAGCCAATGTAACCAAGATTAAGAGGGAAGTGGGAAATTGGGAAAAAAATTTTTACAATCAGTATTTCTGATAAAGGACTCATTTCTAAAATATACAGGGAATTAAGTAAAATCTAGAAGAATACAAGTCATTCCCCAATTGATAAATGGGCAAAGGATATGAACAGGCAATTTTCAGAGGCAGAAATTAAAGATATTTATAAGCATATGAAAAAATGCTCTAAATCACTGTTGATTTGAGAAATGCAAATCAAAACAACTTTGAGGTACCATATTTCACCAGTCAGATTGGCTAAGATGACAAAACAGGAAAATGACAAATGCTGGGGAGAATGTGGAAAAATTGGAACACTAATGCATTGTTGCCCAAAGGGCAATAAATAATTGCATACCCTTTGACCCAGTAATACCACTTCTAGGGTTGTATCCCAAAGAGATCACAAAAATATTTATTGC
>CM053581.1:308942424-309048938 GCA_028627135.1 Pseudochirops cupreus | reverse complement strand
ACTGATGCTAAGTGAGAAGAGCAGAAGCAGGAAAAATTTGTACATAATCACAGACACATTGTGTGTGTGATGACCAACTTTGATAAACTGGACTCTTCTCAGCAACACATAGTTATAAGACAACTCTACAAGTCTCAGGATGGAAGGAGATGTCTACATTCAGAGAAAGATCTAGAAAGAACAGAGTTTAAATGGAGATTGAAGCAATCTACATGCTATCTTTCTTTTTCATGTTTGGTTCTCTTTCTTTTTTCCTATTGTTCACTCCATTGGTTACAACCTTTCTATACAACCAGACTAATGCTCAATTTGAAAATATTTGCAGATCCAGTACTTGATTGCATGCTGCCATGGGGTGGGGAGGGGGAGAAGGAGGGGAGAAAATTTGAAACTCAAGAGATTATGGAATTGAGTCTTGTAAACTGAAAATAAATAAACAAATCAAATTTAAAAAAAAAAAGAAGAGAGCCATCCAAAAGTGGTATGGTCTGCCTTATGAGGTAGTGAGATCCTTATAATTAGAAGTGTTTTAACTGAATGGTTACCCATCAGGGTTGTTTTGGAGAGGATTCATCCATTGTATAAAGAATCTTATTAAATGTCCTTTCAGTTCCTTTTCAGAGGTCACATTCCAGGATTCTATGATTCTATGATGAGGTGCCTCAAGTCTTAGTTTAGTTTAATTTGTTTTGTTTACCAAATCACAGTTCATTGCTATCCTAGTAGCCTTAGCCTCGGGTCTTTTGACAGAATAGAAGCCAATTTCAGACCCATTATACTCCCTGGTTTTTAGAGGGTTGTGAAAATAGTCTCACAGGTGGCTTTTGCAATTGGGTCATTTTCAGCCTAATGAAGTTCATCCAGCCTCAAGCTCCGAGAGTTCAGGTGGATCAGCTGTATTGTGATCTTATCTCCGTGCCATGTAGAAATGGGATAGATGGTGCAGATGAGAGAGTGAAAAGGGGAGAAGAATGGAGAAGGAGAAAGGAAGAGGAGGAATCTGTAGCAATTACTGTCATTTGATTGAGTATTTATGGCCAGTCTTTTATGTGCCTAGCTCAAGATTCTGGGGAAACCAAAAGAAGTAGAAGATGTGATCTCCAGCCTTAAAAAAAAACTCCTTACCATTCGTCTCGTCCTTCTCCTTTCAGTCATCATCCCTCACATTTTCATCTGTAAAAATGAAGATAATAAACCTTATACTACCTATCTCACAGAGTTGTTGTGGTAAAAGGGCTTCAATAAACTTTAAAGTGTTGCAGAAATGGTAGTTATTATATAGAACATGATAGAAGTGCAGAAGAAAACGAGCATCACGTATAGCAAGTTGGACTTATCAGGAAGAACTGGATTCAAATACCTCCTTTACCACTTACTACTTCCAGTGTCTAGCACAGTGCCTGGCACATAGTAGGTGCTTAATAAATGTTTATTGACTGACTGACCATGGGCAAGGCACATATCCTCACTGAGCCTCAGTTTCCTCATCTGTAATATAAGGATACCAGTAGTAATTACTTCACAGGTTAGTTGTGAGGTTCATAGGAAATAATCTATCTAAAATGCCTTAAAAATATATCACTACATCACCTTTTATTACCAGTGCCTACCATATCAGCTCACACATAGTAGGTGGTTAGAAAATACTTGCTGTATTGGGTTAGATGCTCTAATTAATAATAATAAATAACATTTGTATGATTTTATAAGATTTACAAAGAACTTTACCAATGTCTTGTTTTTCAAAATTTAATTTTTCCAATTACATGCAAAACAATTTTTAATTTTGTCCTGTACAATTTTGAGTTCCAAATTATCCCTTTGCCTCCTACTTCAACCTTCTCTTCCTCTACCCTCATCAAGCAGACAAAAAATTTGATAAAGGTTGTACATGTGTAGTCTTGTAGGACATATTTCCTTATTAGTCATGTTGTAAAAGACAATACAAACCCAAAAAGACCCTAGACAAGTAAGCAAAACAAAACAGAACAGTATGCTTTGATTTGTGTTCAAATTCCATCAGTTCTTTCTCTGGAGGTGGATAGCATTTTTCATCATTGGCCCTTCAGAATTGTCTTGGATCTTTGTATTGCTGAGAATAGCTAACACATTCACAGTTTATCATTGCATAGTATTGCTTTACTGTGTACAGTGTTCTCCTGGTTCTGCTCACTTCACTTTGCTTCAGTTCATGTAAGTCTCTCCAGGTTTTTCTGAAAGCATCCTGCTCAACATTTCTTATAGCACAATTGTATTCCATTATATACTACAACTTGTTCATCCATTTCCCAATTGATGGGCATCACCTCAATTTCTAATTCTTTGCTACTACAAAAAGAACTGCTATAAATATTTTTTGCACATACAGGTCATTTTTCTGTTTTAAAATCACTTTGGGATACTGACCTAGTAGTGGTATTGCTAAGTCAAAGGGTATGCAGAGTTCTATAACCCTTTGGACATAGTTCCAAATTGTTCTCCAAAATGGTTAGATAGGTTTACTATATTATTTTATTTGATCCTCACAATAGCCCTGGGATCCAAGTGTTATTATTATCTTTATTTTGCAGAGAAGGAGAGTGAGGCAAATAGAGGTTAAGTGATTTACTTAGAGTCACACAGCTATTAAATATTTGCAATGGAATGACTACTTAGGTCTTCCTGACTCCAGGTCCACTGCTTTATCCATTGTCCTGCCTAGTTGCCTGAAAATCATTTGATTCTCATGACATCCCTATGAGGCAGGATATACAGGTATAATTATTTCATTTTACAGATGGGAAGACTAAAGCTTAGAGAGTTTGATTGACTTGCCCACTGTCACACAATCAATACATGGTTTAGCTGAGACTTGAACTCAGGTCTTCATAATCCAAACCTAGAGTTGTTTCCACTCTAGATGATATCATCTAGTAAGAAAGCACAAGCTAATATACATAAGATTCAGAAATAAATCACTAACATCTATTTGAGCTCCCGTTATGAGTTAGGCAATATAAATACTAAGAAATAAATGTTCCCCTCCCTTAATGAGTTCAGTGATTCAGAGTGAAGGAAGCAGAACCAAGAAAACAAACTTCCCAGTAGCTGCAATGTAAATGGAAGAAACAAACACCACAAAACAATTGAAAGTGCATGTTGCAACTAATGGAGTGAACAATGGGAAAAAAGAAACCAAACATGAAAAAGAACAAGAGCATGTAGATTGCTTCAGTCTCCATTTAAACTCTGTTCTTTCTAGATCTTTCTCTGAATGTAGATATCTCCTTCCATCTTGAGACTTGTAGAGTTGTCTTATAACTGTGGGTTGCTGAGAAGAGTCCAGTTTATCAAAGTTGGTCATCACACACACAATGTGTCTGTGATTATGTACAAATTTTTCCTGCTTCTGCTCTTCTCACTTAGCATCAGTTTGTATCAGGCTCTCCAGGTGAATGTGAAGACCATCTCCTCTCCATTTCTTATAGCTCAATAGTATTCCATTACATTCATACATCACAACTTGTTTTGCCATTCCCCTATGGATGGGCATCTCCTTAATTTCCAGGTTTTTGCCACCACAAAGAGAGCTGCAATAAATATTTTTGTGCATATGGGTCTTCCTCCCACTTCTCTGATTTCTTTGGGATACAACCCCAGAAGTGGTGTTACTGGGTCAAAGGGTATGCAGTTATTAATAGCCCTTTGGGCATAGTTCCAGATTGCTCTCCAGAATGGTTGTATCAGTTCACAGCTCCATCAAGAATGTATTAGTGTTCCGATTTTTCCACATCCTCTCCAGCATTTGTCATTTTCCTGTTTTGTCATCTTAGCCAATCTGGCTGGAGAGATGTGGTACCTCAAAGTTGTTTTAATTTGCATTTCTCGAATCAATAGTGATTTAGAGCATTTTTTCGTATGCTTATCGATATCCTTTAATTTCTACCTCTGAAAGTTGCCTGTTCATATCCTTTGCCCATTTATTAATTGGGGAATGACTTGTATTCTCATGGATTTTACTTAATTCCCTGTATATTTTAGAAATGAGACCTTGTTCACTCCATTGGTTACAATCCTTCTATACAACCAGACTAATGTCCAATGTGAAAGTATTTGCAGATCCTATACTTGATTGTATGCCACTATGGGGAGGAGGGGGGAGGAAAGGGAAGGGAGAAAATTTGAAACTCAAGAGATTGTGGAACTAAATCTTGTAAACTAAAAGTAAATAAACAAATCAATTAAAAAAATTAAAAAAAGAAAGTACATGTTGCAAAATTACAAAGAAGAGGAATGGTTGCAAAAAAGAGACAAGAGAAGACACCTCTCTTCAGTCCTTTGCAGAAGTGAAATGTCCATGCAAGTGTAGAACACTACACACATTTTTAGACTATTCTAGTGTATTGGTAAATTTTGCTAATTGTCTTTTTTCTTTTTACACTTTTTCTTTAATTTTTTTTGTTATAAGAAATGTCTCTCTGGGAATGTGAAACAAGAAGAATACTGGAAGAACTTTAGGCTTTGTAAAAACAAAAGATATGAATAAAGTTTTATTTCCAAAGAGGGGAAGGGGATTTAAGCTTCAGGCATTGTTTGAACTGACTAGTCTCCAAAAGTTTTCTCCTCTATAACCTACTCTGTGTCAGCAGAATTTGAGGTCCAGCTCATAAGGAACACCACCATTTTCCCATTTCCTTCCACTATTTAATTGCCAGCTGCACTTGCACCTTATCTGTCCCAGTGACTCAGCTATACTGTTTTCCTTATTGTGATGACAAACTGGAGTGGACAGTTGCTGTTGGAGACTAGTGCTAGAAAAATGTGTATGGTAGAGGTAGTTAAGTTTGTAGAGGTCATTGAAAACCAGGCCACAATATTCAAGACAGTGTGCATAACAGGAAATTGCTTCTTTCATCCTTTGAAGGGAGTAGAATTCAGTTCATACATTGAGTCAGTCAGTAAACATAGTAGATATTTAATAAATGTTTGCATAATTGAATAAATACATATAAATATGTAGAATGGAATAAATACTAATTTTATATAATAAATGTTTCTAGAATTGGAGAAATATGCATGAATATGTAAAATTGAATAAATATTAATTTCATGTAATAAATGGTATATGTGATAAATATTTATGGAATTTAATAAATATGTATAAATTTGTAGAATTGTATAAATATTTATTTCATACGTTTTCAGTTCTACAAACATTTATTAAATATGGGCTTTGTTGAGGCCTTATGCACAGCCTTGAGAGAGCTACATCACTGAGTAAGAACTCACCCAGTATCATATATACACATATATACACACACATACACATATGAATAGCTCTTTATCATTTATTAATTATTTTTCTTTTGACTTGCTTTTTATAAACAATTTTATTGATTTATTTATAAAATAGCTCTTTCCCAACAACTGTCCCCCTCCAATTAAACTCTCCCTCATAGCAAAAAGTACAATCAAGCAAATCAAACCAATTGACTGATGTCTAAGAACATATTCGTCATTCTCCAACTGTAATATAACTGTATACTGAATGGAAGGAGGCGTATTTACCTAATCAGTGTTCTGCAGTCAAGGCTGACCAACAATAGATGATCAATAGATATTGATCAGTACATCAATGGATCTGAACTCTAATGTCGTTTAGTGCTGTTTTCCTTTATGTTATTGTAATAGAATGTATATGATTTCTTAAGCTCTGGATACTTCACTATTCATCCTTTCACACAAATCTTTCTAAATACCTTGGAATTCCTCATGTGCATTGTTTCTTATGTAACTGTAATATTCAATTTCATTTATATATCATAGATTATTCTGTCATTTCCCAATCAGATATACACCCACTTTATTTTTAGCTTTTTGCTGCCACAAGTGATATTATGAATGTTTTGGAATAAGTAGGACCTTTCCTCTCTCTGTTTTTGATTTCCTTCACATATGTCAATAGATTATAGTATATGAACAATTAAGTCACTTTTCTAGCATAATTCCAAATTCTTTCCTAGAAGATTTGAACCACTTGATAGTTCCACCAACAGAGTATTAGTGTGCTGTCTTCCCAAAGCCTTTCCAACATTGTCTATTTCCATGTATCATCTTTGGTAATTTGTTGAGTTTGAAGTGAGACTTCAGAATTATTTTACTTTGAGTTGCCTTTTTTTGAAGTGATATAGAACAATTGTTGCATATAATGGTTTATAACTCACTTTTCTTTTGAAAACTGTTTGTTAAAATCCTTTGACTACACTCTGAGAACTGGCTCTTAGCCTTATATATTTACAAAGTACTTTCCTCACATAAACCCAAAGGGGTGGATAAATACAAAGATCATAGATGAGTAAATTGATGCTCAGAGAACAAGTGACTGGGCTAGTACAACACTTAGGAGTTGTGTGGTAGACTTGTGACTCCAAGTTCAGGGCTCTTACCACAGCATCACATAGACCTAGGCACTGCACCCAAGGACTTTCCAGTCTTTTAAGAGATATAATGCATAATATCAATTAACACTTATTTGCCTTTTTAAGGTTTATAAAGTACTTTACATAGTATCTCATTTCAGCTTCACCATATGGTGTACTAGATATTATATGTATTATTATTGCAGATGATGAAATGGAAGTTCACAGAATTTAAGTGACTTGCCTAAGGTCAAAAAAGTATTAAGTGCCATAAGCAGAATTTGAACTCAGGTATTCCTGCATTCAAATGCAGCATTCTATCTACTATGACAGTGGTTCCCAACCTTCCTAATGCCATAACCCTTTAATACTCGTATGTGGGCATATCTGCATGTGGGTGGACCCCCCTGGAGACGGATAGAGGAACAGTGTCTCGGTTCCTAAAACTATTGGAAATATATGTTTTCCCATGGTCTTAGGTGACTCCTGTGACCCTTGTGAAAGTGTCGTTCGACCCCCAAAGGGGTCGCAACCCACAGGTTGAGAACTGCTGTACTATGACATAATACAATATAGATTATATGTGTACATGAGAGAAGTCCAAAAAAGGTGTGAGAGTTTAGAGGAGGGTGAGCTCCCTTATGGCATGTTGGAGTGGATTGGAGGGAGGATCAGACAAACTTGTACGGAGGAAGCCAAATTTGAATTGTTTGGCCTTTGGAATCGGAGACTATTTCACATTTATCTTTGTATATGTAGACTTAGCAAGGTACCTCTAATATAGAAGGTGCTTAATAAATGCTGGTTTATTTGAAATTATTTAACAGAAAGATGGATGGATTTTCAAAAAGGAAAATGAAGTAAAGGATCAAAGGAAGGACAAAATCAAGAGCACAGAAGCAATATGTAGCAGATATAGTCTAAGAATGTAATCTAAGAATTGCCCCATAATACTAGAAGACAAGATAAATATGGGGATATAATGTAAGATTTATCTGAAACTACAGATCAGATACCGAAATGTGAGGATCAGCTGCTAAACTTTATTTAGTAGGAAAGAGGAGTCATAAGAATATTTTTATTTTGTTTTCAATATAGTAGGTATAGGGCACAGAAAGGGGGTTGATATGATCTGAACTATACTTTGAAAGGGCAGCTAGGTAGCACAGCGGATAGAGCACTGGGCATGGAGTCAAGAAGACTCATCTTCCTGAGTTCAAATTCAGCCTCAGGCACTTACTAGCTGTGTGACCCTGAGTAAGTCACTTAACCCTGTTTGCCTCAGTTTCCTCATCTGTCAAATGAGCTGGAGAAGTAAATGGAAAACCACTCTAGTATCTCTGCCTAGAAAACTCCAAATGGGGTCACAAAGAGTCAGACATGACTGAAAATGACTAAACAATAACAATACTTCCAAAAGTTTATTCTGGTATTATATGCAGGATGGAGTAAAGAGCAAGAAACTTGAAATGGGGGACTAGTTAAGAGGCTACTATAATAAATCCTCCAGGCAATGTGAAACAGATTAATATCATAAATATCATAGTTGTGGTACATGTAGTTAATGTCCTTCACAAGAGGGAGAAGTCATGATGGACTAGACTGGTCTGGGAAGGCGTAATGGAAGGGGAGGATTTGGTGCTGAGCCTTGAATGATGGTCAGGATTCTGAAAGGCAGGGAGGGGAAAAGTATTACAATTTGTATAAATGGTGTGAGCAAAAACAAGGATGAGTTTTGGCAAGGTAAAGTATACAGTGGAAAAATGAAGATGAAGAGACTGAAGTTAGGGGGCCCCTGTGTCTTAAAGTCCTCAGAGAGGCTGATTTGCCCAAGGTCCCACAGCTAGGTAATGAAAGTGATTTTATTCTTCATATAATCTGACTGCCAACTTAATGTGCTTTCTAATACATCATGCCTTCCTATTTTCCTAACTGAGTTTTGTTAGTTTGAAGAATATTCCCTCATCTTTTCTACTTCTGGAAGTGAGAGTAATCTCTGTAAAAGAGACCTTCCATTTACTGACACAGAAGTGAACCCAGATTTGAATTAGATACTGAACAAAGCATGATCTCAAAGATCCTCAGAAGCAGTAGGGAGAACACTGGGTTTGAATCCAGGTTCTGTCACTTATTTACATGTGAGAACGTAGGCTACTCACTTAAACTCTCTGGATCTCAGTTTTCTCATCTGTTAAAAATAAAAGTACTTAGACGATGATTTCTGAGGTCCTGTATTATCAAGCACCGTAGCACACCCAGAATGGCCTGCTGGCACAAGTTCTTTGATCTGCTTTTCTATAGGAAAGACAGCTTCAAAGAGGTCAACAACCTTACTTTAATTAAGCATACATGTTATTCACTAGTTCAGGGAAAGGTCAGTTCCCTGAACGTGGAGAAAATACAAGCAGAGAAACATAGCAAAATTAGGACAAAGATCCAATAGACAGGGCTCCAACTGTCTAAACAAAGTAATGGATAAATAATCACTAGACTAAGGAGCACCAATATCTATGTTCAGGCACAGCCAGGGGACTCCTTAACAATGATTACCCAGAGTCTCATATGACCAAATTACAAAGAAACATTTTTCACATGAGTGAACCCCAAAATGAAATACTAACCCCCCAGTATGTACAGTTTTCAACTAATAGACTCAGAGCCAGAAGGCATCACAACCCACATGACTCAGTGCCTAATTGGCTAAGTACCAAAAAGTGTGAAAGCCTTCCTGAAAGCAAATCTCCCCATAGGCAAGCTTCCCCTAAGCCAGCAGTTCTCAACCTGTGGGTCACTACAAATGGGGTTGCCTAAGACCATTGGAAAACACATATTTCCAATGGTCTTAGGAACCTAGACACTGTTCCTCTATCCATTTTCAGGCAGGTCTGCCCACATGCAGATATGCCCACATACAAGTATTAAAGGGTCGCAGCATTAGGAAGGTTGAGAACCACTGCCCTAAGCAAACTCCTCCCCCAAGGGGTTCTATGTGACTCAGGATGTGTCACAGCTGTGAAAAGAGCTGGAAGTTCAAAGCAGCAAGACATCCGTGTGATTGAAATACCTGTGTACCTTTAGACCTGAGAACATAACTCCTGTTCCAAGGGAAAAGGGGACACATGGTCACATAGACCTATTAATGGATAGGTAAGCTGTTATATTCTATTAACCCTATAGGTCCCTTGTCCATCTATTTACCCTTTCTTTACTTAGAGTTCCAAATTTCTAATTCAACTTTATACATAAATATATATTCATAAATACATGTATATGTGTAGATATATCTATATCAATAGATAAATTATGTTATTAGAGAGGAAACGAAGAATAGAAAACTGGTCTTAGAATCAGGAACCCCAGTAATGCAACTTTGGCCTCTGACACTTACTGATTGTGTGACACTAGGCAAGTTGCTAACTTCTCAGTGTCCCAGACAATTCTCTGATATTGTAAGTTATAGAGTAGGTCTTGATCTATGTTTGTAGTAGGAGTTTTCTCAATTGGAGTTCCCTAGTCTAATAAAATTATGGGTACATTTTTTTTAATTTTGATATATTAAAATTTCTTTATATTTAGCAGGGAGTAAACTAATGAAGAAGTATAAGGTTGCATGCATCATCCATTAAAATTACTCTTTTATGTTGTTTTGCTTGACTATTTTCAGAGATTGTACGTTGTAGGGGGCCTAATTGTGATTTACATGCAGCTTTTTATGCTTTGTTGAAACTAAATTGATCAGTAAAAATGTGTATCATTTAGAATCATAGTATGTTACAGTTAGAAGAAAATATAAAACATAAAATGTTAGAGAGCTGGAAGACATCTTAGAAGTCAACCTAGTCTGAGCCCTTCATTTCATAGATGGGTAAACTGAGGTCCAGAGAGAAGTGATTTGTCTAAGGTCAAAAGGATCAATAGGAGAGCCAGGATTTGCCTCTAAGTCTTCTTACTTCAAGTCCAGGGTTTTTTTCACTATAGCATACTGAGGTAGGCCTTTACCACCTTGTTTGTGTTCTGTCATTCCAGTCATGTCTAACTCTTTGTGACCCCATTTGGAATTTTCTTAGCAATGATTCTGGAGTGGTTTTTCATTTCCTTCTCCAGTTAATTTTACCCATGAGGAAACTGAAGCAAACAATGTTAAGTGACTTGCCCCAGAGTCACACAGCTATTAAGTGTCTGAGGCTGGATTTGAACTCAGGTCTTCCTGACTCCAGGCCTGGCACTCTATCTACTGTCCCTCCCATATCCATCCCTGCATGAATGTGTTTGCCCTCAGTTAATCAAAAATCACTTACACATAATACTCCATTCTACAACCATGGTGAACAGCCCAGATATTACTGTAGTATTCTGCATATTAGTCTATCATAACTTCAGTATTTTGTGTCTTTGGTGTCTAACAGTTCTGATGGGTAGCATACTTAATAAATTAATTTTGAGCTTTGAAATCAGAAATTCCTTGTAATATTGGCCAAGACATTTATTACTGTAGAGTCATTGAGATATCCCTGTTTTCTCAGATAACTAAGAAGGAAGTCTTTGGAAGTTAGCATTTATCACAGGGACTTTCAACAAGAAATGAAGAACCATCCATTTAAGCCTTGAAAAAGTTCATATCTTTCCAGAAACACCCACAGAATTAATCTGAGATTAGAAGAAAGGTTTCTGTAGACATGGGGATGATTAGGGTAAAACGAGACTTGCTGTTAAGCTGAGAGATCAGAAGATAATGAAGTTTCAAAGAGTTCAAGACATCAAACAGTGAAAACCAGTAAAATGCCTATATAGGGCATAGTGTTTGTGGCAGGGGGCTGGGATTGGAGTTGGGGAAAGCTTTGTCTTGAATTCAGGGGATCTGGATTTTCTAATTCTGGTGTTGTGATTGCCTAACCAAATTGTGACTAGCTCTGAGACATGTTCAAGATCCTGCCACTCTCTGAGACTCAGTTTCCCTATCTGTGAAAATGGAGAGAGAGTGTAAAGCCAAGCACTAGCAGCTTCTTCAGAAGAATGCTACTGTGAACAGATTTTAAGGTTTTGAGTATACAGTATAGTGAACACTCTATTTATTCCATAATAAAGTAAAGCAAAACATTTACAGAAATCAAGGTACAGCATTCACAATTTTACAACTTATCACAGACAATCAAAATGCAGCATTCACAATAACTTATCACAGAAAATGGCCGCATAGTTTCCACCATTGTGGTCACAGAGTTTTGAACAAAGAACAATCATTTAGTAACTCAGGCATTCACAAAATCTTTAATTCAAATCACAAAGTACAATAGTCAAAGTTTCCCACTAATGGGGCATACTAGGTTACAAATCAATTACTTATTCAGTCATCAATCACTAAGTTTAAGCATTTAGTGAAGCAATCATCCTTCATTATTCACTATTCAATCATCAGAAAACACACAGACCCTCCACCCCTAGGTCACTAGTAAATTATAATCTTCTTAGTCAGTACACAGTATCCAGGTAAAGTCTTCTTTCAGCCTAACTGGGGGTGGTTTCTCAGATTCCCTGGATCCCCTTCCATGGTCCCAGTTCCTACCTGGATTCACCAAACTATCACTTGGGTTCAAAGGCAGACAACTCCCTGGTCCTCATCCAGTTCTCTGGGCTGTTCCCATTTCATATTGAAGCTCACAGTGTCCAATGCATCTCAAATCCCTCACAGTTTCCACTACCAGGAAGTCAAGGCCCAACAAAACCACAAACAAAGTCTCAACATCACAGTCATGCTTCCTCAGTCCCTTGGCAGCTCTAGCTGGCCCTCAGACCCAGAAGAAATCTCAGCTGGTTCCCAGAATCAAAATCACTCCATTCAGGTTTTCAAAATCAAAATCATTGTCTTCAGCCTAAAGGGGGGGGGGGTGGGTAGGGGAACTTTCCTCTTCAGCCTCCTCAGTTCCTCTTCAGCCTCCACAGAGCCTGCTCCAAGAAGAAGATCTCCCTCAATTCTTAATTCTCAATTCTCTCCAGTAGCTGCTCTGCCTCCAGATGCTGGTCCGAAGAAATTCTGACTGTCCCTCTCTGGGGCTTTTCCTTATATACACACAGCATCAGCTGGTTCCTGTTTTGGACAACCCCTTCCTGTAATATCAGCAACAGGAGACAGGAGTTCATACCTCCTGTTACCCCAACAGAGGCTTGACCAATTACTAAGTGCTAAGTACCTGCTACCTTTGCCAATACAAAGGGATCTTCAAATTCAAATTACATTACCATTACAGAGAGTTGGACTAGATGAACCTATCCAGCCCTACAATAATATTTTGTAACTGAATGGTTGAAAAACTTCAATATTCAGATGGATCATTGATACAGGTACTCCTAATATGAGTGATAGGTTCTAAAAGTAAGTGATACCACCCCCTGGGGGATGCTGGAAAAATCTAGGTAGACCTGGATAGTAGCCTCATGTGTAATTGAGGTGGGCATTGAATAAAAATAAGGAGGCAGTGGAATTATAAAGAAAGAAGAGAGAAGAAAATTTTTGAAAAACCATTTGTCCATGTTTCATCTGTTGTACGACAGAGTTAAAATAATAGTGATTACCTTATTTTCCAAATAAATACGCAAAATGCAAGTTATAACCTGTCAGTGGTCAAGTTCACCTACAGGTCTTAACAAACAAGTGTTGGCAGGTGAGCCTGTTGTGCATTGTTGGGATCTCCAGCACACATCAGCAGGAATATGTGCATGTAATGAATGACTTGTTTACACTACAATTCTATAAGGTTACATGGTACGATATTGCATCATCAAAATGTCATTGCAATAAAACCGCACAATTTATAATAAATTATTAAATTTAAGATGCATCCTTTTTTAAACAAATATTTTATATTTTTAAATTACACAAATTAAAAAAAAAAACTAAAGAGTTAAAGAAAGTATATTTCCAGAAGGGCTCTGAGTAATTTTTTTAAAGGGGGGCAGTAGGTCAAATAAGTTTGGGAACCTTTGGTATAGATCATAATTCATTTGTGCCTTCTTATCCAATGAAATTGTTGTCATTCCATAAATTTTCCATAAAGTACATACCCAACATGTTGGAAGGAAACCTACAGGTCTTTTTACTCTTTTGTAGATCCAAGTGTTGCATTTTAGCTATCTACCTGTCATCTCTTACTATACGATGGGACTAACCTCTTTTTCTCAACATGAATATCCTTGATAATCTATTTTGCTTCATTTCCTTTTGGCAATATGCTACAGTCTACTCACTCTAATAGTTTCCTCTTGGGTCACTGGCAAGTTTAATGCTTCTGATATTGTGATGTTCCATGATTAAACACCACATAGCACCACAGGGAGAATACTGGTGTTTAAAAGATGGGCTTTTGTGGTAGAGAACAGCTTGGGATCTTTGAAAGTACTGCATAATTTCCCAAATGTGATCTTGCTCGATCTCTTCCACCTACTCATATCTCCTATCAGGTCAAATGTCTCTTAAAAATAATTAGTTTTTCCTCTATAAAAGTTGTTGGAAGACCATCATACCAACATGTGTTTAGTAGAGTTGACTTTTAATAATGTTAGAATTAAAATCATGTCCCAATTGATAAGACTTCAGGGAGTCTTGTTTTGTACATAATCAAAACAAAGAATACCTCTTAAAAAATTCAACAGATGTGATTTTTAAAATATCTATGAAGTTTAAAAACACAGAATTGGAACTTTTATAAATAATAATTGCATAAATATAGAATGTCACATCATAAGAATAGAAGATGATGAGATACCTATCATGGCAGTGGCCAAGGGAAATTTTTTTTTTACCCAAAATAGAGATCACAAAGGAAAACTATTATTCTACTTCAATTAAATCCAAAAGCTTTTACGCCAACAAAATCAGTGTAGCTAGGCTAAAAAGAGAAAGTGTTGATTGAAAAATATCTTTGTGTCAAATATTTCTGTTAGGGGTCTGATATCCAAGAGATTTAGGGAATTATTATACATATATGAGATTCAGAGCCATTCTATGATGAAAAATTAGTCAGAATAACTGGTTCTGAACAAAAGAATTGTAGGCTATTGACAACCATATGAAAGATTGCTCTACAGCACTAGTGGTAAAAGAAATGCAAACCAAAACAGCTCTGAGGTTTCACTATGCATCTAGAAAATTGCAAAGATGACAAAAGATGGAAATGGGCAATGCTAGAAAGCCTGCAGGGAGATACATGGCCTAGTATATTATTAATAAAAGTGTGACTTGGTCCAACCATGCTGGAAAGCAATTTGGAATCATGCTAAGAAAAAGGTAACTACATGTTCTATCTGTCAGATTCAGCTCTGACACCAGCACTCTTCTGAGTTCAGCTCTGATGTTGGGACAAAATTAAGTACTCATTTTGAACAGTTAACAAAAGGAAACTTGCTTTGCCCTAGCACAAAGTTAGAATATGCTACAAGGATACGTTGGTGGTTTGCTTGTGACCCCACTCCACCTGACCATTTTGCATCTTTATGGAAACTTATCTAGTCACCAAAATTATGGTGAGGGATATGTGACTCTCTTGATCTCCAGGAATCCACTAAGTAAGAAAGGCCCTGTGGCCACCCTGTGGAGGCTCTGTGGCTTGGATATTTTCTTCCTTGACCACAAAGCTGTTTTGTCTCCCTTTAAAGAAAGCTAATCTCTAAGCATTAGGGAAGGAGGAAGGACTTGCATTTCTCCGTGTTGTAAGTGGGGGAAAGAAGGAAAGCCCTGGTAAATATTATTCCTGAATGAGAATCCAGAGATACATGGAAAAACATATATGAACTGAAGTAGATTATATTAAATAGGGCCAGAAAATAACATACAAAATGACACAAGACTATAAATTGAAAGATGGATAAAATGGAACTGAAAATGGATTCTAAAAAACTTACCCAGAGCAATTTGTAGATATTCAATGTGTTACTTGACTAGATTTGATTTCCTCACAAAAAGTATTTGATCCACTGAGCAAAAGAGATTACACAACTAGAGAACATTTCAAGAGAACATTTCTTAATGTGAATATGAATTTCATCACAATTAGCCCTGCCCAACAACAGAACCGGCTGCCTCTGGAGGTAGTGAGTTTTCTGTGGCTGGAAGCTTTCAGGCAGAGGTTTGTCAGAGACTGTTCACTGAGCAGAATTTAAGATTCTGACACTGATATGGTCAAAATTTTAAGGCTCAATGAATATGAGAATTTTTTCCTATTTTTGTCTTAGCCATCAACCCTGTGATTTTTATAGATCTTTTCTCTTTTCACTACTGGTACAATCTGTAACACATTCACCTCTCCTTACAGGCTTTTTGAAGTTGCTCTCTGTTTCCCTCTCCACCTTTTTCTGAGTCTTCAGAATGGATGGATATTATTTTGCTTACTGCAAGACTTGTAGATTTCTTGGTAAATGGAAATATGCCCCATATTTTTGTTGTAATGACTGTCTCTGACAAAGGATGAGAAATCATTTTCATAGAGTTCCCTTTCCTCTGATGGGAGCATTATATAGTGGAGAGAGAGCCAATCTTGAAGCTAGGATGATAGGTTTAAGTGTTGCCTCTGACACATACGTTTTCTGTCACCCTGGGTAAATCATTTGTCCTCTCAGTGTTCTGGGCAACTTTCTAAAACTATGGGTTGCAGAAAAGGTGCCAACCTGCACTGGTGGAGGAAATTTCATCATCTAGGAGTTCCCTATACAAATAAATTGCAGGTCCAACCCCTCTCTCTGTGCTTTTTTACAAGGGGAATAGATTTACTGCATAATTTCTGTCCAGAATTTCCGAAGAAAACTTTACACAGTCTATATGAAAATTAAAGCTAAGGAAGCTTTCCAGTCTCACCCAGGACCCTATTTGTCCTTGCAGCGAATTCCTTTCAATCAGCAAGAATTTATTAAGTACTATTATGAATCAGACACTGGGCTGTGAATACAAATACAAAGAAACAATCTCTGCTCTCAGAAAGCTTACGTTCTAGCCATGGAGACAGGTACCTATTTAAATATACAGAATAAATCTAAAGAGAATAAATACAAATAAATGCAAGGCAATAATAGCAAGCATTTGCGTCTTGCTGTAAGGTTTGCAGAATACTTTACATGGGTTGTCTCGGTTGATCTGCATACCATTAGGGAGAGAGGTATGTCAGAAAAGGCTATATGTGGAAGGTGGTACTTGAGCTTCATCTTAGAGCAGCAGTTCTCAACGTGTGGGTCACGACCCCTTTGGGGGTCGAACGACCCTTTCACAGGGGTCACAGGGGTCACCTAAGACTGTCAAAAAACATATATTTCTGATGGTCTTAGGAACCGAGACACTGCTCCTCTATCCATCTCCAGGCGGGTCCGCTCATATGCAGATAAGCCCATGTACAAGTATTAAAGGGTCGCGGCATTAGGAAGGTTGAGAACCACTGTCTTAGAGGAAGAGGGGTTCTATGAGGTGGGAGTTAGAAAGTAAAGCATTCCTGGCATAGGAGGTGAGGAGATGGTCAGTGCTAAGGCACAGAGCTGGAAGATAGACCCAGAGTTAGATGCCATCTCCTCCAGGGAGTCTTCCCTAATTCTGCTCAAGTCTTCACATGGCCCTTTGTCTATACCTCTTTAATATAACTTAGCCCATATTGACTATCAATACTATAGTTGTGTGTGTATATGTAATATTCCCCTACCTAAGTTCCACACAGGCTGGGAATCTGTTATTTAAACTGACTCTCCCTTCATGCCTAGCACAAATCTTAATAAATGTTTGTTGAATGAATTAGTCTTTGAATTAATGTTTCCTTGTAAACTCCACTGATTATCATTCTCCCACTCTTTTAAATGGCAGGAATGCTGCCAGCCTTGCCTTTGCCAATGATCATGATGGTTTTCAGAGAAGAGGATGTTCCTTTCTTGTTCCTTCCATCTTTTGGTAATCATTCCTTAAGGTGCCAGTCAGAAACAGATTGCTTACATATGTACTTCCGTGAAGGGGGAGAAAGAGGACCATTCATTGCTTCTCTATCTCTCCGGCGATAGAACTTACTTTTTTATTATTTCATATTCAGAAGGAGCTTCATAGATCACTTAGAGCATCTTTTATTCCCATTTTAGAGATAAGGAAATGAGATCCAGAGAGGAAGGAGGAAGGGAAAAACATTTACTTAATACCTATTACATGTCAGACGCTATGCTAAGTGCTTCAATTGATTCTTGCAGCAATCTGACAAGGTGGGTACTATCATGATGTCCTTTTTACAGTTGAAGAAACTGAAGCAGACAGCAGTTAAGTGACTTTGTCAGGGTCACACAGCAAATAAGTATCTGAAGCCAGATTTGAACTCAAGTCTTCCTGACTCCAGGCCCAGTGCTCCATCTCATGCACCCCTAGGGGTACTTGGAGATTTTATTTGTATACACAGTTTTTTTATCCAGTAGAGAGTATAAGCAGGGATTTTTTTTGTCTTTGTATTTCTAGTGCCTATGATGGTAACATCATAAGCAGGTAATAAATATTTGTTCAATTGAATTGAATTTTATTCCCTATTTGGGGTTGAGAGTCCCTTTTTGGTAAGGGACTCAGAGTATTTTAGAGTTGAAAGTGCTCATCAAGTCCCTTCTCAAAAACCACTCCTGAAAGGGAATGTCATCTCCTGGGACAGCCCATTCTACTTTTGGAGAGATCTAATCATAAGGAAGGTTTTTGTTTTTCTCCCTGATATTAAGCCTAAATTTGCCTCTTTGAAACACATCCTCCTACCCTCTCCTCCCAGTCCTTCCCCTATGGGGCTGAACTGAATGAGTGTAATCCTACTGCCACCTCATAAACAGTCACATGCTTGGCTGAAACTACTGGAAAAGATTGGAAAGAAAAGGAAAAGTAATAGCAGAGAATGAGATCGATAAGTAGTATAATGGGAACAACAAGTGTGAACTTGAATTGACCTTGAGAGATAGTGGAGGATAGAAGGATCTGGTATGCTATGGTCTATGGGGTCACAAAGAGTCAGACACAACTGAACAACAGCAAAAATTATGTTTCATCTGTGTCTTCTCTCCTCTAAATAATCTACAAATATCTCCAAGCCAGATATTCCCAGTTCCTTTAACTGCCCCTCCCATGATACACACTCAAGGCCCTTCACCATTCTTGTTATCCTCTTCTGAACACACTTTGGCTTATCAGTATCCCTTCTATCTGTGGTGCCTAGAAATGAGTGTCATATTTCAAATTTAATCTTACCAGTACAGAGTTCAACAGAACTATCACCTCCTTATTCCTGGAAGCTATGCCTCTCTTAGTGTAGCCCAAAATCTAATTGTTGGGTCTTTTTTCTGGCTTTCACATCATATCACTGACTTATAGTGAGGTTACAGCCCACTAAAACCTCTAGATCATTTTTTTTCAGAAAAAAATTGCTTTCTAACCAATCTTCCCCTTTCCCTTCTAATACTTATGAAATTTATGTTGTAAATTTCAACTTTAAGTTTAAAATTTTAAATAATTTAATTTATCCTTGCAGAATTACATATTATTAAATTTGACCAACTGCTCTAGGTTTCAAGTCAATTTTAGCTTGAACATCATTTTACCTAGGTCATTCTTCCTTTGATCATATCGTTCAACTTGTTTCACCCACTACCCTTTATGTACATGAATTCTACCCCTTCTTCAAGTCACAGCTCTTCCATGTCCCCCCCTCTTCTGGGAAGGCTTCCTTGATGCCCTCAGTTGACAAGAATCTCTCCCATCTCTGAATTTCTCTACTAACTATTGTTTTGCTATGCCATCAAGTGTTTGATGGTACCTTATGTTGGGTAAATGTCTCTGTTGTACACAACTAGACTTTGAAGGATAAATAATTCATCTTAATACTTGGATACTTTTTGCAAATGAGCAATACAAATTGCAACATTTCTAGGCCATTGCATCTTGTGTAATTCTTGTGTGTGTCTTCTTATAGATACTCCATAGGAGATTTACCTAGAGTAATGGAGAACTTCTTCCAGATCTTTAAATAATTTGTAGGTACCAGAGCAGTACTCGAGCTGTGCTCTTATAGAGTCTCACTCACATTGCATATTTTTCCACCTCTTCTTTAAATCATATTGTCCTTAGGTGGTGTGCTTTACTCTACTTTTTCTGGTCAAGTCACTATTGTTAGCATAAATGAAACCAGATGGGTGGTACAGTGGATAGAACACTGAGACTGGAGTCAGGAAGACCCAAGTTCAAATCCTGACTCAGACATTTGTTAACTTGGGCAAATCACTTAACCTCTGCCTGCCTCACTTTCCTCAATTGTAAAATGAGTATCATAATAGTACCCACTTCACAGGGTTATTATATGAATGAAAAGAATTAATGTATATATACATATAACTTTTTTGCAGAATTCAAAGAGATTTGTTAACATGAAGTATTATTTTAATTTTACAACTTTTAGAAAGCCATATTCATACTCTTGATTTCAAGGAGAGAAGAAAAGAAATGATGAGACCACTATAATTGTTGTATGCTCTGAAATGCTACTATTTTTTAGGTTGATGGTCAGGTCTCATTTCTTCCTTTTCCTTCATGGAGTAATCAGAGTTTGAAATCAAACAGTATGCAATGAAATGTTAAATCATGTAATGAAAATAATAAATTCTGGTCAGAGGAAGGATAGATGACTGTGGACTATATTTGTCAGGGAAGGCTTCCCCAAGTAAGTGGACTGTTAAGAAGGCATGACATTTAAATCTACAGGATGGAAGTATCATTGGGTAGACAAAATTAAAAATGATAAATAAAGAAGTGCTGAAACATAAATGGCAGTCTTGTGTTGTGGAAAAGCACTACACTTAGAACAGTCAACTGGAGAGTGAATCCTGGGCCTGCCATGTATATAAAGATCTAGCTGTTTCTCCTAAAGCAATCACTTCCTCTCTCTCATCTTGTTTCATCTTTTGCAAAATAATGGAATTGGAATAGATGCTCTCTAAGGTGTCCTGCAGCTCTAACATTCTGTGACCTATATTTTTAGGTCCCTTATAACCCAAACATTATGATGTAAGATCTATGAACTTGTGGGAAGAAAGGAACTATGAGGATGGAAGGGCCATTCAATTTTAAACACATGCTTTTAAAATCATCTCTTTGTGCCAAATGTTGTGTCAAAGGATATATTGTATATTTGTGATTTTATCATTATACTTCCTCTATACCTTCTCATGTTGTGTGATTCTGGTCCGTCTTTCCATCATTTTTGCACAGCAGATTTACTCAATATGTTAGAGGCTTTCCTCTGATGCCTCATCATAATGTGGAATTGACCCTGTATTTTTGAAGTCTATGCCTATAGAGCACTTCCAGGGTTAAAAGCATTTGAGTGAGGTATATCTGTCATCTAAGGACTAGTTTATCTGAATACAGACATGCATACCACCAAAAACTTGGCTACCAGTTGATTAATTTATTTTGCTAATGGAAATGTAGGAAGTGGACAAAACCACAAAATGGTTAAACCTGTTAGGAGGAGGACAAAACAAAAATGTGATGCAGTCCCTTTCCTCAAGAAGATTATAATCAAATAAAAAGTTATGAGACACATTGTTATAATGCATACTGGAACTTGATAAGTACATAGGGAAGACATGAAGTGCTATGTGACATTTGAGGATAAAAATCTCATTTCCAACTGGAAAGTTCAGGCAACTCCATGAAGGAGGGGACATGATAGTGTGGAAAAAGCAGGGACTGGAGTCAGAGGAGTTCAAATCCCACCTCTAACACTCACTACATGTATGATCTTGCACAAGTCATTTTCTTGGGCCTCAGGTTTCTCATTTGTAAAATGAGGAAGTTGCACTAGAAAACCCCTGGGATCCCTTCCCAGTGTAGATATAGGCACCCAAGCAGTCTTATCTCAGTCTTAAAACAAGTAGCATTTAAGTAGAAATGGAAGTTGTCTAGAGGAGCCATCCCAGGCCTAGCATATAGTTTAAGCAAGGGTATAGAAATATAGCATAGGAGTATGGAGTGATGCTCAGGAGATAAATTTGGCAGAAGCACAGAATGTGCACTTAATACTTCCTCTAATGGATATAAGAATACTTTTTTTTTTTACTTGCCAATGCACTATACATATCAAACTATTTCATCTCTAGGTCTAGTTGCTTGGAAATGTAATTCCTAGCAATATTTTTATTCTATTATAACTAAGCAATTTTGAGTGAATTCTAATGAGATTTCACCACTTTTGGTTTTAATCCCATTGGAAGGATGGATTTTTAGCATTTTGGATTGGCTTGATTTGGGGACTAGGTTGTGGAACTTCCCTTAGGCCTATACTTCGAACCTAAACCTTGTCATGGTGAGCAAGCCATAGAGAAAGAAAGAAGCAAGCCTGGAGGAGGCCTGTTGCTAAGGAGAACCATGTGCAAGAGACTATTGATTGGACTCTGCAAGCTGATATCAATCTGGAATATTTCCATGCAGCAGGGCTATTCTGCTTGCCCAGCCTGAAGATCTGGCCAGTCTGACCCACTGCTTGAGGGAGACTCAGGTGTATACTTCATCTCTACTATGACTCTTCCCATCTGAACATCAGATGATTTGATTTCAGGGAAAAGAAGCTGAAATTGTGCTGTCTGGCTTTTGAGATAATAGGCTGCATTGTAAGGAAGAGTTTTTGGTTTGTCAGGGGGAGGTTATTGTAGAATCATAGAATATTAAAAACCTGAATGGAATCACAGGAATCATCTAATTTAATACTCTCATTTGAAAGAGTAAACTAAAATAGACAGTAGGGGAGTGATTTATTGCAAATTAGAAAGAGGTCTCCAGACTTCCCCAGTCTATTGTTTCAGGGAGCAACTGATAGTGTAGTGGAATAGGCACTGGACTAGAGATCAAGAGAACTCAGTTCTAGTTCTGATTCTAGCACTGCTACCTGCTATCTGTGTTGTTTGTGTTCAGTCATTTCCGACTCATCATCACCCAATTTGGGATTTTCTTGACAAAGATACTAGTGTAATTTTTCATTTCCCTCTCCAGCTCACTTTACAGTTAAGGAACTGAGGTAAACAAGGTTAAGTGACTTGCCCAAGGTCACACAGCTAGTAGTGTACCGTATAGGTTCTTAACAAATGGTGGTTAAATGAATGAGTGGACAAACATATGAGTTATACTGAAAGTTGGACATTAGCAAATTCTCATTAGCAGTCTTGGACCTTTGGTATCTTAACAAGCATAAAATCAGCTTCAAAATCTTTCAAACCCCATAGTGAGAGAGACTAATACAGATAGATTAGGAGGAAATATAACCATCACTCAGGCTCTACTTGGGATGCAGCAAACACTCCATATCTCACACTGACCCACATCCCATACTCTTTTCTTAAGCAGGGAATAGTCCTGAGAAAGCCTGAAGAACCTGTGGGAATATGGCTCAGTCTCACAGTTATCGTTCTGAAGTGGGTTCTCCATTTTGATGCAAGTTCAGCCAGTGTCAAGATAAACAGCAAGGCATCTAAGATCTTTGCTGGAATGTAAAGACTGCCAGGTCCTTCCTAAAAACGGTGTGATTCTAGCCAAATGACCAAAAGTACAGTGGGGAAAGGGGAAAGTAATTGTTTATATGCTAGCATCTATGCTGTTGCTATATGAATTATTCTCAGCTGTGGGTCAAGATTCAGTGCTATTGGTAATTCAGAACCATGGACAGATCCTGATGCCTATCAGATAGTCTTAAGACAGATTTTTCTTTGTTTTTTTCTGCCACTTCCACATTTATACTTAAGTGAAAATGACTGATATATGAGCCTTTCCTGAGAACAGGTTTAAAAGGAAAGGAGACAGGAAGAGAGTATTTTTGACCTTTAAAAGGGGATGATAAGGCATCACAAGGTGGGGAGAAAGGGCCAGAAAAAGTGAGAGCCATTTCAACTCAAAAGATTACATAAGGATTTCTTTGCTTAGATTTCATAATGTTACTCAGGGCTGTCTCTGGCTTCTGTGTTTTACCATTTTAGTTGTTCTCATCACAAGATAAGAACAATTTCTTCTGTATAAGAAGTAGTATGATATATGTAAAACACTCCACATTTGCTGTGTGACTTCAGGCTGATCACTTCCCCTCTCTTCACCTCATTTTAAATATAAAGATATTGACTAAATTACTTTTAAAGTCTTGTTTAATCCTAAATTCTTACTCCATTTTAAATTCTTCTGGTTGTTTTATATACATTAATGCATGTCACCAGTTAGGTTAATAAGCTCATTGAGAGGAGCAGCTAGGTGGTGCGGTGAATAGAGCATCAGCCCTGGAGTCAGGAGGACCTGAGTTCAAATCCAGCCTCAGACGCTTAACACAAAAACTATCTGTGTGACCTTGGGCAAGTCACTTAATCCCAATTGCCCTACCTTCCCCCCTCCAAAGAAAAAAAGATAAGCTCATTGAGAGAAGAGATACAATCTTTGTGTCTCTTCTGCCATATGCACAATGGTGAGCAGAGGGAGCATTCAGTAAAAGCATGTGGAATTGATGTAGTTAAAAACACTTAAGTGTGAATCTAACATCTGCCATTGGCTAGCTTTGTAACATTGAGTATATTACTTAATCTGTTCCTCAGTTTCTCAAAAGTGAGGGCATTTACCTACATCATCTCTAAGGTTTTTTCCAGATTTTACATACAAATTTTATATTCTAATATTCCTTACAAATCTTATGTTCTGCGTTGTATATTCTAAGCTACCTTCTAGGTGTGATAATGAATGTTCTATAATCAAACATTCTATATTTGCCATTTGATCTTGGACAAATTACTTAACTTTTTGTGCCTAAGTTTCTTCACCTCTACAAATGAGATGATAATCTCTCTCCAACTGCCTTGCAGACATGGTTTTCCAGTGGGATCAGACAATGAGTGTAATGCACTATATAATGCATAAAGTTTGGAAATAGGAGCTATTGTTATTGTTTCCCTCTGACTACTGCCTCTCCACTGGGGTGCCCCCAGAAGACTCTCCCATGAAACAGGTATATGGGGAAAGTCTTCTACTAACAATGGGCATAAACCAAAAGCCCATTCTGTTTGTGGCTCCCCAAAGTTTAGCCAGGCGATTATGCTCCACTGAATGGAGCGACAATGATGCTGCTGAGAGTAATTAAGTCCAAGTAGAATTGTTAAGTCCTGCCTGTTTGGAGAGGATAGACTCACCCATGAATATTATTATCTTCCTGCTGAGTCTTTCCCTAGCATTGTAAGAAGAGTTGGTTTGCGGCCTGAGAAGCAACAGATACTTTGGCTAGTTAGTGCCCTTACATAACATAACAAATGCTACTCCACTGCGAAATGTACACTGGCTCATCTATTTGGGAGTGGAAAGGGGTCAGACTGATTCGTTAGCATTTGTGGTGATTTCCTGATTCAGGCCTCTGCTTGGGAGGTCAGTGGAGAGAAGTAATTTTATACAAGGGTTCTCAGAGAAAGCTTTATTGGAGGAGGTACCGTCATAGTGCGAACATAGAATGTCAGAGCTGAATAGGATTTTAAGGATCATCTAGTCCAATGGCCTCATTTCTTAAAAGAGGAAGTTGAAGACTTAAGTTGGAAATTACTTCCTCAAAGACATGCAATAAGTTATCAGCAAAAGTGGGACTAGAATCCAATTTTAAGGTTCTTTCCCCAGTATGGGGCTTTCTTGTCAGAATAATGCCTTTCTTTTCTTTGGGGATGGGAGGACTGACCTGTGATCCTCAGTGTCAACAACTTTAAATACAGGAAGCTCCAAGTATACTTGCCAGAGAGTTGAATTTTGAGCTGAGGAGCTTTCCAAAAATCTGTAAAAGCTAATGCTTAGGAATACACACACACACACACACACACACACACACACACACACACACACACACACTCCTATATTCATGCTCACACATACGACATACACATATACACATTTACTCATTGACATACACATATACACACAGTTCTTAAAACAGAACTACTCTTAAAAGTCAGGAGCAATGAAGCAGAACACATAGGGATGTATATATACCCACTAAGTTTTTACTTTCTAAGCCAGAAGCCCTGGGCTTTGATGTTGACATGAGATTATAGGGCCAAGTTTTCAGAGATGTATGAAGGCTACTGGTCCTTCCTGCCTCCAGAGGCAGCTATTGTTTTTGTTTTCCTTCACAAATTGGGCAAATTAGGCGAGTCATTTGGTTTGACTTTGGCAACCAGATATTGAACAATGCAATTACACACACACACACACACACACCCTACAAAAGGGAGGGGAGACTGAATATAAGAAGTCTATTCACCACTTCCTGGTCTCTATCATGTATACATGTCAAAGTTCTCTTCCTTCCACAATTGAGTGTTTTTATCAAATGTGTATGACACTGGTTGTAGATCAGATCAAAGTAGAGAGGGCTCCAAAGGATCCTCAGTCAATTCCATAAATCTTTGGCAGCATAGAAGACACCAAAGGAATACTGTGTGCCTGCCATGTGGTGAGTGCTTAACAAATTCTTATTGATTATTTGTTTGATCTCACCAATATCTTGTCTTTTTTTGTCTACTCCTTCCATGTCCATGTCACCCATCCACCCCCCCCCAAATTCAACAAAACCCCCAAAACCTCATGTAACTAGAAATATTAGTGTAGTATAAAGAAAATAATGTTGGAGAGAGGCAATATGGTGAATTGTCAAGAGACAAGCATTGGAGTCAGAAAGACCTGGGTTCAGGTGCAACTTCTGAAACTTAGTGGCTAGGTAATTCTGGGAAAGAAGCAGTTAGATGACTCAGTGGATAGAGCATTGGGCTAGGAGTCAGGAATACCTGAGTCCAAATCAAGTCTCAGATACTTACTAACTGTGTGACCCTGGGAAAGTCGTTTAATCAATATTTGCTTTAATTCATTGGAGAAGGAAATAGCAAACCACTCTAGTATCTTTGCCAAGAAAACCCCAAATGGGATCATGGAGAGTCAGACATTACTGAATGACTGAACAACAGCAAACTCTGGAAAAGTCACTTAACCTCTCCATGCTCCAAGAATCTCTCTAATATTAGATATTCTGGAAGGAGTATCCTTATTTGAGAATTCTTTATACCAGTAAAATCATGGATGCTGTCTTCTGTCTAGCTATCTAAATAACATTGGACTGCTTATCAGGAGGCTCGGGTTTATGTCCTGGCTATGACATATTAACTAGCTATATGATTTGGCTAAGTCACATTTTTCCTATGCCTGTTTCCCCATCTGATGGGAGGGTTGAACTACATGGTCTTTTTCATTTCCTTCTAGCTCTGTTATTCTGTGCTCTAAGATATCTTCCAACCATTGCATTTTTTATTCTAAGGGAATTCCTGTATCTGTCATTGTTATTCCTTCTTATATTTTAACACACCAGGATAGTTATACTTCAGATTAGTCACTTCCTTTTAACATTATCAGTTCAATTCACTTCAACAAGAATTTATTGGTGGCTAGGTGGGTAAAGCACTGTGATAATCTTGAGTTTAGCTTTTTGCCTGTAGGCTATGAAGGTATAGAGGGTATTGGTGGGAGAGAGAGGCTGCCAAATACATCATGTGTACTATAACATCCATGTATACATGGATGAAAAAATAAGAGAAGAGTCTTGAAAGATAGGGTGTTATCTAATTGTGGAGGACCTTGAATTCCAAGGTAAGCAATTTATGCTTCATTATACATGTGATGTAAAAAGATTACAGGCTTTTAATCAGAGGAGTAACATGACCAGATGTATACATAAGGAACATTGGCTAATTGCAGTGCAAAATGTGGATTGGATGGGGGAAGAGTAGAGGCAAGGCCTATTTGGGTTCTTGGGAAAGAAATAAATACTCTTCATAATGGTTACTTCCACATTCATTGGTATTACTGCTGTTAAAATGAAGTGGTCATATAGAAGAGTGGTTCTTAACCCATTTGGTGCCATGTACCCTCTTGGCATTGTGGTGAAACCTGTGGTTACTGTTGTTGTTCAGTTGCTTCAATTTTGTCCAACTCTTCATGATCCCATTTACGGTTTTCTTGGCAAGATACTGGAGTGGTTTGCCATTTCTTTTTCCAGCTCATTTCACAGGTGACAAAACTGAGACAAACAGGGTTAAATGATTTGTCCAGGGTCACACAGCTAGTAAGAGTCTGAGGCCGGATTAAAACTCAGGAAGATGATTCTGATTGACTCCAGGCTCAGCACTCTATCCCCCAGTCACCTAGATGTTCATGGACCTCTTTCTCAAAATAATGTTTTTAAATGTCTAAAATAAAATACATAAGGCTTGAAAATAGTTAGCAAAATCTTTTTTAAAAAATCCTTACTCAAGTTTAAGAGCTAGAAGAATACACTAATTAGTGGAAATTGTAAGGGAACATTACATTCAAAGTCAGGAGACGTGGGCTCAAATCCTGATTCTACTCCTTTTTTATAGTGGGCAAGTGACTTCTCCTTCTCTATAGAAGGAGGGGTGAGACTAGATGATTCTTAAGATTACTTTAGGTTCTTATAAGTCCCAGAAGCACATGGCTGAATATAAGAAAGAACTTCCTTTTTTAAACTTCCTAATAATAAAAATTGTCCAGGAGTATAGTAGTCTTGGGAAACAGTTCCATGGCACTGGAGGTATTTAAGCAAAAGCCGTTTTACCAATTGGGCAGGTAGGTAGCTCAGTGAATAAAGTGCCAGGTCTGGAGTCAGGAATCTTCCTGACTTCAAGTCCAGCCCCAGACACTTACTAGCTGTGTGACCCTAGGTAAGTCACTTTAACCACTATCTGTCTCAGTTTCCTCATTGGAAACTGAATTTGAATTTGAATTTGAAATTGAAAAAAAAATACCTTACAGGATTGTCATAAGGATCAAATGAAATAGTATTTCTAAAGTACTTTGCACAGTGTCTGGCACGTAGGAGGAGCTGTGTAAATGTTAGCTATTACTATTATTACAGGTGATGAAGATGAAGCTACAACGCTCATTAATAGCTAGAAGTACAAACATATCTTCTCAACTAATTTATTTCCTCCAAGGAACTGCCTTACCGTTCAGCAATTATGTAAATCATAATGTTTATAAAGTCAACAATGGAGAAGCAGTTTTGGATCAGCCTCGTGGTAGGCTTTGGATGCTCTCCAGATTCTCAGCCCCAAAACAAAGATGCTTTTCTGTATTTGGAGAGGCAGCATGGTCTGTTCCGGAGTCTGAACTTTTGGGTTTTATTCTCATGTTTCTACCCAGTGTGTGAACTAAAGTCCATCATTTAGCCTCTCTGCACTCAGTATTGCTCAAAAAAGGGGGGGGAAATAACTCTGACCTACATAGATTGTAGTGTTTTTAATGTACTTGGTGTTTATTTGCTTACTGCTTCCCTTCCAAGAATCTCAGCAAACTGTACCTATTTCTCAGTGTTCTGTTGATAGCGTTTCTACAGGATACTCTCTCTAACATATAATGTTTGGGCTATTTCTTTCCAATACAAAATTCAGAACCTTCCCCTCTACCTTTAAAGGCTCTTCCTTTTTTTCAAGGCTCATCTAATTTGGTTTGCAAAAGGTTTAATTAATAGTATCTTCAGTTTAGAATGATATTTATAGGTCATCTAACCTGACTTCATGTGTTAATCCTCTCTCACAACCTATTCATCTTTTATTTGCATCCTTATGCAGATAGGGGACTGATTCCCTCACATGGCAGTCCATTCCATTTTGAAACACCCTTCATTATTAGGAAGTCCTTTCTCATAATAAACTGAAATCTGCCTCACTCAGATTTCCATCTATCAGATCTAGTTCTGTTCTCAAGATGTAAGAAAAACAAATGTTTTCCCTTTCCCATAGTTGTCTTTTGGATATTTGAAGCCAGTGGTCATGTCTCCTCTAAATTTCTTCTCTATTTCCTTCAGCTGATCCTCATGAAATGGTTTGTGGTCTCCCTCATCACCCCTTTTGCCATTAACAAAAATACTCCAGCTTCTGAGGGTTGTTCCTAAATGTTGTGTACAGTAGCCCAGATGGGGAGACCACAGTTAAGTCTATCAAGCCTCCTGTTATTGAACACAGCATATTTAAATCTCTTGGGCTTCAGTTTCCTCTTAATCACATTTTATCTTTTTCAGTTTGAAAGTTACCCTCTTTGATAGAAAACACAAAAGCTAAACTGAAGTTTTGTAAATATAAATTCTTCCTGAGTAGGAATTATTTCATTCTTTGTAATTGTATCCCCAATTCAGCACAACGCCTGGAAGAAGGCATATAAATGCTTGCTGATTGATCTGTTAATCTTGAATCATATACCCTCAAATTAAACTTGTTTTAGAACCCTAGAGTTGGAAGAAACCCGAAATGTATGCAAGAGATGCCGCTAGGGTCTGTATCATAATTTCAGGTTATGGATAAAATCACCTTATGAATAAAGTCCCTCTAGTGACTTAGAAACCAAACCCTTTTGGATGGTGTCTAAGAAGGAATCTACCATGTGCTAAATTTTACACTAAGAAATTTAATGCTATGAAGAGGTACCAAAATGTTTTACCCAGAGCAAGATTCCTAGAATGTGATCATTTAAATTGAGACTGATTGCTGTATGAATGTTTTGGGGATTCTAAATGCTCTCTTCACATAAAAGATAGAATCACTTCTCAAGTCAAGCAAGAAAAAAACAAACTAATAAGTGTCTGCTATTTTCCTAGCACATAATACCTAGATACTGTGGAGAATATAAGAGAATTGGATTATCATCACCTTTAATTGGGAGGATAAAACTTGCATTTTTGAAATAGACAGAAAAGACTGCGTTATCCAGAGAGGGAGTTAGGTGGTATACAAAAAGGGTTGAACCTAGAGCAAGGAGATCTGAGTTTGAGTCCAGAGACCCAAGTTACAAACATGGGCCCTGACACAGATTTACCAAGTGATTTGGGGTATTTTGCTCTCAGTGTCACTGTCTTCTCATCTATAAAATGAATGGTTTGGGCTAGACAATCTCTTAGGCCCCTTTATGTTTTGGGAATGTTAGGTCCTTTTCTGAACCTATGTTTTTTGTTTATAGAGCTAACATTCAATGTTTAGAAGAACTTTTCATCTCTGACATTCCACAAATCTAAATGTTTGATGGTATGATACATTTTTTCAAGCTATAAGAGTTAAGAGAAAGGGATCATAGTGGACAGAGTTAGTCAGGGAAGGAATTATAGATTTGAGGCTCAGCCCTTGAAAGATGGTTGATATTTTCCCTCTCTATTGCTAACAGATCCTTTAGCAGAGCTGATAATGCTACTTAGAGTTTTGCTGGATGAGACAAAATGTTATCTGTTGTGATGTTGGCATGGATTGAAATGTGTGGGTCAGGGATAACACACTGTTCTGGAGCCCCTCAGGCAAAGGAATGTTTCCTTAATAAGCCCACCCCAAGGAGCCTGGCCTTTTAAATAAATAAATATGCACCAGTGAAAGAAACTCTTTAATGACTCAGAATAAGGCTACAATGTGAGTGACTATTGAAATATGAGACTTTAGAAGTCTGAAGTTAACATCTAACTAGCACATCCTACCACTGTATTTTCTTGGCTAGAAGAGTTATTATCATGAATGCCAAGAAAATGTGTAACTTTTGGACAGGAAGAGGCATTTCCTGACCCCTGGCTCCTCTCCTCTGGCCACTGGCCAAGGAACAAAGACAATTCTTTGGACTTTTTGATTTTTTTGTTTGTTTGTTTTGTTAGGGAGGAGGCTAGGGATGTGAGAAGAAATTCAGTAATTGAATTTTTAATGTTTTGGGGCCCTTCCCAGCAGGGCCTCCAACATTTAACAAAGTCATGATAATTGTCTGAATTTGGCATTGGCCAATTGGCCCTTACTACTCCCAAAAGTAACATTGTCCCTCTCGGTTCTTTTAATGTTGTCCCTCCAGCCTAGAATTTACTCAGTATCTCAGTAGCATATATGAGAAGAATATATATTAGATAGTTATCTGTTCTTTTTGTATTTATTCCCTTATCCATAGAACATCACTTTGATACTGTTATTCATGAGGGTAATTCAACATTCATTTGATGTCCATATAGACAAATAAAGTGGCATTCCAAGGTGGATCTGGGCCTTGGTCACTTCTGGTGACACATTTGTTCCAACAGGGGCATGCTTCACAAAATGGTTGACCTGTACAATGACCCTTCAGAGGATATGTGCTCATTTGTGGGACATAGGAAGTCCCAAGGTAACTATACCCTAAAAGTCCTTCTTGCAGAATTGTAATGCAGCTATCTGTGCTCAAGAAAAGAAATGCAAAACAGAAGAATCATCCAGGGGGGCCTAGAAATCCTGATTTGGACTCTTTTGGAGAAGCATCTGCTCTAGCAGACACATATATGCAGTCAGTGTTTTTTGGAGAGGAGTACCCTTAAGGGAAAAAAGGACAGAGAGAAAGACAAAGTTGTGCATCCTAAATTCACAGAAGAAAGGAAGGAAAAGAGAGTGTCAGAGGGAAGGGTCTCTGCTTTTAAGATTTACTGAGTAACTATATTGATTTTTCCTATCTCAATAGCCAAACTTCTTTAATGCAACCCTCTCCCCTGGCTTCTGTAATGGGAGCCTAGGGATTGCTACATCATCCCAAAGTGCCAAGTCTTTTAGCACTGAGCACGTGTGTCCCTGAAAGTGTTTAGGGTATAGGCTTAGCATTTCTGGAAAAAGGCCACACAGCAAGAAAACATGTTAACAGCAGTAGTTAAAACTTGAGACTATCCTCATGCATGATGGTCACTTATATAAGGGTCAATGCAGGCCATGTACTGAGTCATTGTTGGGAAGCAGCATGATGTAACAGAATCAGAAGTACTTCAAGTCAGAAGGCTAGCTCTAACATTCCATGATCCCATCAAAGGAAAATTCCACTCAGATGCAAACACATGCCAATAAAAAAGAAAAAATATATAAGGGACTAGGGCACAATAGCTCTTTGCAAATATCTGAAAAATTGTCATGTGGATGAAAGATCAGGCTTATCCTAATTTGGCACCACAGGCCAAAACTCTGAACAATGGTTAGAGGTTTCAGAGCAGAATTATTTAAAAGAAATTCTTTCTAATAGTGATGAGCTTCCATTTGCTAGAAGATTTTAAGCAAAGGTCTGAATGAGATGTAGAGGGAATAACTGAGTCCAACAGTATGTACCTTCTGAGATCCCTCTCAGCTCTGAGGGATTCTAAGAAAAGTGATTCTAAGAAAAGACAGAGCTTGCCTTCCTGCCCACCCAGCAAACATCAAAGAAAAAAAATGCATAAAAATATTGATTCAACTTCAATGGAGAATGGCGCCAATTTACAGCTGGTAATAGCCAACTCCTAAATCACAAGAAGATTTCAATTCTGGGACAGGCAGAAGGACTCTTGTCTCCTTGTTTTCCTCAGTAGTTGTACTGAGCAGAGTGTCCTTTGAAGTAAAAATGAGAGACGGACTTGTAACGAAGAATTGGACTTGTTTCAATTTTAGAACTGCCACACTTAAGCTAGGGGAGGAAATCATGTCCCAGTAAACTTTTCAGACCTTTATTCAACATTAGGTGAATGGATGTTATCAATCTGTGCATCAACATACAGTTTTAGTAATATCACAAATAGTCAAAGAACTTGAACTGGAAGTCAAAAAATCCTGGCTCTGACACTTACGAGTTGTATGACCCTGGTAAACTTATTTTACAGAAATGAAAGTAGAAGGGACTTCAAAGGCCATCTAGATTAACCTATATCTGAGCAGGAATCCCCTCTACATAATAACCCTGACCTGCAATCCTATCCCTGCTTTCATTTTTCTCCCTATGGTATTTTAACAATAATTGCTATCCTTAGTTTTCCTTCCCTTCTTCTACTCATTCTAAGCTTTAGCACTCTTATCATTATTCTTCTAGGAGCATACCATGTTTTTGCATTCATCTTCCATTAACTCCTCTTCCCTCCATCTTCTCTTTATATCTTAAAAAAAATAGTTGGTTGGTGAGTTCCATATGCATACAATTTGGTTCTTGATGTAGTCTTCCCTTCTCCTCCTCAACAGTGTTATGCTTTTTTTATGCTTAGGATTTAATTCTTGAGAGTATCCATTCCTCTTGGACTGATCTCTGAAGAAATTTTATTCATGGTATCTTGCCTATCTTTTCTCTAAACCCTAAGAAATTTGCTCTCTCCAAATTTAGGATACATGTCAGATTATTTCTGGCTTTTCTCTCTTCCATCACAAATTCTAATATTGAGTACCACCAAGGTTCTCAACATTTCCTCTTTAATATTAAGAATCTAATCCAGAAGAAAAATTTCCCCTTGTTGGTTTCCTGACCTTTGGAAAATAGAAATTATCATTAAAACAAGTCAAGAAATTATTAGTTACCCTACTTTTGTCAGAGAAACACCTCCATCAAAAATCTGGATTATTGAAGTCGCCCATCAAATACCCCTTTGGCAGACTTGGGTTCTGTGGTCTGGTAGGAGGGTGAGCATAAAAATTGCCAAGAATTAGAGCAAAAATAATGACATATTCAAATAACTCTTTTCTCAACACTCAACTTTGAACATTAAATCGAGCCCATCAGCAATGTAATGACTCCTCCATTCCCACCACCCCCACCACTGAAAGAGAGAGAGACAGAGACAGAGATAGAGAGAGAGAGAGACAGAGACAGAGAGAGAGAGAGATTCTTTTGGAATAGTCTAAGATGAGAGCAACGTTTCAAACTGAGAAGATAGAGAAAGGACAGGAAAAAATTCCTCACTAGAATATTCCCTGACTGCTGCTATCAGTATTTCAAAGGCTGGGCAGGGCCCTGCAAGGACAGTTCCATGCCCATGACTGTCTTTGATGCTGCATATGTCAACATTCTAATAGGGCTGCTGCTGAGACAGGTTGCTGACTCGAAGATGGCTCATGACAGATTCTGCCTAAAGATGTTTCAACAGATAACCCTTTAGAAATAACAAAGGCAGTTTATGAATTTCATAGAGAACACAAGGGCTCAGGGTATCAACTCTATAGCATCACTTTTCTTTGTTATGAATTTGGAATGTAGACAGTTTTTACTCTGTGTGTGTGTGTGTATTTGCCATGCCATCCTTGGAATCCTTGATGCTCTCTTCAGGATTTTCTATTTTCTGTTTTCTTCATTCATTTTCTATCGTGAATAGTCCTATTGAAGTTTGTGCCCTGTCAAAGTTTTTGGAAATGCATAGGACATTTCATTTCTTTGAGTCACAAAATAATAAAGAGGGGTGGGATATTGAGACATAGAATGATGGAACATACAGAACATGAAATCTGGAAGGGAAACTTGAACATAAAATACAGAATATGGATCTGGATGAGATTCTAGAACATGGAACTCAGAAGAATTTTAGAGACCATCAAGTTCACCCTCTCAGTTTTACAGATAAGGAAACTGACATGCAGAGAAGGGAATTGTTTGTCTATGTTCCATGAGCAGTTTTAGTAATACAACCAGGCCTAATGCTTAGATCTGACTCTTTCCATTCAGTGTTATCTAAACTCATCATTTTTTCAGATAAAGAGCTAATAGAGAATTTAGCAGGCCATGCCATCCATCCTCTGCTCCCAACATGGACTGTAAGCAATATTTGGTCAATGATTGTTCTTTGTGGATGTCAGCTCACAACTCTAGCTTTTCCTACTTTTGCGCATTTTATCTTCATTTCCCGTGATCATTAAATAGTGTTTCAATTGGAATGAATACTATATGTGGAGAATAACTTTTTTCTGCCTCAGTTACAAAGTGGACACTCATATGGCATGTTTTAGCATGCTTCCCTCATTTATAATGTGAGTTTTTTCTGGGAGAAAGAAAATTAAACCTGATGGAGGCATTCTGAACTCCTACTCATGGTCCTTGAGCCCAGTGAAATATTCATTGTCATGTTCTCTCCTCCTGTATTCTTCTACTTGTTCTGTCAATCCAAGGCCCCATCACTTCTAGCACAGCAGATACATTTAAAGTCACGGAGCTCAGAGTAAGCAAATCTAAAGTGTTTAATCTATTATTAATCAGCCAGTTGCCAAAATGATAGGGCTCTGGAGGGCCTAAGGAAGACATCAATATTTATGGCCTCGTTAGTGAGTGCATATTTCTCCCTATCTTGCTTTTTTCCTGTATTTCAGATGATGACAGGGATATGAAGCCTGTTATGTTCTCTGACATGGTACAAAGCATAAATGTCATGTTTAGGAATGAGATGATCCTAAGGCAGGTGTCCCCTATTTGTTAAACCTATTAACCATTAGACTAGATTCTCATGTTCCTCCCCCCAAGTCTGAGGAAGGTAGCCCTTGATCTCAGAAGAGAGTTAGCAATCCCAAATTTGGTTGTTTAGAATTCTCCTTGTTTAAGAGTAGGAAAAGTGCCCAACTGTCCAGAATAAGTTCAAGTTATCAGGCCTAGATGAATCTTTTCCCAAGGGAAAAAGTAGTACCTAAGGATAATCATTGCTGAACCGCTATCATATTTTTTTTCTTTAAAACATTATGGACAATAGGAGAGGTGCACACAATAAACCAGTACTGGAGACATGAAAGGATTGCCCCATTAAAAAAAAAAAAAGAAAGAAAATACTATCTACAAGGTATATATAGTACATTGACTTTGACACTAAATATCAGTGAAATTTTAGATTGTATCATTAAAAAGATGATTTGTGAACTTCTAGAAAGTGATGATCACTAAGAACTAGCATAGCTTCATCAAGAACAAATCTGGTCATACTAACCTCATTCACTTTCTTTGAGAGAATTACTAGACTTCCTAGAACCCTTAAGGACTTCTTCAATGCATATATCAAAATCATCCTACATTCCTTGAAACATATGATGATAGTGTTAACTTTGCTCAATAAAATAAAATCTGATTTTTCATAACAATTGAGGCATGAAATAATCAGACCCAACACATTTGTCACTATCATGCAGTTGGCATCACAGTCCAATGTAAAGATTCTAAATCAAAGAGAGGAATTCCCTACAGATGGTTCTGGTGTTTCAGTTGATATCATGATGATTGAATCAAACTCCAAAACAATGTAGAACCTCCTAAATGAGATCCTTTTTTACACCAAATAACTCAGCCTAGCTATCCACACAAGGGGGAAAAAAATGATTGGATAAAGAATGCCTAGTTTCCAGACTATGATATATTGTTGGCTGGGTAGCTCATAAAGCAGTTTTTGGACAGATACTACAAATGGATAATGAATTGAGCCAAAAGTTAATAGAAGGATGAGAACAGATCGTATTGTCTTTGGGAAATTATGCAATGTTTTTTAATGATCTCAAGCTCCTCTGCAAAATAGAAGCCTATCTTTTTATGTCAATATTCTTCTATAAGTTATAAAATGCCACAGTCTTTGAAGAATTCATTACAGCAATTAATACCTAAAATAAAGTAACAAAATATAAATTATTCAAAGCAAATCATCTTTCTATATATCTATAGATAGAAATCTATATTTAGATATTGATATGTAGATATGAATATCTACCTACAAATATATATGGATATATTGCTAACAGTGAGGATAGGAACTGGGACTATAATTTCATTGAATGAGGAAGTTCTCCCTAACAATGCAGGTTGACTTTGTTGAGTGACTTACCTATGATCACACTGCCAGGATGTGTCAAAGGTGAAACTTGTACCTATGTCTTTCTGAATTTGAGATATCTTTAAGACTTCCTGTCCCTTGCTAACAACAATAGCTAAAATTTTACTAACCTTTACATAGAAAAACTCACAAAGAAGAAATAAAGGAAAATTCCTTTCAGAATAATTACAAAATGGATAAAATGTCTGGGAGTTAACATACAAATTTAGGCATTAAGTAAATAAAACCTCCCTTAGAGTAATTGTAGAAAACTCACTTATTAGAATTTTTAGATAATTAGAAAGATACACATTGTTCATTGCCAAGATGTCTCAAAATAACTAAAATAATTATGTGACCAAAATTAATTTACAGATTTATTTTATGGTGATCAAATTACCAAAAGCCTACTTTGTAGAAATAGACAAAATAACCAAATTAATCTGAAGAAGCAAAAGGCCCAAAATTTTAGAAGTAATGGAAGAAATGCAAAAAATGAAGAAAATCTATTTCTAAATTTCGTGCTACGTTGCAAAGCAATTGTTATGGAAACTATGTTGTAATCATGAAAAATATAGAAAAGCTAATCATTATAACAGAATGAATACAAACTAATATACTAACCCAAAATAGGATGAACCCCGAAATACAAACCACTGTGGGGAGGGTTTCCTATTCAACAAGAATGGTCGGAAACACTAGAAATTAGTGGAAAATGGGTTTAGACCAGCATCTTATATTGCATACCACATATGCGCCCAAAAGATAAATGACCCTAAGATAAAAGATCATGTCATTTTCTGAAATGAAAAGTTTTACTTTATAAATCTATACTTTGGAAGAAATTCTTAAGCAAGCAAAGAATAGAAGTCATGAAATACAAAAATTAACAAATTCATTAATAAAAATTAAAGCTTTTGCACAAAAAAAATGCAAACAGCATAAGAGAAACTGTTGAATAGGAGGAAATCTTTGTCTAAATTATCTAAAATAAAAGACTAGTATCAATATTTAGTTAAATTCAACAAACATTCATTAAGTGCCTACTAAGTATAAGTACAATATTAGAGACTGTGGATATGGACAAAAATGAATTAAAGATATATAGGAAAGTGACATAAATATATGGGATTCACAGTCATTCTTCTTGAGATAAGTAGTCAAAGAATATGAACAGCTTCCAAAAAGAAAAAAAAACTTCAAGCATTCAAAAACAATTTGAAGAAAAAAATACCTCAGATAATTAATAAAAAGAGAAATGCAAATTTAACAGCTTCAAGACTTCACCTCACATTTATTAAATTCACTAAGATGATAAAAGATGGAAATAGTATTAAAAAGCCTGTGGGAATACAGGCACACCAATATACTATTAGTGGAGCTATGAATTACTCCAACTGTTATGAAAAATTTCAGAATTATGAAAGAAAAGTTATTAAAATGTCCCTATCCTTTTATCTAGTAATTCCATTGTGGGGCATGTAACCGAAAGACGTCAAAGACAGAAAGGTTCCATACATACTTGGGTATATATGCTATCTTCCTAGCAGTTTTTCTTATGCTAAATTGAGTATGTGGTAGTAAATAAAAAACATAGATATCCATCAATTTGGCAATAGCTAAACAAATTGTGTTATATGGATGTGATAGGATATTATGAATATGAAGAAATCAGGGAAATTTGGTTAAGATTTCTACAAACTGATATAGGAGCAGGAAAGCAGAATCAGAACAATGACTACAAAAATATAAATTGAAAATTACACTTTTAGGAAGCTGAATTCAGATTAAAAGTAAGGCTAAATATCAGTTCTAGAGGATAGATGATGAAACACACCTCCTCCCTTTCTGTAGAGGGTGGAGAACTACAGGCACTGAATACTGCATATACTGGTTAGATGAGGATACTATGTCAATTGGTTTTGCTTAACTATTTTCCTTTGACAAGGGAATATTCATTAGGAGGCAGAAGAGAAATATCAGGAAATGCATTAATATTTTTAAAGCACTAATACACTTTTTAAAAAGGATAAAAGCTTGGTTAAGGATATGTTGGGTTAAAGTGATGACCAGTCATTTAAGTAGATATCCTATAAGCAACAGTGTAGGTCTGGAATCCAGAGAGAGGTCAGGGCTAGAGGTACAGATACGAGTTACCTGTAGAGATAAGTTATTTAAAGCGTCTAAAGTGAATGAGATTAGCAATAGAAGAGGAAAAGAAGAGAATCTTGGGAAATACCCACCTCAAAGGTAGAGTCAACAAAGAGAGATTAGAACCAGAAAAGAATGCTTTCTAGGAAACATTGTCCCAGCTAATTTGCACCCATCCAGGTATAGGTTTCTTAGTATAAGGAAATGAGAATCTTCCAGGGCAATGCAAATGTATTATGGTTACAAGGGCAGACTTAGGGAAGGGATTTGAAATTAGCTGTGTAAGAAGTTGTATATAGGTCAGTGAGCACAGAATGCAAAGATGCCAAAGGCAAAGTGTAAGTCCAAACAATTAAAGTGATATATTCAGTGCCAGATTACCAAAGGCTTTATCCATGGAAGGAATAAATCTATCTGTAGGAAATTGACATGAGAATATGAAGCTACAGAGGAGATGAAGCCAAAGCAAGAGTCAGCAAAACTGAAAACAAAGTAGATAAAAAGAGCGATCTTTGTGCCATGGTACAGTGGAAGAACCCTATGTTTAGAATTAAAGTACCCGTGTTGAATGATGGCTTTTCCACTTCCCACCTATGTGACTTCAGGCTAGCCATTTTACCTTCCTGGGCCTCAGTTTCCTCGTCCATAAAATAAAAGGATTGGACTCAATGACCTCTAAGATTCATTTCTCTTCCAAATATATTATCCCATGACCCACCTCAGAGGGTCCACCTTCATAGGGTGTGTTCAAGGAGGTGCTAGGCTCACTCATGTGTTCTCCCTCAGAGGTCACTGCTGTAGAAGATAATGACTTACTTCTATGTTCTCTTGTATAGGAAGTAAACGTGTTAGGACTGTTACACACACCAACCGTAGAAAGAATGTGATTATGCACAGTGTAAAATGCTCCAGAAAGGTAAAGGAGGATGAGACTGGGGTTAAGAAATCCATTGGATTTTGACGTATGTGTATGTATACACACATACACATATTTACATTCATGTACATATATGTGCACATTATATGTAATATATACACATATGAACACATATATACCTATATATGTGCATAAACACATAAAACCTAAAAACATACTATGTCTTTTAAAAATAAAAAGAATTTTGTGGATCACCCAAAGAACAGTGGACAGACACATGCTTCGTAGAAGTACGCTGCAGCGTGTTGCTAGTGAAGAACCATGCCAAAGAGATAGCATAAAGAATATATTCAAAGATATGTGTGAGGGGAGACCAGTAAGCATGGCAGAGTAGGAGGATGCAGTACAGCCCAACTCTTTCCAATAATTACTCCACCAAGACTGTCAGAGTGCCATACTGAGTATTGATCAGGAAATCCAAAGTGAATCCACAGTGGGCATTTTTTCCAGCCCACATCTGCTTAGGGAGACACCTAAAAGCCTATGGATACTTGAAAGGGGGAGGGGAAAAGGGTCATCTAGCCAAGAAGGCCTGCATAGGGCCTTTTAGAATGGGCACCGGGTAGGGACCTGTGCCCATGTGAAAGTAGGAAGCAGGAAGAGAAACAAAGTTTCTCAAATTTGTGTCTCTCTGACCCCAGAGTGAAGCTTCATATCTAGTATGACCTGATGTGGTTTCCTGAAGCTGAGTATCTAGGGCAAGAACTAAAGATGAAGAATAAGAGGCTTACTCTGACCCTATTTTAGAATCAGATTCAGTCCACAGCCCTGGATGGCAACTTTCGTATGAGTAACCAGGGCAGGAATTCCAGACCAAGGATTCTGCTATGACTCTTTCGCTTTGAATCTTTGAATCCTTCTTAGTCAGCCAACAAGGGGCTAAGGCCAGCAAATCTCTACTGGAACTGCAGTCAGGGACAATCTGGCATTTATGTTGACCTGATCCTGATTGGAGCCAGGGCCCCGAAAGGTCAAACCAGGAAGATAGCAACCAAACTTACACCAAATCAAATTCTTTATTTCCCATTGAAAGGTTGAAGCTCCTTGCCTTCTGGGATCCTTTAAGAACAGAGCACTTGGGGCAGCTAGGTGGTTCAGTGAACAGAGCACAGGCCCTGGAGTCAGGAAGACCTGAGTTCAAATACGGCCTCAGACATTTAACACACACACACACACACACACACACAAACTAGCCATGTGACCTTGGGCAAGTCACTTAACCCCAATTGCTCTGCCCTCCTACCTCCAAAAAAAGGAAAAAAAAAAAACAGAGCACTCAATATAAGGAAAAAGCAATAGAAGAACCTTAGATAATATAGATCAGGAGTGTGTGTGCATGTTATGTTTATGGTGTATATAAATATATAGATACATGTAGATATATTTTTATGGCCAATAAGTTAATAATATGACATTTTCTTATATCTCAAGATCTCACTTAAGAACTTTGGAATTGGTTATATGACATAGGAGACACTGGCACAGGACCACCCAGTGTGGCATGCCCTCAGCAAACAAGATGATGTGCTCTATGAGTAAAGTAGAATTGAAGTAGCTCAAAAAAAATGTGAGATGCACAAATTTAGAGAATCCACACCAAATGTTCACATGGACTATTTGAAGGACAACAACCAACAACCAGTGTGATATTTCCACCAAAAACAGTTAGTCTTAGCTTTCATGAAGTGAGAAAAAGTTTCCTGTGGGAAACAATAGTCATGTTGCCTCTGTCCTAGTCAAACCATGTCTGAAATAACTGTGACCATTTTTAGGTACCACATTTTATAAGTGTCATTAATAAGTTGGAGAGATTCCAGAGACTAATGACCAGGAAAGTAAAGGGACCAGAGACTATGCCATATTTTAAAAGCAGTTTGCAGGAACTGGGAGTGTTTAATCTAAAAAAAGAAACATTTGGGGAAGGGGGGAAGAGTAATCATATTTAAATATTCTAAGGGTTGTCTTGTGGGTAAAGGATTAAATTTGTACTTAGCCTTAGAAGAGGATGAGACTGAGAGCAACAGGTAGGAGTTTCGGTGAAGCTGAAATATGTTTGATGAAAGGGACAGCTGTGACACAGTTGGAGCTGTCCAAGATGAAGAGGCTGTCTTTGGAGGCTGCAGATCACCTCCTCATTAAAGGGCTTCAGGTAAAGACCCAACCACCACTTGTTTGCATTATAGTACAGAGAATTCTTTCTCAGGTACAGGTTGGAATAGATGGCTTCTGAGATCCCTTCTAATTGTGATTCTTTGGCCATCGCAAGCATTAGGTCTCAATTTGCTTGTCTTCAAATTTTATTTTCAGCCTCCTGTAGCTATAAATGTTCTTAATCAGAGTGAATGCGCCCGTTAGGAGAACACTCTGTACATCCTCACTGTTAATTTTTTTTTTAACTTTTCTAAGGCTGAGAAAATATTTGTGATGGCGTTAAAAGGTCTAAGCATCACAACTTTTCATAGGGCATTGTGCAAATTACCTTCTTTGGGACTATGTTATTGCCCTGTTCTTAGAATCAAAGGTCTTTGCTAGGTTCTGACCCGTGACTTATCTGGGGGGTCTCTGAGAACAAATTCATTGCTTGAAATTTTAGTTTCTTTATTAACCTTGTTTCCTTAACTGGATTGCAAGGTTCTTGGACTAAATTGAAAATTGGGAATTTTAGGCCATACTCATAGGATCATAGCATGTCAGAGCAGGAAAGAGTCTTAGAACATACAATTCCAGTGTTGGAAGAAGACTTAAGACGGGGGTTCTTAATGTGAACTTCATGGAGGTCTATGTACTGGGATAGGATTACATATTTATTTTCACTAGCCTCTGATAAATTTAGCATTTTCTTTGATGATAAATGTTGGAAACAGATATTACTTTGAGAAGGGGTGCAGAAGTTTCACTGAACTACCAAAGAGGTCCATTACACAAGAGTTTAAGAACTTCTGTCTTAGGATTTAGAATGTCAGAGAGTAAAAATAATTCAATCTAATGCCTCATTTTACAGGTCATGAGCAGCATCATGGTACAATAGGAAGAATATAGGTTTGGGGTTCATGGAACTTGGATCCAAGTATTGTCTCTGCCACTAATTAGCTGCATGAACATTGTTTTTCTTATTCAGTCATGTTTCAGTTGTGTCTGACTCTTCATGACTCCATTTGATGGTTTTCTTGACTCAAAGGACCTTAGAGGTCACTGAGTCTAACCCATTTTACAGATGAGGAAGGAAACTAAGGTGCAGAGATATAAAGTAATTTGTAGGATCACATAACTAAGAAATATCTATGGCTGGATTTGAACCCGGGTACCCTTTGAGTCCAAGTACAATGTCCTATATATTATCATGCAGTCTGAAATTTCAATGTGCAACCATTTTTAAGTACCTACTATATGCCAGGCACCATGTTAAACACTGGGGACACAAAGAAAAGCAAAAGTAAAACCTGTCCCTACTCTCAAGAAGCTCGTGTCAGAGTCCAATGGGGAAGACAGCACACAACCGACTATGTATAAACAAGAGATATACAAGGTCAGTTAGAGATAATTTCAGAGGGAAAGCACTGTGATTAATGAGGACTGAGAAAGGCTTCCTGAAGAAGGTGTGACTTTAGCTGAGACTCGAAGGAAACTGTAAGGAAGGAGAAAGTTCCAAGCATTAGAGAAAACTAATTTTTAAAAAACCCTCCAGTAGCCTCATATTACCTCCAGGATCAAATATTAAATCTTTTCTTTGGCATTTAAGACTCCCCACAACTGGGCCTCTTCCTACCTTTTCAGTCTCTCCACCGTCTTTGATCCAGCTGCACCAATCTACTTGCTGTTTCTCGCATGCAGTACTCCATCTCCTAACTGCTGCCTTACATTGGCTGTACCCCAATGCATAGAATGCTCTTATTCCTCACCTCTACCTCTTGAGATCCATGTGTTCCTTCAAAACTCAGCCTAGATCCCAACTTCTGCAAGTGGTGTTTTCCATTCATTGTCTCCCTCAATACCTTACCTCTCAGATTATTGTCCATCAACTCTGTATATATTCTGCACATTTTTGCATTTCTTTGTATCTCCAATATTTAGCATAGTGCATGGCACCATAAGTGCTTAATAAATGCTTATGGGTTAATTGATTATTGACTGACCATATCCTTGCAATTTTCACTTCCCTACTTCCTTGGTGAGAGATGATTAACCAAACATATTAAGACTCTTTCTATGTACAAATTCCTTTACTGGTTGTTGCATGAGGAAGGATAACTGAGGCCTCAATTTCCTCATCTTTTGGGGCGGCTAGGTGGCGCAGTGAATAGAGCACCAGCCCTGGAGTCAGGAGGACCTGAGTTCAAATTCAGCCTCAGACACTTAACACAAAACTAGCCGTGTAACCTTGGTCAAGTCACTTAACCCCGATTGCCCTATCTTCCCCCTTCAGAAATCAAAAAATTAAAATAAAAATTTCCTCATTTTTGAAAATGAGGGCATTGAATTGGAAGATCTCTTGGATTTCCTTCCAGCTCTTACAGCCTATGTTCCCTATTCTAATGTCTCTTCCAGCTCTTAAAAAGTATCATTATTTTTAGTGTGGACTTATTTAAGGAATGCCCTCACCTTTTAGACTATAAATTCCTTAGGGGCTGGAGCCACGTTGTATGTACATAAACTTTTTTTTTTAATCTCACTCTTAGAAAAGCCTAATAAATGTTTGTTGAAATGAACCAAACTTCCCCAAGCTAATCCTTGGAAAGAGAAGAAGGCAAATTCCTTTTAGCATAAGCCTGGAAAACTCCTAGTGCCTATGGAACCACAGACAAGTTCCATTTCAACTCTGAGCCTGTGTTTTCCTCCATAGAATCATGGGGCTACATGAAATCTCCATACCCTTTTCCAACTCTAATCTTATGCTCAGAGCACCTTCCTACTCTCATATTCAGTAAGTCACCAAGAATTTATTATAGGCTTTCCTATTCTGTTCTTAGGTATTGTGCCCAAGTGCTGGAGGTGTAAAGAAAGGCAAAACTATTCTTTCTTTCAAAGAGGTCATATTCTAATAAGGGGAGATGAGATGTAAATAGGAGATGGAAAGTTGCCTCAGAGGGGAAGGCATAAGAGCTGGGAGGACCAAAGTTGGAATTTGAGCTGAGTCTTGAAGGAAGCCAGTGAGACTAAGTGACAGGAAGTAGGAGGTAACTAGGTATTGTAGTGGATAAAACACCTGACCTAGGGTGAGGAAAAACTGAGTTCAAATCCAGCCTTGGCTACTTATTGGCTGTGTGACCCTGGACAAGCCACTTAACTTCTGCTTACCTTAGTTTCATCATCTGTGAAATGGGGATATAATAACACCCACCTCCCAGGATTGTTGTGAGGATCAAATGAGATAACTATAAAGTGCTTAGCACAGGGCCTGGCACATAGCAAATGCTATATAAATGTTAGCTATTATTATTAATAATTTTTAATATAATTAGAATTATTTATGAGTAATAATTATTTTGTTATTCATTTCAATAACGTCTAATGCTTTGTGTCCTCATTTAGGATTTTCTTGGCAAAGATCCTAGAGTGGTTTGCCATTTCCTTCTCTAGGTCATTTTACAGATGAGTAAACTGAGGCAAACAGGGTTAGGTGACTTGTCCAGGGTCACATAGCTAGTAAATATCTGAGGGTGGATTTGAACAGAGGTCTTGGCACTCTATCAATTGTTCCACCTATCTGCCCCATAATTATAATCATAACTGTGAAGTGCTTAACACAGTGCCTGGTACCATGTAAGTACTATAGAAAGGTCAACTTGGAGGAAGGGCATTCCAGGTGTCAGTCAGTGACAGCTGGTACCAAAGCACAGAAATGGGACATGCAGCACCATGTGCAAGGGACAGCATCTATGCATATTCTGTGTTCCAAGGTCCCTTCCAGCTCTTATGTCCTATCCTTTTGTCCTGAGGTTCCTCCCAACTTTGACATTTTCTATTCTGTGTTTTAAAGTTCCTTCCAGTGCTAATATTTGATGGTCCTCTTGTCCTCATTGTGAGCAGTGGATCTTTTGTCTCTTGCATCCCTGAACTCCCTTCTCAAATGAAATCAGACATGACAACCTCAGAAGCTAGAACCGACTGTCTCTCTTTTGTTGCCTTCCCTTCCTTTCCCGGGGAAAGGGCGTTTCATTCCACTGCTCTTGCCCACGCTGTTATTCCCTTGCACTGAGTCTTTTGATGTAAAACTGAACCATGCCCTGCATGGTGCAGTTGAGGCTCTGCAGCTGCCAATCAGGATTGCCTTCCAGGCTGGAGGTAGTGACAGGGCTGTGTACTTTTCCCTCTCCTGATGACTGACAGGGCTGAAATTCCCTTTGCCTTCCCTCCTCCGGGCACCTGAAACAGTTGGATGTCTGCTGGGTAGCTTTGTAGGAAGGGAGTTGATCCAAAAGCAAATACCATCCATGGAAGGTCCTTTAAGGTCCTTTGAAGGCATCACTCTGTGGGAGGGCAGGTGACAGTTTTCAAAACTTAAGTTCAATGTGGAGATGAACAGTGTTTCAAAGGGTAGAATGAGTCAATAAAAAGTTTGTTCTTGGAAGGAATTTGCTTTTGGTATTTTTTTTCCTGAAGGCCAGAAAAACTAGGTACTCATTTTAGGCCTCAGAAATCATTGATTTGTTGATTACTTCATTCATTCAATAAGTGTTTATAAAGTGCTTAATATTGCAAGGCCCTTTATTTAGTATGGGTGAAGACACATAGCTGAATAGGATACAGTCTTTACCTTTATGAAGTTCACAATTTAATGGGGCAAATATTACATGGACACTTGTAAATATGAAGTAATTGATAATATAAGTTTCAGCCTCCTGACATCCATCATGTACTTCTACATTGCCTAGTGGGTGATCATCAATTTCAGTTTTCCAGAAATGGTAAATTTTCATTAACTAACTGACATGCCACACTCAAAGAATTTTAACATTAAAAAGATGACCCTTTGCTTCAGGGAAAAGTTTGGTGTTTATAAAAAGAACACCAGTCTTCCAAAGTCAATCTATTTCACTCTTTCCTCTTACCATAAGTATGTGTATGTATGTTATATGTATATGTGTGTGAGTGTGTGTGTATATATGAAAGAGAACATACTTATGAATGAACTTTAAAGTTTTTTCTTTCAACTACATATGTTATTGTGAGCAATAGGCATTTTTTCCATCCACATGACAAAGAATTATGAAGAAACTGAGAAAAAGTCATTAAATAGTGTATAAGCAAAAAATAAACATTATGTAATTATAATAACCAAAACTGGTCCTGGTACAGGGTGGAGAAAATATACTTTCTTCCCCTTGTTGTAGAGTTAGAAATTAATCTATTGATTGATGGATTAATAAAAAAATAAATTTAATAGTCATTTACTATGAGACAAGCACAGAGATAGAAAAACATGGGTTATATTTGATTGATAGTGCACTGTTCCCTTTCTCTGGAGCATAGAGTACATGGTGAAAATAATGTAAGACAAGAATGAAAAAAAGAAGAGTAAAATCAAATTGTGGATGCCCTCAGATTCCAGACTGACGTATGTATTATTCTTGAGGCAATGGGAAGTGATTGAAGGTTTTGAAGATGAATCTAATATCATCAGAGCTGAGAATTAGAAGATATAATCATCTAGCTGAAAGCTCTACTTTTCAAATTCAGAAAATAGAAGCCCAATGAGAAGTGACTTGCTAAGGGCCAAATAGTGACTTATTGACACACTTGGGACTCGAGCCCTGCTTCCCAATCCAATGCATTTTTCTCTACTCTTAATGCTTCTTCCATATTATAATAGTTCCTTAAATGTTAATCGGTGATGGCAGAATCAAGGAGGCTTTTATAAATTGGGATCTCTAGAGACACGTGTTATGTGATAATGGCATCCCCTTTCACAACTCATAAACGCAAAGGTTGCTCTCCCCTGCCTTGTGTTGCTGTGTTTGGGAAAGACCTAATTAAATCCTATGAGGGGCTCTAGGAAAATTGAGATTAATGGCACTTAAATATTTATCAACCTCCAAACTGCCAAAAGACCTGCATTCAGTTTTTCATTGTTGGGCATTTACACAGGATAATGTGGATGATGGACACTGGGGATGATCACATGTCAGTATTTAAATGTGATATCAGGATTTTCATATTTAGGGCATTTGCACAGTCACTTTCTCATCCTCTCAAAGGACAATGTTTAACATATTAGGGATTATGGGGGGGAAAGGATTCTTTCTACACTGGTTTAGAGACAGTGTGGTATAATGGAAAGAACAGTGATTGGCCCAGGAGTCAGGAAATCTGCATTCTGGCCCTCACTGCACTGCCTCCCAGCAGTATATACAAGTCACTTTCCCTCTCTGGCATTAAAAGTGAAGGAGTTAGACTGCATTAGTGGTTCTCAAATGTTTTGGTCTCAGGACTCCTTTATATTCTTAAAAATTACTGAGAACGCTTCAAGGACTTTTATTTTATATGGGTTATATCTCTTAATATTGACTCTATTAGAAATTAAAACATCTTAGCATTATTGTGAAAATAGTTTGACCTTAAAAATGTTTTGAAAAGGTCTCAGGGATACCTAGAAGTCCCCAGATCAGACTTTGTGAATGACTAGACTTATATGAACTTAAGATTCCTTCTTTCTACTTATAAAATTCTATATTCTATTTTGTTGAGGGACAGCTATGTGGTACAATGGATACAGCACCAAGCCTGGAGTCAGGAAGACCTGAATTGAAATGTGGTTTCAGATACTTACTAGCTGTGTGACCCTGGCAAGTCACTTACTTGCCTGAACTTCTTCATCTGTAAAATGATCTGGAGAAGGAAAGGGCAAAACACTCCAGTATTTTTGCCAAGAAAACCCCAAATTAGGATATGACTGAGAAAACTGAGCAACAACATATTCTATGTTGTGTTGCATTCTAGCCCTAGCATTCTTTGTCCTAAGGTCTCTTCCAGCTTTCACATTCTATGTCCTTTAACTCTACAAATCCCTCAACACAGCTTGCCATTGGGGGCTCATTTACTATTATATGACAAACAAGGATATACAGAGCATCCACTATGGACTTAGCATTTTGCATATATTACATGTACCAAAAGTCTGTATGGCATTCAGCCTTGTGTTCAATATTGGGAAAGATTCCAAAGAAGTATAAGACATGATCCTGCCCTTAGGGCTTCAGGCTAATTGAAAGGCAAGACTAATACACACTGAAAATTAGAAAGGCGGCACAGTACATTGGACAAGAACTGTGGACTTGGGGTTGGTGGATCTTGGTTCAAATTATTCATCTGTCACTTATAACCTAGGTGATTTTAGACAAGGATCTCTGGTCCTCAGTCCCCTCATCTGTCATATGGGGAGAAGATATTCTAGATGAATCTTATCTCTTTAAGCCCTAAACTTGTGAAGCAGTGAAATTAGTGAAATTATAAATGCCCAAATGTATGATACTTATGTAGTAAGCACTTAATAAATAGTTGTTGAACTGAATTGAAAGTGTTATGTCTTCAGAAAGTTGTGAGACGCATTTTTTTTCCCTTCATTTGACATAGGTTTATTAAACACATTATCAGAGCATGATTCCAGGCACTGGGGTGGAAGTTTGAGCAGGAGTAAGATAATCAAACTTTAAATAAGACATAATCTTTGTTTTCATGGAGTTTATAATAAAGTCTAACAAAAAAGATAGAACAGACATAGAAATAATATGTAGTTACATAATAATTGCATCAAAAAGGGTATTGAGCAAAATCTTAAGGAAAAGGTATTTTCTGATTAATGAATGAGGTGGGAAGACTGTAGATGAGAATTTTACCTGTAATTATTAGGGAAGGTTTCCTGCAAGATATGGTCTTTGTAGAATGGGTAGGATTTATATTGGCGGAATAGAGTAGTAAGAAATTGAACCAATTTTACTTGGTCACACAGGGCAGAATGAAGACCAAAGGGGAAAAGATACTGGGTGTCAGATTTTTGCCTCAGTATAAGAAGCAACCCAAGCTGCCCTGGAATGAAAGAGACTGCTTCATAGAATAGTGAATTCCCCATAATGGGATGTTGTAAGAATGAGGCTGAATTACCCATTCATAAGAAATTCTTGCTTCAGGTTGGGATCTATGAAGACCTTTTCAGATTTAAGATTCTTCACAGGAAACAGTTGGAAAGAAGGTATAGAGGCAGAAACAGACATGTCTTTGGTAAAAGAATAATGAATAGACTATATCACTAAAGCAGAAGATCTTTGTTAGGTAGGTATAAACAATGAAGTTTGGTAGTTAGTCTAGAACCACATGATGGTGGGCTTTGCACACCAGGGTTAGGACCCTGTCATCTGTTTTATATTTTCAAATTTTTTTCTTTATTTATTATGAACAGAAGAAGTTTTTGTCTTCCTCCATGATGTCATGGTTTAAAGCTTCCAGAAACAGTCCTTCCTTCAGTGGGGTGAATAGGGGTGACCTTTATTCTGAACTTTCCCTCTAATGATCATGCCTTCAGACTTTGGAAATTAAGCTATGCTTGTCTACCCTTTGTTTGGAAGTCAGCATGGTCTCTTGGGAATCCACCAAGTTAGTGAGAGGAATTTTAATTGGCACCTCTGACAGATCTTACACTAGCAAAATGCTTGGCACGTGGCTGAATATGGTAGTGCCAATCCTCAAAAAACAGCTGAGAAGGAAATGTGGACTGAATATCTGTAAAGGAGACAGAAGCCAGGCAATAAGATGAAGCCTGGCATAATGAATCATCAATCACTTAGCATTTATTAAGTACCTACTATGTGCCAAACACTGTGATCAGCACTGGGGATACAAAGAAAAGCAGAAGGCAGTCCCCTACTCTCAAGGAACTCATGGTCTTATGGGGGAGACAACCTGTAACCAAGTACATACAAATAAGATTTATATACAAGATAGATTGTAGAGAATAAACAGAAAGAAGTCACTAGTATTATGGGGAATTAGGCTTCTAGAAGAAGGTGACCATTAGCAGGGACTTGAAGAAAGCCAGGGAGACAAGAAGGTGGAGATAGGGAAGGAGAGTTCCAAGCTGGCATAGTTAACAGCCAGTGAAAACAATAGCCAAGAGATGGAAATATCCTATAAGAGGAGTAGCAAGGAGGCCAGTATGACTAGATTACAGAGTACATAAGAGGATGGAAGATGGAAGAAGACTGGAAAGGTGGCATGGGGCCAGGTTCTAGAGAGTTTTATAAGCCAGAGGGTTTCATATTTGATGCTGGATAGAGCATTTTACCTGTCATCACTTGACTTGGATTCTAGTCCTATCCACTAGCTGTGTGACTGTTGGTAAGTAATTTAACCTCTTTCAGCCTCAGTCTCTTCATCTGATAAATGAAGGGGTTGGACTAGATGACCGCCAAAGTCTCTTCCAGTTCTAAATCTATGAGGATATGAGGAAGAGCCTTTGAAGCTGGGAAGACTTTGGATATGAGCTCAGTACTATAATACCTGTGTCATGTCTGACTTTTACTGGCAGTCTCCCCAAAGCTGTTGGAAATGTAGTTCATTCTGTCTATTTCTATCAATATGTTCCTGACTTTCAGAATACCCTTTTCCCCCTAGAGTCTCTGGGCCTAAGTATGGATGCTCTGATCCAAGGGTATGATTTTAAATGTTTAACAACGAGATCTCAGGGAGGAGGGGAAGCAGAACGAGAGGAAGAAGGAGGATGTGTATGGACAGCACACTTTTAAATTTAATCTGCATTATTAACATTTTCTCCATCATTTCTTAAGTCTACAACAAAACAATAAATCAAGCCCTGGTTTGTAGCATTTGCCAGTTTCCTGGTTGCCAAGACTAACACTGAAAATGTGGCAATTGGCTCCAACACACTCCTGTCTGAGACTTTATTAAGGGAAAAAGGGAGCCACCACTCAGAGGAGGCAGATGGTGTAGCGGGAAAAGCATTGGATTTGGGGTTAGAGGACCTTGTTTTGAATGCTGAGTATAGGACAGGGGGCAAGGCATTTAATCTCTGGACCAAAGTCTCACCTATAAAATGAATGGGTTATATTGGATGACCTCTATAGTTACTTCCAACTCTAATTTCTGTAATATTAAAGTCATCCCCTGATATCTCACCCTGGTATAGGTATTGAAGTACAAAAGGGAAAATTAATTAAGACAAAACAAACTTGCACTGTTCCATGTTATCAAATTCTTCAGCCCTGGGATGAGGAAACAGCAATATGCTGTGAAAGGAACACTGATTTTGGGGTCAGAGAACCTAATTTTGAATCTGGGTTTGACCTCCAACTCCCTGTGACCTTGGACAAATTGCTTCTCTGGACCCGTTTCCCATAAGATGGGGAGGTTCATGCTAGATGAACTCTAAGATCCATTTCAGTTCTAATCTATGGTCCTGTTATCTTGTCCTAAGGTAACCCCTTCTCCTAGGCTAATGTAGTTTCTTGACCTCAATGACCATACTGTTGGCATCCCAGACCAGAGAACCAAGCCTACAAGGCACAACACAGCATGTGGAGCTGAACCTTGACAAGCATACCATTTGACATTTCCACACTTGCATACTGGGAGCATCCCAGCAACCCAGCTACTACTGATCAATATGGCAGCACAGTACAGTTCTTAGTGGACCACATAGAATAGGCTGTAGTGTCTTAGGTAATTGTTTCTTACTTCATATGAGTGTTCTTTGTACTTCTCAGTTATGCGTAGTCTATTAATTTGTATACCCAATGGGAGTGCTTGGGACCATAGGTTTCGTGGAGAATAGTGGGAGGGGACAAGGAAAGGAAGGTGAGAATTTTTATTTGGCAGGGACCGAGGGTGCCCCTTTTTTCATAGTTGATAGGTACTTGTGATACTTGGATCCTCATGTTTAGCTGACTGCTGCTGGTGTTGTGGTTTGATAGCCTTTTCCTTCTCCCCAGTGCAACTCTGTCAGAGGCACCAGATCCTGAAAACCCTTCACATTCATGTAACTTCTTGGAATTCTGGTCCTGTCACATGGGAAGCCTCTGTCTTAACATCAAAACGATCTTAAATACCTTCCTTCTGCCCTTCAGTTTAATTTTTCCATTTGCTAACTCCTATCATCCTCCAGGTGCAGACTAGTGCCCTTCCTATCTTTTCCCTCATTTCTGGTTCAGCCATCAAGATGCAATTTATCTCTTGCATATGCATTTGTCTCTTGCATTTACATGGCCCCACCCATTTTGACGAGTCGTGGCTTATATCCTGCTCAATCTAGGAAACCTCAATTGAGCCCCTCACAAACATATAGTCCTATTCTATTCACCAGACACAGCAATATTCAGTCATGCCCACATGTAGTTCCTACAGGCAAGGAAAGTACCATTTCTTGACGGAGACTCTTTCTATTCTCAGGGCTAGATAGGTGAGGAGGAAGGAAGCATTTCATTGTCTACCACTTTGTGTCCCTGCTGCTAAAATTTATATCAGAGTTTTCTTCCCATCTAACAGGTAACAGAGGTTTGTGTTGCGATGAGTTTAGTGGGGAGAAAAATTGTCAGTCTGACAGATCTGGAGAGTGAAGCTGTCTTTTTATCCCAAGGTTAAGTATAGGTAGCTCATCACAGTAGCAGACTTGCCACCAGATTCTACTTGGAACATCCTGATCTAGAAATGACCTTGGACCAGGAGGGCAATGGTTTTGATTAATTAGGTTATGCTAAATAACACATCTATTTACATGGTACCATTCTTCTGCAAAAAAAAAAAATCCATTATTTCATTAGTTGTGAGGACTTCTTCCACAAACACAGATTTTTCAACTCCACCACACATCAGTAAATAGCTCTTTACAGGTTGCATGTGGCCAAAAAAAATTCATCACCTTCATGAGCAGCCTCTTCACACTTAGCAGATCTGGTCTTTCCTCAGATGACACATTCTCTGTCCATCCCTACTGCTATACTTGAAGCTTTTTACAATTTAATCAGACTTTCTATGCTGGTGTTTTGCTGTCATCGCCTTTGAGAATCTCCCCACCAAGATAAGAAACTAAAATAACTATTAGTGCCTATCAAATACATGCAGAGTCCAAAAATGTAAAAGAATGAAAAAAAAAAAGACCACTTCTCTTGACCTCTGATTTCTCTATAAATTGGTGAATTATACCAGATGATCTTTAAGGTCCCTTCCTTCTTTGATATTCTATGTTCTAAAGTCTTTTTCCAACTTTCATATCACATGCTCATTGTATTCTAAGGTGTCTTCCATTTCTGACGTTTTATGTTTAATTACACATCTGCTTGCTTGTTGCCATTCTTCTGTAAAAGATCCATGATTTCATCAGTGTGGGGACTCCCTCCACAAATGCAGATTATAAGTTCTTCACAGCTGCCATTTTGTTCCTGGGAAGCTTGTGGATGAATCAGCCACATTGAACATATTTGTCCCTTCCATGATTTGGCAAGAGCCCCAAGCCAGAGGAGATCTGGATAGAAGACAAGTAATACTAAGTAAGATTGAAAAAGGGAGAGAGGAAGGGAGACAAGTTGAGAGGAGGAAAAAAAAAGAAACAGGAGAAGAAAAAGAGAATAATGGAGGAGGAGGAGAGAGGAGGAGGGGAGAAGTAGAGGAAGAAGAGAGAGAGAGAGAGAGAGAGAGAGAGAGAGAGAGAAAGAAAGAGAGAGAGAGAGATAATGTGTCAGTCTTTCAGTTAAATGCATGATTATTTGATATGAAAAAGACTTGGGAACTAAAGTTGCCAGAAAGTTGGTATTCAGTAACTGAATGCAATACGAGGAATGGTTCAGTGTCTTCTTTTTAGGAGCTGTTCAGTGGAAATCAAACAGAATGCATTAGGCATAGAGTGACTGAGAGAGTACTCTCTGGAACAAGAAATTTTACTGGGGAAAAGTATTCAGCTATGAGACTCTCTGAGAATGTTAATTAACTCCAGCCTTCCGGAACCCCAGAGAAACTTGAATACTTCTCTCCTTGATATTCAGATGCTGTACTGAAGAGGAGCACAAAAGGTAGTGAAAATCAAAAATAAATAAATGTTCTTTGAGCATATTTTTTTTCCTTTCCAGCTGAGTTCAACTGAAATTTAAGGATTTATGAAGGTGAAATAGATTGGCTGGTCAAGTTACACAAACACCTTTGTAGTGCTAATACTTCTCAGGCTTCCTGAACTTTGGTATCAGTGAAACTTAGGCCAAAGGGAAGGAAATCCAGATCTAAGGTGCCTGAGGGCAGAAGGAAGGGCAGGACAGCTCCTCAGGATTTGAGCAAGTTCTTCTTAAAAAAGAAATTACCCACTAGACTCATACATATACTCTTATAGCTAGAAAGGACCGAAGAACATAGACTAGAGAGTGAGAGAACTGGAAAGGGACATGAGACCATCTGGTCCTACCTTCTCATTTTACAGTTGAATAAAGTGAGACCCAGAGAGGTGAAGTGACTGGACCAAGTAAGCAGCAGAGTTTGGAATAGAACCCATGGAATCATATTGGAGCCAGAAGAATTTCTAGTCAAAATCCCATCTTTTACAAAGGAAGAGACTGAGGTTAAGGAAAAAAAATTGCTTGTCTATATTTCAGAAGGTTACTGAGAGGGGGAAAAAATGTCAAATAGTAATGTGGCTCAAATGAGGAGTCCAGCTTATTTACGTAGTTTGCTTTTCATTTCCCAAGGATGTTGCTTTGGGATGATGCCATCTGCCATTTTGTTCCAGGGAAGTTTGTGGGTGAATCAGCCATTTGGTTTACTGAGAATGTGGGTTGCTGGCTCTCATTCTTTCTGTGGAGTGTGATGTGTCATCAGCCATCTTGTGTATATAGAAGGGCTGCACATAGACCTTGCTTTGGTTCTGGCCTTCTGTGAATTGATTAAGTAAAAATACTGAAGGTGATTGATCTCATCTATGATAATTTAGGGTAATGGAAACACCTGCCTAAACATAGAAACATGTGACATTGATGTAACTAGTTAGACAACATTGGCTGTTTTGGATTCCTGGGTGTCCATTTTCTTCCTGAGAGTGCCCTATTCAGAACACTCCTTTCTTCATCCTCTTTGAATGAGATTGTAACTCCCATTTCTATAGCTCTTTATAATTTAAAAACCCCTTTCCAGACAACAAATGCCTAAGGTAGGTAAAGCCAGTTTGATTATACCCATTTTATGGACGAGAAAACTGAACCCAAACAAGTAAAATTACTTGCTAAATGCTAATGTTGGAAAGCAATAGGTGACAGTGGTGGATGTAACAGAATCATCAGCTTATAAAGTTGTTTGGGGCCATTTAGCAAAGGGATAAATCTTATTCAGTAGTCACAGAGAGTGTCATTTCATGACAGCTTAGGATAATAACTGCTACTCATATTGATCAATTAGGAAATATCTGATTCTACCCTGCTTTTCCAGATATATTTCATAATATTCCTTGATGTGCATACCAGGGACTAATGATGTAGTGGAAAGAACATTACGTTCAGAGTCAGAAAAGCTAGGGTCAAGTATTGTCTTCACTACCTGTGTAACCTTGTACAAGTCACTTTAACTTTCTGTGCCTCAGTTTCCCCATTTGTAAAATGAGAAGCTGGACTCAATGATTTCTAAAATCCCTTCTTACTCCAAATCTATAATCCTGTGATCAAGTCAAATTGGAATATGTTCAGCATTCTTTAATCTCATCCAGCCTTCTGTTGCCTCAGTATATTCACACATTTTGAACAAACTTTCCTTTCTAGATAGGGAGGGAGGGAGGGAGAGAGGAAGGAAGGAAGGAAGGAAGGACAGAAGGAAGGAAGGCAGGCAGGCAGGAAGGAAGGAAGGAAGGGAGAGAAGGAGAGAGGGAGGAAGGAAGAAAGGAAGGAAGGGAGAGAAGAAGGAAGGAAGGGAGAAAAGGAGCAAGGAAGGAAGGACAAAAGGAAGGCAGGAAGGCAGGAAGGCAGGCAGGAAGGAAGGAAGGGAGAGAGGGAGGAAGGAAGAAAGGAAGGAAGAAAATGATGAAGTGCTTATGCGTAAGGGCCTCTGCTAAGTGCTAAGGATACAAATATGAATAAGACAAGGAGCCTGCACTCTACTAAGGAAAGATAGTATATAAAAAGGAGCTGGAAAGGGAGGGGGAACATGGTGGTTAAAATGTGGATATAGCCTAGAAATGCTAGTAGAAGTAGTAGAAGCCTGGGTTTCCAGCAAGATAAAGCAAAAAAGGTAAAAGACAAAAAAGTCTGACAACCCCAGGGTGGAATCCAGGATGGCAGTTAGGGGTAAGAGGAGGGTCGATGAGGAACTTTAGAATACAGGAAGTATGGTGGGAAGATAACCAGAAAGTACCAGCCATCTCTACCTCTTGAGATCTTTCCCCTCCTTTACAATCTAATCCAGGTGCCCTTTATTCTAAGAAGCATTGCCTGATACTCCCAGAGAGAAGTACTTCCTTGCTTTCTAAATATTTTTGACCTTTCCTATGTACTTAATAATCTTCTACCTTGAATCATGCTTATTTATTTATGTGCTGTAGCCTCAATAATAGAATAGATTAAGCAGCTATGTAGCCCAGTGAATAAAGAGATGCACTTGGCGTCAAGACAATCTGAGTTCAAATCCTGTCTCAGATGCCCAAAACACTAAAACCAGATGATATTCAGCATTCCCTGCTTAAAAAGGCAGCCCAGTTTGATATATATATATATATATATATACATATATATATATATATATGTATATTTTTTTTTCTAGAGATGCTTTAAAAAAAGAGATTTGCACTTAAAGAGGGTAAACTTCCATAACCTGGAAAGCTTTTCACTGCAGTAGAGGAACTTGTTTTCCAGTGAGGCAGTTTAACCTAGCTGTCACTGCCTGAAGATAAAGGATAGTGCCCAAAGTTCCCTTTCCTCTTAGACATACCTCGAGCTACCTCTTGGCCCATAATGATGTTCACAGAAACAAGCCAGCTGATTAGGCCAAGGACCCAATCTACTGGAAAGTACCCAAGGTTGGGAGTCATGACAGCTAGCTTCACTTCTCAGTTTTGCCATTTATTAGCTATGCAGTCTTTAATAAGCCCATGAAACCAAACAGGAACTTTGAGTATGTATCCTTACTAAGAAAGATCACATATTGATAACACTGACTGCTTTGAGGGCACCTTTCAATAATGCTTCTTTGTGCCAACATCTTAAAGAAACAGTGGCTTTAAGACTCTGGCTTTGACTTGCAAACCAAATAGTTAAACCCATTCAGTTATAGCTATTACTTGAATGAAGTATTGTGCAGAGTTATAGCTTTGGGACCCCAGATATTTATTTTTAAAGCTTTATTTTGGGTATATCCTTAGTGCAAAGGGTGATAATATAAGCAGACATATGCTGATATTACTGCTGACAGAAATTGGGCCCCATGTAATAGACATTATAATGTATTCTGACTGCAACCAAGAGGAAACAGCCAACTCAAAAACCATGACCTGGGAATTAAAGAGAGGTAATATTTTTTTTTTGAGGAGGAAGATATCAGATGGAGATTGAAAGCTTATGGGTGTGAGAGAATTAGCTAAGACTGTCCAAATGTATGGATTTTTTAATAGAACATCTTAGAACTCTTAGGAGGAGCTGAGTTCAAATGCTACCTCAGACACTTAACACAAAAACTAGCCGTGTGATTTTGGGCAAGTCACTTAACCCCAATTGCCCTACCTTCCCCCCTCCACAAAGCAAAAACAAAAACAAAAACAGAGTCAATTACCTTCTAACGGCAGAAACACTGAACTGGAGACGAGGAGACATAGGTTCAAAACCCTATTTTGTAACTAACTTTTTAAATATACTTGATCAAATCACTTCCCTTCTCTAGGGTACGTTTCTTTTTCTGTAAAATAAGAGTGTCCGGCTAGGTATTTTCTAAGGTCCCTTCTAGTTCTCGCATTCTATGCTTTATGGAATCTTCCAACTCTTCAGAAATGCAGGAATCATTGTAATAATAATAGCAATGATAATAACATGTATATTACTTTAAGGTTTACAATGCAGCTGCTAATATTATCTTATTTGATCCTGACAACAGCACCAAGACGTAGGTGCAGTTATTATCCCCATTGCAAATTATGAAACTGTGGCAAACAGAGGTTAAGTGACTTGCCCATGGTCACACTGATATTATACGAGGTCAGATTTGGATTCTGGTCTTCCTGCCTCCAAGTCCAACACTCTATTCACTGCACCAGCTAACTACTATTTAAAATGCCAAAACAAAAAATAAAGCTAAAAAAGTAGAAAAGACCATAATAAATCCATAATTTCTCTCTTAGCTCTGAAGATTGTAAAGCAAAACATTGAACATGTTCGAATAAAAATGAGTGATTAGAAAGGATAACTGTTAGTTGAGTCAAATTAAAATAGTGATACAGTAATAGAAGCTCACATTCAAAATACTCTATCATACAAAGTGTTTTTATACATGGTGTCCTTTTCAGCATTCCTGTGAAGCAATTATTGCAAGTAATGTCTCCATTTTACATATAATATAGAGAGAGCCAGAAGGGACCTCAGATGTCATTTACATCCAAATGCCTTATTTTACAGATGTGCAAAATGAAGATCAGTCAGGTTAAATGACTTGCTCAAAGTCACACAACTGGTCAGTGGCAGAGACAGGATTCAAACAGAGATCTTCTAACTCTAAATCCACTTTTCCCTGCACCATAGCGTCTCTTCTAGATGCGAAAGTTGAAATGCCAGTCAGAATTCAAGCACTTCACTATTTAGTGTCTCAATGAACTGGTCCTTTGAATATTTTCCCAGTGTCTGTCTCTGTCTCTGTCTCTCTCTGTCTCTGTCTCTCTATCTCTCTCTGTCTCTGTCTCCCTGTCTCTCTCTCTCTCTCTGTCTCTCTTTCTCTCTTACACACACACACACACACACACACACACACACGCACACACACACATGCACACACGCACACACGCACATACACACACCCCTCCCAGTAGATGGACAGATTTCTCTTCTTTCCTCTTCCATACTTTGAGAAGGGGTAAAGAATGTCAATGAGAGAATTTAGAAAATCATAGAATCCTGAGCTAGATGGAATTTCTGAAGGCATTAAGGTCCAATGTGTGCCTGAAGAATGAATGCCTTCTGAAAGATTCCTGCCAAGTATCCATTCAGGCTCTGTTTAAAGATTTCTGGTAAACTCACTTTCTACTTGAATTAGTCCATTCCACTTTTGAACAGCTCTAGGTACTAAGAAGATCTCTCTTAGATAGAGCAAATTTTGAATTGTTGTCAGGGAAAACTTCTCGTAATTAGGATTACCCAAAAATCGAATGGGCTGCCTTGGGGAATGGTAGTTGTCCCTCTCTTTGAGGGCATTTAACTAGAGGATATTGGGACCACTTGTCATAGTGGTGATTCCTTTCAAGCATGATTTAGACTAACTGATCTCAGAGGTCTTTTCTAACACCAAATTCTATGATTCTGCATTCCTGGGCATTCTTCTGAGACCAAGCAGAATAAGCCTTATTATTCTATACAAAAACTCTTCAATGATATTTAGAAGCAATGATTGTGTCATTTTATCATATCATTTTGGTCTTCTCTTCTCCAGCCTAAATGTCCCTATGTCATTTAAATGATCCTCATTGCATATCCAGGCTCTTCCCTATATAGATTGTCTTCCTCTAAATTTAACCCAGTTTATTAATTCCCTACTAAAGTATGATGCCCAGAGCTTAACAAGTTACTTCAAGGCAGAGGTCAGCAGAAATGTCACCTTCCTTTTAAGCACCATACCTCTCAAGTAGCTATATACATAGTCAGAGTTAAGTGTGTGTCTAGAAGAAATTCATCTGAAAATATAATCTCCAGGAGTGTAGTAAAGCTAAAAGCTATCTTAGCTCCCATTTCAAGATAAATGAGACTTATCTCTCACCTAGAGTAGTCACCTTTCTCCATTCAGTCATCTCCAGGTCAGTGCATATGCAACCTGTCATTCTTCTACAGCTAATTTTTTTTAAAAAGTATGTACAGCACAGAAGGGAAAGAAGCATAGACTCCAGTGCTTGATGAAGAGTCACAAGCCAACCCAAGGTAACTCAGTAAATATGGAGAGAGCCTGGGAGTTAAGAGACCTTCATTCAAACTCTATATCAGCTACTGTCTTACTGTGTAGCTTTGGGCAGATCACTCATCGTCCTTGGGCCTCAATTTTTTTCTGCTGAAAAATGAGATTTATGAAATGGAAGAATACATTTAGGGAGTGTAAAATCAGAATGGTTTTGTAACACAAGGCAAAGCATTGTATCTTGGGTCTGTCATTTTCCCTCTGAAAACTCCACATCTGGAGGACAAAATGAGGACAAAATAGTTCTTGCTCTAACTCCTCACACAGTTTCTGTGAGAATCAAAAGAGAGCTTTCTAATCTACTGAGATGAGGGTTTGTTTATTTATCATTAGTCTTTATATAATTTCATAAAAATAAATACATACTTTTAAAGTAAATCCAGCAATTCACTGGATTTACAGACACTATTAAGTGTCTACTATATGCAAGAAATCATACTAGGTGATAGGGATACAAAAATCTCACTCCCCTCCCCCCACCAAAAAAAGGAACAAAGTGAAAAGCAGCTTTTTTCCTTAAAAGCATTTACATTCTCCTAGATCAGCAGTTCTCAACCTGAGAGTCATGACCCCTTTGGGGGTCAAACGACCCTTTCACGGGGGTCACAGGGGTCGCCTAAGACTACTGAAAAACACATATTTCCAATGGTCTTAGGAACCAAGACACCGCTCCTCTATCCGTCTCCAGGTGGGTCCACCCACATGCAAACACACCCACATATGAGTATTAAAGGGTTGCGGCATTAGGAAGGTTGAGAACCACTGTCCTAGCTGGATCTAACCCAAATAACTTAGGTCAAATGCGAGAGTAATGGAGGAAATAAGAAAGGCCTTGGGTAGGAGCTGGCATATGAGCTGTATTTTGAAGGAAATTAGAAATTCTTTGAAAGGAGTAAGGAGGGGATAATAACAATAATAAGAGCTAGAATTTATATAGCACTTAAAGTTTTACAAAGCACTTTGCAAATATTATCTCAGTTGATCCTCACAAGGACCCATCCAGGTGGGAGCTATCATTGTCCCCACATTACAGATTAGGAAATTGAGGCAAAAGCTTAGTGACTTGTGCAGGGTCACACAACTAGTAAGGATGGATTTGAATTTAGGTCTTCCTGACTCTGGGTCCAACACTATCCACTGCACTACCAAACTGTCTTTAGTTCACAGAAGGCATTGCAGTTGTGGAAGACCATTGGTATAGAGGCACAGAGGGAAAAGAAGGAATGCTGTATACCAGGAAAGGTAGGTAGAGGCACCATGTTGGTTGGGAGTAGAGGGAGTTGAGTTGGAGTCAGGAAAGTTAAATTCTGGCCCCAGCTCTGCCACTAATTTCTATGTGACCCTAGGCAAGTCACTTGCCCTCTCTGTGTTACACTTGCTTCATCTGTCAAACAGAGACGAGGATCCTTGCCCTACTTTTTCTACAGTGTTGTGGTGAGGAGCAAATGCGCTAATATATGTGCCAGTACTTTGAAAAGTACAAAGTGCTCTATAAATGTAAGATTATCTGCAAGGTATTAAAATATCAAGTTGTCTTGTTAGGTGTCAACGGAGAGGCAGGGAAAACAGCAAACTTTTTTTTTTTTATCAAAGTAATGGTGAAGTCCTATTTACCATTCCTTTAGCATCTTCCCATAGTCCACACTTATATAGAAATCTTCCTGGTGATGATGGCAATTGGATGCAAATCAGAGTTTGCAGGATTAAGGAAGAATCATCACCAGATAGGTAAAAATAGCAAAAAGTGTCTCCTTTAACTTTTATGGCATATTGCCCTGCCCATAAGTTTGGTCCCTGCAATTCAAGTGAGAGAGGATGCTGGGGAAATACATGTTACCAGCGGAAATAAAAATTAAATAAAATAATGAAAGCTGATGTAGATTGAGGTGGATAAAGAAGGCTAATATGATCTATTATGAGCTAGTGCTGACCAATATGGGTTGGAGAGTGTTTATGTGCATCATGATGGGCCAGTGCAGGTTGATATGGGGCAGTGTGATCCACTGCTATAAGATTACACATTTTTGTACTGGAGATGGCCTGGGAGTTCAACTTCTTTATTTTGCAAATTAAGAAACAGGTTTAGAGAAGTCATGGGATCATAAACACAGATAGAAAGACTTTAGAGTTCATCTAGTCTAACCTTTCAATTTACTGGTGAGTAAATTGAGGTTAAATGACTTACTTAAAGGTCACACATATAGTGGTGTCAGAACTGTAATCTGAACTCGGGTCCTGTGACTCATAGAATCACAGAGTGAGATTTAAAAGAGACTTCAAGGGAAATTCAGTTCAAATAATTCCCAAAGTAAAATGCTACTGGAATATATGAGACTAATGTTCTTCTAACCTACAGACTAAATCTAGTGATCTTTTCACTGCATGATACCACCTTTTGGGGATGGGGATGTGCCAGTAAGACAGGTACAGCCTTCTTAAAGTTGGTAGAGGCTGCTGTGAGTTGATATAGGATAGTGGGTCAATTTGAAATAGTATGACCTAGTATAGGCTTAGATTAGTTGGTAGAAGCTGACACAGGTTGATATAAGTTAGTATGGGTCAGCAAAATGTAATGTGGGATTCTACAGAAAAGATACAGACTGATGTAGTACATCCATAATAAAACAACTGAAACAAGCCATAAAAATTAATACTATAGATTGGGCTTAACACCACAAAGATGAAGAAAAGAAAAACCAAATATTTAATGTATCATTTCAATGAAATATTTCCCTGTTTCAATTTTCTCAGGGACACCAGACTCAGTCCCATAAGTTTGGTTTTTTATTGTTTATTTACTTTTTAAATTTTCTCCTCTAGAAGATGTTCATGTGATTATAAATACTGTTTTTCAAGTGCCATGGTGTAACATTAATGGGATAAGATCTTCCCTAGCCATTAATAGGCCTCAAATGGAACCTGTTAAGGAAAGCTTGCTCAGGGGAGGCTTGCTTGTAGGAAGACTTTCACGCCTTTTCCTAATTTCTAATTAGGCACTGAGTCGCATAATGAGGGTTATGACACCTTCTGACTCTGAGAAGCATATATATACTCTGAATTGGTATTTCGCTTTGAGGGCTAGGTTAGGAAAAGGATCTTGTGGATTCCCTGGTCAAGATTCTGAGTGGCTGTATGTTCAGAGCTCCCCAACTGCCCAGAAGTAAAGGCTCTCTTGATCCAGGGATGTAGGTAAAGTGTATAGTTGATTCAGGCAGTCAGAGTCCTGTGTGTTGGTCTTTATTTCTCTGCTTGTATTTTCTCTGAAGTTCAGGGTGGTGACTTTTCCCCTAAACTAGTGAATGTAATTAAAAAGATTGTTGACCCTTTAAAGAGCTATCTTTCCTAGTAAAGCAGATCTAAGAACCTGTGCTAGCAGCCATCCTGGGCATGCCAGTGTGGTTGCCACTACACGTGGTAACCTCATGGTCCCAGTTAATCCTACCATACCTCAAGAAATTGTAATTGCCATCAAAGAAGATGTTTGCCCAGGAGATCATGGAACCTCAGAATTGAAAGGGATTTCACAGAACATCTAGTCCAGGCTAGTCAATTTAGTCCAAAATTACCTCTACAGCAATGTCTACAAGTGGTCAACCAGCCTCTTCTTGAAAACCTTAAAAAAAATGCCCACTAATGAAGAAGAGTCCACTACTTTCCAAGGTATTTTATCCTACCCTTTGGGAGAGCTAACTTTGTCTTTCTTTATACCAAGCCTAAATCTGCCTCTGCAATTTCTATTCATTACTCCTATTTCTATCAGCAGAAAGCAAAAGAATATATTTAATAGATTTTTGACATGGAAGACCTTGTCCCTTCCTCTAACCCTCTAAATCTTCTTTAGGCTAAATATCCTGTTTCTTCAGTGGACCTTCATATGGTATGGTCTTCAGTCTGCCCTCATCTAGATCACCCTCTTCTTAACACATTGGTTAATAGCTGTTAATGATTCAATGTCAACATGGTAGTAGATATTCAGTGGAGTATTTCAGAGATCTCTGCTTGTTTGGCCCAGTGCTGTTTGACATTTTGATCAAAGACTTGGATAAAGATATACTTGGTATGTGCTTCAGATTTACAAATAACACAAGACTGGGATAGATAATTAACACAATGGATGAGAGTTAGGCTCCCAAAGCATCTTAATATATTAGAAAATTAGACTGAGTATAATAAAGTGAAATTGTTAGGGGTAATTTTAAAGTTTTACATTGAGGTACAGAAAATCTGTTTCAGAAGCATAATATTGGAGAGGCATGGATAGACTGCAGTTATGCTAGAAAAGGTCTGAGGGTTATAGTGGACTATAAGGTCAATATTAGAAGAGTTATGTGGCAGCCAAAAATGCTAATATGATTGGGCTGCATTAAGAGGGGCACAGTTTCCAGGAATGGGAAGGTATTAGTCCTATTGTAGCCTGCCCTGGGCAGACAATATCTAGCCTAATGTGTTGAGTTCCAGACAAAACAGTGTAAGAAGGACATTGATAAATTTGAGAGCATCCAAATGGTGGCAACAAGAGTGGTGAAGAGAGGCAGCTAGGTAGCACAGTGAATAGAGCACCAGTCCTAGAGTCAGGAGGACCTGAGTTCAAATCCAGCCTCAGACTCCTAACACTTACTGGCCGTGTGACCTTGGGCAAGTCACTTAACCCCAATTGCCCTGCCTTCCCCCCCTCCAAAAATGAAAAGAAAAAAGAGTGGTGAAGGGCTTTCGCCATGTCATGTGAGGATCTGTTTAAGGAACTGGCTATTTTAGCTTGAAGAAAAAGACTGAGAGGATATAATAGATAGATAGGACCATTTTAGCTCTCCAGTTTTATTATATTAGTATATTATACTGAAGTGTTTTCTGCCTCTGCTCTCCCAACACAACTATGTTCTCCTACTTCTAAACCTTTGCTTTAATTATTCCCAATTCCTGGAATCCCCTGCTCTATTCTTCTACCTTTTGAATTCCTAAGTATCCTTTGAATCTAAACTAAAATACTTCCTCTTCCATGAAGCATCTCTGATTTCTTCAATGAGTCATGACCTCTGAGTGCCTGGAACTTAGTGAACAATGACCATTCCTCACCTCCCCCATGGAACTCTGGAACATATCATTTTGGACTTCTCATGTTTTTGATATTTATTGTATTGTAATATAGTCATTCCTGTATGGTTTATATCTCCCCCTGCCACCCCCAATCTCCTGGAATATAAGCTTCATAAGGACTGGACCTGTTAATTAACTAAATTTTCTCTCTTCTGCAGTAGCAGGCTATAAATATTATATACAATTCAGTTTTTAAAAACCATTTAAACTTCTGTTATGAATTATTCTAGACACTGGGAGAGTCAAAGAAAAAAACAAAAAAAAATGATCTCTTAAGGAACTTACTTTCCAGTGGCAGTATAGAACAGACACAGAAAAGCAAAAAATCAAATATGTACAAAGTAATATGAAATAACATCATGAGGAAGCGGATGTTAACAGCTAGGAGTTTCAAGAAAGACTTCATGTAAGGAGTGATGCCCAATCTAGTTTTTGAAAGGTGCTAAGGATTTTAAGATTTAAGGAGAAAATTTATTCCATACATATTAGGCCACCTCTACAAGGACATAGAGATAAGAGATGAAAGAATATATCCAGAGAACATTTAGGAGACCAGAAAATACATATGTTTATATGTACAGAGAGTACATGGAAGGGAGTAAAATGAAAAAAAAAAGTGGAAAGGCAGTTGGAAGCCACATTATGGAGAACTTTAAATGCCAGGCCAAGGACTTTTTATTTTATCCTAGGGGCATTAGAGAGCTACTGGAGATTTTTAAGTAGGAGAATGACACAGAGCTGTGCTTTAGAAATACCGACTTTGCAACTATGTGGAGATTGGATTGGATAGAGGATAAACTGGAAACAATGAGACCAATTAGGAGGATACTACGTTAGTCTAGATGTGAGGTGATAAGGGCCTGCGCACTGCTGTGGAATCTGAGTAAAGGGAAGATAGATGCTAGAGGGGTTGTGGAGGTAGAATTGACAAGATTTGGCAATGGATTGGATAACAGGAATGAATGAGAGAAAAGAGAAAATTAGATGGCTCCCACTACTTTGTGAATCTGAATACGTGAAAGAATAATGGTGACGTCTTCCTTTTTTTTTGCAGATGTGTGTATAATACAATGAGGTATAGGATATGTTGAGTCTGTATATTTCTTCTGGATACCTTCTTGTGAAACCACTTAACTGGTAACTTGGGGACAGCTACACTTGGTGACCAGATTATGTCCTATACTGAGGTTGCACAATGGTTAGAACATTGAGTCTAGAGTCAGAAAGACCTGAGTTACATCCCAGCCTCAGGCACTTCTAGTTCTGTGACTCTGGACAAGTTACAAAGTCTCTGTCTGCCTTAATTTCTCCAACTAGAGATAACACCTACCTCCCAGCGTTGTTATGAGGATCAGATAACATAATATTTATAAAGCACTTATAACAATGCCAGGCATATAGTAGGGACTTAATAAATGCTTGTTGACTTGACTTGAGAGGGCAAAAGAGGGATAAATCTCACCTGCCATTAGTGCTCTAGATCAACATATGCAGCACATATATGCCCACATAGGCCTTTCAGATTCCCTTTTTTCGTAATAAATCAGCTCTACAGGAACAGCTCTTTTTCGGAGTTCAAGGATAAAACAAGCAAAAGCATTGCAGTATATTTTGTTTAACAATATGCAAACATTCCTGAATATACTTGGGATCTCCTATATAGGACTATGTTCTTGCAGTTATATAATCAAAACTCTTGGCTGCCTTAATAAGTCTCTCATCTGAGCTGTAATTTTCCTTCTAATAGAGTCCGTAGATCACAGGCTACCAGATGTAGGGAACTTCATTAGGTATCATCAACTGAGATAGTTCCTATACCCATCTGGTATTGAAACCCAGTTTGGCTTAATCCTCACTTGTAGAGTGTAGCACTGTTGGGGGATGTCCTTGCATATAGTATGTCCTTCATGTCTGATGAATTAAATGTTTGCTGTTGAATTATCCATGCTATGGCTGTGATCTGTTTTTGCAGAGAAGGCTAAATTGTCTGTCTTTCTATCAGTAGAAGCCTTTGTTGCAGACTTGGACTGCAGGGATGTCAAAACTGTTCACGCCAGAGCGTTAGCTCATCTTCAGCATCTGAACAAAGGGACCAGATCCTTAACCCTTAGTACTAATATAGACATTGGCAGAATAGTTTCAGTCAAATCAGCTCACGTTGGAGTAGCACTAAGGGATAGTTCAAGTGCAACAGAGACTCATCTGCATAAAGAAATGGACTAATTTCAGTGGTGTCCATATAACAAGATATGTTACTGTGCTCTGATTAAAGCTGGACACAGTAACATAATCAGCACCTGCTCAGTCAGAGGAAGAACTAGTAAGCCCAAAAGGATTTAACAAAAAATAAAATTGTGTATGTCTGTGTCTATATATATATTCACATATGTATGTATATTATATAAATATATTATATATAATGTATATTATATAAATTATATAATTTATTATATAAATATGTATTATATAAATATGTATTATATAAATACAAATTATATGTATGGATATATACATTATATACATATGCATATATAAAAACTAAAAATTTAGCCAAGATCATTCATGCCCTCAGGCTTCTAATAAAAATAATGAGTATGACAATTCACATTTCTCTAGTTCTGAGCCATTACAAAGGGCTTTACATCCTTCATCTCATTCTAGTCTATATAGAAGAGACATGAGAGTTATTTCGCTTGGTCCCACAGGGCAGAACTCTAGGACCAGTGGGTAGAACTTTCAGATTGACAGACTTCAGCAAAATATAAGGGAAAATTGCCTAACTATTAAAGCTTTCCAGAAATGGAATGGTCTGCCAAGGTAAGTAGTGGGTTCTCTTGCCCATGAAATCTTAAGGAAAAATCCAGGTGACAGGGTACCATAAAAATCATTCAATCAACCAGCATTTATTAAGAGTGGACTACATTCTGGGCAGTGTTACAGATACTTGGGCAACAAAGACCAAAGTAGAAATAGCCCCTGCCCTCAGGGAGCTTTCATTCTATTGGGGGAACTAGAGATAGGGATGGTATCTGTGATTTCTCTGGCATAAGAAAACTCCTTCCACTGGTGTAGGTTGGCATCTTCTCTCCAATTTATCATCTTAGTTGACTATATCAGTGAAAGATTAAGTGACTTACCTAGGATCACACAACCTACGTGTGTTAAAAATAGGGAACTGAATTGAGCTTTCTCTGAAGGCGACTCTTGCTCTCTATACATATGTGCATAGATTTGAAACAGATATAAATAGAGAGGAGGTGAGTTTTTGAGGAGCATCTACATGGTACGATGGATTTAGCACTGAGTCTGAAGTCAGGAAGACCTGAGCTCAGATATAACCTGAGAACCTAACTGTGAAATGCTGAGCAAGTCACAACTTCTTTTTGCCTCAGTTCTTCATTTGTAGAATGAGGATAATAATAGCACCTATTCTCCAGGGTTGTTGAGGATTAAATGAGATAATTATTATAAAGCACTTGGCACAGTCATTATCAAATACTAAGCACTCTATATATATTTTGTTGTTGTTATAGGGACTTCGCAGCTGGAAGAATCAGGAAAGGCATCATATATGAGATAGGGGCATTAGCTGAATCTAAAAGGAAACCAGGGATTCAGGTCCTATCTTTTCTACTAAAACACTATGCAACCTTGAGAAAATCACTTCCCCATTCTGGACTCCCATTTTTTTCCTCTTTAAAATGAGAAATTGAATTAGATGAGCTCTGAACTAATTTCCAGTTCTAATATGCTATGAATTCTATGATTCTATGTGGGTTGTTGTATGTGTTTCCAGATAGATAATCTGTCTCTGTGGGTAGGGGTATGTGTGATCTTGGTGAGGGGAAGTGAGTGCACATATGGGTAGATCTGGTTGGAGGTTGTTTAGAGACCAGACTGGCAACAAGCATTTATTAAGTGGTCACTATGTTCAGGTACTCTGCTAAGTTCTGGGAATACAAATAAAATCAAAAAACAAGATAGCCACTACCTTCAAGGAGCTTACATACTAGTTGGAGAAGATAAGGAGGAGGGGGGGGTGGGAAGGGCCTATGCATGGAGGCATAGAGCTCAAATTCAAGGAGTCATAAGCACGACCTGGGTGGAATGAAGTATGGCCAGCCTGGACCCATCTGCAAAATGGAGACCCCGGGAGAAGCTCTCCAATGGGAGTATCACAAAAGAGCCTATAGCCCTAGGTAGCAGGGCCCATGTCTGAACAATCTTTTTTTTTTTTACACAGTAACTAGACCAGTGCAACCCTCATTCAGACCTTAATACAGGCAAAAGCTTAAGACTTTTAGATGTTGATTGTGATGTCTCTTTGACCGCTGGAAGGATGAACTTTCTCTCTAGTTTAGCAGCTCAAAAAGTATGCATTCTGAGATCCTTTCCAGGTCTAACATTTTGCATTTTGAGGCTCCTTGAACTGCCAATATTTTGCATTCTCTTCAAGCTCCAAAGTTCTGTGTTCTGAAGTTTGTTCTAGTTCTGATGCTTTTTCTATTTCCTCTCTCAACTCACAGCCTCTTATTGCTTCTCCCATGGAATATTGTAATAGCCTCCTCATGGACCTCCTTACCTCAAGTGCCTTTCTTCCCCTTTAAATCCATCTTCTACACAGCTGCCCGAGTGATTTTCCTGAAATGCAGATCTTACTAGGTCACTCCCCGACTCAATTAACTCCAGTGATTTCCTCTGTTGGGCATTTCATAAGCTCTTTTTAACTTGGCTTCTTTCTATCGTTTTAGTATTTTTATATTCCCTTCCATGCATTCTGTGGTTCATCTGTCCTGTCCTTCCTTATACATAACCCTCTATTTCCTATCCATGCTTTTACTCTAGCTGTCCGCCATGGCTGGAATGGTTTCCCTCCTCGCCTTTGCCTCTTATACTTGTGGACTTGCTTCAAGGCTCAGCTCAAAAACCACTTTCTTCAAAAGGCTTTCCTCTCTGAGCTTACTATATATCTACTCTGTGTATATCTGTATGTATCTTATATCTATGTACATGTTGCCTTATTCATTGAAATGTAAGATCCTCAAGTTTGGGGGGTGTTTTTCTTTGTATTCTCAGGGTATAGCACAATGACCAATCACAATAAACATTTAATCAATGGTTTTGATTGATTGATTGTTCTGAGGTCCTTCTTGGCTACCACCACCCTTCATTCTGAAGCTTTTCCATGGCTGGCATTCTTGGTTCTGAGGTTTCCTTTCAGATCTGACATTGCATAATTCTCTAACTCTGTCCACAGGCTTAAAGCTGTAATTTCCCCTTTAGCCACAGCTCCTGCTGTGATTTTCCACCTCAGTTTTTCCTGGGCTTTATGGTCTGAGGTTACATAGCCTACCTCCCCCACCTGATTTATAAGAAACAGATGACAGAGTGAGCCAGGTTCTATTTTTTTAGGTATCAACCAAAATTCCTTTCACTGGATTCCTTTCCAGAGCTGATTTCCATGGCTCTTTATTCTAACTTGGGAGCCTAGCTGACAGGCTGCCTCTGAATGAGTTCAGGTAGTGAGCAGGCACAGGTGCTGCCATACTCTCAAAGCCTTTTAAACTGTCTCAGTAATAAAGAAAGTGAGGACTCAGGAGGGGGAGTGCCTAGGACAACTGAGATTGCACTCAGTCAACATTAAAAGACAGGAACGTTTCTGATTTTGTATCAGAAACTCCCTTTTTTGACAAATGGAGAGGCTGGAGAGAAAAATATACTCTAGCAGTCTATAGGAATTCTTTGTAAAATGTAGAATTATAGAAGGACCTTAGAACAGAGAATATGAGGGCTCAATGGGACCTTCTAGCTTGGATCTTGGGATATCAGATAAGAAAGGGACCTTAGAACAGAGAACACAGAATGTCAGACTTGGAAGGGGACTCAATTCCTGATGCTGAAGGTGCTTCATCAGATGTCCATTCAATTCACAGGCCCAGGAGTCACTTGAGGTACCTTATTCTTATCTTTTAACAAACTCTGTACTATAGGATATGAAGATACAGAGAAGAAAAGTGTAAAGTTTAGATAAGTTGTTTCCTGCACTTAAAGACCTTACAGTCAAGGAAGTGAGATAAAATATAAAATTTTAGACTTTGAGTCAAGGGGACTTGAGTTTGAATTCTTCCTCAGACACAATTTACATGAACCTAGATAATTCATTTAACCTCTTTTAGTTCCGGTTTTCTCTTCTATAAAATAAAACTGCTTCACAGAGTTGTGACAGTCAAATGAGATAGATCTTACACTGGGAGGTCAGAACCAAGATGGTAGAATACAGAGAGCAAACCAGTTGAACTCTCCTAACACTCCCCTGCAAAGAATTTTAAAATAATTCCCCAAATCAAATTTTGGAGTGGTAGACCCAACACAAGGTCAAAATGAGACATTTTTCCAGTTTAAGATAACTCAGGAGGTCCACAATAGAAGTTTATGACATCACAATATAAGGCTTGAGCTCGCCCAGGGCAGAGCAGCAGTACCAGTGGTGGGCCTTGGAGGCAGCCAAGAGACTAACAACAGCAGCAACTTCAATGGCTCCCAGTCACAGATTGGAATGAGATGAGACAACTATTCAGAAAGAAATTACAGGGGACCCGATGCTGGTACTAAATGCAACTTATGCTGATTGGCAGTTCTATTGCCCAAAAGCAATTCTGGGCTGCAATTCCAGGGAGAAGAGTCATGCTCATGTTCAGTCACAATGGAAAAGGGGTCCAGGTTCCAGTTCTAAGGCAAAGAGGAATGCTTGCACTTGTAGATATAGGAGAGCAAGGGCCCTTCCTGGGTAAACACCAGAGACTGGAACACGAGATCAGGGACCATACCTTTCCCCAGATCACACTACATTGGAAACACTGAAATTTGTAGACACCTAGAACCAGCTCTGAAAACAGCAGCAAAAAAACCCCAAAAGCTTAGAACAGTGCCTCTCCATCCCTAGGTGAGCAGAGCCCAACTCAGCATAAAGTTCAAAGTCAAGAAATAGGCTGGAAAAAAGAGTAAACAAAAAAAAATTTAACCAGAAAAAGTGACTGCAGTAGCAAGGAAGACCAAGACACAATCTCAAAAGAAGAAAATAATGTGAAAACAGTCACCAGTAAAACCTTAAAGAAAAATCTGAATCCAATGAGAATTCCTGAAAGAATTAGAGAAAGAGTTTTGTGGTAAAGGAAAAGTTGGGGAAAAATGAAAGTGATGTAAGAAAATTTTGAAAAGAAAATTAACATCTTGGTAAAAGAGGCAAAAAATTCACTGAAGAAAAGAATGCCTTAAAAATTAGCCTGAGTTAAGTAGAAGTTAATTACTTTCTGAGGCATCAAGAAACAATAAAACAAAGTGAAAAGAATAAAAAAAAAATAGAAGAAAATATGACACATCTTATCAGAAAAACAACTGACATGGAAAATAGATCAAGGAGAGATACTTTAAGAATTATTGGACTACCTGAAACCCATGATGAGAAAAAAGAGCATAGACACCATCTTGCAGGAAATTATCAAGGAAAGCTATCCCGATATCTTAGATACAGAGGGTAAAATAGGAATTTCAGAAATCTACTGATCACCTCATGAAGGAGATCCAGAAACGAAAACTCTCAGGATTATTGCAATCAAATTCCAGAGCTCTCAGGTCAAGGAGAAAATATTGCAAGCAGCCAGAAAGAAACAATCCAAACATCATGGAGTCACAATCAGAATTACACAAAACTTAGCTGCTCTTATGTTAAAGGAGTGGAGGGCTAGGAATGTAAGATTTCAGAAGATAAAGGAGCTAAGATTACAATGAAGAATGAATTATCCAGCAAAACTGAATATTCAGGGGTAAAATGGACATTTAATGAAAGAGGATTTTCAAGCATTCCTGATGAAAAGACCAAAGAAGAAAAGAAAATTTTACAAACACAAGACTCAAGAGAAACATCAAAAAGGCAAACAAGAAAGAGTAATTAGAAGGGGCTCAATAAAGTTAAACTGTTCACATTCATATACGGAGAAATTATATATGTAATTCCTAAGAACTTCTCATTGTTAAGGCAGTTTTGGAGTCTACATAGACAAGAGGGTGGGAATGTGAGTAAAATATGTTGGGACAATCTCCCTCTCCCCCCAAAAAAATGAAAAGTTGAGAAAGAGGGATGCACTGAGAGAAGAGGGAAAGGAGAGCTAGAATGGAAGAAAAGGCGAGAGGCGAGGATTTTATTCTCATCAGTATTGGTTCAAAAAGAGAAGACTATAGAGCCACACCCAACTGGGTTTAGAAATCTAGTTTACCCATTAGGGGAAGAGTAGAAGAAGGGGAAAACAGATATGGAGGGAAAGGGTGAGAAAAAGGAGATTGTATTAAGGGAGGCAGTGGTTAGAAGCAAAACAGACTTTAAAAGAGGGTCAAGAGGGAGGAAAGGAGACAGAGAGAAAAAGAGAGAAAGAGGGAGAGAGAGAGAGAGAGAGAGAGAGAGAGAGAGAGAGAGAGAGAGAGAGAGAATGATAAACAAAAGAAAATAAGATAGAGGGAAAATATACAGTTAATAATGATAACTCTGAATGTAAGTAAGAGGAAGTCACCCCCAAAATGTAAGTGAATGGTAGAATGCATTAGAAACTAGAATACAACAATATGTTGTTTGCAAGAGATACACTTGAAACAGAATGACACTTGGAGAGTTAAAATAAAGGGCAACAGCAGACTTTGTTATATTTCAGATAAAGTAAAAAAGGCCAGGGTAAAAATCATGTTCCCAGACAAAGGAAGCACAAAAATAGGTCTAATTAAAAGAGATAATCAAGGAAATTACATTTTGCTGAAAAGATACCATAGACAATGAAGGAATATCAAAAAATATTTACAGTGTTTCTCTTATTTCTCAAATATACAGGAAATTAAGTCTTTTTTTATAAAAAATAATAGCCATTCCTCAGTTGATAAATGGTCAAAGGATATAAACAGGCAGTTTTCAGAAGCTATGTGTAGCCATATAAAAAATGTTCTAAATCACTACTGACTAGAGAAATGCAAATTAAAGCAACACTATGGTACCACTTCACACCTATCAGAAATGACAAATGCTGGAGAGGATGAGGGAAAATAAGTACACTAATAAACTTTTGGTGTGACTGTGAACTGATCCAACCATTCTGGAGAACAATTTGAAACTATGCTCAAAGGGCTCAACACCACTACTAGATCTGTACCACAAAGAGGTTCAGGAAAAGGACCCACATGTACAAAAATATTTATATTTTTGTGATGGCACAGAATTGGAAATTGAGGAGATATTCATCAATTGGGGAATTAGTGAATAAATTGTGATATATGATTATGATGGAGTACTATTATGCTATAAGAAATGATGAGATGGGTGGTTTCCAAAAAAAAAAAAAAGCAAGACATATATGAACGGTGCAAATTGAAGTGAAAAAAAACAGATTATTCTGCACAGTAACAGCAATGTTGTAATGGATGATCAACTGTGAAAGACTTGACTACTCAGATCAATACAATGATGCAAAACAATTCCAAAGTATTCATGATGAAAACCTGCTGTCCACCTCCAGAGAGGGAACCCATGAACTTTGAGTACAATTTGAAATATAACTTTCTGACTTTTTTTGCTTTTTTGTGATGTGGAAATGTACTTTGCATGATTTCACATGTGTAATTGATGTCGTATTGCTTTCCTTCTCCATGGGTGTGGGAAGGAGGGAGAGAATTTGAAACTCAACGTTTAAAAAAGAAATATTCAAAATAAATAAATTTCTAAAAAGAAAAGAATCAAATGAGATAACATATGTTAAGTACTTTTGCAAAGTGCTATATAAATGCTATTATTTTTAGTAATAGTATAATGGGAAGCATAAAGTAAGATTCAGTTCAAATCAATGGGCACCTGCACTTAGGAGAAGGGTCTCAGGTAGTTTCGCGGAGAAGAGTACACTTGAAACAGAGATCTTGGAGGGAGTTAAGGACATCACTATTCTGTCCTGGTTTTTCTCCTACCTATCTGACCACTCCTCTGTCTCCTTTGTTGGATCCTCTTCGAGATCATGCCCTTTAACTGTATGTGTTCCTCAGGGTTCTCTCCTGGCTCCTCTTCTCTTCTGCCTGTATACTACTTCACTTGGTGATCTCATCAGTTACCATGGATTTAATTACCATCTTTCTGCTGATGATTCTCAAATCAACCTTTCCTGCCCCAAACTCTCTCCTAATCTTCAATCTTGCACGTCCAACTACCTTTCATGTATCTCAAATTGGATGTACAATAGACATCTTAAACTTAATCATGTCCAAAACAGGAATCATCTTTTCTCCTAAACCCCTCCCCCCCATGCCCTCCATATTACTATAAAAGACAACGCCATCCTCCCAATCCTTCAGAGTGTCTAGGAATCATCCTGGACTCTTCCCTATTTATCCAAGCTGTTTGCAAGGCCTGTTGATTTCACTTTTGTAACATCCTTCAAATATGCCCTCTTCTCTCCTCTGACACAGCCACCATTCTAGTGCAGGCCCTCATCACCTCACATCTCTTTTTGTTCGTTTTTTTGGAGGACAGAAGGCAGGGCAATTGGGGTTAATTGATTCGCCCAAGGTCAAAGGGCTAGTAAGCGTTAAGGTCTGAGGCTGGATTTGAACCCAGGTCCTCCTGACTCCAGAAGCGGTGCTCTGTTCACTGCACCACCAAGTCGCCATGTGACGTCACATCTTGATTACTGCAATGGTCTGCTGGTGGGTCTACCTGCCTCAACCCACTCCAATCAGTTCTCCATTCAGCACTAAAATGATTTTCCTAAAATATAGGTCCGGTCGTGTCACCCACTACTCAATAAACTCTAGTGGCTTCCTATTGCTTTCAGGATCAAATACATAATACAGTGTGAAATTCAAAGCCCTTCATAACCTAGCCCCCTTCCACCTGTCCAGTCTTCTTACACCTAACTCCCTGACACATGCCTTCCCATCCCGTGTCACTGGCCTCCTGGCTCTTCCACAAACAAGACCTCATCTTGACTCCAGTCATTTTCTCCGGCTGTCCCCCCTGCCTGGTATGCTCTCCCTCCTTTACTCCACTGTTGACCTACCTGATTTCTTTTACGTCTCAGATAAAACCCCATCTTCTACAAGAAGCTTACACCTCTTAATTCTAACACTTTCCCTCTTTTAATTGTTTCTTATTTATCCTGCATATAGCTCACTTTGCGTATGTAGATTATAAACTTCTTGAGGGCAGGAACTGTCTTTTGCCCCTTTACATGTCCCCAGAACTTAGCACAGGGTCTGACACATAGTAGGCATTTAATAAATGTTTATTGAATTGAATATTGGGCAAGGAGCATTCTAAATGGGGAGAATAACATGAGCAGAGTCAGGAAATGGGGAAACGGTGGGGGAAATGACTCATCAAGCCTGATGCGAGCCTAGAGTATGTGGAGTATGTTACAATATGAGGTTGGGAAGGGAGAATGGAACAAGGTGTTGAAGGTTCTTGAGTGTCAGTCTGAGAAATTTGGGCAAAGGGGAGCTTCTCATGGTGTTTGAACAGAGTAATGACATGAGATTTATGTGTTAGGAAGATTAATTTGGCAGTCTGTGCAGGATGGATTAGAGGGGAGTGAAGAGAGTCTGGGCGACCAGTTAGGAGGCTACTATAATAATTCAAAGAAGAAGTAATGACAGCTGAAACAATGGCAATAAAATAGCAACCATTATTATTACAACAATTGTCATAATATCTATAATGCATGCATTTTACGAACTTATTACCTCACAACAGTCCTATGAAGTAATTAGTACAAATATCATGAACATTTTCCAGATGGTGAGCTCCTCTAGATGCCTCAGTTTGCATATGATATCACATACACCTTCACTTTCCTACCTATTTATTCCTCAGTCTCTTTCTTTTCTTTTCTTTTTTTTTTTTTTTGCTTTTTTGGAGAGGGGCAGGCAATTGGGGTTAAGTGACTTGCCCAAGGTTACATGGCTCGTAAGTGTTAAGTGTCTGAGGCCAGATCCTCAGTCTTTTTCAGTCTGGTTTTTTGATCCTGCTGCTCTAACGAAATTGTTTTCTAAAATGTCACCAATGATCCCTGAACAATAAATCCTATATCCTCCTACTTCTCATCTTTCTCTTCTCTGTAACTTTAGATACTGTTGACTTACCCTTCCTTTTGAACATTCTCTCCTCTTTTGACTTCCTAGATATTCTATCATTCATCTTCTCTCTGCCATAGTTTAGGCCAGGGTGGAGACCTGTTGCCTTGAGGCCACATGTAGTCCTCTAGGTCCTCAAGTGCAGCCCTTTGACTCAATTGAAACAATCCAATTTGTTCTGTGAAGTTTGAATTCAGTAGAGTTGCACTTGAGGACCTAGAAGATCATGTGTGGCCTCGAGGCCACAGGTTCCCCACCCCTGGTTTAGGCCATCATCAACTATCATATAAACTCTTGTAATAACTTCTTACTCAGTTAAAACCTCCCTCCAGTTTCTCCCCTCTCCAAGCTATCCTTCATTACTGCCAAAATAATCTTCCTAAGGCACAGGCCTAACCATATCCCTCCCAGACTTAAAAAACTCTTCAGTCATTCCCTATTATATCTAGGATAAAATATAATCTCCTTATCCTAACATAAGACCTTTCACAGTCTCACTCCAGCTTACCTTTACAGCCTTATTTCACCTGGCTCCCCTTCAGTCCCTCAGCATTCCAGCCAGATTGAGCAACTAACTATTCCTCAAACTCGACATGCTGTTTCTGGCTTCCATAGATTGCACACAAGCAGTAATACTTCATGTCCAAAATACAATCTCATCTCCTCTCAGCTTTTTAGAATCCTTACCTTTGTTCTCATTTTAATTAAGGTTCTAGTTCTCGGTGAAGTCTTCCTTGATTACCCACCACCACAGGCCCCAATTGTAGTGCCCTCTCCTTGCTCGCATTTTTTAAAGTAATTGTGTGATTTCTCCTTAGTCCCCTTCCCTCCTTACCGTATACTGTATGTATCTATGTATATGTTTTATTCTCCCAGTAAAGTGCTAGTTCTTTGTGGGCAGAGACTTTTATTTTTGTTTGTGTTCCCCCACAACCTGGCACGATGTAGTGCATATACTAGGCACTTTAAATGTTTGTTGACTGAATGAATGGTTCCCTTTCTCCTTCTCTATCATTCTTGGCTCTTCTTCCTGACATGTGGGCATTCCACAAGTTTCTGTTTTCAGCTATCTTTTCATTCTTTCTATAAGCTCTCCTTTGGCAATCTTATTTGTTCCAACTGCTTCGACTATCACTTCTACACTGATGCCTCTCTAAGCCAGTGGTTCTCAACCTTCCTAATGCCGCGACCTTTTAATACAGTTCCTCATGTTGTGGTGACCCCCAACCATAAAATTATTTTCATTGCCACTTCATAACTGTAATTTTTCTGGTGTTATGAATCATAATGTAAATATCTGATATGCAGGATGTATTTTCATTGCTACAAATTGAACATAACCCACAGGTTGAGAACCACTGCTCTAATCTGTATCATCAGCCCTTGATTTTCTCTGATTCCAGATCTATACATCCAGCTACCTATAGGATATCTCCACCTAAATGTCCCTCTAGCACCTTAAATTCAATAAATCCAACCCTGAGCTTATTATCTTTCCCCCTAAACCTGCCTCTCTTTCTAACTTAACTTTCTCCGTCAGCGATAGCATAATTCACCCAGTCTACCACGATTCAAATTTGGCTTTCCTTCACTCATCCCCCACGTACAATTTGTTGTTGATTCTTTTTATTTCTACCTCTATAATCTTCTCTTTTACATCCTTTACCTTTCTTCTATTTTAGTTGTTACAACTGTAATAGAGACCTTTATATCACTACCATCCTGGACTTTTGAAAATAGTTTGCTAGTTATTTTTTTGGACTATAGACTCTTCCCTTCTCAATCTTTCTTTTACACTTCTACTTCCCCCCAAAAAATAAACTTCCTTACACACATATATCTGGTCATGTTACTCTTCATTCAAAACGTTTAAGTGGCTCCTTTTGGCCTAGTGAGTAAAGTGAAGATTCTTTAGAATTCCTAGGATTAAAGACACACCATAATCAGCCAACCTTTCCAGCCTTATCTCATGCAATTTCCTCCATATACTCTGCACAATACCCAGCCTGAGCCCCTGTGTTTTCCCATCATTTGCCCCATTTGCCCTAATAGTCTCTCCTACTCCTCCATCCCTTGTTGAAACCATAAGCTCAGACATAGCCTCCTTGACATCCTCTATTACTCTTGGTAGTTAATGAGGATAGATTCACATCAACCTTTTTTTAGTACTTCTATAATACAATTATGTACTATTCTATACTATTATTATTTGTCTCTATGCCATTTCTCCCAACTAAGTTGTAAGTTTCAAGAGAGCAGGAACCATCCCTTCCTTCTAATTTAACATTATCTTTTCTTTTCCCCCACCGTTCACATAGAGTCAGTTATCAAATCTCATTTCCATCTCTCCTCCATATTATCAGTCATCCATACTATTTCTATCACTGCTGTCTAGTATCTTTCTTCCTGATTCCTCTTTTTGACTCTCACTGCCACCAGTAGATTCACATCTAATAGACATTTAATAAATGTTTGTTAAACGGATAGAATCAAGTCAAACTTTCCATTCATGTAAATGGTTGCTGGCCTAGAATGACATTATTAATCTCTTCTGTTTCTTACATAATATCCTTTTCATATGAAAACTTTGCACGAGGTAAGTCTGCTCCAGGCGCTTGTTACTCTGGTGGCACCTGTCAATTAAGCCCCAGCTTCCCTATTCCCTCTGCTGACAGCCTGGAGTAAGGACAGATGCATCCTGCAGCTCGCTACCTGAGCATATCCATTAGCACAAGAAGGCGAGAGGAGAGACAGGAGCAGTCCAAATAGAAGTTCTGGCTTTCACATCCCAGATCCAAAGAACAGAGACAATCTTTTAACTGTCCAGTAGAAAGGGAACTCCTTTATGTGATACTGACTGGTTTCCAAAGGTAAGGAATCCTGGGAATGAGATAGACCCAGCCCATCCTTCCACCCTCTATTGTCTTCTCAGGAACCTGTTTTGCTTAAAGATATCATACTGAATATAGTAATATTTATAATTAGCTAGATAGGACCTTAAAGGTCACCTAAGCCAACCCCTTTAATCATTTCTTTTGTAATTGGTACATAATAACTATTAATAATATAATGTTCTGACATCAAAGAACTATAATTTTATTAATGTGGGCATTTGGTCTCATGACACAGGTCATAGCCCTTCTGGAGCCCAAGTCTCTTCACTTTTAGCCAAGTGACATATTTTTTTTTTTATCACTCCATGGATTTTTTTAGGTACATTGCCTCAATCTTGCTAGGGACTAAGTGCCAAGGGAGCTTTATGACAGACTGATGGATAGAACCTCAAAGTCAGGGTCTTGACTTCAAACTTACTAGACATCCCTCTGTGAGTTGCTGTATCCGAAGACCAACACTCTAGTAATGAGTTTCTCCAAACTTAGCTAGGCTAGTGCTAGCTAGAACAAATGCATAGATAGATCATTTGGCTGAACTTTTTCTGCTTTGTAAAACCTGTCAAAAGTAGAACTCCACAATAAAGAGGACGCTGGTAGAGGAATGATACCACATTGTTAAATTGGCAATGTTCAGTAATACAATATTGGCTTTCGTGATGATCTTCCCAATTAGAGCATAGGAAAGAGGGAAGAAGTAAATATGGCAAAGATTATTGTTCCTGTTTTTTGGATGAAAAACAGACTCAGAGAAGGAAATTGACTTACTCAAGACAGAGCACTGGACCGGGAATCAGGAGAACTTGTTGCCTCAGCAGTGTCTCTTAACTCTCTGTGTGATCTCAGACAAACGCCTTCCACTTTCTGGGCCACAGTTTCCTCAACTAGAAAACTTTGGGATCATTCTGAATGTATGGCTTTTAAGGTCCTCCTAGAGCAGCATTTCATGGCTGTTTTTGTTTTTGTTTTTATACATGATTTGTGATTTCTTTGATTTAAAACAACTCCCAGTGAGGACCCCTCTTTTGAAGCAGATCAACATCTGCTCTGCAATTTGTATATTATGAAAGTTGCATAACGGCAATCAGAGGTTCAATCACCTGGTTCTATTATCACCATCTTTTAGGAAAGGAAACTAAGACTGAAAGCAGGTCGCTTGCCCAAGGTTACACAGCTAGTTAGCTACAGGCAGACAAAAGACTAGACTTGATTCCTTCTGACTCTTAAAGACTGTACCTGCATTCAGTCCATCAGCCAACAAACATTAATGAAGCCCCTACTCTGTGCCAGGCACCATGTTAGTGCTACATTGCCTCTGTCTTCCTAGAGACTGCCAAGGGAATTTAATGACAGGTGGCTATGGACAGATCCTCAAAGTCAGGTTTTCTCCTTCAAAGTTTTCTTAATTCTTTTACTTAAGGAAGCCTCACACAAGAGAATATTCCTGCTTCTTAGAGCCTGAGAAAACAACATTTCACACTCTATTGGGGGTGTTTCTGTTTCCTGTCCCTGCTAAAACAAAGAATTGTGGAGTGTGTGAAAAGTCTGAGAATCAAACAAATCTGTGAAAAGAAGGAATGTGGTAAGCAGGTCACAAGGGGACAGGAGACCTTAGAAAAACTACTCAGAGCTAGTATTCAGGTGTTTGGGGACAGCATGAAAGTGAAGCAGATTTACCAATTAACTGACATTTCATAAATCAGACCAGAGCCTCACTGTAAGGCATTTTCAGCTATCACAAAGGGTCCAGCTAATAGAAAGTCTTCCAGCAAGGGGAAGGACTATGTTGTAACAAAAAGATCATTAAAGCTGAAGACCTGGGTTGAGTCCTGACTTTATGTGTTCTATAACACCTTTGAGTCAATCACTTATTTTCTGAGAACCCTAGTTTTCTCATCTGTAAAAGTAACAGGGAGAGGCAATATGATATACTGGATAAAGTATGTACAGAAAGCTGAGGATGGTCCAAGTTCAAGTAATATCTCTAGCACATCCTGGCTATACGACCACAATGAACTTATTTAATGTCTCATTGCCCTGAGCTATTCTTTATGACAGTAAGTTGTAGAACAGATGCAGGTCTACATTGGCGAGGGAGTTTTCTCACTGCGAGTCCCCTATATATAGGTATTATAAAAATAAATAAATAAAAATGAAGATGTTAAAATGGAGATCGCTGAAGCGATTTCTTCATTCATAAAATAGGGCCAATAATATTTTCAGTATCTACCTCACAGAGGTTATTGTAAGAATTGTCTGAATTCAATATACATTTATTGAACGCTCATTTTGTACAAGGCACCATACCTGACATTGGGATATGCCAAGATAATAAAAAAAAAAAAAAGACATGGCCCCTACCCTCAGGGTTCTTATGCTTTAACGGGAATGATTGGTCATTTGTTAGTGATAGCCAGGCCAAGTGCTATGAAGATGTCGATACACAGATCACTTCCCCTTGGGACTGTTAGGGGAGATCTCATGGAGGAAAGGGTCATGGGGGAAACCTTTTCAAAATGGGAGGTATTTCAGTAGAGAAAGGGGGAGGAGGGAGCCTTTTCCAAGCCTTGAGTATGTTTTAAGCTAATGTATTGAGGCAAGAAAAGCGCTAGATAAGAACCAGGGGCAGGAGTACTACAATTTGGTTGAAATGTAAAATATAATAAAAGGGAATAGTAACAGATGAGAACGGTCATGAACTTGAAGTCACATGATGGAGGCCCTTTCGGGATCAGCAGTTTGAACTTTGTTCATTAGAGAGGCATCATGATATAGCAAATAGAATCAGGAAGGAATGGATTTGAATCAAATCTTAGATGCTTACTAGACGTGTGAACCTGAGCTCTTTTGTCTAAAATGTGGGTTTTTCAACTTTGCCTCTGTCCTCCCAGGAGCCGAGTGTCAAGAGAGTTCTGGGGTTGATTAGTAAAGCAAAATCCTCAGAGTCAGGGACCTGCTTTCAAAGTTTTCTTAATCTACATTTGTCTAAAAGAGCCCCACAAGAAAATACCCCTGCTCATTTAACCTCAGAGCCTCAGTTTTTCAACTGTTAAATGGACATGCTAATAGGCCTTGCCTCACAGGGTTGTTGTGGGATCAAATGATATTATATATGTAAAGTGCTTTATAAATGTGAGCTATTAAACCATGCAGAGTCAATGAAAGTTTTTGAGTAGGAGAATGCTGTGATCATGGGCGTGCATAAAGATCACTTGGGGAGTGATATGGGTTTGGTAAGGTAATACATAAAGTGCTTTGTAAACTGCAATATTGTTTCTGCAAGTCAGAAGAGCTGTGATTCCATCAGCCAGCATGGCCACTCCTTCCATTGAGACAATTCGTCCAACACTTTCCCACCAGGTTGCTGATGCTCCCCGACTCATTACCTTGTAACCTGATTTCTGGTCATAAGCTTCTCCAAGTGTAGTGAGAAACATACTGGCTGTGTGATTTTCAGTTAAGTCCCTGAACCTCTCATCGAACCCAGACGGCTCTCCAAGGCATACATTGCAGGTCAGAGGCTTTTCTGCATAGGAGGAGAGAGTTTCCTCCCCTTCCTTTCCCTACATTGCTGAGAACATAGGTCTATACCACCTATATTATTATTAGTCTTATGTTCCATGGTCCCATCCAGCTCAAAAATTCTTAAGTTCTATGTTCTAAGGTTCCCTCAAGCCCTAACTTTGCTATGATTCTTCAAAATTGAGTTGATGACCTAAGAAAAACGAACCTGATATATTTAAAAATCTAGATTCAATATGAAAACATTTCATCCTGGCTTAGGCTGAAATGATCCTAAAAATACCATAGATCATATTATAATATTTTTAGGGGATTGTGTGCACTGCCAATATTCTTTTCACCTCATAAGACAGATCATGCATTTTGACAAATCTATATTTAACATGGTGGGGGGTGGGGGAAGAAAAATATAGGATGCATGCTTACTGGTAGAGAAATCCATATTTATGGAAATCTCAATGCAGGCAATTACAATTGGCATTTCAAGACACTTCCCATTGTCTGCCTCGAAAGGACAGTGTGTCCTCATTAGGAGGGAACAGCAAATGGTTTGTGGGTGGAGAGTAGACAGCCATTTCCTCTAAGGGTGGCTACCCCAGGCAGAGGTCAGGAAAGGTTAGGGAGCCAACAGTTGTCTCCATTACCACCTGTGGGCATATGTATGCCTTTTAATATGCAAGCATCATTGAAAAACATAAGTTTTATGATGAGGCCACTAAAATTTCCCAGCATCTAGGCAAAGAAAATTAAAGAGGGGGAGAGAGGAAAAAATATATCTGTTCTCATATATTTGAAGGGCAGTCATATAGAAGAGTGGTCAAATTTGTTTGGCTTGGATCCAAACACCAGCACAGAGACTAGTTATAGATTTTATAGGGAAGCATGAAACACAATGTAAAATAGAACCCCTCAGCCATGCAAATTATCCAGATTTGGGATAGGTTGTCTTATAAGGTGGTAAGCTCCTGGTCAGACAAGCTATTCCAAATCCTTCTCTTCTCAGACCTCCCAGACCTCCTCTTTCCCCCACTCTATTTCAACATCACTGAAAACAAATTGAGGCTTTGGCTTTGCACTCCACATTTTCCCCTTCCTTTCATCATAAAACCCCTTGACATTATCTCCCAATCTTGCCTTCTTTGGCCCAGTGTGAAATTGTGAGGTATCCCTTCTCCTTGCCAAGGCCAAACCTCTACATGGATCCTGAACCAAGTCCTCTCTTGTCTTTTCCAGTGAATTACTAGCTTAATTATCTCCCATGTCCTTCCTCTGAAATCTTCAAACTCTTCCTATCTTCTGGTTCCTTCCCTACTACCTTCAAAGAAGACCAGGTCTCCCCCATCCTTAAAAAAACCTTCATTCCCTTATACATCTTCCAGCTAATCATCCCATATCTCTCCTCAGTTACTTATCCAAGTTCCTAGGAAAAGCTGTCTATACTTACTGTTTTTACTTCCTCTCCTCTCTCACATTCTTCATTCCTTTGCAATCTGGCTTCTAACTTCCTCACTCAACTGATAATGATTTCTCCAAAGTTATAAATAATCTCTCAGTAGCCAAATGTGATGGTCTTTTCTCAGATCTCATCCCTCTTGACTTCTGCCTTATTTAAGACTCTTGACCCCCTTCTCTTGATACTTTTTCCTCTCTGAGTTTTATGGCATTACTTTCTTCCAATTCTCCTTTTAACTTTCTGCTCTCTTCTCCACCTCATTTGCTGGCTTATCATCCATATAATGTCCCTCAATTATGGATGTTCCCCTAAGGTTCTATCCTAGGCCCTCTTCTCTTTTTTTTAATATTCTTTCTCCAAGTGACCTCATCAATTCCCATGGGTTTAATTGTCATGTCTGGGCAAATGACTCATAGATGCATACACTCAAGTTCAGTCTCTTCCCTGAACTTCAATTCAGCATCACCATTTGCCTATTGGAGATTCCAGTCTGGATATCCCACAGGTAACTCAAACTCAAAGTATTCAGAAAGAATTCATTCTCTTTACTCCCCAAGCCCACCTATCTTCCAAAATTTCCTATTTCTATAGAAGGCACCATCTCCCCAGTGTCCCAGCAGTGTTCTCCTAGAATAACATAATAACAGTGCTATCTTCCCACTCCCTCACTGCACAGATCCAATCAGTTGCCAAATCTTGCCATTTCTCCCTCCAAGACATCCAATCCCTTTTCACTATTCATACAAACACCACCCTAGTTAAAACCCTCATTGCTTTTTGCCTGGATAATTGCAAGAAACTCCTAATTGGTCTTTTCATTATAATTATTGTCATGCCACTTATGTGGGCTAATGCACATGAAGCAATCTTTAGAAATGGTACTTATAAGATGTGTTGATTAGCTTGGACTTTCCCCAAAGTTGAAAAATGGGAGAGATGTTTAAGAGTAAGATAAAAGTACTTGTGATATTCAGTCCTTATTCGATTGCATTCGACTCTTTGTGACCCCATTTGGGGTTCCCTTGGCAGAGATTCTAGAGTGGTTTGCCATTTCCTTCTCCAGCTCATTTTACAGATGAGGAAACTGAGACAAACAAGGTTAAATGACTTGCCCAAAGTCACATAACTAGTAATTTTATGAGACCAGCTTTGAACTCAGGAATAGGAGTCTTTCTGACTGCAGTTCTGGCAATCTATCCACTGTGCCACCTAGCCACCCAAAAGCATTTATACTTGCCTCTTCACTTTGAATAATGCTCTAAGACAGTGGTGTTAAACTCAAATAGAAATAGGGCCACTAAACTGTATGTAAGGATTCCTGCGGGTCACTAATTGACTTAGAAAAACACATATTAATGCTATCTATATTTTAGTCTATTTTGATTTATGTTGCTAAATATTTATTAAAATATTTATTTTGTTAAATATTATTTGCTAAATAAATTTCTTTTGTAAAATATTTTCCATTAGTCTGGGTTGGGCCATGCTTAGGAGTGTTGTGGGCTATGTGCAGCCCATGGGCCATGTGTTTAACACCTCTGCTTTGGGGATAATGCTGTTCCGGCTCTAACATATGAAGGAAAACTCCATGTTTAGGATAACAGTATATGAAAGCCATAACTGCATTCTGCAGCCTTGCCAGGTCACAAAAAAGACTCAGGAATTTTGTAGCTAAGACAAGCAAACTGAGCCTAGTTTCCTTTTGCACCAAAATGTGGAGCTGCTCCAAGATGAGACTTTAACTAATCTCCCTCCCCAGGAAACAGAAGTTTGATAACTGAATTGGGATCGAAGAGAGAGAACCACGGGTGACTTAGATGCCTCCTTTCATCAGAGAGTATTGGGAAGAGTAGCAGATTTGGAAACAGGAGACTTGAATATGAGTCTCTGATACTGCCTGTTGATACTAGTTATGTGACCTTAGGCGAGTCACTTTGCATGACTTATTTATGATCACACAGCTAGTACATATCAGGGTTGGGATGTGAACCCAAGTCTTCTGGTACATGTAAAGTTTATTTGTAAAACATTAGGAGTTACATAAACATGATTATTAAGATGAGATAAATAAGATGGAGCTTTACCTTTGTGATGTTGCTTATATATTGTTTCCATTCTTAAAAAAACTACTTTCAAGAAGGATTTCACGGCTGTAACCATGTGGACATTAAAATCACTGTCCAGGCTTCACTGACACCATGTTCCACATCTCTAAACTACTTAACCAAGTACATCAAGTCATTGGCTGTAGGTACTTAAGATCCTCTCACTGATTTTCATACAACTGAGGTAAGGTAGTAACTTATGTGTAGATAGAGATAGGGACAGGAATAGAGACATAGAGAGATAGATATATACCCATGTATGTATGTATATATACATATAAATATAAATGCATGTTTACATGTATTATATATGTTTACATATATTATATTAAATATTCTATATGTATATTACATATGTGCATATATAACATAAATATATTTACATATTGTATATGTTTACATATATTATATATATTATACATATATGTATATATGTATGTGTTTCCAAAAGATTAGCTAAGTGCATGCATTGCTCACAAAAAATCTCAAATGTGATCAAAGCAGACTTTTCCAGTCATCTTAAATTTTACACTTGCCCCTTCCATGTACAATTTGATCCCATGACCCTTTCTTCTTCATCTTCCAGTTATCATTATTAGTTGTTTACTGTTGTCTTTCCCATTAAACTGTGAACTTTTTGAGAGCAGGAACTGCGTTTTGCCTTCCTTTATATCCCCTGTGCTTCACATGGTTCCTGGCACATAGTAAGTGTGTAATAAATGTTTATTAACTCACTAACTACTTATGCAATGGATATAGAAATAGAAAATGTAACTGATACAACCACAAAGTGTGACCTTCAAAATAAAATTCTTCTTTCTTCTTCTGATGTCTATTTATAATTTGTTTCAATGATATCATGGAAGTAGCTGGATTTCAAGGCCTAAGGAATCAGGAGAACTTTCCCAGCTCTAAGTTGCCTAATCTTTGATTTTGGATGACATCATTTTCTGAGCTACATTTTTTTCTTCTCTTAAATGGGAATAATAACATTCACCTTCCCAGGGTTGTTTTATAGATCAGATGAGATGATAAGTAGAAACACTTTTAAATCATTACTATTTTAAGTAACATTAATGAGTTTGATAAAGGGTGGACAATATTATCTCCAAGGGATATCTCAACTTAAGTATTCTTACGAATCAATGACCACTTTAGAAAAGTAAATATGGAATGTTAGAACTAGAAATAACCTTAGAACATAGAATGTTAGGACTGGAAGGAAAGTTAGTATTTTTAGCATGTCAGAGCTAGATGAGACCAGAAAACAGAGAATGTCACAGCTAGAAGAAACCTTTAAAAAAGAATGTTAAATCTGGAAGTGACTTTAGAAGGTAGAACATAAGAACTGGAAAAGGTATTAGATAAAGAACAAAAAATGATAGCATTAAGGAAGACTTTGGAACAAAAAACGTCAGAACCAGAAGGGAACGTAGGGCTCGATCTAATCTAGTCCCCTCATTTTAACTCTAAATGGTTTTTCATCCCCCTTCGCTTTCTGTCTCTTTCTAGTTCTCCCACAAAATCTATGCAGTCTTTGAAGTTTATGAGTGAGTTTATGGCTTTTGTTATTCCGTGAATACCCAGCAACTGGGTTTCAAGGACATCTTCTATCCAGAGCTCTATTAACTGCTATTCTTTTTTTTCTCCTCCAGTCTGCTCCCAGTTCTCCAAGGGTGTCTATGCCATCTTTGGATTTTACGAGAGGAAGACAGTCAACATGCTCACCTCCTTCTGTGGGGCCCTCCATGTCTGCTTCATCACGCCCAGCTTCCCTGTTGACACATCCAATCAGTTTGTTCTCCAGCTGCGCCCCGAGCTGCAGGATGCCCTCATCAGCATCATCGACCACTATGACTGGCAGAAATTTGTGTACATTTATGATGCCGATCGGGGTAAGCACAATCAGAGGGTGAGACTCAGGTTGAGGGTTAAGGAGAAAAATCTCAATGGAATTGAGGTAATTCCTTGAATTGGATTACAATTCTGTGCAATTTGGAATCACGAGTCCAAAATGCTTTCTCTAAAATTCTTCCCCCTGCTGTTAGGCTATCTCCAAGACATTGCCTTTAAACTATCAACCTTATTGCAAATACCCAGGCCTTATTTTGTCCGTTTTTTAAAAATCATCCTCCCACAGAAGTGAAAGAAACTTTTGAGGTACCCTCTAATCTTTAATAGTCTCTGTTCTATAGTCTAAGATCCTTTCCATATCCTTTGTACATAATTCTTCAAATCAATATTCTGCTCATCTGGGATGAAGACCCTACATTTTTCCAACCCTGCTTTGTTGGTAATGGTATAATATAGAAAGCATTTAATTTGATCAGAAGGCCATTTATGAGCTCGGTGACCTTGGGCAAATCACACTGTCCTTTAGAGTCTCAGCTTCTTCAACTTTAAACAGGAATAAGATGACACTCATTAGCTGTCTCCCAGAGTTGATATGAAGAAAGCACTTTTTAAAACATTAAAGTACTATGGCAAAGGAAATTGTTGCTGCTGCTGATAATAATAATGATATCAAAAATTGATGAGAAGATACAGATTCCCATGAATTAAAGGCTCATTACCATCATGGGGGGAAAAAAGTCCTCAGCTTGGCTTTCAAGCTCTTCACAATCTGCCACCTTCCTATTTATCTCATACTAGCACACATCCCCCTACTCAATACAATCCAACCAAACTAGGCTGCTCACTGACCCCCACCCATTCTTTCTAACCTCTGTGACTACTCACCCAATTGCTTTTGCTTGTTGAATTTCTAACAGGCCCGTTAACAGCCAACTCAAATGTTACCTCCTCCAGTGAACTTCTCTGGTTCCCTTAACTGTTTATGACTTTCCCCCTTAGCCCTCACGTTATGCTTTTCTTACACCTCTCTAATACATTTATCATGCAAAGTTATCTGTATTTGTGCCTTAGATTGTAAATTTGATCAAGGCAAGGACCATATATTATCTAAATTTTGTATGTCTGCTAGTATTCTGCACAAGGTAGGCAATAAATGTTGAATTGAATTTGTAACATGGGAATAATAAGACTTAGAATACCTATCTCACAAGGCCAGACAATGAAGCATCTAAACAACCAAGGGACCCATTGTGAGATTAGTTTATTGTAGTATTTTAGTCACTGTGCTTATGCAAGGTCAGTGTGCATCAGAATGAAGATAGAATTTTCTCCCCTGTAGCCAAGGCTGAAATGCTCTTATCCAGGGCCTCAAATTAGGGAGTAGGCACTGGTAGCATACTTATTAAGTTTTTGTTATGTGCAAAGCAAAGTGCTAGGTACTAGAGCTACTTGGATAAAAATAAACTGTGTCTGCCCTTGAGGAGTTTATATTCTATTAGATAGGAATAATATGTATATACACTAATAAACCCAAATATATATATATATATATATGTACATATATGTATTTATGTGTCTATGTAATATATATGTGTGTTTATATATATATATACATATATAAATTAATTTGGGGATAAGGCTACAAGCCACTGGGGGTATCAGAAAAAGCCTCCAGTATGAAGTGACAGGAACAGAGCTTTGAAGATAGATAGAGAGCCTAATATTGAAGGTGAGGAGGGAATGAATTCAATATGAAGGACAACCTACCCAAAGGCAAGGAGATGGAATACTGTCCATGGTACATAGCAATTAGGCCAGTTGGTCTAAAATGCAGTGTGTGGAGGGGAGTAATATTTAAGGAGCCTGTAAAGGTTGGCTGCAGCCCGATTATAAAGGGCTTTAAATGACAAGCAAAGGAATTTGTATTTGATCCTACAGGCCTTAGGGACCCCCTGAAGCTTTTTGGACGAGGGAATGACATGATCAGACCTGGGCTTTAAGAATATAAATGTAGCATCTGGGTGAAGGATGAATTTTAAAAAGAAGGGACTTAAACCAGGCAGACCAATTAGGAGATTGCTGCAATAAGTCATCTAAAAGATGATAAAATCCTGAACTAGCATGACTCTGGAGTGAGTAGAGGGGAGAGAAGAAATGTGAAAGATGTCACGGAGTGAAAATCAACAAGATTTGGCAACTTATTGAATTTATTGAATATAAGTGGGGAATGAGAAAGGAGAGGTAGGAATGACTCCTAGATGCAAACCTACATGGTAATCAGTTAATCAACTAGCCTTTCTAAAATATTTAATATTTACTTATGTGCCAAAAGTTCTACCATGTTCAAGGGTTACAAATACAAAGAATTAAACTATATCTAATCTCAAAGAGCACATATCCTAATGGGATTGCACAGAAACAGGGAAGGTAGGAAAAGGAATGAGATTGGGAGCTGCTCATTCTGTCTTAGACATGTTGGATTTGAATATCTTTAGGACATCTAGATCAAAATATCTAACCAGTAGAAGGTAATGTTGAGCTGGAATGAGAGAGAGAGAGAGAGAGAGAGAGAGAGAGGAAGGGAGGGAGGTAGAGAGAGAGGGAGGGAGGGAGGGAGGTAGAGAGAGAGAGACAGAGAGAGGGAGAGGGAGAGGGAGAGAGGAAGGGAGAGAGAGACACTAGGACTGGATATATAGACCTGGGAATTATCTGCATGGAAATAATAATTCAACTCATGAAAGCTGATGATATCCTTTTAAAAAAATGGTATAGAAAGAAAGGGGAAAGCCCAGTCAAGAGCCCTAGGAGCATGCCCATGGTTAGGGAATAGACATGGATGATGATCTAGCAAAAGGGCATCACTGTCAAATCGGCTTCTTATTGTTTAGTCATTTTTCAGTTGTGTCCAGCTTATCATGACCCTGTTTGGGGTTTTCTTGGCAGAGATACTATAGTGGTTTGCCATTTCCTTCTCTAGCTTGTGGGACACTCAGCTAAGAGCATTGAGGGGGCACCAAGAGGCAGGGGCTGGGACAGGCAGGTTCACCTCACAGCAAATTGGCTATCTCAAATTGGTAAAGAAGGACCAAGACTGAAAGAAAGGCCATTGATTCTGGCAACTAAAAGTCTGTTGTTTTGACCATTTACTATTGGAAGAACAACTTTCATTCTTATAAATTTGAATCAGTTCTTGATATAGCTTAGAAACAAAACAATCAGAGAAACTTGATGCAAAGATTTCCCCCCCCCCCCCATTTCCCTTCCAATTTTAGGTGAATTGTTTTTCTTTATGGAGAGGAGAAGCTCTTTAATTTTTATGTAATCAAGGTTATCCATTTTATCTTTTGTGGTCCTCTCCATTCTTTGTTTGGTCAAGAATTCCTCTCCTATCCATAGAACAGGATATTTTCTTTCTTGCTGCTCTGATTTGTCTATGACATCACATTTTATTTCTAGGTAATGTATTCATTTGGAGCTCACCTTTAGCATGTGGTGTGAAATTTTGGCCTATAGCTAGTTTCTGCCAGACTGATTTCCAGCTTTCCCATCAGTTTTTATTGTTTAGTAAGTCTTTACCCAGTAGTCAGGCTCTTTGGGCTTTTACTATTGTGCCCACTTGCTTCTGCATGTCATAAACCTGATTTGTTCCACCGACTGAGTTTTCTATTTCTTAACCAAAATTACTATACAAATGGACAATAATTTGATGTACTTAGCTAATTACATTTAGTATTCTATGAATCGATGACCACTTTGGAAAAGAGAATATTGAATATTAGAACTAGGAGTAATCTTAGAACATAGAATGTTAGGAGTGGGGGAAAGTTAGTGTTTTTAAGTAATTAATTAATAATCAAACCTTTTTCATGATTAAGGCTCTGTAGTCCAGTCTGAAATCTGGTACTGCCATGTCCCTTTCCTTTCCACTGAAGCTCATGGAATCATCTACAAAGGCATGAAGGGAATTGTTCTTTGCACTGGTATAGGGAATAACCCTCCCTATGCAATAATGAGTCTCTTAAGTATTAGGCTTGAGAGATTTTTTTTAACTTACAAGGTAGCCAATCTTTCAGTGATTAGTACAGAGAACTTAGCTAGACATGTACTCAGGCAGCAAAAAGTCTGTCCCTGAGCCCATAATCAAAGCCTTTCTCTCTTTGGTACCTACCTTCATTTTTGCTTCACTTCCTTGAGACACAGGGGTCCTGGGATCATAGATATAGACCAAAAGGGACCTCAGAGGACATCTAGTCCAACCCTTTCATTTTATAGATGAAGAAAATAAGGCCCAGGGAAGTTGCCACATGGGATCATAAGTGGTAAATTAGAGGTGTGATTTGAACTTGGGTCCTTGATTCTAGATCCAGTTCTCTTCCCCCACTGTACTGCTCTGCCTCCCACCACAGTGAGATTAAAAAACAAAACAAAAACAAAGGCTTTACTGCAAGTTACAGCACAGTTACTTTACTGCAAGTTACAGCACAGAGGCAATTGAATTGTATATAAATAACTTTGATGCAAATCAGAATATGATAAATGCATGTGTTATTGTTCAGTTGTTTCAGTCATGTCTGACTCTTCATGACTCCCTTTGTGGTTTTCTTGGCAGAGATGCTGTAGTGGTTTGCCATTTCCTTCTCCAGCTCATTTTACAGATGAGGAAACTTAAGCAAACAGAGTTAAGTGACTTGCCCAGGGTCACACAGCTAGTAAGTGTCTGAGGCCAGATTTGAACTCAGGAAGATGAGTCTTCCTGACTCCTGAATTATCCACTGTGTACCTAGCTGCCCTGATAAATGTGTAAGAAAGATCCAACAGAAAAGTCTGAGAGATTCAAAGAAAGGAAGGATCATTTCCAGTGTGGGACTGGGGAAAAGAAAAGATCATTGAGGAAAGCTACATGGAAAAAGTGATACCTGAGCAGGGCTTTAATAAAGAAAAGGAATTCGGCAGAGGGAGACAAGAAGAAAATCCATTCCATGGATGGGTTATGGTGTGTACAAATGCACGGAGATAGTGAGTTGTCCATTTTGACCAGTATATAGTGTGTAAAAAACAGACATATGAATTTAGTTTGAATAAACAAGCTTGAGCCTGATTGTGAAGGACCTTAAATATCAGACTAGAGAGTTTTAAGTAATAGGGAACCACTGGAGAGTTTTGAGCAGGGCTTCAGAACCTCGTCAGGATGCACAATCTGTGATCAGTCCTTCTTGGACAGTGGCCCAGATTGCTTACTCAGCATTAAAGGATGTGAGCTACATAGTTTACATCTTAATTGGACAAGTGAATAAACGCATTCCCCTTTTTGGATCTCAGTTTCCTCACCTGAAAAATAAAAGAGATTGGATTAGGGCAGGGCTTCTCAAATGTTTTCTACTCACAACCCCTTCGGCACTCCTTAAACCCCATATGGCATCACTACCCACAGTTTAAAAAGTGCTGGATTATAGAACCTCTTTTTTTCAGTCATATCTGATTCTTCATGGAAATCCTATTTGGGGTTTTCTTTGCAAAGATATTGGAATGGTTTGCCATTTCCTTTTCCAGCTCATTTTACGGTTGAGGAAATTGAGGCAAACAGGTTAAGTAATTTGCCCAGGGTCACACAGCTAGTAAGTAATCTGAGGTCAGATTTGAACTTAGGAATTTGAGTGTTCCTGGCTTTAGGCCTGGTGCTCTATCTACCCTGCCACCTAATTGCCCAGCTTCCATAAGTGATCTCTTTTTGCCCTAATAATCTATATTCTAAGGTCCTTTTCCTTCTTTGATATTGTTTGATTCTAAGATGATCGGGGAGTACATAGAATCTGAACTGGACTTTGAAGGATAATTAAAATATGGGGAAATAGGTAGGTAGGGATGATAAGGGAGATAAGGAACGAATGGGTGAAATCAATTGCAGAGTAAGGCTCTGATGTGGGGGGAGGGGGGAGGAACCTGCAACCTCAAGGTCACACGTGGCCCTCTAGGTCCTCAAGTGCAGCCCTTTAACTGAGTCCAAGTTTTACAGAACAAATCTCCTTAATAAAAGGATTTGTTCTATAAAACTTGGACTCAGTCAAAAGGCCATACCCAAGGACCTAGAAGGCCACATGTGGCCTTGAGGCCTCAGGTTCCCCCACCCCTGCTCTGGTGCTCCATAGGAGAGTAAATATTAGGCAGCAGTGGGAGATAAGGTTAGAGGGGTAGGGTTAGGCTCCATTATTCAAACTCTAAAAAAACCAGACTCATGAGTTTCTATTTTTCCTGGGAGCTATTGCTAGTTCTGGAGCAGGGGTATGCTATGATGGAAAGGAAATTTTGGAAGACTGGTCTGGCAGTTTTAAGTGTAAGATAGATTGGAAGAAAAAGCAGGAGACAAGGAGGCCTGCTCCCCTTTTTCCCTCCCGTCCTGCCCCCTTGCTCCTTCCTGTTACCTTCCTTCAACAGCTTCCTGGGTCTGACACCAGGAACTCTGGGTTCCAGCCAGAAAAGGGCTATTTAGAGGAAGAAACTGCTTTGTGAAGTGATGAGGCTCGGGGAGTGAGAAGAAAAACAAAAATATTTTCCGCACAGAAGTAGCTCAGTAACCAGCCATGACCCATGCTTCCCCCGGGGAGGCTCAGCCTATTGAATATCTGACCTAAAAGCTTTGAAAAAGAACTCCAGGCAAACACAAAAAGAGTCCTGGAAGAGACAGCAACCACAGAAGTATTTGATTCTATCAGCCAGTTCTTGTCTGTTGAGCACCTACTATGTGCCTAGGACTGGATATGACCCCTAGGTATGGAAGAAGAGTAAGACACTGACCCTTTCCTTGAGAAGCTTAGTCTGAGAAGAAACATGTCATGGTGTCAGAAACACTGAACTTGGAATCCAAAGACCTGGGTTCGAGTCCTTTCTATGGCACTTTTGGGGTTGGTCTTATAGACTTTACAAAATGTAGAGGCTACTCCTCTAAAAAAGACGTTCTTTAAAAAATTTAAAGACATACTTAAAAAAATTCACCCTGCATTAAGACTGAGCTAGCTATATGACAGAGGAGAAGAGATTTGTAGAATCATGAATTTAGAAATAAAGGAAAGCTTTAAAAATCATCTAGTCTAACGCTCTTTTTTTTTTTCTTTTTTGCTTTTTGGAGGGAGGACTGCAGGGCAATTGAGATTAAGTGACTTGCTCAAGGTCACACGGCTGGTAAGGGTTAAGTGTCTGAGGCTGGATTTGGACTCAGGTCCTCCTGACTCCAGGGCTGGTGCTCTATTCACTGAGCCACCTAGCCACCCCTAACCCTCTCATTTTACGGATGAGAAAACTGAGCCCTAGAGAGGACACGTGAGTAGTCATAGATCACACTGGGCTCTTGGTACAATCAAAGATTCAAATCCAAGTCATCTGATTCTATATCCAGGGTTCTTCCTACTCTGTATCTCATTGCTTGAGTTTTTAACATCTCTAAGACTTGTTTCCTCATCTTTAACTTAGAAATAAACTAGGAATAGGAATTGGATTTGTGATTTCACTGATATAGGGACAGCCCTGGTGAAGAAATTCCTTCTACCTGTTCAAGTCAGCACTTTCTCAGCAATTTATAGTCTTAGAGAGTTGCCTGGGAGTATTGAGAGGTTAATTGACCTGCCCAGGGTCACACAGGCAGTATATGTCAGAGGCAGGATTCGAACCTACATCTTCCTGCTTCCAAGTCCAGCTCTCTATCAACTACATCATGCTGGGAATAAGCAAGTTTTGTTCTACCTGATTCACAGGGAAGCTTTCTGTAAACTGTAAAGCACTATGGAAACATGACGTAGAGTATGACAGGTGGACACATGAAGGCTTTAGATAGTCAGTGAACCAGGAATTCAGAAAAGAATGAGGTCAGTGGGGTACTAGGGTAAAAGTGCGATGCGTTCAGAAAGAAGTAGAACCTGAGTAAGGCTTTGAAGGATAAGTAGGATTTGGATAGTCAGACTGGAATTAGTACAGGATCTCAAATGAGGGTCAGGGTGGGGGATGGAAGTTAAGTTCCCCAATGGACCTTCAAGTTCCTTTAGAATCTCTTCTCTTTCTCTCTCTCTCTCTGTCCTCAATCTCCCCATCCCAGGCCTGTCAGTCCTACAGAAAGTCCTTGACACTGCTGCTGAGAAGAACTGGCAAGTGACAGCTGTCAACATCTTGACAACAACAGAGGAGGGCTATCGAATGCTCTTTCAAGACCTGGGGAAGAAGAAGGACCGGCTGGTGGTAGTGGACTGTGAATCAGAGCGCCTAAATGCCATCCTGGGCCAGGTAACATTCTGGCAGCAACCTTCTAGCATGAGATACCTGGCTGAAGGAGCCTCCTCTAGTGGAAGATAAGGCAGGGGGCAAGAGGAAACAAAGGAGAATGAAAGTAGGAAGATCATATTGTTTGTCCTTGGTGCTCAGCAGCAGGGAAGCACATGGAAAGTACTCCTACTGCTATATACTGACAGCCTAAAAAGACAGTATAGTATGTACTGAAAAGGACACTAATTTAGAATTCAGAAGAGTCCTGGGTTTCCCTCCTGGCCCTGACACTCACTAGCTGTGTGACTATAAGCAGATCTTTTCACCTCTCTGAGCCTTAGTTTCTTCAACCATAAAATGGGGATAATAATATTTCAGAGGGTAACAATATCTTCATAGGATTCCTATGAGGAAAGTTCTTTGTAAAGCTTTAAAGCACTATAGAAATGGACATTATTAATTATTATTACTACTACTGCTACTACTATTGCTACTACTACTATTACTGCTACTACTACTACTACCACTACTACTACTACTACTACTAGTACAACTACATCTGCCAGGAAGTGGTTATGAGTATAACATATGGGTGGTTATAAATCTGGGAGCCTCAGGGCTTTGCCAGAGCTGTAGAATTCTCCAAAAACTGTAGAGATTCCAAGCATCCGGCATCATCTTTCCAGAAGGGTCAAAAGAATATGATGAGCTGATATGATTAACATCTAGGGATGTTTGCCTGTGGTATAGTACCATGCCATTCCAACTATTGGCTGTCCTTGAATATAGAGCTCATACCTAAAATTAGAATTCTTGGGAAAGAAAAAGATAAAGTTATATACAAAAAAAGAACACAGAACCTTTATTTCTTTTGCTCTTTCCTTTCATGTGAGAATTTCAGAGGTTTCAATGCAAATCAGCAAGTATTTATTAACTATCTACTCTGTTAAGAATTCTGACTATGTGCTAGGTGAGATAAAAAGTTTAGATAAGGCGTGAACCTTATCCTCATGAAGTTTGCAGCCCAGTAGGGGAATCAATATACACACAATTACAGTACAAAATAAAGCATGTATATGTGAGAGGTGCAAACTTAATGTTTCAGGAGGTCCCAGGGGGTGGATGGAAATCTCGCCCACTGGGGAATAGTAAGGCTTCCTGGAGGAAATGGTGAGCAATTTGAGCTTTAAAAGGCTAGGTAGGAATTCAACAGGGAGAGAAAGAGGAAAGAAGGTGTCCTAGGCAACAGCAAGAATAAGGAAAGAAAAGCAAGAAAGCTCAGAATGCACGCAGAGAAAAGCATGTGGTCAGCAGGGCTAAAATGGGTGGAGTCCATGGAGAACAGTAGAATGCGATGTTAGGGTACGGGCATGTTTGGGAGAACTTTGAATGAAAGTTTAAGAATTCTGATCCTGGGAAACCATTACAGAAGAGCGTGGAAACAATTGTCTACGTTATCAGGAAGATAAGTCTGATCATATATGAAGGATTAATTAAAGGACAAGAGAATAAGGAGGTAGAAAGACTAGACACTTAGTCTAGTAAGAATATTAAAATCTACATTTTTAGGAAGCAGTCAACCGACAGGAATAGGAAGGAAAGTTAGTTGTCCCAGTGAGCTCTCAGAAAATCACTGACTTGTCATGGGATGTGACTCACTGGTGTCTCAAGCTCTAACTCCCAGCACAGAGAACTGAGTTCCAACTCTATGGAGCAGCTCTGTTGCCATGACGATATCTGAACCCTTAAGGACAGGAAGCTTACAGGTGTTTCACAATTTAGGTGAGAGGACTTATCAGGGTTATCAGAGCCCTGGAAAATGGAGTGAGCAAGTTTTTCAATCCATGGACTGCATTAGCTAGACTGAAGACCTCATGTAACCAAAAAAAAAAAAAAACCATCCCAAACATCCCCACCAGCCCCACACGTAAAAGTTAATAGGGGAAAGAAAGGCATCATAAACAAAGTTTTAATTCTTGTGAGAAGTTGACCTATACACCCGATCACATTATAAATAGTAGTATGTCAGAACATAATTCATATGCTTAGAAGGTAGAACACAAAGCTTCAAACGTAAAAGAAATCATGAAAACAAGAGTACAGCACATAGAACACACTGTTATAACACATGACATAGCATGTTAGAAATGGAAAGTAGCTCAAACAATGGAAGACCACATATTAACATCGTCTGTGTTTTATTGTATTTTTGTTTTGTTAAACTTGTGCCATTTACATTTTAATCAAGTTAAGTAGAACTTGGAAGTGTTGCCTAAGGATATTCAATACCTCTGATTTAGAATGTAGAATGTTAGAAAACAGAACATAGAATGCTAGGACTAAGGCACCCTAGAATATAGAATAGAATGTCAGAGTTAGAGGGGACCACAGATAATAGAATGTTAACCCTGGAAGGCAGATATAGAATATAGAACGTGAGAGCTGGATGGTACTTTAGGTCCTGAGTATTGTTCCTTTCCCCCAAACGACACGTGAGTCTGAAAATCTGCAAGATAGCTTTCCTTTTTCCCAGTCTGTATAATATGTTCATGTTTCCAAGGAAAGACTAGATTTCATGCCCCAATGTAAGTAAATTGTGCCTTGTGCTAAGGGTTATAATGACCTCAAGTCATGTGCTCATTAGCCAAAATACCACGACACTCTGTTCTTCAGACTCCCAAGAGACCACAAAGCAGGCCTATTGCTAGGAGAAATAAATGTTTGATGGAGCTTATTTAGGTTGATAAATAATGCATGTTTATAAAAATCAATTAGCAAAAATTATATTTTACAAAGATTTCTAAGCAATTCTATACAACCTATTGGGACCATTTTAAAAGGAGAGACCCATGGAAGGATTAGTGGGCTAGGAGTCAGAAGATTGAGATCTGACAGAGATTAGTTGTGTGTGGCCTCATGTAAATCACTTCTCTCTGAGATGCAGTTTTCTCATCTGTTAAATGATGATAACAGTATTTGAACTATTTGCCCACCTCACAAAGTAGTTGCTTTTTCAAGTGAAATTTTACTTTTTCCAAATAATAACTATGTTTTTGTCTTCCCTTCTACTTCCCCCACACACACCAGGGGAAAAACAGAAAACATTTCTAATAAATATTCATAATCAAGAAAAACAAATTCTCACAATGGTTATGTCCAAAAATGGGTCTCTTTGTGAATAAGAAAATGCTTTGTAAATTGCAAATTTCAAGCATATTGTTTGTGTCCTCACTCAGATCTGTTAACCATCCTCGGTCTTATTGAGCCTGAGTGTTCATGTCACTTTGCCAACTCAGCGCTACTTAGAGCCTGCAGGAGGTTAGAGATTCTGTATCTCTAGGTGCCAGGATCCCCTCAGGAGTTAATTCAGTTCAGACCATTCTGGGCATCATATCTTCTAAAAAGGCAGGAGTAAGCAATGGTTTCCATAGTGTGGTACAAAGAATCCATGCCCTAGGTCTGGCCTACACAACATATAGCCTGTGCTCCACTTGTGGCCTGCCAAAGGATTTCGGGTGGCCCCCAAAAATTGTAGAGAATATAAAACAGGCCTGCACAACATACCTCCCATGGGCCTTATGCTGTGCAGCCCTGTGCTAGGTTCTTCTCTTTCCATATCAGCAACCCGTGTGACCTTACGCAAGTAATTGCCCTTCTTTTGGTAAATAAGAGCATTGGACTAAAATTTAGAAACATTCTACTACAGAACCTTGGATCCTATGCAGTCCATGGCCATAGATGTCTCTGACCTTATAAATAGAATACAGTATGTGAGGGTGGCAAAGGATCTTAGATGTTATCTAATCCAACCACATTATTTTGCATGGGAAGAAGCTGAAGCCAAGTTAGGGAACAGGCCTTCCCTTGGGTCTCAAAGAAAGTCAGTCTCACAGGGGATCGCTAAGATCTTCTGCTTTATGATTATTGTGTCTGGTGACAGGAAAAGGATCAACAAACACAGCTCTTCCAAACCCAAATTTTCTACTCTTTCAGCCCCAAATTCTCCTTTTGCACCAATATTTAGTGCTTAACACAGTGCCTGGCACATGCTGATGGGCTGACATTAAGAAGTTGTTTTTGGTTCCTTCACAAACTTGTACTAGAAAGTATTGAGAACTTGGCTGTATCATTGCACTGTGTTCTCATTTTGGAGGTATTAGGGACATCAATGGCACTGGCCCTGAGAGGAGGAGGGAGGGGGTTGTAAGGAGACCAGAATTCTAGTCTTAGATCTGTTTGTTACATGTGGGACCTTTGGCAAGTCATTTCCCGTCTCTGTGCTTCAGTTTCTCATTGTTTACTCATGTCTGATTCTTTGTGACCCCATGGAACATACTGTCTGTGGAATTTTCTTGGTAAAGGATACTGGAGTGGATTATCATTTCCTTCTCTGATAGATTAAGGCAAACAAAGGTTAAGTGACTTGCCCAGGGTCACAAAACTAGTAAGTATCTGAGGCTGGATTTGTACTCAGGTCTGTTATGATTCTAAGCCCAGCATTGTATCCACTGAACCATGTAGCTGTCTCAGTTTGCTCATTGTAGGGGGCGATGTTGATGCCTGCACCTTGCAGCAGCTCATCTATAAAAAGAAGAGATACGATCTAATATTCTGTCCATCTGTATTCTAAGAGTCTTTCCAGCAAGAATATTATGTTCTGTGCTTTGACATCCAAGCTTGGAAAGAAGTGTGTTCAGATGAAGTGCTAATCATGCTGATTGTAGGAAGCTAATGGAGGCCATAATGAAAACATTGTAACAAGCATCACAGAGAATCATTACTGTCCTTGTTCATTCTCCGCAGCTAGATGGGTTGGCAAAGATCATCTCCTGGACACGGGAAAGAGAAAAACCAATAACAAAATCCAGCACAGAAGCTCATGTAGCTGGTTTAGACTGCTGCCCTGCAAAAGCCTAAGTGAAACCACATGAATATGGCAGAAGCTGTGATCTTGTGAGCCTCCTCCTGGGCTGGAAATAAGCAAACCTGACCCCCATTTCCAGCTCTGTGCCCTAACTCACTCTGGGACCATGGGTATAGAATACTTCTCTGGGTCTCAGTTTACTCAATAAAATGGGACTAATAGGCCTTGTCCCTAAAAGTTCACAGAGCTATTATATGGATTACAATAATAATAAAAGTTAACATTTATAAACCATTTCAAAGTTTAGAAAGTATTCTATAATGCCTTGTATTATCACATGGTATAATAGATAAGGAAGCTGACCTGACCTCTATTCTGCTAACTCTGCTATACAAGAACAAGCAAATTAGATCAGTCACTAAAATGCAAATCTTTATTTTTTTTTAGGATCTAATTTACTGTCGACCACTAGAAAACGTTTGGTTAAAGAGACAAACAGATAGTAATATAAAAATTACATTATTTATTCCTTATTTTTCCCTTAAGGCTAGCATTACTTGTACAAGGAGTGTAGGACTAAAGTCCTGACTGATGAAGAGAGAGAAGACTTTTATGTATTTTTAGAACCATCCCAGTTCAGGATGACTATATCACAAAACTTTATGACTTCTATTTATTACCATCTATATATGAAAACAGAGTTCCTTGGTTGTAAATGCAAATTGGCAATGACCAGAGCAGGGTCTATTTACATTTTACGGTCTCAGGATGTCTGTTTTGCTGTCATGTGTAGTAAGTCCCAAGATAAGGGGAATCTCACCTCTGGTCTTTGAAGCTGCAGACCCAGGAAAGGCAATTTTAGATCAATCAGAGGAGTTTGTTAGATTAAATCAGACTCTGGCTAAAATATGATATTAAATTATTATCAATGTCTATCTGAGACTTTTTTTTACCATGTCTGTTATTAAAAGCTTATATTTTGACAGTACTTTCAGGCATTTCCCATTCATTATCTCATTAAATGCTAATAATGGCTTCATGAATAGGAGGATGGGAATAATTATCCTCATTTTACAGATGGGGAAACAAAGGCTCAGAATGGTTTATTGAATTTGCCCAAGGTTGTAGAATATCAGAGTCAAAAAGGATCTTAGAGGTCCCTTACTCCAAGGTCCTTCATCTTAGAGAAGAAGTAAATGAGTCTCCAAGAGGAGGTCACAGTAAATCATTAGGACCCAAAAAAAGCCCAGATCTCCCACTTCTGATTTTCTAGCATTTTCAGTTTCATCACTAGAATTGGGGATGGGAAGGCTAAGTGAGGGATAAAGAAAATGGACTTGTCTGGAGGGAAGATTTCTCACTGGGAAATGTGTTGTTTCACACTGAGTGTATTTTTATTTAACTGCTGTGTGTTTATTAGAAGGTTTATAATAAATATATCTCAGTTTCAAAAGTGCATCAAACCATATGACAACAAGATGAAGAAGTTATGAGGAATTATCCATAAAATTTTCATCCCAGTAGGTTCGGAATTCCTGGGGCTAGAATTTCAGAGCTGTAACCTCCATTTCAGAGAATCCGTTGTTTGCTCCTGCATTTAATTATCCCCCGATAAAAATGTGTGAGCCTCTATTCACGTACATCCAATTAAGTAGATGTCTGAGTATGGATTTTAATAACCCTGAAAATTTATTCAGTTATAAGAAAAGTTCAAGCATGTCTTGAATGCATTTATACTTTCTTTGTAGTCTTGGTGAGAAAACTAGTAGATTAAGTTTATTACCCCATTTTGCAGAGGAGAAGATGGAGGGAACAGAGAAGAGTTTACCCTACTTGCACATAGCTGAAACCAGGGTTTACTGATCTCCTCTGTGAGGTCTAGTCTTCTAATATGGATGCCCCCTGTTGAATATCAATGTGGTGTAGGGAGAACAATAAAAACAATAAAAAGCTTGCCTTCGTATATGCAATTTACATAACACTTCCCTTACAAAAGTCCTGTGAGCTATGTGCACTGTGGTTATTCCCTTTTTACCAATGAGGAATGAAGAAAGCAAGCTTAGGTTCCTAAAGAAGGAGTGACTTGCCCCCAGACTTACCACTAATAAGTAGCAGAATTAGGACTTAAAATAATAGGATTGAAAGTTGAAAGGGACCTCAGAAATTATCTAGTCCAAAGATTATTTAATCTAAATTCAAATAGAAATGAATCCCTGGTGACTGCATATTGACTTAGAAAACCACAACTTAACATTATCTATGTTGCATTGTTTTTTAATGAATTTTGTTAAACATTTTTCAGTTATATTTTAATTTGGTTGTCACTGTACTGGGGAATTTTGTGAGAGGTTAGTTTGATACCCCTAGTCAAACCTCTTCATTTTACAGAGGCAGAAACTGAATCCCAGAGAGATGAATCTACTTGTTCATGGTTATATAGGTACAAAGGTGTGCTGATAAATGTTTAACAATCAGTTTTTCAGGGGAAAAATGTATGCACAACATACTTTAAAGATTAATCTACAATATTAACATTTTCTACATCACTTTATTAAATCTAGAAAATCCACAAAATAATAAATCAAGCCTTAATATAAGGTATTTTTTCGAGATGTAAATGCTCACACTGAAAATTTAATAATCAACTCTTGCAAGTTAGCACAAACAGACTCCAACACCACCCTGAATAGATAACTACATTAGGAAAATTGGGAGTGTCCTCAGAGGCCACTTAGTCTGATCATGAACTACCTTAAAAAGTCCCCAACAGGTAGGCATCCAGCCTGTGAAGACCTCTGGTGAGAGGAAAGCTCTTTCCTCTTGAGATAGTGTAGTGCACTTATAGATAGTTCTTACTGTTAAGAAAGTTTTTCCTTTCATCAAACTGAAGTCTACCTCTGTGACTTCTGGAGACAGTTCTTTGATGACTATAACTCTGGGTTCTTCCCATTATGGTTATGAAGAACTAGTCTAACCTTTCTTCCATGATCCAGCTTCCTAAATGTTAGAAGACTGCTAATATTTTTTTATGAGATTCTTTATTAAATTTTTTTGAGTTACATCTTTTCTCCCCGTCTTTCCCCCGCCCACCACCCCAAAACA
>CM053581.1:308897858-308941924 GCA_028627135.1 Pseudochirops cupreus | reverse complement strand
GTTCCTCGTAGCTGAGCTGACTTTAGTGGGAAGTATCTTTGTGTGCGTTTTGGAGTTCCAGGATTGGTTTAGAGTCCTATTTTATGGGTATTTTGGGGTGGCTATGTGAGAGCTGCGATATGTTGCTGCTTCTACGCTGCCATCTTCCTAAGTAGGTTTGAAGACTGCTAATATTGTCTTCTGAAGTGATCTTTTCCATACCTAAAAGTGCCCAGTTTCTTCAACTCATCTTGAACATTGTCTCCACTCATTCACCATCCTGGTTATTCTTCTCCAGATACTTGACAACTTGTCAAAGTCCTACCCACTATGTGGTTCCCAGAACTAAACACAATGTTCCAGTTCTGGTCTGACAGGGCATGGTACCAGAGGTATTTGGAACCTTATGCCTCTCTTAATGAAGCTTAAATTTGCAGTAGCTTTTTTTCATTTCCATGTTCTACTATGGACTTATATAGAACTTGAAATGTACAAAAAAAAATTTTAAAAAAAAACTTGGCCCTTCTTTTACAGAAAGCATTGTAATGAGTGAGAGAACCAGGATATGAAACCAGGGCAATCATCTCCAAGCCTAGTGTTCTTTCAACCCACACTTTAATCTTTCTTAGTCTGAAGATCTGTCCATGCCAACTCTGCCATCAGTTCCTAATGTGACCTTTCACAAGCCAGTTCCTTTCTCTGAGTCTCCATTCTCTAATCTACAGACTTAGGAAATTGGTCCAGATGGTCTCTTAAGTCTCTTCTCACCCTAAGTTTCTATGATTATGTGACTATATAATTCCATAATAAAACCAAATTAGGTGTTTATACTTCAAAGTTACAGAATGATATCAGATGATATCCCTCCTGTCAAGATGCTTGGCAAAAATCCCTACCTGTCTGCCTTGGTTACCTCATCTCTAATAACAACTGCCCTACTTAGCTCATGGGCGTTTGATGATGATCTACTGATACCCTGGAAATGAAAGTTTTGCGAAGTATAAAGCCCATTACAAATACAAGATGTCATCCTGAGACAGCACCTTAAAGATCACCTAGTTAGAAAGACAAAATGTCGGCATAGTGGATAGTGCTAAACTTAGAGGAAAAGAACTCAAGGTCTGTACCCTGCCTCTGAAACTTCACAGCTATGCTCCAGTGTAAAGGCACGGAGTCTCCGTTTCTGTATCAGTAAAAGGACATAATAATACCGTAGCCCTTCCTTCCTCGTAGACATGTTGTGAGGCTCACATGAGATCAGATAAAGTGTTATGCAAATGTTAAAGCGTGTTATAAATGCCAGTTACCTCATTTATTCTAGACTTCTCCTTTAACTGATAAGAACTGACCCATAGAGAAGGGAAGTTGACTCTAGGTACATAGAAGATTGAGCACTGGTACTGGAGTCAGGAAGACCTCAAGTCAAATCTAGCCTCAGATACCTACTAAATTATGTGACCCTGGGCAAGTCACTTAACTTTTGTTAGCCTCAGTTTGCTCAGCTGTGAAATGGGGATATGAGTAGCACCTACTTCACAAGGTTGTTGTAAGGATCAAATGAGCTATTCTTAAAGCACTTAGCACAGTACCTAGAACATAGCAGGCACTGTTAAGTGCTTATCCCCTCCCCCATCCTCACTTCCTTTGTCCAAGGTCACACAGTGAGTTAGAGGTCAAGGTGGGACCTGACTTTCCTGATAAACACTCTTTCTCTTACATGACAATTATTTCAAATGAACACCCTTATTTCCTTCCTTCTTTCCTCCACAATTTTGATGACTTTGGTCAAACATTCTTTCCTGTCCTTTCTGGTTGAAGTCATGGGTTTGCTGCTCTAGGATGGGGTCTTGAAGATCTGAAAAGAGACATTGTAATGTGGTTGAAAGAGCTGGGGAGCTAGGCCTATGGAGACCTGGGCTAACATGGTTTTTACTGGCTACACAACTTCAGACAAATCACACCTACCCTGTGGGCCTCCCTTTTTTCATTGGCAAAATTTAGATGGTAATATTTGCCCTATGAGAAGCAGCCCAGCATAGTGGATAGAGACTCGGCCCATGCATTAGGAAGATCGGGGTTTAAGTGCCACCTCTGACACATATTGACTGTGTGATCATTAACTCTCTAAGACGGAGGTTGGATGCCTTTTTTGTCTTATAAACCCCTCTGCCAGCCACATGAAACCTATAGGCCCCTTCCTAGAATAGTGATGTTCAGTTTTTTCAGTTGTGTCCTACTTTTTGTGACTCCATTTCGGTTTTCTTGGCAAAGATACTAAAGTGGTTTGCCATTTCCTTCTCCAACTAAGTTTACAGGTGAGGAAACTGAGGAAAACAGGGTTAAGTGACTTGCCCAGGATCACATAGCTAGTAAGTGTCTGAAGCTAGATTTGAATTCAGAAAGATGAGTCTTCCTGGCACCAGGCCTGGCACTCTATCCACTGTGCTACCTCAATGCCCGTATTGTTTTGTTTTGTTTGTTTGTTTGTTTTTAATCTGTAATTGAGGGAAATCCTAAATTTCAGTTAGAGGTTAGTGAAAATAAAAATGTATTTTTCCCATCTAAGGTCACAAACCTCCTGAATTCTATCCATGAACCACAGATTAAGGTGTAAAGCTATAAATTAGAGAGTTGCTGGCTTGTATTGGTAGAAGAAGTTTCCTTTATCTTCCTTTTCAGATGTTTTACTGATGTTCTTTTTCTTTTGTTTTTATGTCACTGACACTTACCAGTGAGAGTCTGCACAATTAGACCTCCACACATACCCCCATCTATCTTAAACAAATACGGTCAAGCAAAGCAAATGAATCCATTGGTCACGTATAAAATGTATGCCTCATTCAGTTAGAGTTCACCATCTAGTGATGGAAGTAGATGGAAAGCATGCTCCATCATCAGTCCTCTGAAGTCATAATCATAGACTTCATTGATTAGAGTTTTTATGTAATGACAATATTGTTTTCATTTATGTGATGGTGATCATCCCACAAATCCTTCTCTGATTCTGCTTACTTTGCTTTGCACCCTTTTAGAAGCTTCCCAAGCTTCTTCGAATTCTTCCTATTCATCATTTGTTGTGGCATAAAAATATTCCCTTATGTTCATTTCCCACAAATTGTTCAGCCATTCCTTCACTGATGGGCACCCACTTTCCTCCCAGTTCTTGTTTACCCCCTAAACTTTTGTTATCAATATTTTATAGATAGGTTCTTTATTTCTGTCTTTGACCTTTTTGAAATAAATGCTTTGTATTGATATCATTGGGTCAAACAGTATGTATCAATTAAGAAACATTTATTAAGCATCTTTAGTGTATCAGATATTATATTAATCCAATATCACGAACAAAGAGTAGTTTAGAGTTATTGTCAAGGCTAAAGTGTGACCACTCTTGTGTGTGGCTGATGTAGAGTGAAGATGGAAGTCATAGATGTAAATAAGATTGATTGACATGGCAGTCTTGGTGTTTGAAGAAGACTCAGCAAGAATGTTAATGATGTCAAGGCATAGAGTAGAAAGGAAGACTGTGGTCCAAGTGTTGCTCTCATTAAGAAGAAGGGAGAACTACAAAGCCTATACCCCAAACAGATCAAAGAAAGAGGAAAAAGACCATTATGTACAAAAATATTTATAGCAGCACTTTTGTGGTAGCCAAGAACTAGAAACTAAGGGGGAGGGGGTCTGCATCAATTAAAGAATAGCTGAACAAATTATTATAATATATGAATATAATTAAATAACATAAGAAATGGCAAAAGGGACATTTTCAAAGGAACCTTGGGAGACTGAGGAAAAGTTAAGTGGGCAGAACCAGGGGAATAATTTATAGAATAATAACAATATTGTTATAAAAATTTTAAAAAAACTTTGAAAGACTTAAGAATTCTGATCAGTGCAATGACCAACTGGAATTCCACAACGAAGAAAGCTGCCTGCCTCCTGACAGAGAGGTAATGAATTCAAAACACGGCATGAGACATACATTTTGGACATGGCCAATGTGGGAATTTGTTTTACTTGACTGTGCATATTCGTTTTAAGAGTTTTGTTTTTCTTTTTTTTTCCTCAATGTGAGGGTAAGGAAATAAAGACTTGTTGATTTTTTTTTAAGTAAAGAAAGGAGAGGAAAAATGGCTTGGAATCTGATACATGGCAGCAACAAGAATCTGTACAGTGGTGTGATACAGACCAGGAGAATGAACTTCAAAAGTGACAAGTGATGATGGCAGAAGGAAGATCTGGGGGCAGCTAGGTGATACAGTGAATAGAGCACCGGCCCTGGAGTCAAGAGGACCTGAGTTCAAATCCAGCCTCAGACACTTAACACTCACTGGCTGTGTGATCTTGGGCAAGTCACTCAACCCCAACTGCCCTGTACTCCCCCCTCCAAAAAAAAAAGAGGAAGATCTGAAAGTATTTACAGTGAGCAAAGAGTATACTGACTTTTCCTTCTGGCCTGCTTTGTCAGGAAGGAGATCATAGATTAAAAAAAAAACTGGAAGAGAGCTTAGAGGTCATCTAGGGCAAACCACTGATTTTACAGATAAGGAAACTGAAGGTCATGGAGGTTAAATGACTTACCAAAGAAAACTCACATAATAATTGTCAGAGATGAGATTGGAAACCAAGTTCTCTGGGGGCATGAAAAAGGAACAACTAATACTGAAAATAATGGAAAAGGAAGAGGTGTCTTTAGGAGGGAATCAAATTTCTGTGAGCACTTGAAGATGGAAAGATCATGAGCTAATCTCTAAGGTGAAAGGGAGTTTGTTAAAAATAAAGCAAGTGTTCCAGGACATATGATGGAAAGGGAGGGAAGAGAAGGGTAAAGGATGATGGAGAATTAAACTAGGCTGGGATGAGAATAAGAGCAAAGGTGATGGGGAAAAAGGAGCTTTTGTTTAAGCAGTTGGTGACTCATATTCACAGGGGTTAGGGGAACAGAAGGCAATTGGCATGCCATAATACAGGAAAAGTACCAAAGATGGAGATGCATGTAGATTAAATTAACTGCAAACCCCAAATTAGAATGCTAGTGTGAAAATGCCTCTGTCAATGGGTTCTCTGAGGTGGAGCCCCTTCAGTTGATTGGGCCAGGAGAAGGAGGGTTTTATATATTGAAGGAGGCTTCTAATCCTGGGCACCATATGGCAGGGATATCCACGTCATTCTACACTTCTCTACCACAGTCCTTTTGGAGGATCAGGGGCCTCGGCAGTTGCAATGAGCAGTCAGTTCCAGAAGTGGCCAAACCTCCTCTTTCTTCAGTTCTTACTGCCATTTTGTTTTCTACTTGTGCCTTTGCTCCTTATCCCCTTATTCCTGGAGTGCCCTGCCTGCCAGCTTTACCTACCATTCAAGGCCCAACTCAGGTACCTCCTACACCAGGCAGCCTTCCCTGATTTATTTTTCCATATTCCAAACTTGAAGCTACGAGCAAGGATGAGCACTTTGTCAAGCATGGTATTTCAGGAAAAATATTAATATGGAGATTCTCTGAGGTTCCTCCCAAATCTGAGATTCTGATTCAATATATGTATGTATGGATGGATGGATGGATGGATGGATGGATGGATGGACAGACAGACAGATGGAGCAAATAGTAATTGGAAATAAATAAATGTCAGGCATGATGATGCATACATGTAATCCCTGCTAGCAGGGAGGCTGAATCTAGTGAATTGTTTGAGCTCAGGCTATCTGCACTGGAGTCACATAACTCAATCAGGCATCTAGAATAAGGCTGGCACCAATGCAGTAAGTTCCCAGGAGCAGAATGACGCAAGGATGCCTAAGGAGGTAAAACTGGCTCAGGTCAAAAACGATGCAGGCCATAGCTCCCATGCTGATTAGTAGTAGAATCAAGTCTCTAAGTGGTGACAGCACTTCCAGCCTGGGTAAGATAGGGAGGGAGGAAGGGAGAAAGAGAGACAGAGAGAGAGAGACACAGAGAGAGAGAGAGAGAGAGAGAGAGAGAGAGAGAGAGAGAGAGAGAGAGAGAGAGAGAGAGAAAGAGAATAAAAAAGGGAAAGGAAAAGAAAGTGACACCTGAGTCAGACCTTGAAAGATAGGATTTAAACATGTTTGGAGAATCTCTACCAGATGCTAGAGATAGAAAGATAAATTAAAATATAGACCTTGCCTTCCAGGATCTTACAAGAAACAAAAATAACACATTTAAAGTTAATTAAAAGTGCAAGAGGTGAAAGGTATGTTTTGGGTGCTAAATAGGTAATGTGGGCAGTAAGTACTGCATGGTTCAGACAAGAGAGTTTATATAAGACAAAACCACTGTTGCCTGGAGTGGTCATGGAAGTTAGGAAAGAGGACCTAAGTTGAGTCAGGAGAGCTGTAATATAAACATGCTGATTTTTCCTAACCTGCTTCTATTTTGTTACTATCATAGATCATAAAAATGGAGAAGAATGGGATTGGCTACCACTACATCCTGGCAAACCTGGTAAGTTGGATACCATTGGGTCATATGTGGCTGGAGTGACTTGTCATTATTCTGTGTGTCTAAGTGAACTGCAAAGTACCAACCCTGATTGTGGTCCTAGTCTGTGGGCCATTTAAACCAGCAATAGCTCTTGAGGATATGACAGGTAACCTTACAAATATTGCTTTACCTTCCCAAATCTTCCTCAGAAAGAGTGAGCTGGTGTGTGGGTATTCATGAACCATCTCAGTCCTAGCCTCCAATCCTTGGCCATCTTCTCTTCTCCTTCTGTACTACTTCACTTGATGATCTCATCATCTGCCATAGATTTCATTACAGTATCTATACTGATTATTCTCAAATCTGTTTATCTCACCCCAAACTCTCTGCTGACATCCCATCTCACCTGCCTTTCAGATATCTTAAACTGGATGTCCAGCAGACATCTTAAACTCGATATGTCCAAAATAGAATGCATTGTATTTCCCCCTAAACCCTCTCCCCTCCTACCTTCCCTACTACTAGAGAGGGTAACACCATCTTCCCAGTCCCCCACATCCAAACTATTGCCAATGCCTGTCAATTTCACCTTTACAACATCTCTCAGATACACTCCCTTCTCTTTTCTGACATTGCCCCCACTCTAGTGCAGGTCCTCATCAACTTCTACTGGTGGATCTGCCTGCCTCAAGTTTCTTCCCATTCCAATCCATCCTCCATTCAGCCAACAAATTGATTTTCCTAACATCCAAGTGTGACTGTGTATGTCAACCTGCCCCAGCCCCCTCAATAAACTCCAGTGGCTTCCTATTACATCCAGAATCAAATACAGAATGTTCTATTTGGCATTCAAAGTCCTTCATAAACTAGCCCCCTTCCTATACCTTACTCCCTACTGCCATACTCTTTGACACTGGCCCCCTAGCTGTTCCTCAAACAGGACACTTTGTCTATCACCTCCAAGCATTTTCTCTGGTTGTCCCACAAACATGAAACACTCAGCCTCCTCCATTCTGACTATTGACCTCACAGGCTTTCTTCAAGTCCCAAGTAAAATCCCACCTTCTACAGGAAGCCTTTCCTAACTCCAGTACCTTCCCTGTATTAAGTATTTTCTATTCATCCCATTTCTATTCATCAATTAATTTCTATTCATCCAACTGTAGTTTGCTTTGTATCCGTATACTTTTGTGTCATCCCCTCCCCCCCATTCGATTGTAAGCTCCCTGAGGGCAGGGACTGTCTTTTGCCTCTTTTTGTGTCCCCAGCATTTAGCACTCTGTAGTCTCTTAATAATTGTTTATTGATGATCGATTGATTATTAATATCCATAAACATATCAGATTAGATTATATAAGGTAATATTTGTAAAGTGCTTAACTCAGTGCCTGGTATATGTTGTAACTGAGTCATTTCAGTCATGTCCAACTCTTTGTGGCCCTATTTGGGGTTTTCTTTGCAAAGATACTGGAGTGGTTTACCATTTCCTTCTCCAGTCCATTTTACAGATGAGGACCTGAGGCAAACAGGGTTAAGTGATTTGCCCAGGGTCACACAACTAGTAAGTTTCTGAGGCCTAGTACATAGTAGACAGAATGTAAATGTATATTCCCTCATATCAGGCAAAATGAGAACTTAATTATTGAATGAACAGAAATGAAGGAGTGGTATCTTTGTGACCCTTTTGTTGGAGTAGGGGCACAATCTGTATGGCTCAGGCTGATGAAAGAACTGTCTTTACCAATTTGCATCTCCTTGATACAAAAGTAACATGGCATAGTAGATAGAGATAATGGATGGGCTCAGAGTCAGGAAGACGTGTTCAAGTCTGCTTTGTATACATACCAACTGTGTGACCCTGGACAAGTCACATCCTCTCAGTGTAAGACTACAAGTTGCAGACTACAAGTGCTGATTTCATTGTTAGAGTAAGTTTTCTCACTGGGTGTTCCTTATACCAATGAGAATATAGGTCTAGCTTTGTTTTGTTTTGTTTTTTAAGTCACCTCAATGGTCGTGATTTTTTTTTTCCTTCCCAGTTTGGGAGGAAGAAATGATGACTTAGCAAGGGAGTGATAAGGAAGAACCTCGGCTCAAAACTTTGTTCTTTCTAACCTGGACAGATCTGAGTCTGAATGCTCTCCAGTTGTCTGGAATGGTACTTTTAATACAAATAGCACCCCCCCCCCCCACACACACACACTCCCCATGAAGAGCTGAATCATTATCATATTATTTACTTGTTCTGTGCATTGTTAAAGGGGTCTAGGTTGTTACTTCCCTAAAGAGAGAGAGGGAGAGGATGCAGGGAATTCCATTTGGAAATGCCCTGTCTGGCCACTGGGGCCTAGGAGAGCCTGGTTAAAAGGATCAGATATTTAGCTCAGGGAATTTCTAGTTTGACAAGAAAGTCTGCGCTATGCTAAGCAATTTATGTGCATATTAAATAAAGTTTAACATTATATATGTATGCATACATAAAATTTGTGAAGCTATATACTTTTTTCCCTTATAAATAAACTCCAAAAAGTACAGACACACTGAGTCTTGGTAGGATTTTGACGTCTAGAACCCAGTGCCTTGCATATGGTTGGCATTTAATAAGAGTTTATTGATTTGAATTGCAAAAGAAAGTGCTTGAACTAGAGAGGACACCCATAAGAATGGGGATGACAACCGAGAAAGGACAGGTGAACAAAGGTCAGGTACAACAGAATCCCAGGGCCGTTACGGTGGGGCTTGCCTAGGAAATTTCAGCCAATAATGCAATCCCCTTCAGAGGTCAAGGCCCGCTAAAGGCCTCACTCCAAGTCATTTTCTTACAAAAACAGCCCATTCTTCCCACCTGGTAATAACCTCTGTAAGAACTGGATAGAAATCACTAATCAACTATAATCAGGAAACTAAAATCTATGGGCCATGGGATGGAAAAGGCCACAGCTGTGGCCCACAGCCCCTTAAAAGAGCCCTGATCTCTCTGCCATGCCATTGTTGCCTAAAGTCATCACATAAAACAGGGAGAATCAGGGTTTATTTGCTGGTTCCCATTATAGTCTTGTAGCAGAGATGACTTCCTTAGAGGAAGAAGAAAAAGAGTCAAGGGGGACTTTGTCAAGGCAGAGCAGTGTGACTGTATGAGTCTAATGTTCCTAGGGAGATTTTTCCCATTTGTCTGGGTTTACATTCCGTGGGTTGTGTGTTATGTGTCCCTAGGAAAGTGTTGTGTCCTTCATGTAGGAGAGCTTCCCAAGGCTTTGAGCACAGAGAAGGCAGGATTTAGCCATGATAAATGGTTATGTTTATAAGGCCAGCATTCTTGACAGAATCATCTGAGGGCTTTCCCAGTCCCTGGAGTATTCTTGAGTCTCAGGATATGAAACGTTGGCAGTCAGAGGTCACAGCACCCTGATAGCTATTTCCTAAGCTCCAATGAACTGTTGCTAGAATGACTTGATACTATCTCATCAGGAACCTCACAGACTTGGATGTGGCTAGTGGGTTAGAGCCAGTTAGCTCAAACCAACTCCTTAGAGACACTTATTAAATTTTCAATATGAGCATTTACACCTCAGAAATCAGCAAATGATACAGATCAGGGCTTGATTTACTGTTTTGTTGATTTTCTAAATTTAAGAAAGTGGTGGAGAGAATATTAATAATGCTGATTGAACTTAAAAGTGTCTTGCGTACATTTTTTTTCCTTTTCCGGAAAACCAGTTGTTAAACATTTACCACCAGAACCCTGAGAGCTATATAGTGGATAATACACCAGTATGTGAAACTTAACATTAATGCAACAGATAAAACTGTAAGCACCATTACAGAGTTGTAATGAGGGGAGGACAGTAGAGGGCTATTGGTGATTAAGAACCAACCCTCTCACTCTGTAGCAGCAGAGCACATATTGGATTTGAGAGGTTTAAGTCCAGAAGAGAAGGGGATGAGGGCTCTCGCAGTTTGTAGAAGCTGCTAATGGAATCTTGGATTTTGCTTCTTAAGTGAATGTTTTCTGAGCTTCCTTGGAACTTTAGTGAGTTAGACTGGATGGGGATCACAGATTAAAGTTTGTATGTCTCTGTGCTCCTTTTGGAGATGAGTAGCAGGAAATTACCACTAATTGGGTCAGTCTAGGATTATAGAAGTATTTGGTGGTCTGCCACTTGAGAGAACACTCCTTGACTAAAATTTCCTGAATATATGTAACAATGCTGATGGCTCACATCTAACCAGTGCTTTAACAAAGTACTTCCCTTGCAACAATCACCAGTTTGGGCCTAAGTCTTCTAAACCACATGTATGATATTCTTTTCACCTGGATTTGTTGCTGAAATTCAGCAAATGGCTGAGTCCAACTCAGCCATTAACTAGCTATGTGACTTTGGATCAGTCACTTAACCACTCTGAGCATGTTTCCTCATTGGTGAAGTGATTTTTTTAAAAATTGTTATGCTATCTACCTTACAAAGTTGTTGGGAGTAATATGCTTTGTAGACAGGAAAATAACATTTGTTGACGAATGCTAAAGTTCATAAGAAAAAAAAAAAGAAAAAATTAGTCGGAAAAGTGCCATAGAAATGTCTGCTCTTATCAATGTTCTTATCCTCATTTGAGAATGCTTGTATTTTAAATAACTGAGGCCTCTTGGGAATTGCATGACTTGGAGATATATGAGAATTAACTTCTAAGGGTAGAATTCTAGGGTTAGAACTCCCCTGAAATCAAACCTTGAAGGTGACCACCTACTTTTCCTTTGTGTAGGGGGAGCAGCCTGGTAAAATGCCTCAATCAGCACTAAACTATGATCAACAAACAGTTAATTACGAGCTCCTGAATAGGGGTTGGGGCCCACATTCCGCTGTGTGGGCTACTACTGCCCCAGAGTTTCTCTTGTTCCCAGGGCAGTCTGTTCAGTCTCCATTCACCACTGGAATTGCTTCTCTCCTCACAGCTATCCATGAAACTTTGAACTAATGGGATGTGAATTGCAAATAGTATTTAAACACAGAATTCGTATATGCTCAAATAGACTGGTTGATAATTAGGCTTCAAATGGCTAATTAATTCAGTTTGAAGCATGATTGCTGGTATGTTTTCTTTCCCTTTTAGAAAAATAATGTAATTTATAAATTGCAAAGAAAAAATGCAGACCACATAATTATCCTGGTGCTACGTGTTACAGACCACATACTTCAAAGTATTTATTGTTGCAGTGTAGTGAGAGAGTTATGCCCTAGGGGTACGTGGGAAAGATTCATTGTCAAAGTTGGGGGAAGAAGGAGATTATAGAATTATTATTCATGCTTTGTACCACAATCTCAAAGTGACAGCCTCAGAATCTTAGACAACAACCCACTTACAGGAACACAATCTGGTAATGAAGAATGTTCTGACTGGTGCAGTCTTGGGGCATAGATTGATATGGTTGACAAGGATCTTAGAACATGGAATATCAGAACTGGAAGAGACTTTAAAATGTAGAATGCTGGACCTAGGAGAGAACTTAGAACATAGACTGTTAGAAGTGAAAGGGATTGTCCTCTGAGGTCATTTACTTCAACCCCTGTCTGAAGCAAGAAAATCCTTTTATGGTGTCTTTCAACTGATCTTTCAATTTCTACTTGAGTGCTTACAATGTCAGGTACCTCATTACCATTCAAAGCAACCCATTCCTTTGGACAGCTCTGATGGCTACAGAGTTCTTTCTTATTCTGAACAAAAATCTACCTCTTTGTAACTTCTACTCATTGGTTCTGATTCTGTCCTCTAATTTAATCAATATGCTAAATGTGATCATACATATTCATGTGTATGTACGCACACACACACATACACACACACACACACACACACACACACACACACACACACACACCCTACAACCTATCTATATAAGTCTTCTCTTTTCTAGTTTAGCTCCCTTTCAAATGAATTGAGTTCCATAGCAGGGAAGGAAACCTATCACCAGATTCAGGGGGACTAAAAGGATTCTATACATCAAAAGCTTTCTGGGAAAAACACAAAGATCAGATAATAAGAAGGAAAAGGGAGGTTTGAGGCAACATACCTGAGAGGTATGTCTAATGAGGAAATCCTAGGTCAGCATTTGTTATTGTTGAGTCATTTCATTCACATCTGCTCTTGGAAACCCCATTTGGGGTTTTCTTGGCAAAGATACTAAAGCAGTTTTCCATTTCCTTCTCCAGCTCATTTTACAGATGAAGAACTGAAGCAAACAGGGTCAAGTGACTTGCCCTGGGTCATAAGTGTCTGAGATCAGATTTGAACTCAGGAAGATGAATGGGTCTTCCTGACTCCAGACCTAGCACTCTATCTACTATACCACATAGCTGCCCCTCTAGGTCAGCAAATCATCAGTAAACATGGGTCAAGTCAGAGACAGTTAAGACTATCAGATTTTGCTGTTATTTTTCCAAAAGGATGCTTGACCAGACTAAAGTCTAAAAGTAGCAAAGAAAAAGCAAAAGACTTCATCAGTTTCTTCCTTTTCTTCTTGGTTTAGGGACCAGAGGCTATCCATATTTTCTAGTATTCATCATATTTCAGTCAATGACTAGGATTTCTTTGTCATAACAAAATAAAGCCATGTACTTTTCATCTTCTAGCAAACACAGTGGGACCTGTCTGCTCCTTGTGCGTAACATAGCTTGCCTACTCTATTCTCAGTTTCACCCATATCACTTTCAGTGATGCTGCAAAAGAGATTATCAGCTGGACCTAACATCTGAAGATCTAAGTTTCAGTCTTAGCTCTACTCCTTACCTGCTCTGTGACCTTAGGCAACTCACTGAACCTCTCTCTGCTTCAGTTTTCTCCCCTACAACATGGCAGTAACAATGCTTTCACATTACCTACTCCATAAGGTTGTTTTGACATAAATGCTTTGTAAAACTTGAACCATTATGAAAATGTGAGTTTATCATCAAATGTCAGAAAAAACAAAGAGTTCTTATTGTTAGGAAGCTCTGCCCTGGAATACCCACCCACTAATTCAAATTTTGCCACACAGATTGTCTATTCCATCTGTCTTATGACACTCTTTCAGATACTTGAAAACATTGATCATAGGATTTATAACAAGAAAAATAAAGATCATGAAATCCAACTTCTTCATTTTACAAATGAAAAAGTGAGGGCTGGACAACTTATTCAACTGGTCCAAAATCACATGAGAAATGACTAGCAGAGCCAGGATTTGACCTCAGATCTGGCTCCAAATCCTGAATTCTTAGTCTTCTCATTTCCAAGCTAAATACATCCTTGTATGACATGAAATTTCTTTTCCCCTCACCATCCTAGTCATCTAGGGGCAGCTAGATGGAGCAGTGGATAGAGTGCTAGCCGTGGAGTCAGGAAGACTCATCTTCGTGAGTTCAAATCTAGCCATAGACGCTAGTTATAAGACTCTGGGCAAGTCACTTAACCCTGTTTGCTTCAATTTTCTTAGCTATAAAATGAGTTGGACAAGGAACTGGCAAACCGCTTCAATTTCTCTCCCAAGAAAACCCCAAACGGGGTCACAAAGAGTCAGACACGACTGAAGCAACTGAGCAACACCCTAGTCAGCCTTCCTCTGGTCTCACTCCAGATTGTCAGTGTCCTTCTTGAAACGTGTCACCCAGAACTAAATACGATACTCCAGATGGTGTGCAAATGCTGGGAGGGTGTTAGCGGGGCTAACCACCTTCAGTCTGAACACTAAGTTTCCATTTTGATAATACTAGTAATAAGGATTCACATTTCTGAAATACTTTACTGCTACACAGTATATTCTTCACAGTAACCCCATGAAGAAGATAGTGTATCATCATCTGCATTTTACAGATCAAGAAACTGAACCCTAAAGAGAGCAAGGAACTTAACCGAGGTTCCATAGCAACAAATAGTATAGTGAGGCATCAAACCCAGGTCTCCTGATACCACAGGCTGTGCTCTTTCCACCATATAATACAACCCCTCTATTAAGAGCCTCCTTTGTGCCAAATACTGCCTTTGATACTGGGCAGATACAAAGGAATTATAAAGCATAGGCCCTTCCCTTGGAGAGGTTATGATCTTGGTGTGTTACTGAAGCACATGTACATTAAAAAGTTATTATACACAACTATTGCGTGAGACTATGTGAGACGCTGGCAGTGTACCCATGAGGGGTGCAGACAGACAGTAAGCATGTGTGTGACAGTTTGGCAGAGGGAGGTATGAAGAGAGTGATGTTGGATGAATTTATCTGAGAGTCTGTCTTGTTTTTTTTCCCCATTCACATTGACATAATCATAGAACTATTAGGAACCTTAGTATCCTAGATTGATCTGCAAATTTCAGAGGAGAGAGCTGAGGTCCTGAAAGATCATGCAAATTCCCTCAAGATCACGCAATAAGTAAAAAAATAAAATAAAATAAAATAAGTCAGTACCAGAAGCAGTTTCTTTTCAATTCTGCATGCTTTGTTCTTTCTTCTTTTCTCCCTACTACTGTTTCCTCTTTTCTTTCTTTTTTCTCCTTAGTGTGGTCATAAGACAACTAGCAGGCAAGGACATGCACTCTCAGTTCCTTTCTCTTCTCAGTTTCCTTTCTCTCCTGCTTTCTCCCCCTCTTCTCTATGATCTCTCTCTCTCTCAGTCTCTCTGTCTCTCTCTCTGTCTCTGTCTCTCTTCTCTGTCTCTGTCTGTCTGCATCTCTCTGTCTCCCTCTCTCTCCCCTCTCCCCTCTCTCCCTCTCCCTTTCTCTCCCTCCCTGCCTCTCTCTTTCTTTCTCTCTCTTTCTTTCTCTCTCTCTCTTTCTTTCTCTCTCTCTCTCTCTCTCTCCCTCCTCTTTCTCCCTCTCTCTCCCTCTCCCTTTCTCTCCCTCCCTGCCTCTCTCTTTCTTTCTCTCTCTTTCTTTCTCTCTCTCTCTCTCTCTCTCTCTCTCTCTCTCTCTCTCTCTCCCCCTCCTCTTTCTCCCTCTCTCTCTCCCCCACTTCCCTCTCTCCTTCACTCCAACTTTGCCTGTACAGAATATGAATAATAAAACAAACTAGATATTTAATGGAGAGGAGCAAATCCTTCCTCATAGGTATTACTGAGGCTTGGTAGCTCATGACCAGAACATTGCAATAGAAGATTAATCATTATTCAAAAGGAATATGATTAGATTAAAAGATTAGTGGAAATAACAGTGTATATGAATGAATGAAATAGTTATCAGGTACCTACTATGTGCGAAGCACTTTGTTAAGTTCTGGGAATCCAAATGGAAAAGTGAGATGGCCCCTTCTCTCAAGGAACTCACAATCTGATGAAATTGATACTACATATGGAAGGTTTTGGCTACAAGTCAGATGAAAAGGCCCATGATCCTTAGAATATAGCAGTAAAGGAAGAGCAACCTCTTCCTTAATAGCATTTCCACTAATAAATTTATATCAGTTCCTTATGTTGAAACATTCAATAGTGCTAATGACTTTGATGACAAGAACTTTCCTTTCTGGGTTTTTAATAGTTATGGCTAATAGCATCTTCAGGAACAGTAGCCAAACTGCATCTCTACAGGGGCTGTTTCCTAAGATGACAGCTTACATCAACATACTAGAATTATTGCTATTGCTAATTCTTACAAGTTTTACAGTATATTCTTCATAATTGTCCTATGAAGACTATAGTTTATCATCATTTTACAGATCAAGAAATTGAGACCTAAAGAGATTAAATAACTTCTTTTCTCCCCACTACTGTTTTTTCCTGTCTTTATTAGGGTCCTGAGCTGTCTCCATCAGGATCTGAAGGTAGATGGGAGCCCAGGAAGTACTGGGAGTATGACTGCTTGGCACATGCCACCTCTCATCTCTCCCTGAGAGTACCTTGCTACTTCACCTAGGTTTCCTTCTGTGCCCTGTGTGTGGCAGGCAATATAACAAGGAGGAATGCCAAGAATACATAATCTTGTGAACAAATCCAGTAATTAAAGTGAAGGAAGCATGGTGGGGAACATCTGGGTGGGCCTCATTGAAGTTAGAAACAATAATGTTGTTATGATGGGGAGTAAATTATAAACTACCTCTATCCCTTAGAAGGATGTAGATGATGAGTTCCAGAAACTGGCATGGGAGCATAAAAGAGCATTGATTGTGGATTTCTACTTTCCAGGCATCTCTCAGATAAATCACTGATGGTAATTCCATTCTACAAAATTTAGAGAAAGCAATAAGGGGAACTGCTACTTAAGACACAATGATAATATTGTTAGAAAAAAGTGATCACCCTGCATAAATCTTATGATGGGTAAGTTAAGGAAAGCCAGTCCTAGTCTGATGCCCACACCAAATCTGGAGTAAAGATATCTCAGGAAAATTTCACGAAAAGAGTAAGTCAGATCCTATGGCCTAAAATTCTGCAGAAGTCAGCTCAGGGAGTAGAGGAGATCCTCAAGACCAAAATCCTAGCAGTACAAGCACAGATGACTCTGATGAAGAAAAAGTGGGAAATGAATGGGGTTGCATTCCAAACTCATTAACTGTCTCAGACTTTTAAAAGACATATTCAGAAGATGCAAGTAAGGACAAGTAAATAGTATGAATAGAATGGTCTTGTAAAAACAATATTTTCAGAAATGTTAATGCCTAGAATAAACTGAGGCAGCCAGGTGGTGTAGTAGAGTGCTGGACCTGGAGTAAGGAAGATCAGAGTTCAAATTCAACCTCAAACACTTAGTAGCTGTGTGATCCTAGACAAGTCATTTAACCTCTCCTTTGCCTTAGTTTTCTTATTCTTTTTTTTTTTGCTTTTTTTTTTAGAGGGGGAAGGCAGGGCAGTTGGGGTTAAGTGACTTGCCCAAGGTCACACAGTGACCTAGTTAAGTGTCTGAGGCCAGATTTGAACTCAGGTCCTCCTGACCCAGGACCACTGCTCTATTCACTGCACCACCTAGCCATCCCACCTTAGTTTTCTTAATTGTAAGACATTATCTTTTAAAACTAGCATTTACCTCTCAGAGTTGTTGTAAGAACCAAACAAGTCAATATCTGTAAAGAAATTTACCAAGTTTAAAGCGCAATATCGGTGTTATCGCTGTTGTTTGTTGTTATCATTATTGTTGTTGTTGTCGTTGTTATGGATGCTAAGTTCAACCAGAAAGGCCTCTTATAGTTTTGTTGGGGGCAAGACAAAGATCAAAGAAAACGTTCATCATTTAGAGAGAACAGGCAATGACCATGGAAGGAGAGAAAATAGAACTATTCATCTCGCTCTTTTTTGCTTCTATTTTCTCTGCCAATGAGAGGGCTCTTTAGACTGGGAAAGGCATAACAAAAGCAGTTGCCAGGGAATTTAAAACCAGGGTAAGTCATAATAATCTGGGAGAAGAAGACAAGGTAATAGAACACCTAGCTTCCCAAAAGGAGTTCAAGTCACTATTCCCAAATAAACTATCCCATCATATTAATAGACTTTGTGGATATGTTTGAGAGCTAACCTTAGAAATCTTTTAGAAACTTTGGAAACTGAGAGATGGAAGAATGTGTTCCTGTTTTTATTAAGGAGGACAAAGGTAAATTCTTAAGGTAGATTTAATTTTGAATCCTGGTGAAATTCTTGAATATGTAATGAAAGAAATGGTTTTGAGTACTTAGAAAGGGAAATGGTCGTTACTACTACCCAGAAAGCATTGATTCATCAAGAATAAATTGTTTCAGACAAGCTTCATCTCCTTTTTTTGAGAGGGTTGCTAGACAGATAGATTAGAGGGATATTATAGACACTCCTATATATTCCTCACTGAGGCAGCTAGGTGGTAGAGGATATAGAGGACTGGGTCTGTAGTCAGAAAGATCTGAATTAAAAACCAGCCTTAGATACTTCCTACTTGTGTGAGCCCGGGCAAGGCCCTTCTGTTTGCCTCAGTTTCCTCAACTATGAAATGGAGATAATAATAACACATATCTTCCAGGGTTGTTGTGAGCATCAAATGAGATAATATTTGTAAAGCACTCAGCACAATGCCTAGCACATAGTGGGCTCTTAATAAATGCTTTTTTTCTTCCCATAAATGTATTTGATTTTAGCAAACATTTAGCAGTCTCTCATGCTACTCCTGTGAATGAGATGAAATGATGTAGAACAGATAATAGTTAGCAACTGAAAGACTAAATCCAATGAATACTGAGTTGATGCTAAGGGAAAGTTTCTAGTAGATTGCCTTATGAATCTGGATGGCACAGTGGGTAAGAGCACTGGGCTTGGAATTAGGAAGATGTGAATTTAAATCCTGCTACAAACACTTGCTAGCTGTGAGACCTTGGGTAATTCACTTAGCCTCTCAGCCTCAGTTTTCTTTCTATACCTACCTTACAAAGTGGTAGTAAGTATGAAAAGAGATAATATATGCACAATTCTTTGCAAAGTGCCATATAAATGCTATCTATCTGTCCATATCCATATATGATTCAACATCGTCATCAGTGACTTCAAGGAAAACAAAGATGTCACACTTGTCATTTTTTTCACATAAATGAAGCTGGAAGAAGTAGCTAATACATTAGCTAACAGAATTATGATCCAAAAATTATGATTGCAAGCTAGAACAATAGACTGAAACTAATAAGGTGAAACTTAATAGAAAAAAGTCCTGTCCCTAATGTCTGAAATATCTTCCCTTCTCTTTTTCACCTATTATAATTTTTCTCTTTCAAATCCAACTCAAACGTCACCTCCTCCCTGAAGCCAAGTGATCCTGCTAGTTAGTAACAACCCTCCCCTCCAAACTTTGCTTTGCTTCCATCTAATGCATCTTTCAGGTTAATTGTGTTTTGTAGTTATTGTGTAAACTCTTTAAAAGGCAGTAGCTATGTCTTATTTAGACTTTATATCCTCCTTACCCCTCCCCATACCTAGCACCATAGTCTGAACACAAATAGGTGCTTCATCATCTATTTCCTTCTATTGAGATGGCCTATAGTGTATTCCTCATAACAATACCTTTTCTGTTTAATAAATTGAATGAATGGAATTGAAGGAATCAATGAATGAATGAATGAATGAATGAAGTCTTGGTGCCCACCTGTTGAGTATGTTGTAGAGGGATTGCTGTTCAGGTAGTTATTGGACATGAGCTCTGGCGTTCCTTTCAATTCTGACATTCAGTATTCTATGCTTCTTTCTATCCTCTCCCAACCACCACCTCCATACATACTCATTATCATCTTTTCTTTCCTTCAGCAGGTATGTTTCTAGTCCTCTCCCCCTCTTTGGTCTCCCTATCCTCTATCCCTTTGTCCCACAGGTGCTTCTTTTCTCTGCTGTAACATTCATCCTTCCTTCACTCTCCCCTTTCGTGTGATAGCTATCTTCCCTGACTCCTGTGTGATAGTCAAGACACATATATCAAGTTGTTATAACCTGAGAAGACACCACAAAAAGACTGTAGAGAAGAGGGAGGAAGCCCTTTTGGCAGTGACAAGAATGCTCCCTTTGCTTTGAAAGGGATAGAGAGACAGTTGCTCTCAAAGGAATCCAGATTAAAGAGAGCACTACCTCAGCCACCCCAAGCACTAAATCACTTTACCACGGGAAGAATATATCTTTCCCCACAATCCGTTCTCTCTCCCTTACTACCACCACCACCACCACCCCAGCAGCATGCTGAAATAAATTGCATTCCAATGCTATTGAGACCATTTCTCCTAGAATCACAAAACTGCAGAGATGGAACAAATTCCTCCTGCCTGAAAGATGAATCTGCCTCTGCCACATCCTTAATGAGTAGACTTCCAGGTTCTTTTTCTAATGAATTTGTCTTTTAATTTTGAATTAACAAGTATTTATTTTTTCTTTCTCCCCCTCCTTTGAAAATAAAGAAAAACAAAACCCTTTTAACAAATATACATAGCAACAAATTCCCACATTGACTATGTCCACAAACTGCTCTTGAAGAACACTAGCGATTGAAAACTTTTTGGTGCAACCCATCCCAATATCAGACAGTGCTATTGGGAATTTATTATGTTCAGCTGAAAGCAATTTCCCTATAACTTCCTCCCATTAGTCCCATATCTTCCCTCTGAGGCCAAATAGAACAAAGCTTACACCTTTCACTACAAGAGAATCAAGTAATAAAACTGTGTTAAGTGACAGCTTATATGAAGAAATCTGCTTTTCTGCATGTAATGAAAGCCCTGTCAAAGTCCAGACATTTGAGGCCATTCATGTAACTCCAACTTGACCTGGGCATAATACATAAACTGCTACTCAAACAGGAATTGCTATGACGTAAGAAAAAGAGTACTAGAGACCTAGATTTAAATGTTGATTCTTCCGCTAACATGCTGTGTGACTTCAGGTATCTTCCCACTTTGAATCTAATTTCCCCATCTGTAAGAGACTCTAGCAAAAGCAATGGTTTCTAAACTTGTATATCTCAAGTTTTGAGTTTTTAAGGGGAATTTGTTGTTAGATTTTTTTCTTATCTCAAGTACCTTTATATTTCAAGATTTAATAACATTCCAGTTGACTGAATGATTTTCACCAGTTCTCTGTCTTGAACATGGCCCATTTGACCATTCTAGCCATGCACAAAGTACAATACCAAAGGTTACATCACCCTTGGAGAGGCTAATTAAGAGACCTGCTCTCACTACCGTCACCACCAAGCAAAGCAAACAAGAAGAGGTCCATTGGAATACACTTTGGTGATAGGAGTTTGTGACTATCTTAATGTAACTCTAGGTCAGCAGTTCTCAACCTATGGGTCGTGACCCCTTTGGGGGTCAAATGACCCTTTCACAGGGGTCACAGGGGTCGCCTAAGACCATCAGAAAACACATATTTCCGATGGGCTTAGGAACCAAGACACCGCTCCTCTCTCTGTCTCCAGGCGGATCCGCCCACATGCAGATATGCCCACATACGAGTATTAAAGGGTCACAGCATTAGGAAAGTTGAGAACCACTGCTCTAGGTAGCCTATGATAAGAACAATAATACTCTCTTTTTACTATATTTTTTTTCATGAGATAGTACATTATAGTGGGAATGGCATTGGATTTAGGAAAGAAGAAAGCAGAGTTCAATTCCTGGCTGTGACATTTACTAGTTCTGTAACCTTGGCCAAGCTTTTAACTACTCTGAGCATCAGTTTCTTCATTTGTACATTTGATTGATAAACTTCATAGGAACATAGCAAGAAAGGACCTTTGTAAATCTTAAATGTGAGTTTACTTCAAAGTATCTGATAAATGTGAAGCATGCCCTTCAATGGCATGCATTCCACATTTTCTCATCCACTACAATTTTTGTCCATGTCTTCCCATAAATGCTCTGTAAAGGAGCTGCCCAAAACACTGAAAACCTTCTGGTTCTGTTGATATTTGATCTATCTGTTATCATTCACTCTAGGTATATGATGTGTTCACCTCTTTTTTATGAATATATATTGCCATGATGTTGCCTTTTATGCTGCTTCCCATGAGCAGTTTATTATTATCTACCCACTTAAAGCCACTGTGTGTCCCTTCATTGCCCTTTGGATCATCTACAATTTTAATTCTTTCAATATTGTGACATTACGTGATTCACAACCATAGAGTGCCACTGGAAACATTTTGGCATTATGATGGGCTTTTGTGATAGGCCCCATTCAATTCAGTTGATATCTAAGTGCTTCCATCTAGGAACTATACTAAGCACCAAAAATACAAAGACAAGAATGAAACAGCCCCTGTTCTCAAAGAATTTTCATTCTACTGGAGGATATGACATGTACATTAGTACATCAAGGATTTGTGATTTCTTTGATGCTGGAAATCTCTGCACCAGGAGGTATGAAAGCCTATCTATAACTTATTTGATATATTAAGAGTTGCTTGAGGTTATATGATTGCAAGTCAAGCCCTCTACTGCTACAACAAACTACCTTTAACAATATGTACACATGTAACAGAGGTCTATCCCACTGAGGGGCTCCAACTCTTGGCTCACAAACTAAATCCAGTCCTGTGAAAAGCAGGGTTGTTTTTTTGCTTACTATCTCTGACTCACTGTATCTCTTACTCCCATCCCACTCACAAGCACTAAGGGAAACTCACTTGCAGCTTAGGTATGGCTTATGACTAGGTTCTACTCAAAGAGATTATCAGAATCCCTTCTAGAAAGTTATTGAATGCACAGAGTAGATCAGGTATAGGACAGCTATTTATTCCTTCTACCACAAAGAAATGTTATTAACACGCACGCACACACACACACACACACATGCACAAAATATAAACACACATTGACAGAGACCTAAAACACGAAAGAGTAACCTATATCTCTTTTTATGCTCTCTTAGGAGACTGATGCTTACACCAATAAAGCATGAAATATTTTATTGAACTATTGAAAAAAACATTTCACAGTCTGAACAAAGTCCTCAAAGTTCATATCTCCTAGAAAGCTAAAGCTATATAGCTGAGACTCATCCTCCAGGCAATGGTCATCTTTTCCTTTAAGAAGTATTGTTGTAACTGCAGAGAGCATCTCCCATAGGGCAGTTGGCAATGATGGAGAAACCGAGGTGCACCCAACCTTTTAATTCACGATGTTGTTCAATACAGATGACATGCCTATCTCGAAGTCTCTGTTTGGTTACCTGTGCTCAAGGAAAGAAACACAAAAGAGAAGAGGTCTTATAGTTTTGACATATAGTATTGGGCTTACCTAGAAGAACACAATCTTTTTCTACTACGGAAAAGCAGCTGCCATAGGAGAGGGCAACTTCATGAGAAGCCCAGGAGAGAGAAAAACCAAATGTATAAAAGAGAGAAAGAAGATAGTGAGAGTGGGAGTTGTACCCCTTAAAGGTCAACTGAGTGGAAAGCTCCCCTTTACTCAGTGACCAATTATCTTTGATACAACTGCCTCACCCTCTTTCCATCCCAGGAACCGTTCAGCCAACCAATAGGTTAATGTTATCCCCAAGTCCTTCAGCACTAAATACATGTGTCTACTAAAGTGCCCAGGCAAGCTCATCTGTGTTCCATCACCAGAACAGATCAGGAAAGGTTCTCTTGCTCATCTCCATTACACATATATAAGTTAAGGAGACAGTATTAACATCAAGGAACAAGGGGAGGAAGAATCAGTGACTGCTTCAAGGAGGCCATACCTAGGCTGAGCTTTAAAACAAGAGAAGATTATGAGATGTAGTGACAAAGAAAGGAGGAAATAAATGCATGAAATACAGGGAATGGCTTGTGCCTTCATGCACAAAAACTCATGCCAGCTGGAGATGGAATTTAAAATTCAGGGAACAGCTAATAGGGATCAGTTTGAGCTCACTGAAACCATTGCAAGAGTGGCCAAATAGAATCTGGAATGATCTCCTAATTCAGTTCTGGGCCCTGCTTAGTGTGTAAACCATAAATTAGCAGGATATCCCAAAAACTTAAATAGCTTAAAACTGCACTAGGATTTTGGGGACACTCTGTAGGTAAATGTAATGTATTATTAACCAGAAATGCCAGATTTACAGCTGATCAAGTTCGTCCACAGGTAGAATCTTGCCTCTTGCAAATAGGAATGGTGGCTGTTACCCAAAGGATTAATTCAAAGTGTCAATAATTTTGGGGTTACCATTAACAGTGAGAATGTGAAGACTTTAAAGATTCTATTTCCAATCTTCTCATTTTATAAATAAGGAAGTTAAGATCCAGGAAGCTTAAGTGACTTGCTAAGAGTCACCCAGCAAACATGGTGACAGAGCCCATGTTTATTATTAATGCACATTTGGGTTACTTCTATACTTAGACAAATCAAATAAATAGTAGTGATCACTACGATGACTTTAGAGGAAGTCATGCTCTTAAGATTTTCCTTTGAGAATTTTTAAAGCTAGAAAACTGGTTCTCAGTTGGGTATTAGTTTGGCATGAGCTAAGTTTATTTACAGGCCATAAGGACAGAGCTGCTGAGCACATTTTCGTAATTACAATCAGCAGTGTTCTAGGGCCTTTTGTGTCCAATTCCAGTCAATATAGAGACCTTGGTAGATCAACAATCGATCAATCACCAAACATTTATTAAACACCTACTATGTGGCAGGAATGACGTTGAGCACTAGAGATGTAAATAAAGGTAAAAGACAGCCCTGCTCTCAAGGAGTTAACAGTCTAATGGGGAGATGGCATGCAAACAGCCATGCACGAACAAGCTACATACAGGATAACTTGGAAATAATCCACAGAGGGAAGGCACTAGAGGTAAGAGATAGGGAAAGTCTTCCTGTAGAAGGTGGACTTTTAACAGGCCTTAAAGGAAGCCATCCCTTGACTCACTTCCTTCTTTTAGAGACCAATTCACTGAATAAGCGTTACCTCACTCAAAGTGAGAACCTGAAAAGACCTTATCTAAAAAGGTCAAGGTCTCCTAATGTATTCTGGGCCATCTCCAGTCATCCTGATGAATATCGATGGTCATTGGATCCAGATGCCTCTGGAGGATAAAGTGAGGCTGGTGACCTTGCACAGCCCTCCCTCATTCAAATCAGAGTCAGCTACAAGTCATGTCATCATTTCCCTGTTGTCATGGTCCTCTTCGAGAACAAAGGACAAACACGACAACAAAGGAAGCCAGAAGGCAGAGAACTGAGAAGAAAGAGCAGTCTAGGCAAGAGGGACAGCAGGTAAAAATGCTCAGGGGCATCCAGTAATGGTGTGTCTTGTTCAAGGAACATCAAGGAGTCCAGTATCACTGGATCAAAGAATATGTGGTATAAGATGGGGAGGGAGCAGAAGAGAGATAGGGGGAAGTGTAAGAAGACTGGAAAGATAGGAGAGAAGCAGGTTATGAAGAGCTGCGAATGTCAAACAGAGGATTATATAATTGATCCTGGGGCCCTATTGGATCCCAACAAAAAATAGCTTCCATTTGGGTATTCAGAAGCAGTCAGTGTCAGTGAAAGCTCAAGGAGAGTACCATTTATTCTATGTAATTAGGGAGGAACTTAGGTCATAGTCTAGCTCACCCAGGAGTTCTTCACTTTCTGCTATACCTTACTCCAATACTTCTCCTCAGGTTCATTTAAAGTTCTGGTCAAACCATTTATGATATTTAAGGGCAATGGTGCCTTGGCAAGGACTTTGTCCCTTTTTGTAACCCTGCTCCTCCCTTCCTTGCCAATCCTTTTTAGCAGCTGCATCCAAGTGGAAAGAATAGCAGTCACTTTTCTTGGATCCCTGGAGGGCCAGAGAACATTCATTTTCCATTTCCCAAAAGAGCTAGCTATGGGGAAGAGGGACACAGGGCAGAAAAGAACACAGTTGGTGGAGATTCCTTCTGGCTCCCATTGACACCTATGGAATATGACTTTAATTCCTAAAGCTATCTCCCTCCTGAGCCAGGGAAAACCCATTTCTAGGCTTTCTGTCATGTCTCTGACAAATACTATCTGTGTGATCCTGGGAAACCTCTCAATCTCCCCAGGCAATTTTCTAATATTATAAGTTATGGGTGAGTTGCCATATATTAAAATACAGTTATCAATAACATTTTTAAGTTCACAGACCTACTGGTTAAGAACTTTGAATTCCGTTTCAGTACCTTTATGGTACAGATAAGGAAACTGAGACTGAGAGATGGAGAGAAACTTGTCTGTAGTCATGTATATGCTTAGTGATACAGTTGAGATTTGAACCTGGAACTCCTGTAGACTTAGCACTTGATTTGTGACTTTACTATTCCTTCAGTATTTCTGTTACTCTTCCCAATGCTAATTGAAGTGACAGTTCCAAGGTCAAATATCTCAGCACAGCATTTATATAATGTTTTGAACTTTGTGCTTTATAAATATCATCACATTTTATCCTCACAACAACCCTAGGAAGTAGGTGCTATTAATTATCCATTTTACAGATGAGAAAATCAAGGCAAACAGAGGTGAGGCAACTTGCCCAGGGTCACACAGCTAGTAAGTGCCTGAAATCTGATTTAAACTCAGATCTTCTTGATTCTGAATGTAGCAATGCATCTGCTGTATCACCTAGCTGACTGACGAAGGTGCTTCCTTGTGTGTGTGTGTGTGTGTGTGTGTGTGTGTGTGTGTGTTTTAATTCCAGAACATGGAAACACTTTTTAATGGCCTCCTAGACTTGAAGAGGTTCTTGACCTGCCTTGACTTGGAGTCTGTGAACTTTTCTTTTAATATTTTGATAATTATTTTTTTCATTCAATAGTATTTTATTTTTTTCTAATTACATGTAATGATAGTTTTCAATATTCAGTTTTATATGATTTTGAGTACCGAAGTCTTCTCCTTCCCTTCCCTCCCCCTTGCACAAAACAGCAAGTAGTCTGATATAGGTTATATATGTCCAGTCATATTAAACGTATTTCCATAGTAGTCAAATTGTAAAAGAATGATCACCACAAAAGGGAAAAACCGTAAGAAAGAAAAAAAAAGTGAAAATGGTATGCTTCTATCTGCATTCAGACTACATAGTTCTTTCTCTGGATATAGATAGCATTTTCCATAATGAGTCTTTTGGAATTGTCTTGGATCATTGTATTATGGAGAAGAGTTAAATCAATCATAGTTGATTATCATACAATATTGTTGTTACTGTGTACAGTGTTTTGTTGGTTCTGCTCACTTCACTCAGCATCAGTTCCTGTAAGTCTTTCCAGATTTTTCTGAAATCTGCTTGCTCATCATTTCTTATAGAATAGTATTATTCCATTACATTCATATATCACAACTCCTTCAGCCATTCCCCAATTGATGGGCATCCCTTCAATTTCCAATTCTTTGCCACCACAAAAAGAGCTACTGCAAATATTTTTGTACATGTGAGTCCTTTTCCCTTTTTAATGGTCTCTTTGGAATACAGACTTAGTAGTGGTAGTGCTGGATCAAAGGGTATGTATACACAGTGTTATAGCCCGTTGGGCATAGTTCCAAATTGCTCTCCAGAATGATTGGATCGGTTCACAACTCCACCAACAATGCATTACTGTTCCAATTTTCTCACATCTTGACCAACATTTATCATTTTGTTTTTCTGTCATATTAGCCAATCTGGTAATTATGAAGTGGTACCTCAGAGTTGTTTTAATTTTCATTTCTGTAATTAAGAGTGATTTAAATCATTTTTTCATATGACTATAGATAGCTTTAATTACTTCATCTGAAAACTCTGTGTCTGTGTGTGTGTTTTAATTCCAGAATATGGAAACAATTTTTAATGGCCTCCTAGACTTGGAGAGGTTCTTGATATTAATATTTTGATAATTTTTTCACTCAATAGTATTTTACTATTGATCATTTATCAATTGAGGAATGGCTCTTATTTTTTATAAATTTGACTGAATTCTCTATCTGTTTGAGAAATGATACCTTTATCAGAGAAACTTGCTTCAATGTTTTGTTCACAGTTAATACTGTTAATTGTTTTCCTTCCATCCTATTCCCCCACCCCTATTTATTCTATCTCTCTCTCCTTTCACCCTGTCCCTCCTCAAAAATGTTGTGCTTCTGATTACCCTCTCTCCTAATTTGCCCTCCTTTCTGTCATGACCCCCTCATATCCTCTTTCCCTCCTATTTTCTTGTAGGGTAAAATAGATTTCTATATCCAATTAAGTGTGTATTTTGTTCCCTCTTTGCACCACTTCAGATGACAATAGGGTTCACCCACTACCCCCTCTTCCTTTCCATCATAAAATCTTTTTCTTGCCTCTTTTATGTGAAATAATTTACCCCATTCTACCTCTCCTTTTCTCCTAATACATTCCTTTGTCACCCCTTAATTTTTTTTTAGGTATCATCCCTTCATATTCAACTTGTGCCTGTGTCCTCTGTCTATATATACTCCTTCTAAGTACCCTAATAATGAGAAAGTTCTTATCACTTACAAGTATCATCTTCCCATGTAGGGATGTAAACAGTTTAACCTTATTAAAGACTTTATGATTTCCCTTTCCTGTTTACCTTATTATGTTTCTCTTGAGTCTTGTATTTTAAAGTCAAAATTTCTATTCACCTCTGGTCTTTTCATCAAGAATGCTTGAAAGTCCTCTATCTCATTGAATGTCCATTTTTTCCCCTGAAGAATTATACTCTGTTTTGCTGGGTATGTGATTCTTGGTTGTAATGCTAGCTCCTTTATCCTCTGAAATATCATATTCAAGTCCTCTGATCCTTTAATGTAGAAGCTACTAAATCTTGGATGAGAACTGATTGTGGCTCCATGATACTTAAATTGTTTCTTTCTGATGGCTTGAAATATTTTCTCCTTTGACCTAGGAGTTCTGGAATTTGGCTATAATGTTCCAGGGAGTTTTCATTTTGGCCTTCTGGAGGTGATCAGTAGATTCTTTCCTTTTCTATTTTACCCTCTCATTCCAGAATATCAAGACAGTTTTCCTTGATAATTTCTTGAAAGATGATGTCTAGGCTTTTTTTGATCATGCCTTTTAGGTAGTCCAATAATTGTCAAATTATCTATCCTGGATCTGTTTTCCAGGTCAGTTGTTTTTCGAATGAGATATTTCATATTCTCTTCTATTTTTTCATTTTTTTGATTTGTTAAATTGTTTCTTGATTTCTCTTAAAGTCATTAGCTTCTATTTGGTCAATTGTAATTGGTTTTTTTTGCTTTTTTTTTTGCTTTTTGGAGGGAGAAGACAGGGCAATTGGGGTTAAGTGACTTGCCCAAAGTCACATGGTTAGTAAATGTTTAGTGTCTGAGGTCACATTTGAACTCAGGTCCTCCTGACTCCAGGGTTGGTGCTCTAATAACTGTACCACCTAGCCACCCCTCAATTCTAATTTTTAAGGAATGATTTTCTTCAGTGAATTTTTGTGCCTCTTTTTCCATTTGGCTGATTTTGCTCTTCAGTGCATCCTTCTACTTGTTGTTTTTAATCTTTTACCATTTGGCCTAGTCTATTTTTTAAGTTGTTATTTTCTTCAATATATTTTTTATTTCTCCTTTACCAAGTTGTTGACTCATTTTTCATTATTTTCTTGTATCATTCATTTCTCTTCCAAATTTTTCCTCTGTTTCTCTTGTTGATTTTCAAATTCCTTTTTGAGCTTTTCCAGGCCCCAAGACCAGTTTGTATTTTTCTCAGAGGCTTTGGATAGAAGAACTTTGACTTTGTTGTCTTCTTCTGATTTTTTATATTCCTTGTCAGAATAGTAACTTTTTTATCATCAGAAGTTTTTTTTCCTGTTGTTTGCTCATTTTCCCAGCCTATTACTTAACTTTTAACTGTTTGTTAACATAGGGCTCTGCTTCCAGAGTAGAGGGTGCATTGTCCCAAGCTTCAGCAGTTTTGTTCAGCTATTTTCAGAAATGCTTCTAGGGATCTGTAAGTTTTCAGTTCTTCCAAGGTGATATGATCTAAGGAGAAGTATCTACTCTCTTGGCCTGTTCTCTGGCCTGTGAGTGACCACAATGACTCTTTTCTGACCTGGAGCTGGGAGGAGGGTGCCCACTCCACTGTGGCTGCAAGCTCTGATGTGCTAGTGCTCCTCCTCACCCTGGGACTGCCACCCAGTACTGCAACCCAGATTTGAGTAGGGGCAAAGCAATATAATCCTGCCTCATTGTTAGTAAAGATACACCTGTAATCTCCTTCTGACCAATTGTTTGACCTCCTTATTTTCTGTGGGCTGAGAGTTCATAAGCAGCAGCTGTTGCTGCTAATTCAGTGGCTACCAAGATCTGCTCCTGGTTTGCTGGGACTCAGTCTGCACTGGCATGGGCTGCTCTAGGAATTGTTTTATGGCATTATTTAAAGGTGTTTGGAGAAGTTTTGTGGAGAGCTCAGGCAAGTCACTGCTTTTTCTCCACCTTATTAGGCAAATTCTTTGATAATTGTTTTCACATATAATTGGGGTTTTTTTGGTAATCATAGGTAGTTTATTTTATGCATTTAAAAACATTATTCTAAGAAAAAGTCTGTAGATGTCAATAGACTTTCAAAGGGGTCCAGGACACACGAAAGGTTAAGGCCTATATTAAGAAAATGAAAAGAGAGCAGTTGTAAAAAGGTCCTTGGTGTAAATATCTACTATTGTGCTGTTTACTGGAGCTATGACCTTAGACAAATCACTTCTAAAATTCATTTTCCTCTTCTGTATAACCAGGGACCTGGACTCAATAACCTTAAAGGTCCCTATGAACTCTAAACTTTACAAAACCTGGTGCACCTTAACACTTAGGGCCAGCTGCATTTTGTGTGGCTGGAGATGTCACACAAAGCATCATCCTGCATGGCCTATTCATTACTCACACTGGGTGGTGCGAAATGCTGAGTGAGTTCTGAGAGATTAGAAAGCCAGGACTGACTCAGTTATGTGAGGAACTCATTCATCACAAAACCGCATTTCCTAGGGAACCAAAAATAAGTTCACACAATGTTAGAGCTGGAAGACCTTAGAGATCACGAAGTCCGTCATCCTTGTTTTACAGAGGGAAAAACAGAAACACAGGAAAGTTGTGTCTCAAGACCACAAAAGAACCAAGACTAGAACACAAAGTTCCTGAGCCCTAGTTGAATTCTGTTATATGATCTAAAATCCCTTCCAATTCTGCCCTTCTGTGTTCTGGGTTTCTCTCTGGTTCTGACAAGCAATCAGTCAATCAATAAACATTGCTTAAGCACCTACTATGCACCAAGCACTATTCTAAAAAATGAAAAAAGATAGTCCCTGACCTCAAGGGGCTTACATTCTAACAACATGTAAATAAGCATGTACAAACAAGCTACATGCTGGATAAATAGGAAATAATTAACAGAGGAAAGGTGCTAGAATTGAAAGAGGCTAGAAAAGTCTTCCTGTAAAAGATGAAATGCCAGAACTCTCTGTTGTTGGAGAAATGTCATGGTCCAAGAGTTGCATATTTACTTCTACCAACCTTAATAGGTTTAACTAGGAAAAAATGAGCTAAAATAATTTATGCTGCAAAACCTTGTCTTCTACACACTCTAATGTCCCATCAGCTTTTAAACACGGCATTGTTCTAAGCTTCTTCCCAGTTTTAACATCACATGTTCTAATATTTCTTCCAGCTCTTACTAGCTGTGACCCTGAGCAAGTAACTTAATCTCTGCCTCAAGTTGAGTTTCCTCAACTTTAAAACAGAGGCAGTAATAGCACCTACTTCCCAAGGTTATTGTGAAGATCAAGTGAGAAGACATTTGCAAAGTGCTTAGCAGTGCCTGGAACATAATATGTGCTTGATACATATTTGTTCCCTCCTCTTCCCCCTTCCCTCTGACATTTTTTTAAAATATCATTAAATGAACCAGTTAATCTGGGACCATATGTTCTAACCCTGTGGGCTCTTTTTCTTCCTCCCTCCCCTTCCACAGGGTTTCATGGACATGGATCTTGCTAAGTTCAAGGAGAGTGGTGCCAACGTGACTGGTTTCCAGTTGGTAAACTACACTGACACCATCCCAGCCAAGATATTACAGCAGTGGAAAAACAATGATGTCCGTGATCACACCCGTGTTGATTGGAAGAAGCCAAAAGTGAGTGGTTCTGAGTGTGAGAGAGGAGGCTACAGATCTTCACTGTCATCCTAAAAGGGTTTCATTCCTGTGGCTGTCTAATGCCACTGTGCCTGGGAAAATCTCTCATCCTGATTGGGGTTTCTTGAGTGAGCGTATCTAATAGCCAGGTCAATCATGAGTTAACTCTCACTAACTCTTTTAATTCACTCTTATAAGAAGTCCATCAAGGCTTAATTACAACTTAACATTTGTGTATTATATTACAAAGAACACTGCAAGAAAATTGAAGTAGGATTTGAATCCAGCTCTTCCTAACTCCCAAGTCTGGTGCCTTTTCCACTGAAACCACAATGATTCTTCTGCTTATCAGCTGTAGTGGCAAATCACTTCTAATGGCTTTAGTTTCCTCACCTGAAATATGAGGGGTTTAGACTAGACCATCTCTAAGGTTCCTTGCAGCTCTTAAAAGCTAATCTTTAAAAGATTCTCTGATTCCTTTAATTACCTGCTTCCTATTCTCAGGGGGCAGTGTGGAACAATAGAAAGTGCAATGACCTTGGGGTCAGAGGTCCTGGGTTTAAATCCCTAGGCTTCTTTTTGCTCATCTGTAAAATGAGATGGTTGAACCAGATGGCTTCTTTTTTGGTTTTTTCCCTTTTTTTTTGGAGGGGCAATTAGGGTTAAGTGACTTGCCCAAGGTCACACAGCTGGTAAGTGTTAAGTGTCTGAGTCAGAATTTGAACTCAGGTCCTCCCGACTCCAGGGCCGGTGCTCTATTATTGTGCCACCTAGCAGCCCCAACCAGATGGCTCCTGAGATCCATTCCAGCTCTACACCTATGATCTTGTAATTTAATTAAATCCTGGCAATGTAATATGTATTAGAATCGCTTTCTCAATCCAAAACCCACAAACACATAACAATATTTTGTTCTTTTCCCCAGTATACCTCGGCACTGACATATGATGGAGTCAGGGTGATGGCGGAGGCCTTCCAGAGCTTGAGGAAGCAGCGAATTGATATCTCCCGCAGGGGGAATGCTGGGGACTGCTTAGCTAATCCAGCTGTACCCTGGGGCCAAGGGATTGACATCCAAAGGGCTCTACAGCAGGTGAGGAAAAAGAAGAGGGATGCCTGTGTTCTAGGAGTAGCAAATATGTGGTTTCAGTATTATAGACCAGCGTGCAGTGAGAATCTCTTTCAGGTGAGAATATGCCAGAATTCTGATGGAGAAATGCAATGGCCAAAGAGTTGTATATTTGCTTCTGCCAGCTTTAATAGATTTAACTAGGAAAAAAGCTAAATAATTTATGCTGTAAAACCTTATCACATCTTGTACTATTGAAATATTTTGAAACTTAAAAATCTCAGAGCTGAAAGTGCCTCAGAGGTCATTAAGTCTGATACCCTGCCTGATGGATTAATTCCCTTCTCCAACATGCCCAGTAAGTGGTCATCTAGCTTCCACTGGGAATTCAATTCTATTGTTAACAACCCTTATAATTAGGAAGTGAAGAAGCAGATTCTTATATTGAGCTAAAATCTGCCTTTCTGGAACTTCTCCCATTGGTCTCGGTTCTGTCCTTTAAAACCAATCAGAAAACATTGAATTCTTACTTCCCAGATCAGCCTTTAAGCTATTTGAAAGGCATCCATAATGTCTCTTCAGGTCTTCTCTTCCTCATACAAAGCACCTCCAATTTCTTTAACTGATCAGTGGTCTCCCTAAAATCTGATACCCAAAATAGAAAATAGTACTGTAGACATACTAACTAGGGCAGACTAAAGCTGGATTTTTCTGGACACAAAATGTCTTTCTTTTCTCATAGAGAATATTTTTAAGAATATTAAATGGAAAAAGCATGAATAATCCAAAGGAATGAATGATTAATAGTGAAATGTCACATACTGTTATTGGCCAGCCCTTCATATTGAGGGGAGAATTTAGGAGGAGATTGGGGATTTTGGAACCAAAGTCAAATTTGGCAAATATTTCTTTTTCATTTTTTGTGTCACTACTAACTAGTGCCCCTTACGGAGGTGATCATCGGTTGCTATTTTAGCATAGAGTGATCAAGATGAAGACCAGTCAGAAGTATTCATACTGTTTAGCCTGGAGAAGATTAAGTTGATGGGAGTTGTGTTCAAGCTGACTTGCTGTCATGTAAAAGGATTAAGCTTGCTCAGTTTGGCCCCAGAGGGCAAAATCAGGATCAATGAATGAAATTTGCAGAGAAAGATTTAATCTTGATGTTAGGAAGTTGTTTGTTTGGTGTGTTTTTTTTCTTGCAATTAGAGCTATGCAAAAGTATAAAAGCTGCCATTGAAGGTGGTGGATTCTCCTCCAAGGAATATCTTAAAGCAAAAGCTAGGTGACTGCTTCCTATGTATGTAGTAGTCAGAATCTTTGTTCAGGTAAGGATTGGACCAGAAGGCTTCAGAGGTCCCTTCCAATTCCAAGATTCTGTGATTGAATTCCTGATGTTTATCAAACCACACTTGATGGGCAATCACCTCTGTCTTTAGGTGATTGTACTTGGAGTCTGTTCACAAGACTGCATTTCTCAGAGGTAGAGCTTGGCTCCCTGAGGAGGAGATGAGAGTTTTTGAATGAGGAGACTAGTTTGGTAAATATTTCCATTTCACTTTCTTTCCCTTTCCATGATTCCAGCAACTATTGCCCCTAGGGAATTCAGCAGCAGCTGTTCTGCATTTCTACTGTGATTGACTGGGTTGCATTAAGTGATGGAGAAAATGTGGGTATGTCCTCTGAGACCAAAAGGATATGGATCATATATACAGGAACCAGCCTGATCAGAGAAGGAATTTGTTATGCTGAGTCACTGTCCATCATAAAATGGGGTAGAAGAAACTAGTATAAGTCATCCCAGCCATCACATTGCTGCCACACTGGACTGTCCCTGAATCACCACAAATTGATGGCTATTTTTTCCATTATTTTTAAAGATGATCTCATATGAATATAGAGCTTAATTTGTAATCTATGAATTGAGAAGTTAGTTCAATGAGGTGGTAGAAAGATCACTGGAGTGCAAGTTCTGAAGATAACTTGGATCTAGTCTCACCTCTGCCCCAAACTAGCTGTGTGACTTTGAATAATTCATTAAAGGTCTCTGATCCAAAATTTCCTTCTCTCTAAAAATGAGCCCTGGCATTTTATATTTTCAGATCACTTCCAGCTCCGACATTCTCTATTCTAAAGTCTCTCTCACCCGTGATATTCTGTGTTCATTGATTTTGCCCATGTGCCTGCAGTAACAGAGTTGTTTGCTTCTCTCTCCCCATCTAGGATTCACAGACTATGAAACACACCAGACCAAACATTGTAGCAAGTGTTGACCATTATGACATCCCATGCATGATTGTGATTTCTCCTCATTCAATTGTCCTGCTGGCTTCATTGCTTATAATAGTAGCTTTACTCATATGGAAAGAGAAGGGAAGAACCAAACCCCTCACAAATCAGTGGCAAATGGCCATCCAATCTCCATTTGAAGAACTCCTGAAAAAAGAACCAACTACACCCCAAGGCACCCTATTCCATTTTGTTACAGCTTAAGAAATAATGATCAGAGTCCCACTATGCCAGATCACAAGTCATGATGTCCAGGGGCTCTGTGTTGCCATTCTAACTAGAATTCTACACTTAACCAAGATGGTTTTATTCTCCTGGTGGAGAGAAGATATTAAGAGGGACATATGGTTCAATAGACAATAAACCCATTTCCTTTGTTCTATTCCTATTGTGACCATTCACTGTTAGAGTAGCCTCCAAAGAGGGCTTCTTTCCTCTCTTTTTCCTCTCTCCACCCTTTGAGCTACTCCAAGAGTAATCTTATGCACAATTTGTGTCACGTCATTTCTCAGTTCAGGTGATTAGTGACTCCCCTTTGCCTACCAAATAAAGTCCAGTCTCTTCTGTCTGGCATTCAAGGCCCTCCACAATCTGGCATCAGTCAACAATCATTTATTTTAAGTGATTACTCTGTTTCAGGTACTGGGAATACAAAAAAAAAAAACAAACCATAAATAAAACATTCTTTGCCTTCTGAGAGCTTACATTTAAAGATAAAAAAACATACACATAAAAACACTGTATAAACGAAGTAAGTGTAGAAAATACTAGGTAGTTTGAGGAAGAACAGTTAGGGCATCAAGAAGGGAGTCACATAGGAAATGGCACTTGAGCTTTGAAGGGGACTGGGAATTCTAAAGGGCAGAGATGAGGAGGGAGTGCATCCAAGGCATGGAGTAGCAGCCTGTGCAAAGGCACAGAGATAGGAGATGGACTGTCACGTGCAAGGAACAGTGATAAGGACAGTTTGGCTGCACTAGAAAAAGTGCATGAAAGGGAGTGATGTATGATTAGTCTGGAAAGGTAGGTTAGAACCAGGTTGTAAAGGACCTTAAATGCTAGAGAGATGAATTTGTATTTAATCCTAAAGGCAACAGAAAACCACTGTAGTTACTCTAGCAAGGAAGTGACATAATCACACCTGTGCTTTAAGAATATCACTTTGACATCCATGTAGAGGATGGATTAGGGAAAGGAGAACTAATGGTATGGAGAATAATTGTAATGCTATTTCAGTACTCTGGGTGAGAAGTATTGAGGTACACATGGTCTGGGAGAGTGGCCGCATGAATGGAAAAGAGAGAATGAATATAACAAATGATGCAAAATCATAGTTCATGAAACTTGGCAACTGATTGGATACATTTGGTGAGATGAGGAGTCAAGTATGACTCCAAGTTTGTGGACCTTTCATTACTGGAAGGATGGGCTTCCCTGGACAGAAGAAATAGGGATATTCAGAAGAGGAGCTGATTTGGGGGAAAGATAATTGCTGTTTTGGACATGTTGAGTTTGCAATACCTAATACATCTAGTTCAAAATGTCTAATAATCAATTGGGATTGGTAGGGGAAAGAAGGGATAAGCAATATAATGCCTACTATGTACCAGGTACTGTGCTAAGCAATTATTTTTACAAATATTATCTCATTTGATCCCCTCAATGATCCTGCAAGATACATTGGCCCCTGCATTATTACCCCCATTTTATAGCTAAGGAAGATTAAGTGACTCAACTGAAGGTCACACAGCCAATAAATATCTGAGGCCAGATTTTGTGGTACTGGACCAAGAGAAAGACTATGCTCCAGTCTTTCTAGATGTATTGATCTGAGAATCACCTATATAAAGGTGAACATGGAACTCGTGGCAGCGGGTGAGTTACTATAGAGTGAAAAGAGAAGGGAGTCCAAGATAGAACTTCAGAGTTCCTGTACAGTTAGAGGGCACAATGTGGATGATAATCCAGTAAAGGAGGCCATCATACAGTTAGGAAAAGAATCTATATTATGGATCTATAAACATTTATTAAATGCAAGCAGTATTGGGAATTCCCAGTGAGGAAAATATCTAAAAAGAGAATCAGTCAAGAGTGTCATCTGTTAAAGAGAGGTTAAGGAGGATCAGGATTGAAAAGGACTGTCAGTTTGGGCAATTAAGTGGTTGTTGAGAACTTCGGAGAGAAAAGTTTCAGTGGAGTCAGGTCAGAAACTAGATTACAATGACTTGAGAAGAGAATGAGAAGAGAGGGAGGGGAAGCACTGATTATAGATTTTTTTGCTTTCTAGAAGTTAGGCTGTGAAACAAAAGAAGGATACAGGATAATAGATTGAGTCTGGTGAGGTGTCTTTTTTTTTCCTTTTCTTAGGAATAAATGCAATATGGACATACTTATAGGCATGAGGAAAGAAATCAGTAGGGAGAGATGGGATGAGAGGGGAAATGATGGTTGTAGGTGCCATGCTTAACAGAGGACATGAAAGGGAATGGGATGAAGAGTACAAGTAGAGGAGTTGGCCTTGGTGAGAAGGGCAAACTCTTTATCAAAGAGTGGAGTAAGGAAGAGACAATGGAGGACATAGTGAAGGGCTTTTGAGATGTAGAGGAGATGAAAAGAAGGAGCTCACTGGTGAATGGCATCTATTGTTTCCATAAAGTGTGAGACCAAGTCCTCTGCTAAGAATGTGAGAGAGGGGTGCTGTGGCAAACGTGAAGAGAGAAGAAAAAGTTTGTAATAGTCACCATGGGGAATGTGATAGAAAATCAATTATGGAAGAGTCAAAAGACTGCCTTGTTACAGTAACAGCCCATTTGAGGTTAAATAACATAAATTTTTAGTCAACACTGTTCCATAACTTCCTTCAGAAGAATTCAGTAGTGTATAAATCGGAGCAGAAGATGCAAGAGATAGAAATACTCTAGAATTATAGTTTTGCAAAACATGGGTGATAAAAGGACATGGGGATGAGGGATTTGAGAGAAGAGAAAAGTGTCATGTTTGAATTAATTATCTATAGGCTAAAGATTACAAAAGGAAGTCAATGAAGTTCCAAAAAAGAATACAATGCTGCAAAGTACTGAGAGGTGAAAAAATTAGAATTTTCATAATTAGGAGCAAAAAATGAATTTTGAAATGACAAAGCATAGGAAAAGATGAGAACTATAAAGCCTAAGAGAAGAAAAATATAAATCATAGGAGGTTATTGTTGAATCAATTAATTTCTTAATTCTTTATTATGAAAATAGAAAATTTGGGGGTAATTGTGAGATCATAAATGTGACCATCTCCCTAGGTAGCTATGGAGGAATAAAAGAGTAGGTCATGTGAATTAAAGAGACTGAAAAACCAAGATCCCAAGGTGATGTAGGGAGCATCAACATATGTGCTATAAAATATTTAAGTAAAATGTCGGGAGTTGGGATGGAGAAGTACCACCTTACATCTCTAACCTTCAATGTGTTCTGTTCTCTAGTCAAACTAATTTACTCCAGCTCCCCCAAATATATACCACACTTTTCCACCACTACACCTTCATCCCCTGTCTTCCCTTTGAAATACTCCTTCAAAACCCAGTTTAAACTCTGCCTCTTTCAGAAATCTGTCCCTGGTCACCTTGTTCAAAAATATTTTCTTCCAATCAATTCACTTATAAATTTTAGCCTGCGTGTCTTTGTTTTCATTATAGTCTATTCTGAAGTAGTTATTATTTTAGCTATTGTATAGTGTGGAAGAAAATACTCAAATTAATCAGTGATATTTGACTTGGCCAGTCCTTCCATTGAAGAAGATCTCAATCCATCCATTCCTGTCCATCATGTGTGTGGTTATTATTCATGGCCTTCCAAAAATTCATTATAGGAGATCTATCCAATAAGCTAGAGGTCTCTCTAAATTTCTCCTAACGTCATGAAGAAGCCAGTGGATCCCTCAAGCTGTCTACCTGTTATCCTTTGCCCCCTATCCAGCCCATCTTTTCTTTGCATCATACATTTCACTAATAACATCTTTTACTACTGTTGTTCAAAGTTCTTCGTTGCTTATGTCATAGCCTATTCATACCCACTACGGGCTTCTCCATTGCCCTCTATGCAATAGTCATTCTGAATTCTGAGTAGTGGTAGTAGCAATAGTATTAAATCTTTACATATAATATACCCCCACTAAACAAAACTCCATGAGAACAGGAATGTGTCTTTTCTAAACTTTGCACCTCTCATAGTGCCTACCACAGTGTTCTATACCTTTATTTAAGAAATGGTTGTTGAATGACTCTCAGATGTGTCCCAACTGAAAATATCTGAGATCTTTTAGCACACAGGAGGTCTCAAAGGTGTGGAAAAATCCAAGGTAGAACAATTGGAGGACCTATCGCTTAGAACTGACAGAGAACCTAAATCCATCTGAAGGGTTGAAGACTATAGAATGATTAGAGCATCTAAAATCCAACATAGGAGTTAGTAGAATTGGGGTCTTAATATAATAGACTTAGTACATCCTGGTTCTTCTCTCGTTCCCCATAATACTTTGGTTTCTACATCTACGATCCTTTTTTCTCTTATTTCTGTCTTAGAAGGACTTCAGAAAGATTAATAAGCAAATATCTCTAAAACACTTGGAGTTCCTGGGAAACAGGGCCAGCGAAGGACAAGGTATGATGTCCATATGCTGCCCATATGCTGTCCATCTGTGCCCAGGTATTTACTAGCAGATTGTAGTTAAGAATATAGCTATCCAGAAATGAACATATCAGATTTTCTATGCTTTAGCAATCAATCAGTCAGTCATTATTACTTGAGCGCTTATAATGTGTCCAGACTATCCTAAGCACCTTAGATAATATGAAAGTCATAGAATGTTAGCACTGGAGAGAATTTCAAAGACCAGTTAGTCTAACCCTCTAATTTTATAGAGTAGGAAACTGAGTTCCAGAAAAGTGAAATGATTTACCCAAGATCACTTTGCCAATTAGTGATAGAGCCAGAACAAAGATAAAGTTGTGACTCTAAGCCAAAAGGCTTTTCCCCTGAAACCACACCTTATCTTCAAGTATGTAATATGGTCCCTGAAATCACGGAGCTAAGAGACTAGCTATAGAGACAAGATAGATATAAGGAACAGCATCAAAAAATACAAGACAGTACAAAATTCAGATCTAAAGTATATCATACTAAAGGAGTCCAGAGGCCTCTGAAAGCTGGAATGATCTGAGGCTGGTTCTGGAGGTAGAAGGACTTAAAGGATAGAGAAAGAAAAGATGGCCTTCAAGAAAATGGAGCAAGATGAGCAAAATCACAAAAGGGTGAGAGATGAGATGGACTTTTTTGTGAGAGAATGCAGAGACTGGGTAAATGATTAGTGTTGGAACACAGTAAATGAGAATGTTAGGACAAGGTAGGCCTGATTATACAGGCTTAAATGCCAGGTAGGATAGTTTTGATTTGAGATAGCTAAGACCCCTAAGATTCTTAGATACCATAAATAAGGGGGTCTTCTAAACATCACCATATTCAAATAACGGGCCTGGTGCAGGGGGTGGGGAAATAATTACAACCCATTCCATCTGTATGGTCCATGATACAATGAGGTATACGGTGAACCGAGGAGCAAGAAAAAATTAATGATATAGCGGCACTAGCATCAAACCTAGAACATCTAAGCTTAGGTGTCAACTGTGTGATCCTGGGAGATTTCATCACTTCTCTGAGCTTCTGTTTCTTGGCCTATAACATCATAATGTTACCCATTTTGTGGGTGTCTTGTAAGAATCAAATGAGATAATGTATGTCAAAGCACCTTTAAAATGTAAAGAATTGTATAAAGCCAATTCAGATGATGCTGATGATTATAATGTATAATTGGGAGGTAGGGATGGGGGGGGGGCTCTAGGCAGTGGCGATCTTCTCACATTTTAAAGGTGCGTCAGAAAATCAGAAAGCTGTGTGACAGTCAGTCAGTAAATGTGTATTAAATACCTATTATGTGCTAGACACTGTGATAAGCACTGAGAATAGAAAATGAAGCAAAAGACAGTCTCTGCCCTCAAGGAGTTCACTATCTGATTAATAAAAATAACTAGCACTTATATAATATGCCAGAGCCTGTGTGCCAGGCTCTGTACTAAGAGCTTTACAAATGTTATCCCATTTGATCCTTACAACAACCCTGTGGGTTAGATGCTGTTATTCTCATTTCACAGCTGAGGAAACTGAGGCAAACAGAAGCTAAGTGACTTGTCCGAGGTGTGCAACCTTAAGTATCCAAGGTTAGATTTGAACTGGGCCTGACTCTGCTGTGCCACCCAGCTGCCTCACAATAAACTAATATGTGCAAATAAGCTATATCCAGGATAAATAGTAAATAATTAAGAGAAAGAAGGCATTACAATTAGGAGAGGGTGGAAAAGGTTGGAACCTAAAGGAAGACAGAGAACCCAGTAGGTGGAGATGAGAAGGGACAGTGTTCCAGAAATGGGAGACAGCCAGAGAAAATGTCCAGAGTTGAGAGATGAAATATCTTGTTCGTGGAATAGCCAGGAGGCCAGTGTCACTGGATTGAAGGGTACATGTAGGGGGATAACTATAAGAATTCTGGAAATGTGGCATGGGGCTAGGCTTTGAAGGGCTCTGAATGCCAAGAAGACAAAAAAAAAAAACAATGCAAGAGAAGAATAACTCTTAAGAAGTGGATCCTCTGCCACTATCTTCATTATTACCCCCAACAAAGAAGTCAAAGTGGTTGGACTGTGGGGGCACAAAGACAGCAACAAATCACAGCCTAGAACTGAGCACCAGCCTCTCTCTCTTTTGCAAAGGGCTGCCTGAAGCCAGATCATGGGGGCAGAGAGAATCTGGGCTTTCACTGCTGCTACTGGAATATGATGAAACCATACTGCTAATGCCAAGCCTGTCCTTGGAGGAGGGACAGGGAAAGCATGAGGGCACTTGTTGCAAGGGGAAAATAGGATAGTTGTATGGATTTGATATTGCTGGGTAGCATTTCTTGTCTATTAGTGTTCTTTTGTGCTGCATGCATCCCTGGGGAAGTCTTACATGTTAGGTTGTGATGTGAGTAACCTGAGGTCTTCAGCACAGAGAGCACCAGAGAGTTGCTTTGCAGTATGAATCTGTCAGAATGCGAGTAAAAGTACTGGCTTGGACAGTATTCTTTCTCCCGTGGGACATATCTGAAGTCTCATGACCCTGATGTAGCCCTTCTTAATCTTTTTCCCATGGTCAGTGTTTCGAACTTTCAACATATAGAAGACCCACTCCCTTAAACGTGTATTTTTCTTTTTCATTTTCTAAAATTAAGTCACGGATGATTTCTTCACAGTCCAAAGGCCAGAGAGGTATAACAAGTACACAAGGTAACTCTAGCTTATTCACCTGTATGGCAGCCATGTGAAGTAAGAAGGTGAGAAGTCATTATATCCATTTTACAGGTGCGGAAGCTGAGGCTTAAGGGAGAGTAAGGACCCAGGTACTCAAGGTAAATCAGTGATTTACAACCCAGGTCACTAGTGCTCTTCCTACTACACCATGCCCCCTTATTAACTCAGCATGAAGGTAGTATAATCACTTGCCCTAATATAGGTCCTGGGGTGTTTATGGAGAAATTATCTTCATTATCCTCATCTTTGTCACCAACTTCACCCCTCTACCCTTTCCTTGGTTTTACCATCATGCATTTTAAGTGAGAGCACGTATTGTTGACAGCCAAAGCAGGCAAAGTGTTATAAATGGTCCCCCAGGCAGCAACCAGCCCGTCCAGCCAATATAAAAGAGTTATACTCAACTGTTCCTCAGACAGACCCCATGCTGGTTCCTGGCACCTCAAAAAGAAGCCCAAGGTGAAGTCTTCATTTTTCATTCCTAGAGTTGGCAGATAGTAGAGAGGTGAGGGTAAGCATCTTATCCTGAGAAAGATGGAACCAAGGAGAATCCCTGATCCCCATCCATCTAGTCCATCACAGGGAGAGACCAAGAAGGCTCTGGACCTGATGGATGGAGACTGTACAATTCAAGAAAATGGAATGCTTAGTCCAACTTTGGACCTCTGTCTAATCCATAGCTTTACTGACAGTGCCACACATTTATTTATCACAAATTCTCTGCTTTTCCAATTAGTCAAATGATAAGGAAGTATTTTTTTTTAAATCTCTGAAAGACAATCTGGTGTATTTAGGGGAAAAACTCTTCTTCTGGTGGCAGAAATCGCAAGTCCAAGCTCTAACAAAGGACAGATCCTCTTACCTCTCTTATCCTGTTTCCTCATCTATTAAAGGAGATGGTGTGATTTGATTTAATTTAACAAACTTATTTAACAAACAAATTACCAAAATTCAACAAACATTTATTAAGCCTCTGCTGTGAGCAGAATATTGTGTTCAGTGCTACAAGCAGTGCAACAAAAAAAAAAATGAGTGGTCCTTGCCTTCATTGAACTTTCATTATGGAGGTTAAGTCACAGAAACCTAGCTATAATACAGAATGAAACATGATCATAAAGGTGTAAGCAATGTGGTATGTTTGGTTTAAGAATCAAAATAATTGCATACCCTTTGACCCAGTAATACCCCTTCTGGGGCTGTATCCCAGAGAGATAATAGAAGGGGGAGGAAGACCCAGATGTACAAAAATGTTTATTGCAGCTCTCTTTGTGGTGGCAAAAAACTGGAAATCAAGGGGATGCCCATCAATTGGGGAATGGCTAAACAAGTTGTGGTATATGAATGTAATGGAATACTATTGTGTTATAAGAAATGAGGAGCAGATGGACTTCATATTTA
>CM053581.1:308850885-308897758 GCA_028627135.1 Pseudochirops cupreus | reverse complement strand
AAATTTGTACACAATCACAGACACATCATATGTGTGACAACCAACTTTGATAAACTGGACTCTTCTCAGCAACGCACAATTGTAAGACAACTCTACAAGTCTCAAGATGGAAGGAGATGTCTACATTCAGAGAAAGATCTAGAAAGAACAGAGTTTAAATGGAGACTGAAACAAGCTACATGCTATCATTCTTTTCCACGTTTGGCTTTGTTTCTTCTTTCCCATTGTTCATTCCATTGGTCACAACCCTTCTATACAACCAGACTAATGTCCAATGTGAAAGTATCTGCAGATCCTATACTTCATTGTATGCTGTCATGGGGGGGAGGGGGAGAGGGAGGGGAGAAAATTTGAAACTCAAAGGATTGAGGAACCGAATCTTGTAAACTAACAGTAAATAAACAAATCAATTAGTTTTTAAAAAAAGAATCAAAAGGTCATTGGTGATTAGGGTGGAGGAAGTTAAGCTTCCTGGAGGAGGAGGCTAGAAGATGTTTAGAAATTCAACATGCAGAATGCAGGGAGAGTATTCCAGGAAGAGTAAACAGTGTAAGCAAGGGTCTAAAGTTTGGAAAGTTAGTAGGTTTAGTTGATTTAAGTAGTCTAGTTTGGCTGGAGCCTAGAGAAATTAATATGAGATAAAGCATATATATTATATATGTATGTGTGTGTGTGTGTGTATATATATATATATATATACATACATACTTGTGTGTGTGATAAAGTTGAGTAGAACTAGGTTGTGGACACCCTTGAATGCTAATTTGTGTTTTAACTTTACTCAGTAGACAACAAGCAGTAATAAAAGGGTATAGAGCAAAAATGTTAACTGGCTAAATCTATTCATAAAAATGATTATTCTGGTAACTCTTATGGAATGGGCTAGAATAGGGAAAGCCTGGAGGTGAGAAGACCCATTAGATTAATTAGAAGGGTATTGCACTAGTTTCAGCCAGAGATGCTGAGGACTGTCTCCTCTTTAGGGTAGTGACAGTGGAAAAAATAGAGGAGGGACAAGTTTGATAACTCTTGTGATAGTAGGTTCAAAGATATGGCAACTAATTGAATGGAAGTGTGAGGGAGAAGGTAGGATAATTTCAAGTTTTTAAATATGAGAGCAGAGTAAGTGCTAATAATACTGACATAAAGAAAGTCCTAAGGAAGAAAAGGTTTTGAGGAAAAGATAATAAGCTCAGTTTGGGATGTGTTGAGCTTCTGCCACCAGTCAGACGTTCAGGCATATTTGTCTTATGAGGCATTTGAAATGCTAGTATGGAACTTCCTACAAAGGTCAGGGCTAGAGATGTAGATGTTGTGATCATCTGCACAGAGATGACAGAGCACTTTGTCCTCTGAACAATACGTGTTGCTGAGATGTGTATTAAGCTATCGGGCTGGAAGTCAGGATGGTTGATTGCCACTCTAAGCTCAAATCTAAATTCAGTATTATGTCCAAGACAAGGCAGTTCATTTCTTTGAGACTTATTTCACTGTTAAAAAGGGTGGAGGGATGGAGGGAAGGAGAAGGGCAAGAATTGAACTGTGTTAAATACTCTCCAAATACCCTTTTAGTTCTGATACTGTATTTTAAAGTCCTAGCTCTGACATGTCCTGTTTGATGTTCTAAGATCACTTCTAGCCTTGAAAAAGGCTCTGCTTCTCAATGAGTGGTTCATAGAAACTGAGATACAATCAAAGGCTGCTGAATTCATCCTTCTCCCCACTTGGTTTTCTCTTCTTCAGGTACGGTTTGAAGGCTTAACCGGAAATGTGCAATTTAATGAGAAAGGGCGACGGACCAACTACACCCTCCATGTGATAGAAATGAAACATGACGGCATTCGGAAGGTAAGGAACATTATGTTTTTGGTTCCCATGGGAGAGAACTGGGCCTCTAGCCAAAGACTGTTGACTTTCTTCCCCTTGCTAGTGTGACTCTGGGAGGCAATGTGGTATCATGAAAGCAGTCCAGGACTAGAAGTCAGGAGACCTGGGTTCCATGTCCTGACTTTACCACTTCCTATCTGAAGAGTTTGGGTCAAGATGTATTTAGTCTCAACTTCACCATCCATAAAATGGGATAGATGTGAAGATCGAATTGTCAGAGAAAGTTTTCTTCAAACAATAAAATAGAATACATAGACAAAAGATCATTATTGTTGAGTGATTATAATATTCTTCAATTGAAGAGGAGTATTTTCCCAGGAATTTACCTGTCTTCCCATGTGGAGGAGGATAGGTACGCTCATTTGTTGTTCAGATATTTTGATATGCATCCTGTATGTAAATTTCTTTGCAAACCTTCAGTGTTACCATGACAATTTTGACTATTGCTATCATTAGTGCTGTATCTGAATCCTTGTGTGAGACACTACGGGCACAAACTTTTGATGCCGTAAAAGATCTATGATATTATAGATGCATTTGCCCCTCCACTGATGCTGATTATAATCCTTCATATTTATGTATTTCTTTTGTTGCAATGGACGGGAAAAAAAACCCAAACACAATCTCAGGGTTAGAAGGGCTCTCCGAAGCAATGTAGTCCAATCTATATGTGAACAAGACTACATCATACCCGACAAATTTGCTTGAAGACCTTCGCTGAAGGGAAGCCACGACCTTTCAGTGTAGCCCACTGCACATTTAGATAGCTCTTGTTTTCTTTTGAACTTTTTTTTCAATTAATAAGCATTTATTTCTTCTTCCTCTCCCCTCATCTTCCCCCCAACTTGAAAAAAAAAAGAAGAAAAAAATCCTTGTAACATATGCATCATCAGGCAAAACAAACTTCCTCTTTGGCTGTGTCTAAAAATGTGTCTCTCATTCTACATCTTAGTAGCTCTCATTGTTAAGTTGTTTTTGTTTTGTTTTTCTCTTGCATCAGGACTGTAAATAACCCTTTGAAACTTTTACTCATTGCTGTAGCACCCTTTGGATTTGAGGATAACAAATATAACTCTTTTTACCATGACAGCCTCTCTTATACTTGAAGACAGTAACCATAACCCCCTAAGTCTTTTCTTCTTCAGAACAAACATCTCCAATTCCTTTAGCCCTTCCTCCCTATGGCATGATCTAACAAATGGCCTTTCCCTGTCCTGGTTGCCCTATGCTGGATGCTCTCAATTTTATTCATGTCTTTATTACCAGGTGGCACTCAGAATTGTACACGATACTTCAGATGTGATTTCACCAATGCATGGTATAGTGGGACTATTGTCTCCCAAGTGCTGGTGCATCATTCCAGTCTTCTTACCTCTTATTCATCAACACTTCCTCTTCAATCCAGGGACACTGGCGACACTTTGTTCCTCACACAGGGTACTCTCCCTCTTCAGATTCCAGGCATTCTCACTGGCTCTCCTCCAGGCCTGGAACACTCTCCCTCCTCATCCCCACTTCTTGGCTTCCCCGGCTTCCTTCAAATACCTTTATCTACAAGAAGCCTTTCCTAATCTCCCTCAGTGCCAGTGCCTTCCATCTGTCGATTAACCTCAGTTTATCCTGTGGATAACTTGTATTTAACTGTTTTCATCTCGCCTCACTCACTGAGCTTCTTGAGTGCAGGGACTGTCTTTTGCCCTCGTGTCTCCAGGGCTTAGCTCGTGCCTGGCACATAGTGGGTGTTTAATAAATACTTATTGGCTGACTGTCAGTTCAACCTAATATCATATTAGCTTTGGCTTCCATATCATATATTTGACTCTAATTGAGCTTGAGGTCTATGAAAACACAGAGAGCTTTTTTTTTCCAAACCAGCCTCTCTTTAGCTATGTTCCCCCCATCTTGTACTTGTGAAGTTATTTTTGGAAACAAGTCAGAACTTGTGCATTTATTCCTATTACAATTCATCTTATTAAATTTGGCCTATTCTTCTAACATGTCAGAATCTCTCAATTTTGATTCTGGCATCCAGCACATGAGTTCTCCTTCCTAGCTTTATGTCATCTGCAAATTTGATAAGCATGCCATCTATTTATAATTCTTTGGGATCAGAAGTTTAGGCTTGGAAGAAAACTTTAAAATCATATAGTGCAGCCCCCTCATTTTACAAATGAGGAAACTGAGGCTCAGAGATTGTGACTTGACCAGATTCACACAAGTGGTAACTAACAATGGCAGAATCTGGACCCCAGTCCTTTAGCTACAAATCTAAAACTGTTTGTATTGCACTGTGTTGCCACACTGCTTAGAAATGCTTTTATCCAGGTTATTTGTAAAAATGTTAAACAGCAGAGATGCCTAGGGCCTTTCACTAGAAACTTTTTTCCAAACTGATATGAGCCCCTCAGTGATTCCACTTTGGACCCAGTCATTTAGACACTTGAATCCATCTATCTGTAGCATCATTGAGCCCACATTTCTCCATCCTGTTCACAAGTGGCATGATAAACCAGTCTAGTAACTCTCTCCAAAAAGGAAATAGCCTGTTAAAACTCATTTTATAAAGTCGGGTTGGTTCTTTGGATCCCTGTTCCTTTTACAAGATATTTGTTAATCATCGATTTCAGAAATTTGCATGGAATCAGTCCAAATTCACTGGTTTATCCTACACAGCATAATTTTCTCACCCTTTCTAGAAATCTGGACAATATTTGCCCATTTTCTATCATTTTGGCATCTCTTCCATTCTCAATAATCTTTTGAAAGTCAGTAGCAGTGGCACACTAAATACATTTCTTTCATTGTCCCAGGATGCAGTTTTAGGAGCCTAGTAGCTGGTACGCCTAAAGGGCAGGAGCTCATTCTCTCCTGAATCTTGGGTTTCAGCTTCCTATTAGCTATGTCTACTCTTTGCAGTATAAAAACTGTGCTTCGGGTTGGGGAAAACAGAAGCAGACCCAGGGTTCAGTAGTGCTGCCTTCTATCCATAATGGTCCAGTGGTAGAGTGACTAGAGTGCTGGGCCTGGATTCAGGAAGACCTGAGTTTAAATCCAGCCTCAAGACACTCACTATTTGTGTGACCTTGGGCAAGTCACTTATCCCTGTTTTCCCCATCTATAAAATGAGCTAGAGGAGGAAATGGCCAACCATTCCAGTATCTTTGCTGAGAAAATCCCAAATGGGGTCACAAAGAGTCACACACAACTGAACAACAGCAATCCTGCCCCTTCTCAGCTCCACTTCTTTTTCCCAACATAGTTTTAAATTCCTTGTTTTTGTCCTTAGAATTCCTTGCCAGTTTCAGCTCATTCTGAACTTTAGAGTGGCTAATACTATCATTACCAGACTGTAGCATTTTTGAAAATTTATTCTCGATTATCTGCTCTAACTTCTGTCTTCTATACATGCTTCTTTCACCATAAACAAAGAGCTCCCAATGTATCCATACCCATCCTTGAAATAATTCTTTTTTCTCTTTATCAGAATTTTTCTATTTGTTTCCTCATGATTTTTTTGAGAATGTCCCATATCTCCCAGGTTGACATTCCCTTTAAAAGTTTAATGCCTTGTTTCCCTTTTGTGATCTCCATAACTTATACAGTAATACTGTCCCTCCCTATCTCATATTTATTTGCATTTTCTTGGTGTATTTTCTATATGTATATATATATGTATGTGTGTATATAGGCATCTATGTATGCATGTGTGTATGTATTTGTGGTCTTCCCTTGTCAGAATGTCAGCTCTATGAGAAGAGGGATTGTTTCATTCTTTGTATTTGTATCCCAGCACTTCACACAGGGCCTGGAACATAGTAGGAGCTTAATTAAAGCCTTCTTGATCAAGGGATTGATTCTTATCTTTCCTTTCTCTTAACATTTGAAATCTCCTTTCCTCAAATTTAGGTTCCACGTCACTTCAAATATATCCTCCCCAAATCCAAGGTACATCACCTGCTGGCTCACTTTTCTGATCTTAATCCTCTCTGTACTTAACTGGTCTGGTTTTCAGATGTCAGACTCACAGTCTACCATCAATCCCCTATTGGAAGTATCTCCATCTTAGCAGAATGAGAGGTTTAGCCTTCTAGAACACAGGGCTGCCTGTAAGCTACGTTGAGCCTTAGAAGCAGGGGATGAGGGGATAACAAAGAAATAGCAATCATTCCTTTCCCTGTTGGAATCAAATACAACCAAATAATCCAGTAGTAGAATGCCTGGCACATATTAGATACTTAATAAACATTTATTGAATGACTGACTGATCTCTCATCTAGACTACTACAAAAGTTTCCTAATAACTTTCTTCAAATCCATTCTCTTCGCCTTCCAGTCTTTCTTTTCTTTTTCCCACGGTAATGATCTTAATATGAAAAGATCAGTCTCTTGTTTCAAAACCATTAGTGACTTTCTCTTGCTGACAGCATAAAATCCAGATTCCTAAGACTGGCATTCAAGACCTGCCACAGTCTTTCCACCATCAGCAGGGTATTGGAGAGGATATGATCACTCTTTTTAATATAGGAAGGGTTGTCCCAGGGAAGAAGCATGAGATTTGTTTTACTTAGTCTCAAAAGGCAGAATTAGGAACAAGGTGGGCAGGGTGGCAGACATCAGCTTATCATATGGAAGAACTTTCTAACGATTCACAGGAATAGCATTTCAGAACTAGAAAGGAACTTATCTAGTCTAACCCCCTTTATTTGACAGATGAGGAAAATGAAGGTATGAATGACTTATCTCTATAATTGCACAGGTAGCTAGGATACATTCAGGACCCAAACCGAGGTGTCTGGATTCTAATTCCATTGTTCTCACCACTGCATTATATTACCTGTCTTGAAACTTATGATAGATAATGAGCTTTCTATTACTGGAATCATTCAAGTGGAGGTAGGGTAACCATTTGGGCACATTTAAGAGGGTACTTGTGATTCAGCTAAGCATTGGACTTGATGACTACAAGTCTTCTTGCAAACCTGAACTCAATCTTTCTGAAGTGTCAAGTAGCGGGCCACCTTTCAGTGACCTTCAGAATAGGAAGCACTTAAGACAACTGCAGAGACTCAAGCTGGCCTTGTCTATGAATGATGTTGGCTGGGAATTGGTCCAAATCTGAGGTCATTTTTGCCCTCAGCCCTCCCTCCTGAGGCAAGGGGCCAAAAGGAATGTTACTCCTTTGCACTAAATGCCAGACTTAGTGGTCCCAAGGAAGTAGGGCAAGCCACCCAATTCTCCAGCATCTCAGAAGAGTCATTAGTTGGCCATGGAATCTTGAAGGCTATAGAAGCTGAATAGCAAATCTGCCAGAGTTCCACCAAGATAGAGCTTCTATAATGGATGAACTCTGAAGTCTGAAGTCTGAAGGTCTAGCTGATTATGGAGAGGCTCATCATCAGAAAAGTTGACCACCAGGTGATGCACTCTAGATTTGCAGAGATTTATTTCAGGTAATATTATAACCTTAGGCAAGTCATTTCTCAATTTCCTCATTTGGAAAATAGGAAAGGTATTTTTATTGCCTACCCCACATAGTTGTGATGAAAGTGCTTTGAAAATTTAAAGTTCTTTTATAAATATATATATATATATAAATACATACGTATATATGTACATGTATGTGTGTATCAAATACATACATATATGTATATACACACATACATACATACATGTACATGTGCATATGTGTGTATGTGTGAATGTATGTGTATGTGTGTATATATACACACATCTGTGTGTATTGCATTTATGTGTATGTATATCTGTATGTATATGCATGTGTCTTTGTAATCAACATCATTTTCTACGTGAAAATAACAATTCCTTCCCTACTCATTTCATAGATTGGTTTTGAGAATCAAATAAGATACTCTCTATTAAAGTGCTTTACAGAGGTTAAGGTATTTTATGGAAAAATGCGGTGGAACAGCCTCATTGTATTTTTACTGTCTTCTCATTAACAGATTGGTTACTGGAATGAAGATGACAAGTTTGTCCCTGCAGCCACTGATGCCCAGGCTGGTGGTGATAACTCTAGCGTCCAGAACAGAACATATATTGTCACAACCATCCTAGTGAGTACCTAGGCTTAGAGCAGTCAGTCAATAAGCATTTGTTAAGTACCTACTGTGTGCCAAATACTGTGATAAGTTCTGGGGATATGGAGAAAGGCAAAAGACAAAGGCAAAAAAAAAGTCTCTCCTCTGAAGCAGTTCATAGTCTAATGCAATAGTTCTCAACCTGTGAGTCACGACCCCTTTGGGGGTCAAACGACCCTTTCACAGCAGTCACAGGGGTCACCTAAGACCATCAGAAAACACGTATTTCCAATGGTCTTAGGAACCAAGACACCGTTCCTCTATCTGTCTCCTGGAGGGTCTGCCCACGTGCAGATATGCCCACATATGCGTATTAAAGGGTCGAGGCATTAGGAAGGTAGAGAACCCCTAGTCTAATGGGTAAGACAGCATGCAATTATATACAAATCAGATACACAAAGGATAAAATAAAGATAGCCAGCAGAGGAAATTCCATAGCCTTTGGAGAGACCAGGAAATGTTTCTTGTAGAAGGTGAGATTTTAGCTGAGATTTGAAAAAAAGGCTAGTCTGGCTGTGGCTGAGGTCTGGACTGAGGTTAAGCTTCAGCATAGTAGGAAAAAACACTGGACTTACAGGCAGTCATTTACCAGCTCAGCAACCAGATATGTGACCTTGTACAAAATGCTTGGAAGTTCATAGGATTTGAAGCTGGAAATGATTTTAGAAATCACCTAGTTCAACCTCCTCACTTGATAAATGAGAAAACTGAGACCCAGGGAAATGAAATGACTTAACTCATATTAGTAGTAAACAGCAAAGTCAGGATCCCACCCAGAGCATCTGATGTTAAATCTAATTTTCTTTGCTTTATACCACACTGTCTCATCTGTACCTTAGTTTCCTTATATGTAAAATGGGAATATTGATGATTGCCTACCTCACAGGATCATCATGAGAGCAAGTGAGATAAAGAACAGGGGATGACTTCGTAAAACATAAAATTTTTATTGTTTAGCCGTAAAGTTATTTCTCTTTCTTTCTCTCCTTTTCCAGGAAGACCCTTATGTGATGCTAAAAAAGAATGCCAACCAATTTGAGGGCAATGACCGCTATGAGGGCTATTGTGTGGAGCTAGCAGCTGAAATTGCCAAACACGTAGGTTATTCTTATCGACTGGAGATAGTGAGTGATGGAAAGTATGGTGCCCGAGACCCTGACACAAAGGCATGGAATGGCATGGTGGGGGAACTGGTCTATGGGGTAAGTTCACCAAAGAGTTAGGTAAGTTTGAAATCAGTGGGTGAAACAAGGGTTTAGACAAAGGTAGTTGGTACCTTCTAAGAATTATGGGCTCCTACTACCTACTGGTAGGGAGTCCATGACCCAGCTTCTCAGCTTGTATAACCAATCACCATATTCCTGAAGGACCTTAAAGCAAAATGGTATCATGAAAAAGAATATTGGGCTCTGGGGCCAAAAGACCTGGCTTCAGATCTCACCTCTGACACTCACTACCTGTGTGACCTTGGACAAGTCACTTAACTTCTATGAGTCTCAGTTTCCTCATTTGTAAAATGATGGTGTTTTACTAGATGACTTCTGAGGGCCTCTCCCACTTTAGAGCCATGCACATCTAGGAACTTAGCTCATGATAGAAAGAGAATTCGAGTTAATGCTGTGGGCTAAGTCTAACAACATCACTTTTTATATGACCCCAGGCAAATTCCTTTGTCTTGCTTAGCCTCAGTTTCCTCATCTGTAAAATGAGGTAACAATCCCCAAACTGCTTCCTTCATAGAATTACTGTGAGGATCAAGTGAAATAATGGGTGTACAGAGCTTTATAATCATAAGGCACTGTCTACATACAGCATAATCATTATTTGTAAACACCTTCATTGCCTTGTTCCTAGAGTAAGGGCAACTCAAGAATCTTTTATTTATAATCCAGTGGGACAAAGCCTGTCAAGCACTGCAACTCTCAAAGAATTCTGTGTATGTTGGCTGTTCCTAAGAGTCCAACTCTGAAGTTGGTGAAGTAGAGAAAACACCAGGTTTGGAGTCAAGCAATGTAGGCTCAGATTTCCACCCTGCTACTTTCTGCTTGAAACTATTTGCCTTTCCTGGGCCTCTTCTCTCCTCAGTAAAATCACAGGGAAGGGGGCTGGATGATACGATCTCTGCTGTCTCTCCAGTTCCAACACTTTGTTCTGTAATCTAAGTTTTTCTCTGACTCTGACATTTTATAAATTGTATTTGTAAAACTAATCAGGACTACTGTTGGGGGGAAAAAAGCTACCCATTCACATCTGGCTCCTGAAAGACATTTATCAAAAAATGACCTGCTTTAAAAGAGATATGCTGATGTGTTCTTTCAGTTGAAGCATTATTTTAATTGTCCAGTTAGAGGCTGCTTACCTAAAATGAGATATCTTTGAAAGTTAAAGAATCTGTAGGCATACACTGGATCAGTCTACATCAAAATGAGTCAGAAGTTTAAATAATTGAAATCATAATTCGCATTTGTGTTACAAATTGAGGTTTTCAAAGCACTTTGTTCACAACAACCCCAGGAGATAGAGAGGGCAACTGTTGTTATCCCTACTTTCCAGATGAGGAAACAGAAATAGAAAAAAAGTGAATTAACTTGCCTATGGTCACAACAGCTAGTGGGTATATCAGACTGCAAGATTATCATTCTTCCCACTATATAACAAAAGCTTCGTTTCTCTTTCATGATATCCTTCCATCAACAATTGATGAGTCACTACAGACATCAATTGGAGCTTTTTTTATAGGGGACTAGGAGAGAGAAACTGAGATAACATAAAGTGGTTGGTTTTGTAAAACCTTAAAATGTGAACTTTGATGTAACCTCAGTTTTATGCAAGTCAAATTTGGAGGAGAGGTGGGGAAAATTCAGTCTTTTCCTAAACCAATACAGCAACTTTAACAAAGAAACACACTTCAAATATATTAACTAAATGTATTTCTCAGACAGTGGGCAGCCGTCAGATCAGACACAGCAAGGCCCTCCACCACCCGCAGCATCTGTCAAAACTAAGTCTTACATCTGGCCATTGTATTGGTATACTGGTATACCAGAATGAAGCTGTCGGCATGGAATAGAGACATATGGTCAAGGCTCTTCTTCTGAAAGCTTGTATTGTGACATTTGGCTATGGACATCCTTTTGGGTTTCTGAGCCAGAAGAGTTGTGGAATACCCTATGATAAAATACCCTATGGCAGCAATTCATTATCCTTTTTTGTGATATAGACCCTTTTGGCAATGTAGTAAAGCCTATGACCCCTTCCCAGAATAACATTTTTAAATGCATAAAATAAAATACATAGGATTAGCAAAACAAAAATATGTTGATATACAGTTATCAAAAAAATTTAAAAACAAATTTATCACAAACCCCACGTTAAGAACCCCTGCTCTTTGGGAACCTGATTTGTTTGGCTGGCTTCTGTATTTTTTAAAGGAATTAAGTTCTACTTTCTGAACAGAAACCCTATTTTCATTAGAGAGGAAAGGAAGGTGAATTAAAGTTCAGAGGATTGCTTAACAGTCAGAATGGCCCAGTGATGATAATGGTCATCCTTACAAGGACATGAGCTCCCCGTCATTGGAGGTCTTCAAATAGAGACTAGATGACCACTTTGCCAGGGATATTGTATAGGGCAGTGGTTCTCAACCTTCCTAATGCTGCGGCCCTTTAATACTCTTATGTGGACGTATCTGCATGTGGGTGGACCCACCTGGAGATGGATAGAGGAGCGGTGTCTTGGTTCCTAAGACCATCAGAAAAATGTGTTTTCCAGTGATCTTAGGCGATCCCTGTGAAAGGGTCGTTCAACCCCCAAAGGGGGTGTGACGCACAGGTTGAGAACCACTGTTATAGGGTATCCTATCTGGGTCTGATTAAATACCTTCTGAGCTCCTTTCCAGTTCTAGAATTCTAAGATTCCATTGGATCCACCATTGCCATTTTCATATCCCCATGAGACCTACTGCCAAAAACAGCATATGTAGAATTTCCTTAAGTGAGTGGAAAACCTGACTCTCAGCCTCTAGCACCACCATACTCCCCAGTAATGAGAACTTGCTCAAATCTCCATAGTACATAGCAAGGAAAGGGCTGGCACCTGGGCAGACCCTTCTAAAGTGGTTGTTAGTACCTGTTCTGTAGGAATTTTTCAAATATTAGAAGTTCAGTTTACCCAGTCCTCCTCTTATCTGGACCTTCATCTTATGTGGACTATTTTTTCATGTGAGGTTTTTTTTGTTTTTTTTTTTTTAATCTACAAAGAGTTTTCTCTGCCTTCCTTTCAGGCCAAAACTTCTTTTCCAAATACTTCATCACATCGTGGCAAAAGGGATCCCAGGGTATTTTCTCCCACATAACTGTCTCCCCTAATATACCTTTCCAGGCCCTTCCAAATGCAAAAGAAGGGGGCTGAGATATCTCTCTGGGTTTCTGGATAATCAGTGAGTGCCTAGTCCTGAATCATTTCCATAGTAAGCTTGCCTACTTTTTATAGCAGTTTTAATTTAATAATGAGTGCTTTCTAATTCACAAAGCACTTTTCTCCCAACATCAGTGAAAGTACATAATGTGATAATTTCCTTCATATTTTCCTAGTACAGATATTCAGATCCTCATTTTAAAGGTAAGGAAACTGAGGTTCAGGGAAGTAATATGACTTGCCCAAAGTCATATAATTCATGAATGAAAGAATAGAATTAAATTCATCACTTGGTTCACTGTCATGAGTTGTACAAGGGAAATGGTACAAGTCAGGAACAGGAAATTCTCTTTGAATTTGTGTATTCACTTTGACCAATCCCTTGTGATATCTCATCTCTGAAATCTAGCCCCACCTACTTTGCCAGTTTTATTTCCTGCAGTTTGTCTTCATAAATGCTACATTCCAACCCATCCTCAGAACTTGATACTCCATCTTCCACCTGCATTGGGCATTCACAAAGATTGTTCTACAAGCCTAGGATGCATTCCCTCTTCATCTCTGACTTTTAGAAACATTAGTTTTTTTCAAGGTTTTAATCAAGTTAATTAAAAAGAGACATAAGGCTAGAAAGAGACCTAAATGAATATATGTTATGCAGATGTTATTTCTGTCAAGCTTAATTTTTTCATCATTCATACAGAACATGATGTAGTGAAAAGACTTGTCTAGCAATCAAAAGAATTAGGTTCTAGGCCTTACTTTTCCACTAACTTCTTGTCGGACCTTGGACAGGTATAACATCTCTGAGCCCACTTTCCTCATCAATAAAATGAGCTTCTATTATATGACCTCTAAGGTCCTTTTCAGGTCTTCTGTATATTTTCTGTATATCAAAATTAAGTTGATATTTGTTTTGTTTTTCTAAATTTTATTAGAATCTCTTATTTTGTATATTAACTTTATTTATAAATATATCCCTTCACCTCTCCCCTACCCTCCTTCTACCAAGGAATACAAAAGAAAAGAAAAAAAGAATTTAGTTTAGTAAACTAACCTGCCAATCAACTTGGTCTGGCAGTATTTGGAATGTTCTGTGCACACGGTATCCAACTTCTGCCAAAAAAAAGGGAAATGCATTTTTCATCTTTGCAACAAATCTTGGTTGTTATAATTATACAATAGTGTTGTGAGATTGTTCTTTTTTCTATTTCCATTTGTTTTGTAGTACTTATGTATGTTGTTTTACTGGTTATATTTACTTCACTTCATGGTTCTTCCCATGCTTCTCTGTATACTTCATATTTACCATTTCTTATGGCTCATTAATATGCCATTACATTCACACACACAATTAGTTTATCCAGTGTTTAATTGATGGACATCAACTGTGATTAAACTTATTTTTGTTTCCCAAAAAGGCAGTAGGGTAGAGATGCTACAGGATAACTTTCTTAGACCCACTTTTCCATAAGAAAAAAAAATTTCTAAAATATATAGAGTAGGCTGCTTTATGCACAGATAATGAGTTCCCCATCACTGAAAGTGTTCAAGAAGAATCTGGATGACCACCTGTCAGAGATGCTATATGAGACTCCTACATGGGATGGAAAATTGGACCAGTTGGATCCTAAGGTCTCAAATTTGAGATTCTGTGAGTTATAAAAGTAGAGACAAGGAAGGAGGAAAACCAAGTTTGAGAGACCTCCTCACTCCAATTAAATTTATGTTTCCTTTTCTTCCAGAGAGCAGACGTGGCTGTGGCTCCCTTGACTATCACCTTGGTCCGGGAGGAAGTCATTGACTTTTCTAAGCCTTTCATGAGTTTGGGTATCTCCATCATGATCAAGAAGCCCCAGAAGTCCAAGCCAGGCGTTTTCTCCTTCCTGGATCCCCTGGCTTATGAAATTTGGATGTGTATAGTGTTTGCTTACATTGGTGTGAGCGTCGTCCTCTTTCTGGTCAGCCGCTTCAGCCCCTATGAGTGGCACAGTGAAGAATTTGAGGAAGGACGTGACCCAGCAACCAGTGACCAGTCCAATGAGTTTGGGATCTTCAACAGCCTCTGGTTCTCTCTGGGAGCCTTCATGCAGCAAGGTTGTGACATTTCACCCAGGTTGGTAATCTTTTCTCCCTCTTTTTGCTCATCTTCCTGCCAATCCCTTGATGAGGAGCCTGGGAATGATTTTCTCTTATTCAGTGTTCCAGATTGGGTTTTGTTTTTGTTTTCCTTTGTTTTCCATGTAAATTTCTTAGCTGAAACATTCATTCAATTCCCAGTTAGACATGAGGATTATCCATAGCGTAATTTTCATATTGGTCCCATTGCTGGGCCACCTCCCCTTGATCACCTTGAAGAGTGCAAACAGAATATCATGTTCACATAAGCCAAATATAACAAAGAAAGCAAAGCTGCCACCTACAAATTCATATTTTATAATCTATATTTTCATATTCCAAAACTGTCTAAAGGATGGGGAAATGGCATAATGTAGCTTTATATTCTTTACCTTATTTGATCTTCCCATGAGGCAGGAAGCATAAGGGTTATTTTGGTTGATTGGTTGGTTGGATTTGGGGGTATTTGTTTTACAGATTTGATAATGGAAATCCACAACATGGAAGTGACTTCCTCAAGGTCACTCAGAAAGTCAGTATCAGAGCTGGGATTGGAGCCCAGCTCTTGCCTGATTCAGTCCAGTAGTGGAAAAAAGTCTGACTTGGGAGTCAGTAAACTTGGATTCAACTCCCAGCTGTTCCTATAACTCATTGTATGACCTTGACCACATCACTTTGCTTTGATAGACCTCATTTATTTAATAGTAATAATAACAACAATAGTAACAAGCATTTATGTAGCACTTTAATATTTGCAGAATACGTACGTGTTATTTCATTTGATCCTATAATCCAGTATAGTAATTATGTAATTTTAGTAATTATGCTATTATTATCACCATTTTACAGATAAGGGGACTGAAGCTGGAAGAGACCTGCTCAGGGTCATACAGCTAGTAAGTGTCTGAGGCAAGATTCAAATGATCTTCCTGATTCAAAGCTAGGCCTTCTAGCCACTACATGATCAAACTGCCTCTCAAATGAGGGGATTAGTCTAGGGACCTTAGACCAGGTGATTTCTTAAGGTCCCTTCCAGCTATAACATTCTTTGATATTGGGGAAAGAGAACTGCTTTTGAAGTCAGAGGACCTCTCTCACTCTCTCTATCTCTCTGACTCTCTGTTTGTCTTTGTCTCTCTCTGTCTCTCTCTGTCTCTCTCTCTTTCTCTGTCTCTCTGTCTCTGTCTCTATCTCTGTCTCTATCTCTGTCTCTCTCTGTCTCTCTCTCTCTCTCTCTCTCTCTGTCTTTCTCTCTCTGTCTCTTTCTCTCCTTTTTATGATTTCACGTTTTTTCCATTGTTTTCCATTGCCTGTAGCCTCATAGTTGCTATGGAATTTGTGTGTGAATGCAAAGGCCAGTCAGCCACTGGTTATCAGAACAGGTGTTTGTCATTGGGCAACTTGTTCCCATAGTGAAGCACCTTAACTTTCCCTGATAAGTGCATTGGTTCAGGGAGGTGGGGTATCTGCTTTCAATCCCATCTCTGCCAATCAATGCCAGTGTGACCTTAGGAAAGTCATTTAACATCTCTAGACATTAGTGTCTTCACAAGCAAAATAATTGGAGTTTGGACTAAATAACCTCTGAAGACTGTGGCCTCATGAATATAATAGTGTATCTGGATCTAGGAGGACCAGGATTCAAATCCTGTCTCTGACACTACCTTTGTACCCTAGGTTCACTCCTCTGAGTCTCAATAAGGGGGAGAAGTGATTGGCATACATGGCCTCTGAGATTCCTTTCAGCTCTAGATTTATTATCCTTTGGTTTTTCTAGTTCTTTAGTTATGACCCTGTGATCCAACAATTCTATGGTATCAGATCCCTTCCAGGTCTAATGTTCTTTGTTCTATGTTAAAAGGTACCTTGCAGGTATATCATTATATGATTATACAACCAATGAAAGGACACTGTCTCAAGAAGTTTCCCGTAAAAAAACTGAACTTCATTCAGCCTATATACATTAAACAAACATTAACAGTGCTAATGCCAGCTCTCTCAAACTCATATTTTCAAGGCGCCAGAAGAAAAGGGGAAAAAAACATAACTTTCTGAACCTCTGCCTACTCTAATTTTGGAGAATCTCTCCCTCAATTAAACTGTTCAAGACTTGAACTTTCAGAGCAAGCCAAGGAGAAAGCAATTTGATTTCTCCCTTGCTGCTGGCCAGAACTGCTGACTGAAACAAGGAGAACAATGCTTTCAAATTCTTATTCAGGAATGCTTTTATCCTTCTCCACCACACTTATTTTAATACCTTTAGGAGCTTCTGAAAGTTCTACCCTCTCCCCCTTTGTAAGAGTCTGTGAAGTAACTTAATACAATAGTTCAGGCTTTAGGGTTCCATCCATTTGGAGCAAAGGATTAAACTTGAAGCATAAATAAGCATTTAGTTGGAAAATCTGGTGGGACTGTCTGAGTCTACTGTCTATGATCTGTTCTACAGGGACCCCATCAAGTTGAGGGCAGGCTGTAGAAGCTATTATCACAGAAAATTTAGAGCTAGCCCAACTCCCTTCCTCCCAACAGGTAAAGGATTCATATCCCCATTTTAAAGATGATATGGCTGAAGGCAATTAAGTAAGTGAGTAGGAGAGGAAATAGAACCTAGCTGCACTTACCTTTCTGTTTCATGATTTTCCCCTACTTTACTGCACTGCCTCTTTACAAACATCATTTACTTGATTTCTCCTAGTGTCCATTTGCAAGCTGATATAGATAGATAGATAGATAGATAGATAGATAGATAGATAGATAGATAATTAGATGATGGATAATGGAAAGGAAGAGAGGAAGAAGGCAGAAAGGCAGGGAGAAATGAGGGAAGAGAGTCAGGGAGAGTAGAGAAGGGAAGAAGGAAGAAAGGAAAGAAAGGAAGGAAGGAAGGAAGGAAGGAGGAAGGAAGGAAGGAGGAAAGAAGGAAGAAGGAAGGAAGGAAGGAAGGAAGTGAAGGAAGGAAGGAAGGAAGGAGGAAGGAAGGAAGGAAGTGAAGGAAGGAAGGAAGGAAGGAAGAAATACTAGACACTTGAAGGACACAAACACAAGCAAAAAGGACAGTGCCTTCCTCCAAAGAGCATGCATTCTAATTAGGTAAGACAAATACATGAGGATTGTTGAAAATGAGAAAGAATGACGTGCATATGATTGGGAAGCAGTAAAAATGGAGATTAAGAAGGGAATTTTATCAAGGGAAGTTGGCTTGTATAAACGACTGCTAATCTTAATATCTCCTTCCCAGACTCATTGGGATTAGATTTACCTACAGGCCTCTGATGTCCTTTTAATCGGTCCCTGTGGGCCCGGGGCCACCCAGACCCAGGAGCAAGGCAGAAATTTGCAAGCTGTATATACTATAGGATCAAACCTTCACGTCTGACTAGAGATGTTCTTTCTGTCTCTTCAGCCTCCTGGACTTATTCTGGCTTTACCCTGCTAAAATAGACACATGATCATTCATGAATCTGTATGTGTCTAAGAAACAAAAAGCCTTATAGTTTCAAGTCTCTCACATTAGTCCCAGGAATTCTCATTCCCATTCTCTCTGTCTCTCTGTCTCTCTCTGTCTCTCTCCTTTTTGTTTTTTTTCATGTTTTCCATTGTATATTGCCTGTAGCCTCATAGTTGCTATGGAATTTGTGTGTGAATGCAAAGGTCAGTCAGCCATTGGTTATCAGAACAGGCATTTGTCATTGGCCAGCTTGTTCCCATAGGGAAGCACCTAACTTTCCCTGATAAGTGCATTGGTGCAGGGAGGTGGGGTATATGCTTTCAGGTGTTTCAGAAGGGCCACCACCTCCCTGGTTCAGCATTTCATCTCACTGGGAGTAATTAACTACAGCAAATAAAGATAATTCTTCTACATTTCAGTATATTTCTAGAATGGACAAAGAAAGTTCTGCAAAATTAAATAATGATTTCCACTTGTTCCTTGACTACTCCCCTTTGGTCTATAAAAAACTGAAACTGCCCTGAGTTATATTGGCTCCCAGGAGCATGTGGCAATGGCCTTGAGAACACAAGGGGGAAGTAAAAGTGAGCTAAAGTGACCCATCTTTAACCCCCTAGCTCATAAGAAATTAATCTTCAGATGGATACAGGAGCCATAATAACAAGTTACCATTTCTTTATTCTTACAAAATGTTTTACATCTTTTACCTTATTTCATCTTCAAAATAGCCCTGTCAGGCAAGAAGTACAGGTATTGCTCTACATAGCCTACAGATAATAAAATGGAAGTCCTTTTTTTTTCCAAGGAGACATGAGTCCCTCAAGGTCACTCAGCAGGTCAATTTCAGGGCCAGAACTGGACCCCATGTGTCTTGACTGACTCAGTCCAGTATTCTTTCCATTAGACCTTGCAGCCTGTGTTCCTTAGCTTACCACAAAATCATCAAGAAACTCTCTAACTCACTGTACATCAATTTTATTGGCCATGAGGTATCATCTGCACACCGTCTGGATCCACAGTTAACTGAGTGTTAAGTCCCACAATTCAGATGCTACTGGCTGGGTACTCAGAGAGTTGACATGTGCAGCTGCTGCCTGCTGATTTATCTCCTGAACAGCATGCGAAAGTGGCTAGTCTGTGTTACGGATGGACACTCATTCCCTTCATTGGAATTTTGGAGGGACATTCATCTGTTTTTCATCTGTACTTTAATTTACTGATCTCCACATTGGCACCTGTTATCAGAGTGGGGAGAGAAGGGTAGGGGGATGGCAGTTTTCTCTTCTGGCTGCTGTTGGTACTGTAGCTCTGTGGAAGTAAGTGGGAACTAGTCAGTTGATGAATATAAAATATTTCTGAATTTACACTTTGTTCTTTGTGTTAGCTGCTGGGAGACAAGAGGAGGAGAGAGAAATAAGTACTAAAAGAGGTCCCTATTCAAGGAGCTACAATTTTTGCAAGCTCTGCCTCGCCTCCCTCATTCCTACTGTCAAGGTTTACAGAGAAAAAATAAAGTCTTTTGAATTAGAGGACCTGGGACTTAAACCTAGCTATGGTACTTAATAGCTATGGGGCATTAGGCAAACCATTTCATCCCTCTCGGCCTCAGTTTACTCATCTGTAAAAAAAAAGAATGTATTTGACTATATGATTTCTAAGACCCCTTCAAGCTCTAAATCCTATGATTTTGAGGCAGCTAAGTAGTACAGTAGATATACCACTGAACCTGGAATCAGGAATACCTGAGTGCCTCACTGTGTGACCCTGGGCAAGTCACTTAACCTCTTTCTGCCTCAGCTTTTTTCTCTCAAATGAAGATAATAATAGTTCCTGTGGTGAGGATCATATTAGGTAATATTTTAAAGCACTTATCACAGTGTCTGGGACATAGTAGGCACTAAATAAGAATGTTTTTCCTTCCCTTTCCTCTCCTTCTGCTCAGAAACTTTTGGTGGTTTTCTATTGTCTTTGGCATAAAGTACACATTACTCATCCTGGTACTTAAAGTCTTTTATGATGTGAACCCACCCTGCCTTTCCATTTTATGATCCACTTCTCTTCTCCATCAATTCCACCCATTGGCCAAATTGGAGTACTATTTCCTCAAAACACCCTAAATCTTCCTACTTATGTTCATTCCTTTGCTCATGACTGTCTCTCCACTAAATGCCCTCCTTGTTCTCTCTACTCAATGCCAAACTCTGAGTTTCCAATTGCTACTCATCCTTCAAGGCATAATCTCAAGGACCACATCCTTTAGTAAGCCTTCCATAATCACTCCCAAGATGGAAGTAACCACTCCTAAACTTGAGTGATCTGTTTGTGTCTCATGTGTGCAGTTGCCTCATTCTATGTGAGTTGTGTGTCTTAACTCCTAATAATCCAGGAGCTTCATGAAGAATCTATCCCTATCTACCCAGTGCTTAGCATGGAGCCTTGAACATAGAAACTCCATATGCACACATGCGTGTGTATAGGAAGACTCAATAGAAGAAATGAAGAGTTTAGATTTATCCTTGAAGAAGGATAGAATTTTATTAGGCAGAGAGGAACAGAGAAGGTATTACCAGGAGAGAACTAGCCTGTGCAAAGACAGGGGCAGTAAAGCACAAACCTATGGAGAACTGGGTTTTGTTGATGCGTCACAACCTTCTATCGTGCTCCTGACATGGTGATGGCCAGGAGGATATTCAAGGTTACCACAAGCAAGCTATAAGCTGTTGACCACATTGCTGACCCATGCATATTGTCCCAGATTTATGCTAGAGGACAAGGTTTGGGAAACAATAAAGACCTGTATTAGTGGCAGCATGAGCTAGGACAGGAAAACTGAATTGAGAATCAGATCTGGATTCTTGCCCTAGAATTGCCATGAATTTGCCATATGGTCAGGCAAATCCCTTCTTTTTTTTGGACCTCAGTTTCCTCTTCCATGAAACGTGGGGGTTAAATTACAGGACCTCTGAGGTTCTTTCTAGTTCTGATACTTTGTGTTCTAGGATCCTTTCCAGATCTGACATTCTGTGTTCTAAGGACCTTTCTACATCTGATATGCTATGTTCTATGCTTCCTTTTGACACTAAAAATATCTGTAATCCTTTCTGCTTATGAAATTCCATGGTTCTAAACTTTTTAGGACCTCTGTCATAATTGACATCTTTGGATATAACCCCTACCTTCCTAGGACCACAGCATCAACTAGAACTCTCTTGCTTTGCTGAATTCCTATTGATGGCACCTCTTGACTGCTTCTTTCCCATGGTCTCCCACATTGCTGCATGACATATGATATCTCAGTGACTGAAGAACACCCTGTACTGGTAGATTGTCTGGAGTTGGAGACTCTGATTAGCACCTTCATAACTACTGTGGGGAGTTATTACTGAGTGATATCTCTGTTTAGAAAAAGGAGGAAAAACACTATTTTTCAGTGGTAAATTGAGTATATTGAGAGCCTAGCAAGTATTTGAATGAACACGGTATTTTGAAATCTAAACAGATGATTTCATAACTAAGACTACCAGAATGTTATCTATGTAACTATGGACAAGCCATTCCCTCTCTATGGAATTCAGTTTACTGCTCTATAACAATTAAGAACTGAGAGAGAGTTCAAATCCGGCCTCAGACACTTAACACTTACTAGCCGTGTGACCTTGGGCAAGTCACCCCAACTGCCCTGCCTTCCCCCCTACAAAAAAAAGCAAAAACAAAAAGAGTTAGAGAGAAGCATCATTGCATGGTTATTGTCCTTAATTCTCAAAGAGGACCAAAATAATATCACCATCTTTGGAGTTATTGTATAGAGAATGGAGAGCTAGTTTTAGAGTTAAAGTTTGTTAGTTTTAGTTAAAGTTTAAGTCCTACCTTTGACACTTTGACACTGCTTTGATATTGACTATATTGTGACCCTAGGCCCTTGAAGAGACATCAGGGTTTACATAATTCTTAGTGGTAAAACTGCTCTTATGCCAATAACTTAGTACACAGCTTTCAGCATTTGACAGAATATAAGCAACCTTGCATTCCATCCTAATCCCAGAAGGAACATGAAAGTAGATAAAAGTAGTACAAGATGTTGATGCATTCATGTTTCACCTCAGAAAACCCTTCTTACAGTGCAAATTCCAAATAGAGTAGGAGAGGTCACTTTTGTATTGTTTTATGAGCACATGCTCTTTGTCACTTATGCCAAATGTCACCACATCTCTAAATTGTTTGCTCAGAGAAAGCTGTATAACAAAATAATCAGAGTTAGCAACTTTGAGACACAATGCATTTGTGGACTTGCATGGGGATTTAAAGCTAGAAAAAATGGAATGGGAAAGAAAACCATTTCCATTTCTTTTACATAACTATGTATAAGATACAGGGTTGGAATAGAGTGGAGGTTTTGATTATATTTCTTCAAATAGCACTAGACTAGGAATCAGGAAACCTGAGTTCTTGTCACTGTTCCAAATGTCACTGTAAGAGACACTTCATTCTCTATACCTAAGTTTCATCCTCTATTAAATAAGCAGGTCACATATGATCTATAGATTCCTTCCTATTTTAAAAGAGCATTTACTCTCTAATTCTCTCCCTTCGGAGGTTTCTTCCAACTCTAGTATTCTGTTTTCTATATTCGAAGGGTTCTTTTAGCTCTGATATTCTAAGGTTTGATGATTCCTGAAATGTGCAGGAGATTCAAGTAGATATGCTACTGGGATCTCTGATAGTAATTTTTCTGAAAAGACTATAAGAGAGAAAAATCTAGAACCAAGAAATGTGATTTGATATGAACCTTCCTCCTCTGTATTTTCCAAACATTGTATAAAAACTCTTCTTTAAGGTCTTCCCCTGCCTCACAGTGATATGGAAATGATCTTGAGTTCTCAAAGTCCCTGTCAACTTACAACTAACTGTAGTGGATCCTATCAACCTAGAAAGGTTTTATTATGGATCTGGTGATTTACCGTGTCCGACATATGAGAACCACCCTAATTAAATATGGAAGAGCTAATTGCATCTCCCAGATGGATGAATTAATAAATCAAAAGCTTTTTATTAATATGGGCCAAACACCATGTAAACATGACTGATACTAATACTAAAACAAGTCATTTCCTGCTTGAGGCAACTTACATTCTAATGGGGAGATGACATATCTTAGGAACTGGTGGCCAAAGAAGGGAGTTATATATCTGTGAAGGAACAAAGATGGTGAATACTAAATAATGGGGCAGTCAATTGACATGACCTTATTAGAGTCAATGATGGTTCTGATTTGATTGTAGTTCTCAGGAAAAAGAGGTGGAGGTGGAGGGAGGGTATTGGAATGTTGTAAAAATGGCCAGGGTAAAGATAAAGCTATGTGGTTTCCCCTAAAGTATCAAACCAAATAGATATGCCACTCCCAGGTCCAGTTTCTGGAAGGTCAGTTGAGTGAGTAAAAAATGCTCAAAACAAAGATGTGTGATCTCAAATAGTTCATTGTCATCTTCAGGGGAAGAATTGTTTTGTTCATAGTAACTCATTAAATCATCCACTCTGACATGGAATGAGTTTTGAGGGGTAACTAGACTTACAAAATCATAAGTCTTTAGCAGTGTTGAAGTATAGAAACTCAAGGTTATAGTTCACAAAGACCATATTCCTCAGAGGCATGGAAGGACACCTTTGAGCAGTGTAAGGACTCTCTTTAAATCACCTAAACAGGAGAGTGCAAAAGTTTAAAGAGAGTGGCAGATGTTATGGGGGGGAGGAACACTTCCTTTGAAATTAACCCACAAGGAGAAAATCTATTTTTGAATGAAAGACCAGGTCAGAGGAAAGAAATAGCAGTTTCCTCAAAAATAAAAATAAAAAAAAGATCTTTGTTGACCTCTAAGTATGATGAAGACTGCAGGTTATATCCACAGATTGTCAGAAAGATTGAAAAATGATAACTGTCAGCTTTATTGACAAGCAGTTAGCTGCCAGTTGAAGTCATGGGTCTTACTATGTAGTGGATGTCTTGGGGTATTTGATAAAGACGTAGTGACTGAGTCATCAATGAGACATCCCAAGACTAGAATCACAGATTAATGGAGCTGGAGATATATTAGAACACAAAATATTAAGGGTCAAAATGAACCCCAGAACATAGCCCATAGAATGACTAACTTTGGAGGGATGCCATAACATACAAAATTAAAGCTTTTATGCTTAAGGCTCTTAAAACATACAGTATCAGAGTTGGAAATAATCTCAATCATATGATAGAACTAATTTTTGGTCAGTTAGAGTTTGGTTTAATTCCTAAGGCCTTCGCAGTTCTTTACCCTTAGAGACTACCTTAATACATTAATTTCATTTTATAGAGGTAGAAATTTGTGCCTCAGAGATTAACTGATTTATCCAAAGTAATATAGTGAAAAGAACAGAGCTAGACTAGAATCCAAGTCTCTGAGTCTAGGCTTATTTCCACTGCATTCCCTCATGCATACCTAAGACTTTGAACTGGCATTTTCTTTAAGTATTTATAAGTGGGATGAGGCAGACCAAGATCCCTATATTGCTGCTTTGGTACTAATCTCCTTAGGGTTTTTTTGGAATTTTCCCTAGGCTCCCTTCTCTGGAAATGACTCCATTGTGTCACTATTGAAAAGTAAAATCATCTTTCTTTTAAATGCATTAACAGTGACATTCCCATGCAAAGTTTGGCTCATTTTTTGTCTTGTGAATGTTCTGTTCTTTATGCCAAGTACCGTGAAATATTCAGGATTTGAGAAGAATAAAGACCTCTCTCTTTTTCTCATAGCAAAACAAATACACAAACACCAGACCCAATGAAAAAAGAACCATACTGGCAGCAATGGAAAAATTCTATTGTTTAGTGAAACCATTCTCTTCCCATCACATCCAGCTTATGAGGTAACCTATATACATCCAACTTGTTCTGTGTGAAGAGGAAGATATAAAGGCATTGTTACACACAAAAAAAAATTGGAAATGTGGCCTCTTTGCACAAGAACACAAGGAGGCAAAACCTATATGAAACAATGAGAATATGACAAAGTTTGTAACTGTGTGGTATGCTGTTAGTGATAAATGATATAAAAATGGGATAAAAGAGAGGTCATAGAAGACAGAGTACTTGAGCCATGTTTTGAAAGATAGGTGATGGAGGTGGTAAAAAAAATAATGATTATAACAGGCAGTGTGATGTAGTGAGTAGCATGTCAGCCTCAGAGTCAGAACAATCTCACTTCAAGTCATGCCTCTGACACATACTTGTTCATGACCCTGAACATTAAATCACTTAACCTCTCAGTACCTGAAGCAACTATAAGAGTATAAGCTTCAGAATTGTTGCTCATATTCATTGATAGAGGAAATTTGCTAACCTGGAGTGCCCTACACCAGTGAACTTTCAGGTCCAGAATAAAATCATGATGACAAGGTGATAGCTTTTGTTTTCATCGTAATTTTCATTGTAGAGTCTGTATTTGATGAAGCAGTCAATATTAAACCACTGTTAACTGTTGCACAAAGAAATAATATTATGACAATGGTACTTTAAGAAGTGTTGGTCTGGAATCAGCACACAAGAAAAGGTAGAACCTGGGATCAAGGACCTTATTATGGTAATAGAGTTGTAAAGTAATAAAGATCTTAATTAGAATATAGTGAACATGGGGTGAGAAATAAAATTAAGTATCTCAAACATCATTCCAGTGGCAAGAATGGTTCAAAAGGATTATAAAATTTAGCTCTGGAGTGGATCTTCAAAATCATTTTATACATCTCTGATTTCATTTTACAGAACTGAGGCCCAAAAAAGAGAAGTGACTTGCTCAAGGGAACATGATAGTTAAGTTATCAAAGCTACGAGGGACTTGAACCTATGCCCCTGTCTCCAAAACCATTACTCTTTGTACTATACCACACTGCCTTCTTAAATCAGACTGAATTCAGTCACGTAGGTCTTTTGTTCTTCATAGTGACTACTCAGGAGCAGATAGCCTATCTATCAGTATCAGGTAATATAGGTCTTGTGAACTCAGAATAGTGACTCGAATAGTTATGAGATCAGCTTTAAGCCAAAACCAAGAAGTCTTTTTGGATGGTGGTGATAAGTTGGCTGAAGTTGGAGTTATTCAAAGTAATGAGTGACTTTAAGACCCAGTCAGAACCTAGGTGTTTCAGTACCATGGAGAGGTACAGGAAAGATGCCAGGACTTGTAAAGTCAGCTCTGACTTTCTAAACAAGGAAGTTTCTTTTCTATGTGTCCAAGATTTCCTGATCCTTGCATTAGAATGAGGGGATTGTAGATCCTTACAGAACACAGGTAGATCAAATAGAATAGAAACTCTGACTCACAACTGTGGCCTCAGCCAAGATCCTCAGCATCTAACAATATTCCCAAGAGTATGGGCAAGGCCCTCCACCAGAGGACTTCATATGGACTAGACAGTTCTATCATTATTACCTGCATATGTCCTTTTTTCAGCCTTCTGAGGGTATGGGAGATGGAAATAAATGATATGCTAGTTTTGTCATTAGCTTTCTGTAAGACCTTCAAAAAGTCACTGGACTATATCTCTAAAATGAGAGTATTCTGTTAAAGTATGATAGGATGAACTAGTCCAGAGATTCAGGAATCTTTGGCTGGAAGTCACTTCAGAAGCGTAAAATTGCCTCAGAAGTTTAAATCATCCTCACTTTAGAGATCAGTAAACTGACACCCAGGATGGTTAAGTGATTTGCCCAAGTGGTTCCTCAAGTTGTAAGTGACAGAAACAATGAGATAATATTTGTAAAGCATTTTACAAATGGCCCTCTGATTCCAAAGCCAGTGCTCTTTCCACTGCACTATGCTGCCTTATAGATGACTATTTGAGTTCTAAGGTACCTTCCCTAGTGGACATTTTGTCTCCTGAGGTTCCTGTTTAGCTCTGACATTCCACCTTTACCCAAATTGATTTAGACAACATATCCATCTTCTTCGAATATTATAGAAGGGGTTCCATGTAAATACTCTTCCTTTGGTCTATTCTAGCATTCAGTTTTCCAGGAACACATTCCCATTCTCTCATTCTATGTTCTATGTACCTTCTAAGTGTTACATTCCCTGCTAAGTCCATGATGAATAACCTTATTCCCTGATGCTTTCCATGTTCACTACTTGTTGTCTAAGGTAAGCAATAACATCTAAGACCTGCCTCAAAGGAACAAAGGAAGGGAACTCCATCGTTATCTGGCTTGTTATCTCTGAGATGCTGTTACTTTTATCCAGATGGAAAAGGGTGGGGTTGGGGAATCCATCCATCTTCTGGAGAAGTGCCAATTTTGGTCATAGCTATTTGCCTAACACTGCTTCAAATTCTCTGTTCTCATCTCTAAAACCCTAGAAACTGTTCTCTAGAACATTAAAATAGAAGTCCGGTACAATGAGTGGAAATAGCATTGGATTTGTAATCAAAAGGACCTCTGCCCAAACCCCAACTGTACCACTGGCAAAGTTTATCCTTGGGCATTGATTTCCCTTCTCTGAGCCTCAATTCTCTCATCTGTAAAACAAAGGCAATAATAATGTGTGTGTGTGTGTGTGTACATACAATACCTGCGATCTTCATTCAATTGGGATGTTAATAATTGTATTACCTCACAGCAATATTGTGGGGATCAAATGATACAGTAGATCAGAAAAGTTTTGGAACAACATAGCAGTATGAAACGTGAGCCATTATTGTTGTTGTCATTATTATTAGTAGCACCTCAATATTCTGTCTCAGAGTTGTAGCATTGATTAATGACGACAACTCCACAACCCTTAAAGACCCTAAATTTACTTCTCATGCTGTCCAGGAGGGGAAAAATAAGCAACACAATGAGCAAGATTTTATTTGTGATTCTACTATCAACTCTTTTCATAATCTTAGCCAAGTCAACAAACCTTTCTCTCCTAGTATTCTCTTCTACCCAATAGGGAAAGTAATCCCCTCACTGCCTTCTAGAATTTCTGTGAGGGTATAAAATGAGATCATGGAAATCAAAGCACATTAAGAAGGGGGAAATTGCTATTCATTTGGGAGGTGGTAGTATTGATATTGAACAGAATAGGACCATGAAAAGAGTATTGAATTTGAGGTCAAAAAATCTGGGCTCAAGTCCTGATTCTGATACTTATTAACATGGACAAGTCAGCTCATCTCTCTGATCCAGTTTCCTCATTTGTAAAATAAGAAATTTCAAACTTGTGCTCCTTGCCTCATAAAGTTGTGAGAAAGGGCTATACAAACCTCAAGGTGATATATAAGTATGAGATTTCATTGCTGTTGTTACTAGCGATAACATGAATCACCAAAGAGAGAGCTAATTACATTGGGTAGATTTTGCAGAATGTGATATAGCCCAGTTGAAAAACCTCTAGAGTTGAAGTGAGAAGACCTGACTCAGTGACGCACTCAGTGTGTGCTCTTGGGGAAAAGATTCCTTCCTTCCTCTGGACAGTCTGTTTTCTCCTCTATAAAACAGGGATGATCATCCCAGCTCCACTTTGCTATGAGAATCAAATGAGATTACATATGTAAAAAGAGTCAAAGTATATAAACAGCAAACCTTGGATATGAATGTAACTGGTTATTAATATGATTCCTTACTCTGTTTTAACAGTAAAATGATGACTTAAAAGGAGAGCAGTAATAAAAATAATCCTTTTTGCATGTACAGCACCTTATACTTTTTGAAAAGCTCTCTCATTCATGATCTCATTTGAACCTCATGACAACTATTTTTTGAGTCAGGGCAGTACATCTTGTCAGTACCCACGCACCTTAGGCAAGGAATGATTTATCCACAAGCATGGTAAAGAACACCAATTTCATTTATTTTATTACCTGGGAGCCATGAGCAGGGAGCTGTGTGGTTGCAGTCAAAAGCTAATTGGGATACCTTGGGAAGAGCAAAGAGATTTACAAAATCCTAAGCTTAACCATGGTATTCTACAGTTCCCAGCCAGAGAGCTAAAGAGAAGGAAAGAGGAGGAAGCAAAAAATGCAAACAGCAGCAACCATTTTTCACTTTGCAAAAGTACTTCATTTGTGAATAATCATAATGAGAGCTTACTTTTCTCACCACACAGCACTATTGCATAATAATAACAGCCTATGTTTATATAGGGCTCTAAGGTTTGCAAAGTGCTTTATAAATATTATCTCATTGGATCCTCATAACAGCCCTGAGATGTAAGTGCTATTATTATCCCCATTTTACAGATGAGGAAAGACAGTAGTAGTTAAGGATTATACAGCTAGAAAGTGTCTGGAGTTGGATTTGAACTCAGGTCTTCCTGACTCCAGTTCAGTGCTCTATTTTCTGAGCTACCTGGTTGCTTACATTAGCCTTTTATTCAAATTACATTATCTCTTTATCCAAAATTGGGAAGGGATACATTAAGAAGTGATAGGTTCCCTTTCACTGAAGATCAGAGGTAAAGTTGGATAACTAGTTGTTGGTTAGGATATAGAGGAGATTATTGTACTAGTACAGGTTGGGATGGATGAAGTCCCTTCAGTGCTGAGATTTTGTGATTGTTATGATTCTAGAAACAACCCTATGAGCGGGTGTCTGGTTGTTCTCATTTTAACAAAAAAGTTATCTGAGGTGCAGAAGAAGGCTGTCATTTGGCCCAAAGTCACACAGCAAAGAGCCAAAGACTCCAACGCAGGTCTGCTTCAATGTCCAAGTTTCCTTCCCTCTTACATTGTGAAATGATTTAAAGGAGGCCATAAATACAGTAAAAAGAGTGGTGAATTTGGGGTTCAGATGAGAAATGCAGGTTCAGATATCAGCTCTGGAAGCTACTACCTAAATGACCTTAGAACAGTCACTTCCTCACTCTAGATATGAGTTTACTCATCCAAACAATGAGATGACTAAAGTTCCTTCCAGCTCTAAATGTCTGATCCAATGAACATGATACTATATCCTAAGCATTGGTCCTGGGTCAGGAAAACTTAAGTTCAAATCCAGATTCAGACATTTCCTAGCCATGTGACTCTGAGCATATCACTTAACCACTACCTGCCCTGGTTTCCTCATCTGTAAAATGGGGATAATAATAGCACCTCCCTCCTATAGTTGTTGTGAGGATGAAGTGAGATAATAATTGTAAAATTCTTAGCCCAGAGCCTGGCACATAGTAAGTACTATATAAATATTACCTATTATTACTATTATCATTGCTGTTTATCAAGCTAGGTACCAGGCACTGTGCTAAGTACTGAGGATACAAAGGAAGGCAAAAATCAAGAACCTCTGCTTTCAGTCTAATGAACTATAAGAGGAAGAGATATAATGTGGTGGGGGAAAACTCTGATCTGGATTCCAGATTTTACGGCAATACTTGGTTAAGTCAGTTAATTCACTTCTCTAAGTCTCAGTTTCCTCATCTGTAAAATGGAAAAGAGTGCTTTGCGAAACATCTAAGATTATGGATATTAAGTACTTTGTAAGTGTACTGTGCTATAAGAATATGAGCGATGGTTACAGTATCTCTCTTTTCTTAGTGTGAAAATGTGTGTACAGAGCTTTTTTTAATTCTATGAGCAGGGAGAGGCAGGTGGAAGTAGTAAGTAAGCTGTAAAGTTTAATTAAAGTTCACACGAACCAAAGTCAAACCCAGGAGCCACACCAATGAGAAGCTTTTTTGTATAAAAATGAAATATGATGAAGTACCTCGTGATTGTGATTCATATTTCATATTAATCAAGGAGAGAGTGTTTAGTCTCTAACTTTGGATATGATCACTTGGTGTTTAAAGGTGACAGAATCCAGAACTTGTTTTAATGACTTGCCCTTGGATTCCAAGGATGCAGCCTCATTTGCCCATGTTTTGGTATTGACAGGCAGTCTGTTCTTGGATATTGGCTTTGATGCCATGAGGCACAGTTCCCCAGAGTGGTATCGCCTTGGAGTACTCTTAATTCTCCCATCCCTCTGTGGCTCAGAATCACAACGATTGCCTTAAGAACATAATGGGCTCTCTAATCCTATATCAATCAACCATCCTTCCCATCAACCACCCCAGCAGTATTTGCAAAAAATATTCAGCTGGGTCTACCATCGAAGAATATACACTAACCAGCTTTGAACTGATATAAGCAAGGAGTCCCAACATATTCAAGTTGGTAGGGGCTTCTGATGAATTCTTTAGGGGAGAATAAAGTTTTCCCATTAGAAGGCAGAGAGAATCATATGCAGACTGCCAGGGATTCTAGGGATTTGAAATTGCCTAGTCCAACCTCTTATTCTACATGTGAAGAAACTGAGGTAAAAAGAAGGAAAAGCAACTTGCTTAAGTCACATGGCCATTTGTTGACAGATGTGAGACTTCTTCTTGGTCAAGTGTTCTCTCTCCATGAAATCTGATCAAAGTGAATGGCAGTGTCTTTCATACTTGTTATTTATTGTTCAGAGCACAGAATATTGACTGAAATCCTTCACTAATGTTTCAGTTTGGCATGGGACAGGGGAATCTAGGTTCTTGAAGGCTTATGTCAGCAGACTCCATCTTCTACCAGATCCTGCCAAGTAAGAAAGACTATCTCTAGCAATGTCTATAATGTGAGGAAAGACCAGCCTGTCTAAATTCAGGGAGGCTTAGTACTAGAAGTCTGGTCATCAGATGACAGGGTGGGTTTTTTTTTTTCAACCAAAGGGACTAAAGAATATCGTCTATAAAAGAGCTGTAATCTCTACCATTGAATGGTGAACCCACACCAATGAAATCACAGTTCTTTTTTTCTTCTTTTTAGTGCAGGGAAATACACAAAAGGTCACTTTATTGTCACATTTTAAGTAACGGTGTGGCAAGAAACACCTCATAGAAACCTTTTCACAGAGAGAGCATTATAGGTAGGAAACTTCCCATACTTCTTTCTCCCTTCGATGTAGAGCCTTTACCAGGTCCCTGAACAATGACCCTGAGTGATTCTGTATCACACTCTCCTCAGTGATGACTGTAAATTTTCTGCTCTATTCTCTAGCCTCCTGCACCAATCCTTCCCCCTCCCTCTCAATAGGGGCCTTCACATCCAATTTTACTGAGAAAAATAGAGGGAATCGAGCATAAGGTTCTCCTTCATCCCTCTTCTGCAGGGCAGAACCCTTTTAGATCATCCTGTTCTCTCTCTTGTTTCCATCTAGTTGTATCCATGGTCCTATCCCTTTCTGTCACCTCTAGGAGCTTAAACCCACCAATCATTTCTTCTCCTCCACCTTATTCATTGGCTCCTACATAAATATATATATATACACATGCCCTCATCTCCTCCCTTCTTGAAAAACACTCTTCCAGCAAAGAAGATTTTGTTTATTTTTTTGTGGTCTCCCCCACCCCACTAGCGACCAAGCTGCTGATCTGTACTGGCTAACCATTGGACAGAACTGTGGGGTTTTTGGTACAATTTTAGAAGGGTATAGAGTAGCAAAGAAGTTTTCAAAAAAGAAAAGAAAATTAACAAATACATCAAAGAAGCCTGACAAACGTAGTGGTACATATCCATCATTCCTACCTATGGAAGGAAAGGAAGGGAAGCAGATTCACATTTCTCTTCTCTTCAGTCGTTTGGTCATTATGATTTCACAGTTTTCAGTTTTGATTTCATTACAGTTGTTGTAAATTGAATTTAAATTATTGTGCCATTGTGTATTTGTTTTTCTGGTCTCCTTAGTCCACTTCGTATTAGAATATAATGTCCACATATGAATATGTTTTCCTTGCTTTTCTGTGTTCCCCATTTCAATCAGGGAGACTGAGAAAAATATTATAATAGATTCTGCTGATACATTTTATTTTTACTTCACGTAGATTTCCCTCTTGTATCCTTCTCTTTCATAGCTCCCCCTTCAAAAAGCCAAACCTTATAACATTTTGAAAAGGAAAAAAGAATAAAAATCAGCAAAACCAATCAATACATTAAAAACTGATGTTATGTAAAATGTTCCATACTCATGTAGTGCACATACCACCCACCCCACCCCACCCCACCCCCACATACACACACTGTGAAGGAGCAGGGAGATGTCATCTCAAATCGCTTCTTTAAAGCCAAGCATCTTGTTTATAATTTGGTATGATTCCTTTTCAGCTATTTTGTGGTTGCTGTTCTTTCCATTTCCATTGTTGTAGTATTTTTTTCCTGACTCTGCTTACTTTACTTTGAATCAGTTCATGTCAGTCTTCCCTTGCTTCTCTGTCTTCATCATGGTTGTTATTTCTTACAGCAAAAGAGATATATTTGGAAGCAAAGGTGATGTAAAAAGAAAAGCCATCAATATTTTAAAACCTTCTCTTGATGCCATTGTCTCAAGTTTTCATTCTGTATCTCACCTCCCTTTCACAGCCAAACTCTTCAAAGAAACCATTTATTCTCATCTTCATTTTTTCACTTCTGACTCACTTCTCAACCCCCTTGGATTTTGGCTTCCAACCCCATTACTTGACTGAAACAGCTCTCTATAGGGCTATAAATGATCTCTTAACCACCAAATCCAAAAACATTGCCTCAGTTCCAATTTTACTTGATCTTGCTATAGCTTTTGACACTATAGATTCCCCCATCCCATTTATTCTCTCCTCCCTCAGTTCTTTTTTTCTGAGACTGTCTATCTTGGGACTTGACCATTTCTACTCAATCTCTTTTACTAGATTACTACCTTAACTGTCCACTAAGTGTAGGAATCCCCCAATGCCCTGTCCTGGATCTTCTATTCTTTTTTTCCTCTGTATTTTCTCCCTTGGTGATCTCAACAACTTCCATTGGTTCAATTATTATCTTTATGCTTATGACTCTCACATCTATATATCTATTCCTAATTTTTCTCCTGAATTCTAGTACTTCATTGCCAAGTTCCTACCACATATCACTACCCAGACATAACCAAATGAACCTAAAATTCAAGATATACAAAACAGAATGAATTGCATTTTTCTAGGGAATTAAAAAACTTTTTAAAAGTTTTCAGTTAACAAGCATTTTTCTTTCACTCCCTTCAGCTGAAAAAAGAAGAAAAGAAAACCTTTGTAACAAATATGCAGTCAAAAAAATGAATTTCGTCATTGGTCATCTCCAAGAATGCAGTTCTCTTTCTACATATTGAATGAGTCATATCTCTGTCAGGAAGTGGCCAGCATTCTTCTTCATTTTGTGATCTAGAATTGTGATTGATCATTGCATTGATCAGAAGATGTTATTATATTTACCAAAAACATAATCCTCCTTTAGACTTCCCTATTTCTTCTGAGAACACCATCCTTCTAGGCACTCAAGTTTACAACCTGAGTCATGCTTACTTTTTTCCTCACCTTCATCCCCCCATATCAAAGCAGACGCGAAATTTTCTCATTTCTACCTTACTCCACAACAGTACTTATATGCAGCCTCTTCTTTCCACTTACATAGCTTATACTTAGTTCAAACCTTCATCACTTCATCTAACTATTTTGATAGCCTCCTGACTGGTTTCCCTATTTCCAGACTGTCCCCTCACCAATCCATTTTCCACAAAACTGTGAAGTTCACATTACTAAAGCATAGCACTGTCTCTCTGTCTCATACACACACACACACACACACACACACACACACACACACACACACACACACATGCACACACACTGCTACCATCACCACCACCATCGCCACCACCACCACTCAAAAATACAAAATCATCACTCTGACATGTAAAACCTACAACAATATGGCTTCCACTTAACTCTCTCATCTTACTTCATTTTACTCTCCTTCATTCACCTTCCATTCCCATTCAGTTGACCCGGTAGCTATTTTTCATATATATATCATCTCCTGTCTCTAAGCTTTCCACACTTTGTACTTCTGTTCTTCCCTCCACTTGCTGGAATTTCTAGCTTCCTTTGAGATTCACATCCTTTTGGAAGTTTTTTTTTTTTAATCTCCCGTTAACACTACCAAGTTGTGCTTGCATGTATGTTGGGGCTGGGGTGCCTTTTTGGAGACTAATTTGTATATATACATATACATATACATATACATATACATATATTTATATATGCTTTTTTATTTATTTGCCTGTTAATGTCTTATTCCCAGCCCCTGTAGATAAAAAAAACTCCTTAAAGGCAGACATTATTTCATTTTTGGCGTTCTATCCCCAGCACCTTGTACATAGACACTTGATAAATGTTTTTTAATTAAATTGAATGAAAATAAGACTCTAAAACATTGAAATCCCATGATCAAGACGCCCATTCTGACACGGACTATCCTTGAGACATTGTTGATAACATTTGCTGACATTCCTATAGCACTTTATATGCCTTATCCCATTGCATTCTCCCCCTAGCTCCAGCACACGGCTACCTCAGATGTTGTTATCCCTTTTTTTCAAATGAGAAAATAAAAACTCAGAGAGATTTACTGCCTTGTTCCTCCTTATTTTGGTAGCAAGAGTCAGAGCCAAGGTCTCCCAAAATCACAGAATTTGAGACTTGCAAGTAACCTTGGGAGCCATCTAGTCAAACCTACATACAAAAGGATTCCCTGTAACATACCCAACAAGTGATAGACGGGTGTCTTCTTAACCTCCAAGGACTCCAACTTCACCTTTGTCACTCTTGGTTCTGCCCTCTGGAAGAAGAAAGAACAAATCTAATCCTTCTTCCATATTATAGTCTTCCAATAACTTGAGCATGGTTATCATGTCCCTCCCCCCCAAAAAAAATGTGTGTGTGTATTCTCTTTTCAAAGCTAACCATGCCAAGTTCCTTCAAGCAATCCTCAAATATTATAAACTCTAGTCTCCAACTTATTATTGTCCTTCCTAAACCATGGTACCTAGAATTGCAAACAGTACTCTAGACAAGATCTGATAAGAGAAGAATACAGTATGGTACTGTCATACCTATTTCTGGCAGCTGTTCTTTTAATGAAGCACAAGTCATTCTCACAACTCATATTGAGTTTAAATTCCATTAAAAGGCTCACGTCTTTTTTGAAATAACTGCTGTCTACTCATACCTCCTCCCTCTCTCACTCATAGAGTTGATTTTTGTACCCAAATGCTTCAAGACTTTCCATTTGTTCCCATCATATTTCATCTTATTATCCTTCAGCCCAGTGCTCTATCCTGTCAAGATCCTTGAAGATTCTGACTTTCACCTAGGACATTAGCAGTCCCTTCTAGCTTTATATTGCTTGAAAATGTGATGATCCTGCCATCTCTGTCTTTATCCAAGTCACTGATAAAAGCATTAAGTGGCACAGGGCCAAAGAGAGATCTCTGGAGTACCCCACAGGAGACCTCCTACCTTACTGACATTGAACCATTAACAAACTGCTCTTTCAGTTTGACCATACAACCAGTCTGCATCTATTTTATTATATTACCGTCTAATTCATGTCTCTCTATCTTCTCCACAAAAATGGTATGAGATATTTTATTCAAAACTTTGCTAAAGTTTATGTAAATGATATCCCTTATCTACTAGTTTGGTAATCTTGTCCCATACCAAAAGCAAAAAGAACATGAAAAGAAATTAAGCTAATCTGGTAGGGTCAGTTTTTGAAGAATCCCTGCTGAGTCTAAAATCACCACTCACCTTTTTAGATGTTCACCACCCATTTCTATAATGATTCTTTCTAGAATTATCCCAGGTGCCTCTTGACATTGAGTTGAGATGTTTGTTTTTGGTTTTGCCTAATTTTACCACAGAGTAATTTCCTACTGTGGGCCTCAATTTCTTCTTTCCAAAAATCAGAGTATAAAAGATAGACTCATAGAATATCAGTTGGAAGACAGCTCAGAGGAATCTGTTCTAGCCTATACCTAAGTAAGAATCCCCTTAACAATATATCTGAAAAGTAGTGAGTGATCCAGACTCTGATCACCTATCCCTCTCCTAGTTCTACTTCTGGCTTTCTGAACTTTGCCACCATGCCTCAACTGCTTCATTAGTCTAGAAGTTCTTTTAGCCCCTGTAGCCTTCTCATCTTGTAACATTCCTCCATCTGTACATTCCCTTTCTTCCATTGGTGAGTTCCTCCTAGATGCTCCATTATGAGAAAAAGCCCAGGCTTGCCAGCCTTCATTCCTCTCCTGGCTCTTCTTCTGGCTCTTTGTCATGTCATGGTGTCAATTCATCCCCCACTCTCTCTTATGCCCCTTTTTTGTGTTGTCTTTCCCTTCATTGAAATGTAAGGTACTTAAAAGCAGAGACTGTCTTTCTTTTTGCCAGTATGTATATCCACAGTGTTTAGCCCAATGTCTAACACATGGTAAAAACTTAATAAATGCTAGTTGATTTCACTAGGCCTGACTTTGGTTGAAGATCTTTAGTAAGGAGAAAATTACTACAATCTAGGCAGTCAGCTCTACCTTGGGGTATCTCTAATTATTAAGAAGCTTTTTCTGTACATTTAAGGCTAAATTTTCTTCTGTGCAACTACTACCCATCCTTCTAATTTGACCTTTGATACCAAATAGAACAATTTTAATCTCTTTCAATAAAAGTCTTTCAGACTTACATGAACTTATGCAAACATTGTACACACTAATAGCAACATTGTGTGATGGTCAACTTTGATAGACTTAGCTCTTCTCAACAATACAGTGATCCAAGACAATTCCAAAAGACTCATAATGGAAAATGCTATCCATATGCAAAGAAAGAGCCATGAAGTCTGAATGCAGATTGAAGCATACCATTTTCTCTTTTTGTTGTTTTTTTCTTTCTTGTGTTTTCTCTTTTGTCCTGAATCTTCTTTCACAACATGACTAATGTGGAAATATGTTTAATATGATTATATAGGTATAACATATATCAGATTGCTTACTGTTTTGGGGAGGGAGAAGGGAAGGAAGGGGAAAAATGGAAATCAGAATCTTATAAAGTGAATGTTGAAAAGTTTTTGTTACATATAATTGGAAAAAATAAAATAGTACTAGGTGGGGGGGGAGAAAAAAAAAGAAAAAACCCCATTTGGGGTTTTCTTGGAAGAGGAAAGACAAAAGAAAGCCTTTCACATGTTAAATACAGTGTTCATGTTCCAATTAAGCTATCTTCTTCTCAACTAGAGGTGTCAAACTCGGGCCCCTTGGTGTGCAAGAAATACTCAATGCTCCCAGTGCTGCCTGAACCAGATTAAAATGTAATTGAGAAATGTTTAACCAAATAAGCAAAATTACAGTACAAAAAATAAAGCTGATTTGTGGTTTTATTAGTATGTAGCAGCAGAGACCCATTTCTATCTGAGTTTGACACCACTGCTTTAGACCAGACATCCCCAATTCTTTCAGCCTCATGTGAATGAGTGGAAGACCATACCATCCTTGTTCTTCTTCTCAGGATGCCAAGCTAAGGAGGTTTTGTTTTATCTCAAAGGTAATAGGGAACTACTAAAGGTTCCTGAGCAGAGGAGTAACAGCAAATACACTTTTTTAGGACTTTGGTAGGAAAAGGAAGGAAAAATATAAGCTGACAGCTTGAGAGAACGGCAGGATCAAATAAAGATTTCACCACCAAGAGGTGATACCTGATCATATTTATGGGCAACGTATAAGGAGTGTGTAAATAGGAAAAGATCAAAGTATCTGAACAGGACGATATAAACGAATGGCAGAAACCACAGAAAGAGAGGTCACTGAGTGCTTGCTGTAGGAGAAAGATCTGGAAGTTACCATAGGAAGCAAAAAATATTCTGACTTTTCCTCTTAAGCTACTCTATAGGAAGGGCATGGGGCATGAAAGAAGGAATTCTGAGCATTAGTAAGAGATGAAGTGTCTTCTAGAAATAACCAGGTTTCTACTAGTGCATAAGACATAAATATTGTGAGAAGAAGGGATCTAATGTTGAGAAGAGATTGTTAATCATAGATGGAAAAGTGTTTTCTAGATAGCATGGTAGAAGAGGTGGTGGTGAATGTTTTGGAAAGAAGGTTTAGCTAAAGAGACATGAGAGTGTGGGAGGAGAGAAAAGGGGAAAGGAATTGTCACCTTGGACTATGACAGCTTTAAATCACAGGTATTAGGGGAACCAACATAGTGATGAGACTGGGAAAGTATCAGTTTACCACAACACTTAAATTAATGAGATAAAGGGATATGTTGTAACCAACGGCTTAGAAGATAGAAAGGTAAGGAAGACTAATAGTAACAAGAACACGGAGAAGAATGGAGTGGAAGATACCTGCAATTGAAGACAGCTATGCTTCTTTCCTCAGTGGGGAAAGACCCTCACCTTGTCTTAGTCATGTGGTGAGGGAGAGAAGAAAAGAGAGAGGACTGAGGTTTCTCTCCCTGTTGCTGGTGTGGGAGTCAGGGGAGAAAAGGTTTCATTAAACTAATCAAATTTAAAAGGGGCTAGTTAGGGAGGTCTATAGGATGGGGCTATGATCTCCAGCCTCTAAGATCCACCCTGTAAGCAAACAGCCCTATAAACCTTTTCTGCCAAGGAACTGAAATGAGGTCAGATAAAGAAAGTAGGGGCATACTTTCATGTGGCCAAGGTTACTTACAGGTAAGGAGATCATTGCCATGGTGACTGAAGTAAGCATGTACTGCATATAGATTCATAGCCCTCCACTAGGGGTGGAAAATTCACTCACTGGATAGCCTGGTATGCATGTGCTGATGAGGCAGGGTGAAGATACCTTGAAAATCTAATATTTTGAGGCAGCTAGGTGGCACAGTGTATAGAACACCAACCCTGGTGTAAGGAGGACCTGAGTTCAAATACAGCCTCAGACATTTACTAGCCATGTGACCCTGGGCAACTCATTTAATCCTGATTGCCTCCAAAAAAAAAAAAGAAAAGAAAAAGAAAATAGAATCTAACGTTTCCTCTTAAACCTAAGAGAGACATTATGCTATAGAGTGAAAAGAGCCCTGTTCTTGGATTTGGAAAAACCAGGGTACAAATCTTGGATCCATCTCTTGCTAGGTGTTTGACCTGGCATAACCTCTCTGTTATCAATTTCCTCATCTTAAAAAATGGAGATATTTAGCAAGGAAACTAATGGGAAAAGTTAATAACTTAAGTAGAGTAGTAGCCTACAAAACAAATCCATAAAAATCAATCAGCATTTCTATTATAGCAATAACAAAATCCACAAGGAAATAATAATAGTAGTATTAGAAATGGAAATCCCACCCAAAATAACACCAAATGCTTTAAATATCCAGGATTCAGTGAGCCACAAAACACTAAAGACTTAAAGAAATCTACCCTTTAAATAAATAATGAATGACGTAAATTTCTAAAATTTTAAAACAGAGATGATGACCTCTTGCTTATCCCACAGGGCAGTTAGACTCCCAAAATTCTGGAGCTGCAGCAGGACCTAAAAACACTGGACCTGAAAAGAACATAATATGTTAGAGCTAGGACAAGATTTTAGATCGTAAGAATGTAGATTTGAAGCTGGAAGGGACTTAAGAAGTCACCTCTATCAACCTTCTCGTTAATGAGGAAACCAAGGCTCAGAAATGTTAAGTTATTTGCCTAAAGTCACACAGCTAATAATTATCAGAGGCTGGGATTCAATCCTGGACCCTCTGGCTCCAAGTCCAGTGCTCTTTCCCCGATACTAAGTTAATTGTAAAGGAAAGAAGACAGAGTCTCAGGAAGCAAAGATGATTTATCCAGGGTCACATAGCCAGGTAGTAGCAAAGGCAAGATTGAAACCCAGACCCTAGCTTGTAGGCCACCAAAAACCTGACTGCTGAGATAATGGGCATCAAGTACTTTAGAAAAAATGAAAGAAACAAGCATTTTTAAGGGCCTACTGCATGCCAGACACTGTGCTAAGTGCTTTACAAATGTCATCTCATTTGATCCTCACAAATACCCTCAGAGGTAGGTGCTATTATTATTTCAATTTTACAGTTGAGAAAATTGATATAGACAAAGATTAAGTGATTTACCCAGGGTCACACAGCTAGAAGTGTCCGATGCCAGATTGGAACTCGGATTTCCCCGACTCCAGGTTCAGCATTGTATCTACTGGGCTGCCTCACTGCCTCAACCAAAAAACTGATATTAGTACATACATACAAACATATACATGACTATATGTATATATGCAGCCAAAATTAGGCCTACATATGGATATGTATATATTTATATATGCATATATGCAGTATATGAATATAAACACAGATTATCTGTACTTGACATAGAACCTTTTATACAATAGATGCTTGATAAATTTTGTTGAATTGAATTAGCCTTCGACACATTATTCCTTTAAATATATCCCCTAACTGCCCCTGGTACCTAAATCCATGTGGTATCAAATGAAACACCTTTTGTAGGAAGAGTTTTAATGGCATTTCTGGAGAAATCCTTTCCCGTTCTGCTAGCTCTTAGAATTTCTGATTTCTGTTTCTAATTAGATATGTCACTTCAGTATAATTCATGAAAAGCAGTATCTCTCAGAGGAAGGAAAATAAAAAGACCTAAGACATGACTTCAGCACTTTTTAGAGCAGTGGGTGTAGCAGAGTTAGGCTGGTCTTTTTAATCTCTTGTTTTAATATATGCCAATAGAGAGCTGATATTCTCTGTAATAAGCTGGCAAAGTACATGCAAATTCCCTTTAATACACAGGTTTTGGAACAAACCGTGAAGAAAATGTGATCAAAGAGCAAAACTGTGTTTTGTTTTTAAAAAACCAATAAGACCTCATACTTGGATCCTGTTTTAAACTTCCTAGTCCAATTTCACATCAGTCAGGTCCCCCATTTGAAAGGTGGGGAACCTAAGGTATGAAAAGACTTAATACTGTGTGATACAGTAGAAAGAACACTAGACTAGGGGCCAGAATACCTGAGTCTCAGTTTCTTTATCTGCAAAATGGGGGTGATATCCACCCCACCTGCTTCACAAGGTTATCATGAAGATCAAATGAGATAACATATGCAAAAGTACTGTGAAACTATACATGTAAGAGATAATTGTTTAAATTACAGTAACATGAAAAAAGTGAGAGGAAACCCCAGAGTTATTATTATGCAAATCTGATTATTCTAGTTGGTAGAGAGACCTCAAAATGTAGAAAGTCAGGGCAAAAAAGGAACCTTAGAGCACAGAACACAATGTCACCGTCACAACAGGTCCCAGGAATCATTCAATCCATTCCTACCTCTAAACATTTTATAGTTGAGAAAAATTTTCTTCAATTAGAGTTCCCTAATGGGGACAAGTTAGGGGAAAGTCAATATGAATTTAAGAAAGTATGGCTATATGTGACTTTTTATTTTTATTTTTTTTTGCTTTTGTTTTTTGGAGGGAAGGCAGGGCAATTGGGGTTAAGTGACTTGCCCAAGGTCACAAGGCTAGTTTTTGTGTTAAGTGTCTAAGGCCGGATTTGAACTCAGGTCCTCCTGACTCCAGGGCCAGTGCTCTATTCACTATGCCACCTAGCCATCCCTATATATGACTTTTTAAAAGAAAAACATGTGTATACTTGCATTTAAATACATATCCAATTATTGATGACCTACTCACCTTTCAATGCCCAATTAATATTCTACCATTTACCATTTACCATTTCTTAAGGCAGCTAGGTGATCGAGTCAGTGGATAAAACTCTGAAACTGGAGTCAGTAAGACTCCAGTAAGACTATCTTTCCTCAGATACTTCTTAGCTGTGTAACCCCTGGGAAAGTCATTTAACCTTTCTCAGCCTCAGTTTTATCCTCTGTAAAATGGGAATAATAATAGCATCCATCTCCCAGGGTTGTTGGGAAGATCAAATGAAATGATATATGTGAAGTGCTTTGTAAACCTTAAAGCCCTACATAAATGCCAACAATTTTTGTTCTTAATTCTCCCAGTTAGAAGTAGTTTTCCCTTATATTCTAATCTCCATTAGATATCTGTATTCATCACTTATCTTCCTTAATAGATAGATGGCAAGTTTTTCGAGAGCAAAGACTGAGTACAATCCGCTACAGCACCCATGTTAGACCCTTGATAAATGAATGAATGAATGTAGTAACTCAATCCTCACTACTAATGAAACATTGTGTGGTATAGTATATTTTCTAAATGGATCTGCTTTAATAACCAGAAATTAAAAAATAATTATATTTCACTGGTATGTCAACTTTTTATATAGAAATTCATACTTCTAAAGTGCCTAGAAATATTTTATTCTCCTAAATAAGGTAAATGTTCCTTTGCAGTCTAGGTTTTGTTATTTGCTTATCAAGCATTCTTGGTAAACCATTCAAAGTCAATCAAGAGAATTTATGGTGCCCTAAGGTCCTACAACTGGAATGCTTGAAATGAGTAAGTGAAATTAAGCAGCTCTGCCAGAGTTAAGGAAATACTAGATGATGTACAGCCACAATCAAATGGGACAATTCATCTATGATCCTAAGTCTTATCATCTTTAATATAATCCATATTTCTCAAGGGAAGGGGAATGTGAATGTTACTTCTCTGCAGATATATTCAATAAATACCTATCGAGTGCCTACTATAATATTTATACCTCACATTTTTATAGCATAGTATATTTTTCCGTTTCTACAAAGCCAACCTAGGGAAGCTGGAAAATTAGCCAGCTGCCAGATTATGCCAGACCTTAAATACCAGGCTAAGAATTAGGGATTTAACGTATATGTAATGGTAGCCATTGAAGGTTTCCAAGCCAGGGATTAAATCACTGAGACTTAACTACTAGGATAACTCACTGTCCAGAGTGAATCACTGATATCTTTTCCCCAGTGAGGGGAGGAATACCTGCAAATTCAGAAACACTTTCAAATGCCTAAGCAATCTATTATTCTCAAGAGTACTTTCTTTTAAACCCAGTCAGTGTTGAAATACTGGAGGGACTGTATGCTGCACATTGAAACAAAGAATGGAGAGCCCAGGGAATTTTCATAGAATTATTCAGAAAGAATAGAGTCTTTCCCCTCGTGATTCCCATATTCCTCCCAGGCATAAAAATCAAAGCAGTAAAGGTTGGGGAAGATGGTGGGAAGGAGGAGGAATGCCTCCCAGGAACCCCACTGTATGGCTGCTGCCCATTGTACTCTGTTGGGTATGTGAAAAGAGTAAATACCATAGAGCAAAAGAACAGAAATGAACTTTAAAATATTGAATGTTACAGATGAAAGAGTCTTTAAAGTATAGAATGTGAGAGTGGGAAGGGCTACCCATTGAAAGCAAAAAGAACTAATATTCTGGATCAGATTTTGACAACCAAGGAGGAAGCGATTGATAAAGTAGAAATTATGAAAACCTTGTGAGGAAAGTGACCATTTCTATCTTAGAACTCATGTCCAGAAGGAGAAGAAAACTGAACATAGTCTTGTATGTACCCCTGACTTGGGGAAAACAGCTTTGAAGGGGCTAGGAGAAAAGACAGATATGATCCCAAAGCCAAAAGTTCTCAAAAAAGTGATGATGGATGTTGGCCTTAGAGGGATAGGCAAGGAAGCAAGGGCAAGTAACAGAGGATGCTGAATACAAATTCATGGTTGATTTGCTAAGGATGATTTTAAGAACTCCAAAACAGAGAATGAGCCAGGGCTGGCAAGGAGTTTAAAAAAATAGCAGAAAGGATTTTTTAAAAAAAATATTGTAGAGGAGAAAGAGAAGATTCAAAGAAAGGATGAAATGATCATAACATGATGAAGACAAGATAGAACTATCTCTTTTTTTATTTCCATTTTCTCTACTAAGGAGAATAATACATAAATGGGAAAGAACAAAGGCAAAAAATGGTTAATGGGGGATTCAAAACCCAAGATAAATAAGGATAGGAAAAGATTCACTTGCTTCCCAGTTTGCCAGTATACTTAGAGAGGTGAAGAATGAAATTATTGATCCACTGTCAGTGATCTCTGAAAGATGATGAAGAAATGTTGACATATTTCAAGACAGGAAAAGGACGAATGTTCTGATTTTCAAAACAGGGAAGAGAGTGAAATCTGCAAATCATGGGTCAATTCCTGGGAAATTTCTATAACATGTTATTATATTAAAGAGACACTCCAAAGGGAAATTCATCTATGATCCTAAGTCTTACCATCTTTAGTATAATCCATATTTCTCAAGGGAAAGGGAATGTGAATGTTACTTCTCTGCAGATATATTCAATAAATACCTATCGAGTGCCTACTATAATATTTATACCTCACATTTTTATAGCATAGTATATTTTTCAGTTTCTACGTAGCCAACCTAGGGAAGCTGGAAAATTAGCCAACTGCCAGATTATGCCAGACCTTAAATACCAGGCTAAGAGCTAGCATGGCTTCATCAAGAATGAGTCATGCCAGAATAACCTTTGACAGATGACTAGACTGATAGATCAGTGAAATACTGTAGATTGATTTATAGTTTATCCAAGTTTCAACAAAGTTTTGGGAAAGTCTCTCCTGCTATTTGTTGTGATCAACATAAAGGAACATGGAATAGAAAATATGGTGACTTCCTCACCATAGCCAAAGAATATTCACAAAGAGTTTTGCTTAGCAGGAATTCTTTAGTGGAGTGCCAGTGGGAACTGTCATTGGTCCTGGTTCAATACTTTTATCAGTGACTTGGATAAAAGAAGAAATAATCCATTTATTTAAATTTTCAGACACAAAGCTGGTAAGTGTAGCTAATCTATTGGATGACAGAATCAAGAGCCAAAGAAACACCTCAACACATGTGAATAATGGGCTAAATTTAATAAAAGAAATTTAGTAACTATAATCAGATATAATATCTAATAATAGACATAAAGTACTATGTTAGGGCATAAAAAGTGATATTCATAAATATAAGATGGGAGAGGTGTGGCTGACTACGCAGGAGCTCATATGAACAAGAAGAGATTTTCATGTAGGCTATACACTCAGTATAACAACATACCAGCTTATAGTGTTACCATGAGCTCAAATTACATTGAAAGTGTCTAGGCTAAGAGTGGTATTAATTTCACTCTTCTCTGTTCTGGTCAGCCCACATCTAGAGTTTTGTATTCGGTTCTTGACACTACATTTTAGAAAGGCCTGTAAAAGCTAGAAAGTACACAGAGGCAGGGAGAAGCAGCAGATTGGGGGCAGGGAGGGGACTAAGTTTTAGACCATATCAGGAACTGTTGAAGGAGCTGAAATATTTTGCATTAAGAAGAGAAAAATGGGGAAGATATAATACCTGACTATGTATATATTTGAAGGACTATAAATAGGATCCAATTAAAGCCAATCTAACAAGCATTTTTAAATGTCTGTTCTAGGAAAGGTACTATGCCAAGTGCTAGGGATACAAACACAAAATGAAAAATAGACACTGCCTTCAAGAGCTCACATTCTATTGGAGGGGCTCACATCATGTGAACAAAAAAGTTTGTGTAAGATACTTTGAGGAAGTAATGAGGGAGATCAGGAAGGTTTCCCTTAGGAAGTTGAACACAAGCTGAGCTTTTCTTTAATGACATTTTATTTTTCTCCATTAACATTTGTCAGGGTTTTTTTTTTAAGTTTTAAGTTCTAAATTCTATCTTGCCCTCCCTCCCCATCACCTCCCTGAGACAGTAAGAAATCTGATATAGGTTATACATATACAATCATGTAAACATTTCCATAGTAGTCATTTTATATAAGAAGGGGAAAGAAGGAAGGAAGGGAGGGAGGGAGGAAGGAAGGTAGGAAAAATGGAAGGAAAGGAGGAAGGAAGGGAGGAAGGAAGGAAGGGAGGGAGGGAGGAAGGGAGAGAAGAAGGAAGGTAGGAAAGAAGGAAGGAAGGAAGGAAGAAAGGGAGGAAGGGAGGGAAGAAGGAAGAAAAGAAGGAAGGAAGGTAGGAAAGAAGGGAGGGAGGAAGGGAGGGAGAAAGGAAGGTAGAAAAGAAGGAAGGAAGGAAGTTAGGAAAGAGGGAAGGAAGGAAGAAAA
>CM053581.1:308793536-308850385 GCA_028627135.1 Pseudochirops cupreus | reverse complement strand
CAACTATTATTGTTATTATTGACTACATCCAACTGGAACTTGAGATACACAGGCACTGCAGTTGGGAGATCCATCCTGCCCTACCAAAAAGTGACATAGGAGAGAATAGACTGGGGGAGGGGGGAAATACTGGGATGGCTGTTTTGGGGTGGTGGGCGGGAGAAAAACGGGGAGAAAAGATGTAACTCAAAAAAATTTAATAAAGAATCTCATTAAAAAAAAAAAAAAAACCCAGATGTTGGTGCTTCCCTCTCTGATAACTGATTAGGTATGGATGTAATGCTCAGACAGCTGGAAGCCAGTCTGCTGATCTGTTTCTTTGTCTGCTTGTAACTTCTGTTTGTATCTCTGAAGTTCAGGGTGTTGACTTTTTCCCCTGAACTAGGTAAATGATACATGTTTGACTGATTAAAGTGAGACTGTTAACCCATTTTGAGTTGCTTCCCTTTAGAAAAGCAGATCTAAGAACCTGTGCTAGCAGCCATCCTGGATATGCTAGGGTGCTTGCTGATACACTATTATATGCTAGGCACTGTGCTAAGCTCTGTGGATACAAAAAGAGGCAAATAATAGCCCCTTACCTCTAGAAGTTTACAATCTAATGGGGGAGACAACATGCAAACTAATATATGCAAAGCAAGCTATATAGAGAATAAATAGAAAATAATTCCAAGAGGGAAAAAGCTGGAATTAAGAGGAGTTGGTTAGAAAAGAGTGCAGTATCTTCTGATTGGCACGACTTATGTTGAAATACAGTTATAAAAATGTGTGGAACTGGATAGAAAGAGTCTACAGATAGCCTTTCCCAGACCGCCCCCCCTCAAAGGTTGCTAGAGCCTTCCCTCCAAAGGTTCCCTTGAGCTACTCTTTATGCACTTTGTGTGCAGCTGTTTATTTACATGTTGTCTTCTCCATAGATTATAAGCTCCCTGAGGGCAGGGACTGATTTTGCCTTTCTTTGTATCCTAGCATGTCATATAGGGAGTGTTTGTTAAATGCTTGTTGATTGATTCCCCTTAGCTAGAGATCCTCTTTTGAAGGCTGAGTGAGCATTTGTTGGGAATGCTATAAAGGGGATTTCTTCCTGTTCAAACATAAGCTGAGCAAAGTAGCTCCAGGTTCCTATTTTAACATCTGAGTGTGAGGCCATAGTCCATGGAGGAGGTTTTCATCTACGGTAGAAGCAGAATTTGGCCAGTACAGGCTGGGTCCCTGTTCAGTTGAATAGATAGTACAAGGGGTAGGACAAGGGTTGAGAGAGCCAGGATGGAAGGCATCTGCCCTCTACAGGCTCTTAATGAGGTAGACCTGTCAGTTAAGGTAGTCCCTAGCTCTGAACATATACCTTGGTTTAATGGAGGCAGTCCCCAGGAGGGTCCTGAAGGTTACCTTTAGACCTATAAGCATCAGAAAACACAGACCCTTTCTATCTGGTTTCACACATTTTGATAACTATATTTCAAGATAAGTAATACCGATCAAAAGATAGTGCTCTCTTTTCTAACCAACCCCTCTTAATTCCAGTTTTTTTTTTCCCTCTTGGAATTATTTTCTATTCATCTTTTATATGGCTTGCTTTGTACATATTGGTTTGCATGTTGTCTCCCCATTAGATTGTAATCTTCTTGAGAGAAGGGGCCATCTTTTGCTTCTCCCTGCCATATACTAGGTTTACTGAATTGAACTGAACTTTCCAGAGGAACAAGTTTCCCCATCACTGCCGCAATATCCTTTAGGATTCAATTTCTCATCACACTCCAAAAACCCAATGACTCTACACTATACTCTGTGATCCTGGACAAGTCACTTCCCTTCACTGAACCTTGGAGTCTCATCTGTGAAATGAGGGGATAAAACTAGATGATCTCTCAGGTCTCATCTAGAACCAAAATTCTATGAGAATTAGATGGTTGATGTCACCCCCTCCAACTGTACCTTTCTTTATTGTATGTTCTAAAGTCTCTTCAACTCTGAGGTTCTATGGCAGGGATCTTAACCTGGACTCCATGAACTTGTTTTTATATGTGCATATATATGGACATGTAGACATATATACACATATTTTAACATTTTTAAACATTTATATTTATAAACATATAAATATTTATGTCTTAATATAATTAATCTCTTTAGCAATCTTATTTATTTTATGTATTTAAAAATGTTATTCTAAAACATGTCCATAGTCCTCACCAGACTGCCAAAGGAGTCCAGGACACAAAAAATATTAAGAGCCCCTGTTCTATGATTCTTGCTCTTAAGGACCCATCGAGCTTTGACAATCTCATTCTGTGTTCTGGCTCTGACATCCTGTGTTCTAAAGTCTGTTCCAGCTCTAGCATTCTGCGCTTTTGGCTTTTCCCCTCAGTCTATCAGTGGAAAGGTGGGGAAGAAATGGCCAAGGGGGAGGGTAGCAGAACACTGAAGTCATGCCATATGGAGAACTACTTACTCTGACTGTTGTGGGACTGGCCATGAGTCATTAGTATGTGGATCTCAGCCCAGAAACCCCTCTTTGATATCTGAGAGAAATAAAAGAAAAAAAAAAGACAAATCCAGAGTCCATTGACTTACATGGACAGGAGCCATGAAACAACCTGTTCCAAAGAGAAAACTTAAATACTAACAGTAAGTCTTGTACATTAAGCCCGGGGTGGGGAGATGGGTGTGGGGGGGCTTCACCAATGGAAATTGTTGCATTTGGCCATAGCTAATTATTCCTGTTTGTAGGCTCAGTGCCTGTTACCAAGTACTCCTCTCTTTCAAACATAGCTCATCCCAGTAATTACATGACGTGGATTTTTTCCTACTCATTTTGAGGTGACCATCTGATTCTGTCTCCAATCCCCTTTATCCAATTGTGTCTTAGTTTGGGATTTTTTTAATAGCTATTTTAAAATTGAAGACTACAAGGAAGAAGGGCTGGACTTTATCACCATGAAAGCTAATACCTTCCTTCAGCTCAGTGGAAGTATGTATGGATTGTAAAATTACAGAATCACAGAATATTTAATCAAACCCATTCCTTTTACAGTACAGAAAAGAACCTTAAAGACTGAACAGTTCATAGTCCAACCACTCCACTTTACAGTAAAGGAATCTGAAACTCAGAGAAGGAAGTGAGGCAGCATGGTAGTACTGGGTTATTTCCTGGGTTTAGAGTTAGAGGACCTGGATTCAAATTCCACTCTTGCCAATTACTAGCTATGTGACCTTGAGCAAGTCACTTAACCTGGCAGCCTCAGCTTCCTCATCTGCAAAATAAGGAGGCTGGGTTAGCAGACTTCTAAGGTCTCTTTCCAGCTCAAAATCTTTAAACTGTGAGTCAGAACCCAGATTTGATCTCAGATCTTCTGGCTCTAAATCCCTTTCCCCTGACCATTCTGTTAGCACTGTGTTTCCTTCTGCTCCTTCCCCAAAAATGGGGATGATATGACCCATCCCTTAGGAAAGGGAATGCTCCGAAATCATTGGTCGAACTCTCAGGGAGAAACAGTGAGAATTCAACAAGCTTGTTATTGTCACCTACTATATTCCAGGCACTGTGATAGTAATAGGGAACGCAAAAATTAAAATAAGCCAGTCCTTGTGCAAAATCACAGATGGACTGTCATGTCCTTGGATTAGCAGGTAGCTGAGTATGACTGGAATGGAGAGTGTATCAATCAATCAGTCAATATTTATTACCCTCCTACTATGTGCCAGGCCCTGTGCTAAGCACTGGATTTGGGGGAGACATGCAATCAGCCTGGAAAGATAGACTAGAGCAAAACTGTGAAGGGCTCTAGGTGCCCAGCAGATGAGTGTGTATTTTATCTTAGGGGCAAAAGGCTGCCACTTAGACTTCTTGAGCAGGGCAGTAACATAGTCAGATATATATTTTAGGTATATCAATTTGGCAGCTGTGGATTGGAAAGGGAAAGAGACCATTTAGAAGAATATTGCAGTAGAGGTGATCAAGTACTTAACTATGGGGATGGTGACTTGAGAAGACAGGAAGGAATAACTATAATGTTTCAGAAGTAAAATTTGTAGGATTCAGCAAATGGCTGAATGTGGTGTGAGAGTGTAGGGTGATCCTAAGGTGGTAAATCTGAATAAATGAAAGGATGGGAATACCCTTAACAAAAATTGGAAAGTTGGGAGATATTGTGGGTTTGGGGGGAAAACAAGTTCATTTTGGGATATATTGAATTCAAGATGCCTGTTGGACATCCATGGGAAGATATTTGACAACGTTGTCAGTATAGAACCAGAGGTTAGGAGAGAGATGATATTATACAGGAAAATGTAAGAGCCAGGTACAGAAAATTCGTAAGAATTTATAAAATAACAGAGAGGAAGAATGTAGAAAGAGGAAAAGAGAGGGAAGCACCAAGACAACCCTGATGAATACTAATGCATAAGGGTTGGGATATTCATGATGATCCTGAAAAGGGATATCAAGAAGTATGGGTCATATAGGAAAGAAAAGGACCAGGAAAAGGCAGTTGTCAAGAAAATTTAGGTAATAGAAAGTATCAAGAAGAAAGAGGTGGGGGCAGCTAGGTGGCCTCAAACACTTGACACTTACTAGCTGTGTAACCTTGGGCAAGTCACTTAGCCCCAATTTCCTTGCCTTCTCCCCTCCAAAAAAAAAAGAAGGAAGAAGTGGTCAACAATGTAAAATGTTGATAAGACATTAAGAAGGATGGTAATTAAGAAAAAATTATTGGCATTTAGCATTAAGGAGACTAGGACTAACCTTAAAGAGAGGAATATTAGTCAAATGGTGGCAGGTGAAGGCAGAATGCACGGGGTTGAAAAGTGAGAGGTTCTGGGTGCCACTGAATTGATCAAAACCTTCCACCATCCCCTATGAACAAATAATACAAGTTACCCTCCTGCAATGAGATTTTTCAGTGGGGGGGAGGGGGAGAGAAAGGGAATGCTACAGCTTCGTAAGCTGTTAGATCCGAATCCAAAGAGATAAAATGATTTGCCCAAGGTCGTATAGTCATGTAGTGGTCTAGTCAGGACTTGAACTCAGATATTTTAATCCCAAGAACCCTTTTTTTTCAATATACTACCATCCTGGTCACCCCACATCTGAATGAAGTTCAGCTTGTCAGTGTCCTTCCTGAAATGTGACTCATAAAACAAACATAGTTATCCAGGTGAGGATATAGTCCTGCCCTACTGCATTAACACAAGTCTTGAGTCAAACATCAATAAATCCTTGCTTGCTCGATTCATTGATTTACTCAGACTTCTTTTCATGCATCACAGGATTACATGAGCTCTTTTGGCTAACGTCTCATGCTGTTGTCACAGTTGTGCCATACTTGAGCTTTGGGTGTCTCGAACCTCCCCTGTCCTATATTTGTGCAGTTTATTTTAAACCCCAGTTCAGGAACCTGCCATGTGTTCCCAGTTAAAAGTTATCCATCATTCCTTCCTCTAGCCTCACATGATATTTGGTTTGTGCCTTCCTTGTGCATTTATCATGTTCCAACTTGCATTACGATTATTTGTGACCGTGGCTTATCTCCTTTACCATAAAAAGACATTGGCTCCTTCTAGTTCATCTTTTTAACCCCCTTAACATTTAACAAAGTGCTCTGCATGTTTTGTGGTGGTGTTCAATAAATCTTTGCATTTGGCATTGTCATTGCTGAACCAATAAACACAGAAGGATCATAGGGCCATAAATTGAGAGATGGATTTTTCCCCCTTTGGAAAAGATCTTATTGTAGAAGTATAGCTTATATTATTTGTGCATGGGGGTGGGGGTGGGGAAGGGCTTTGTTCAAGTCAGCCAACTTCCTCCTGTTCACTTCTCAGAGCTAAGATTTGAACCCAGGTAATAGGAGCCTAAATTTAAATCTATAAGCAATTTTAAAGGTCATCTAATCCAATCCTCTTTTTTTACAGATAAGGAAACTGAGGCTTAGAGAGGTGAAGGGGCTTACCTGAGGTCCCATAGATAGTAAATGGCAAAGTTAAAATCAGACTCTATGTCCATTGATTCCAAATCCAGCCTTCATTCCACTGTACCACAAACTAGAGGAAATAAAATCATGTCAGACTTCTCAGGGAAAACTTCACAGAGGAATTGAAACTTAAGCTGGAATTTAACATTTGGACAGAATTAGTCTAGTTGAAGAGAAGCAGGCATTGTAGGTCATTGGGAACAATAGTTCATCATCATCAAAAAGAATTTCTAAGTGGTAAATTGTACAAGACAACCTCTAGTAGAAATAAGATGTTACAGGAGAGTAAATCACACTCGGGAGAGAGATTCACACAGAGGATGTAAGAACCTCAGATATTGCATAAAAGATTCCTGCTTCCAGTAAGAATTGAACAGGATGATTCTAAGGTCCCTTTCTACTCAAAGGTGCAAAGATTCTGTCTCCACTGCCAAGTAGTGCTGGGAATTGACCAATCCCTTGTGACAACCTCAAATTTCTAGTTAGTTGGTGATTTAAATTTTCTATCACTGCCTGTAATTCCATTTTATTCAGTCCCCAGCCTGCCTAAGAAGAAACCAGTCACAATCTTGCTGTTAGTGGGTGTTTTTCTAAGCACCTAGAAAACAGGGTTCATCTGTTTCTAGGTCACCTCCCCTAATGAAAACTTTAGTTTATTGTTTAAGTAATTATTTGGTGAATGGCGCTCAGGTCGGCTGAAAGAGCTCCTTGTTACTCCAAAGTATCTGACTTAATAACCAACAGGAGACTAGGAGAATCCAGCTCCTTAAATAATAATGACATTGAAACTGGAACAGAACCTAGATAACCAGCCACTTGAGGCTCATGGGAAATGGGTTTTGCCACTTTCAAAATGTCTGCCCCCTCATAGGTATGGTATTCTTTCCAGCCAGTAGGGGTCGATGAGAAATGAAATTCACCACTTTTAAAACGGTTCCTTGGCTTTTTGGCATTCAAAACCAACAAAAGCTCATGGGAAATGAATTTTGCCCTATTCTATTTCAGATTAGTTGATTTTCTTGCTTCTTATGGATGAATGGTGAAAAAAAATGGTTCCACTGCTCTAAGCAAAGCATTTCTTAGATGAGTGAAAGGAAGCATAGGGTCCTGAATGAGGAATTTAATAGTCTTTCTGTACTCTGTCTTGATAAAACCAAATCTGGTGTATTGTGTTCATTCTTGGTGCCGTATTTTCAGAAACACAGTGACAAGCTGGAGTGTGTCCAAAGGAGATCGACTGGGATGATAGGGAAATTAGGCACCATTTTATGCTAGGATGAGTTAAGAAAACTTAGGAGTATTTGTCCTGGAAAAGGAGAGACTTAGGAAAGATATGATAGCTATTTTCAAATACTCTAGAGGCTGTCATGTGGAAGAAGCCTTGTTCTGCTTGGTTCCAGAGGGCAGAGCTTAGAGTAATAAGTGAAAATTACAAAGCAGATGGAGGGTTGATGTAAAGGAAAAGTTCCTAACAATTACAGCTATTCTAAAGGAGAGCCTCAAGACAGAGTGGTTTGTTTCCTCATCACCAGGACTTTCATGGTCACTTTCATGGATGTTATAAAGGAAAGTCCTGTGTAGACTCAGTGTGGGCTAGATCAGGGCTTCTTAAATTTTTCCACTGGAGACTCCTTTTTTTTTGTTTGGAGTTGCCTGACCTGAGGCCTGGCACAGTGCAAAGTGTGTATGCTTTGTGTTCAGAACCAAGGCTACAGAGAAGTTGTACAATGCAACACAGGCAAGCCGGTCCAGAAACACCTCAGATTCATGACTCGTTTGAGTTTTAATTGATTTTTGGTCATTGCACATCCAGAAACCTTTTACTATTGCCAAATTTTTCATGAGTCCATATGGTTTAAGAAGCTTTGGGTTAGATAATCACTACGAAGGTCATGGACAACTCTGTTTCCAAGATTCTGTAATTATACATATTAATTATACCAGGGCTGTAGATAACCTATGACATTGACCAGCTTTATAAAACTGTCTCTTATGTCTCCAATATTTGAGTGAGTTGGAAAAAAAGAAGAGAAAGGAAATTCTTGTCTGAAATTGGAAATGTTGATGAGAATCCATTAAAGAACTAAGCTGTTTATTTTAGAGAAGACATGGAGAGGATGTGATTTGCTTCATCCAAAGGCTCTCATGTGGAAGAGGGATCAGTCTAGCTTCTGAAGGCAGATCTAGGATGAATACAGGGAATTTTTCGGCAGGCAAATTTTAGCTTGATATGAGGTAGAACTTCCTAATAATGAAGGCTCTTGCCTTCAGAAGCAGTGGGTTCTCTTGCTGAAGGTCTCTAAGCAAAGAATGGATGACCATCTGTCAGTGGAATAGAGAGAATTTCTGCCCAAGTATGGTTGGAGCAGATTACCACCAAAGTCCCTTCCAACTCTGAGATTGTTTGATACAGTTTGAAAGCATAATATTAAGGAAAAACTAATTTGTAGTGAATAGGAGATAGTCAGTAAGAGAGCTGCAAGACTAAATCAAGCTGAGAGATTAAAGATGCCCACCTGGAGTCTGTGATGATGTCATGGGTCTAAGAGAGTGAACCCCAATTCACAGATGTATAAGAGGATCTAATCAGATGGTTATTATCTCTCATTATAATGTAGCTTTGCCTTCAACAGTCTACATCATGGGGTTGTCACTAAAAGAAAAATATCATTTGCCACATATTGCTCACTCCCTGCTATGATTTCAGTGATTCAACAGGATCTAGTCATTTCAGTACATCCTAAGAGGTTTCTAAAAACTGACTAAAGCAGATATAATTAAAGAAAGAACTTTATGACAATTATCACGGCTCTCCAACAATGGAAAGGACTGCCTCATTGAGTTGGGTAGACATCTTTCCATCACTGGAGGTATTCAAACAAATGCCAAATAGTCATAACCAATTAGGCATGTTATAGAAGGGATTCCTGCATAGTTTGGAACTGTTGGTTAGATCCATTCTAAGGCCCTAGAATAGAATTGCAATACCTAGTCATGATAAATACTTGAAGGTTGTGATAAAAGGGACGTTTGGGAAATTTTATATCTATGTGTAAACAAATGTGCCTGTCTAGAGAGAGAAGTAAAAGATTACTAGGAAAAGAAGTACTTGCTCCTGTGGCTCACACCTTTAGAATATATCAGAACTTACAACACCTTTTCTCCTCCCAAGAGGCAGTTCCTAATACCTACTCACTTCCTTCCATCTTGTGCACATGTGTGGAGAAAAGTGGGTAAGGAGTGAATCAGGCCACGTGGGCCAACAGCCCAGCCTGGTCCCAGACAGTGAAAAAAAAAAACACTTTGAACTGTTTTTAGCCTACAACAAAGGAAGAAAAACCTCAATCCAGTTTGATTCTCACTTGCAGGAAGTTTATCAAAAACAATAGTTAAAACCATAAGATTCTCTCTTGTTTTTAGCTCAGATCCCCCATTAAGGATCCAAACCAGGGGTGGGGATCCTACGGCCTCCAGGTCATGTGTGGCCTTGGGTGTGGCCTTTTAACCAAATCCAAGTATTACAGATCAAATCCTTTTATTAAGGGGATTTGTTCTATAAAGTTTGGAATCAGTCAAAGGGCCTCACTTGAGGCCTTAGAGGGCCACATGTGGCCCTGAAGCTGGTTTTATACAGAGTTTTCTGACCTTTTTCTTCCTTTCTCTATAACACTACTCGTACTGTTTTTCTTTCTCTTAATAGTCTTTCCATTTTCAATTAAGGCTATAACGTGAACCAAAAGCAGTTTAATTCCATCTTATTTTCATCTAGTGAAAATTGGCTTTGATGCTGATTAAAACAGAAGGCAGAAACATAACTTTAAGAACAGCAAACTTTGGAACAGAACCTCATTGTCCTGGAAAGATAAAGAAGAAAACAAGAAGAAAAGCGAGGAGGAAAAAACTGTCACTATCATCTGTTTGAGAAGAATCAAGCAATCATAGTGTCTCTCATCCCCATGGCTTAACCCCTTGATTGTCCTTGTGGCAGCTGCTGCTGTGGTACTGAGCCTTCGTTCCATTATCTCCCCATACCTACTTCCGTATCTGCCACCCACCACTCAGCCCACACTCCCAGCACTGAGTCTTCCGACTTTTTAGTGCAAATTCCTGAATCAGGAATCTATACAGCTCTTAATTCAAACTCCCAAACCAGGAGCCTCATTAAAATACTAAGGTTTAGGTTCTCTCAGGTTGGGAACCTCTTTTCCTCTCATTCAGCCTCATGAGTTGGAAGCTTTTTCTAGCTCTCGTGCATATTGGTGGGTCAGGTGCCTAATTTGCTTTCACTCAGATTTCCATGTTCTCTGGGCATCTCTGTCTCTCATGGCAGTAAACCTAAGAGATTTCCTTTCAACCTGTGGAACTTCTCCTGTCATACCATTTCTTCACATCAGAAATATGCCACTGATCACATATTAATATTATTTTGGGAAATTCTATAAAATCATATATTTAAAATTAGAACAGACATTATAAGCCACAAATTCCAAACCCCTCTTTTTGCAGAAGCCCAGCAGTCTAGAGTGATTTAACCAGTCACATATCTAATAAGCAGCTAAACACCTCCCTTCATGATGATATTGAGCCATTAATTAATATTCTTTGGCCCCAGTCATTTGACCATTTCTGAATCCAGTGGACTGAATTTTCATCAAATCCTGATCTTTCCATCTTATCTGTTAGGATGGCATGAAATACTTTTTCACATGCTTTGCTTAAATAAAGGTCTACTACCTTTATAGGATTTCTCTGAAAGGTCTAGTAACTCAAAAAAGAAAAAAAATGAAGTTAATCAGGCATAACATATTCTTATCAAAAGCATAGTAATTAATGCTTTCTTTTCTTAATATTCCCAGACTATTCCTTTAATAGTACATTCCAGAATTTTACTAAGAATCAAGTTATCGGTCTATGATTTTTATGTTCCCTCCCAGGGATGATGATCAAATGAGATAATAATTGGAAAGTGCTTGGCACCTAGTAATCATATAGATGTTAGTTATTATTGATTATTGTTAAAATCTGGTCTCACACACTTAGTAGTTGCATGGCACTGGGCAAGTCACTTAAATCTCTGCCTCAGTTTTCTTATTTGTAAAATCGCTCCTACCTCCACAATTGTTGTGCAGATCAAATGAGAAATGTGTTAGAAATGTCTAACACAATGTAAGCACTATATCAATGTTAATTTTTTATTATTAAGCTCTTAGCATAGTGCCAGACATATGTTAGTTGTCGTTGTCATCATTGTCATCACCGTCATCATCATTGCCATCATCATCATCATCATCATCATCATTGCCATCATCATCATCGTCATCATCACCATCATTGCCATCATCATCATCATCATCATCATTGCCATCATCATCATCATCATAGATGTCATCCTCATCATCATCGCCGTCATCCTCTAGCCAAACTAGACAACTCTCTCTCCAGTGAACATGACCTTCGCTGCCCTTCTCCCATACCTTTTGCACACACAGTTCCATGTGCCTGGAATGTTAATCACCTACCACCTCCTCTGTTGAACTCTTATACAACCTTTAAAGCCCAATTCAAGTGTTATTTCTTCCATGAAGTCTTCTTTCATCCCTCTGGGCACTCACACAGCACTTAGTTTTGTAAATCTATACGAATTCATTAAGTTCCATCTTCATGCCAGGGACTGTGCTAAATGTTTGAGATACAAAGAAAAGCAAGGGGCAGTCCTTGCCTGAGAAAATCTCTCGGTTAGATGGAGAGAAGACAATAAGAAATAACTATGTGCAAACAAGCTATAAACACGGTCAACATAGAAGCAAAGCCCTAGAATTAAGAGGGATTGGGAAACACTTCCTGTAGAAGGTGGGACCTGAAGGAACCAGGGAAGTTAGGAGGTAGCAATGAGGAGGGAAGTGAATGACAAGTATCAGGGGGGAACCAGTGAGCATGCCCAGAGTTGGAAGATGGAGTGTTTTATTCACAAGTTTAGACGTTTGCCAATGTATTTATGTCTTATTTTGGATTATCGTCATCTATACTGGTGTCCTATCCCTCTGCTTCTCTGTAGAAGCCACATAAGAGAGTGGATAGAGCAATGAACTTGGTATCAGAAAGACTTAGTTCAGTTCCTGCTTCAGACATTTAGAGTCATGTGAGCCTGGACAAGTCAATTGTCTTCTCTGAGCATGAGTTTCCCGACTTATAAAATGGGGCTTATAATGGCACCTGCCTCACGGGATTGTTGTGAGGATCATTAAGCAAGATAATATTTGTAAAATGCTCTGCAAACCTTAAACTCTAAATGTTAGCTATGATTATCATGAAGGCAGAGACTATGAGTTATCTAAACTTCACACCACATATGCATACAGTGTGTGTTCATGTGTGTGTGTGTGTGTGTGTGTGTGTGTGTGTGTACATAGTACCTAACATAGCTGGCTTAGTGTTTATTGATCTGAATTAAATTGAATCCCCAGTTTACAGATATTCCAGAGGGAATGAAAATCACTCAACTAGTCAGTGATAGAGCCAAGACTGAGCCAAGTTTCCTAACTCTCAGCCCCAGGAGCTTCCCATCACCACACAGCCTTGGAAAATAACATAGGGGGTGTTAGCTCATCTGAGCCAGCATTGAGTTAAAGGCTTGAAGGCTCTAAGGTGGCATCTGGGGGATGAGATGCCAATGAGGCTCCAAATCTATGTCGGGATTAGAAGAGCACCTCCTTATGGCTCTTGGAGAAAGACACAGATAACACTTGCAGGATGTTTTGCTGTAGAATTTCTCTGAAAAGTCTCCATTAAGTATAGGGGGATGTAGGGAATACAGCACAGAAGACAAATGGTATTAGAAACCCCACAGATAAATATTAATAAAAGACAAATCCAGGCAGAGCAGAAAGGTAGTCTCAGGATCTCTCTGCACTGAACTTTCAGGGAAGGTGTTTAATTTCATATTAAGATCTTGATTGGGGAAAATTAAGCATGAAAGAGTAGGAAAAAATGCTGGACATAGAGAGTCAGAGACCCAAGTTCAAGTGTCAACTTTGACCCTATCCCCACTTTAAAGACACTGGCTATATGATTAGGGTAAGTTCCTTAAATCTTAGTGACTATTTTCATCTATAAAATGGGAATAACAGTTACCTGGACCTACCTTCTGGAGTAATTATAAGGAAAGCCCTTTGTGAACCAAGAATAAAGGCTGCAGAAATATGAATTCTTAATATTCTGTTTGGCTAGGGATGGGCAAAGGAATTAATTTTCCTGAACTTGAGGGGAAGTGAGATATAGTGAAAAGCGCACTGAATGGAGAATCAGAAGATGAGGTTAAGTAATAACTCCTCTGTTTTTAGGCATGGAACCCCAGCAAAGTCAGTTGCCGGAGCTGAGAAGATTTAGGGTGGAGGTGATGGTGCATTCCTTCAGATATCAGAAGGGCTAAAAGATTAAACTTACTCTTTGTGGTCTCAGAAGGCAGAACTAAGACCAATGAGGGAACATTCCAGGCAGATATTTCATCGCAGCAAAAAGAACTTCCTAATAATCTCAGGCATTTCACTTCACAGTAGAACAGACCACTACCTGGATAGAGAGTGAGTTCCCTATTACTGAGGTTTTCAAGTAGAGGCTGCGTGATCACTTCTCAGAGATTTCCCAGAAAAGATGCCTGTTTGTTTTTGGGGTTTTTTTCAGATAGAAGTTGAAGATAGAAGGCTGCACTTCCTCCCAGTGCTAAGATACATTCTGGGAGTCTGATCACTTTTCATTTTAGGGCTTTAGGTTCTGACATTCTGTATTTTAAGGTCCTGTCCAACTCTGACATTCTCTGTTCTAAGATCTCCTCCAACTCTGATATTATGTGCTTTAACATCTCTTCTACCCCTCGTATTTTATGTTCTCTAAACCCTTTTAGCACAAACATAACTATGTCTTATGTTTTAAGAAACCTTCCAACTCTGATCTTCTTTTCCATGGCTATAAGTACTGCTGAGGTCCAACCCTACATATCTACAGTAGGCTTAAAATGTGTCACCTTGCCTAGGCAGCCTTGCAAAGGAAGAAATAATCTATGTGTAAAGCATGTAAAAATCTATTATAGAATTTCTGCTAAAGGAGATGTTTTTCTTTTCCTAACATAGCACATACCCAGCGTATGGTTATCACATTTGCCAAAGAGATATGGAATAAAATGTCCCCTGCTATGGTTATAAGAGTGTACCCTTGTGCAGTTGGTGGGAGCTTCTGCAGTTTGTGAAAGAGAACTCTTCCCCCAAAAGAACAGTAGCATTGCCAAGATGGGCCCTCATTTGGAATTTCCTTCCAATGTGCTCCCTCCCTCACCCATCTGGGTGGCCTTTTCAAGAAAGGGCAGAGCTAGCAGATGGCTGTCAACAGCATCAGGCCAGCCAGAAGGCAGACTGAGATTGTTTCTGGGTATCACAAAACATAAGAGTGTGTGAGTGTGTATGTGTGTTTATATGTGTACAACTGTATATAGCTATACAGGCATGGTGTGCGGATTTGCTTGTCTTTCTGCGTTAGGTCTATATGTCATATATTTGTGTTGGCATATATATCTATGTATATATACATACATATTATATGTGCTTACGTGTAATCGTGTGCATTTGTATGTGTGTTAATCACTGGCTCCTTTTCTGTTACTCTTAAGCATGCCCAGATCTTCCTCCAACCTTAACTTAAAGAGGAGGGGGTGTGTGTGTGTGTGTGTGTGTGTGTGTGTGTGTGTGTGTGTGTGTGTATGTGTGTGTGCGTACATTCATTTCCTCCTCTTTGTCACCTCTCTTAATTCTTTACAAACTGACTTCCAACTTCATCTCTCAACTGAAACTTCCCTTCCCAGGGTTACCAATAATCTCTTAAATGCAAAATCTGATGTTTTTTCTCAGTCCTCATTTTTGTACTCTTTGCAGTATTTGACACTAACGGAACACCTCTTCCTCTCAGAAATACTTTCTCATCCCTGGGTTTTCATGACATTTGCTCTCTCTCTGTTCTTTTCCTGCTTGTCTAGGCTCTTTTTGGTCTCCTTTGATAGATCGTCATCTATTCTTATCACCAATTTGTGGATGTACAATGGAGTCTGTCCTGGTCTCTTCTTTCTTTTCCCTCCCTCTTCTCTTCTCTCCCTCTCCTCCTCCTCCTTCTCCTCCTCTTCCTCTTCTTCTTTCTCTTCTTTTTCTTCTTCTTTTCCTCCTCCTTCTTCTCTTTTTCTTCTTCCTCTTCTCTCTCTCTCTCTCTCTCTCTCTCTCTCTCTCTCTCTCTCTCTCTCTCTGCCTTTCATTGCATCAGCTCTCATGGTCTCATCTATCACCTCTGTGACTCTCAGAGTTATGCATGCAGCCCCAGTGTCTCCTTTGTATCCTAGCATAATTACCAATGTCCATTGGTCGTCTTCCACTAGATGTCTACATCCAAAAGTCATCATGCCTAAAATAGAACTCTTTCTCCTCTGAAATACTTCCCTCTTCCTGTCTTCCCATATTCTATTGAAGGTGCCACCATCTTTCTAGTCACCCAGGTTTTAAACCTTGGAATCATTCCTGACTCTTCCCTTTACCTCACTTACCATATCTCATCAGTGGCTAGGTCATATTGATTCTACCACCACACCATCCCTCACATCGATCCCTTTCTCTCCCTTCAAACAAACCAACACCTGAGTTCAGGGTCTCCCTCCATCTTGTCTGGGTTATTGCCATAACCTCCTAGTTGGTCTCCCGGCCTCCATTCTTTCCCTTGTCCATTTCACACTCCACACAGCTGCCAAGGTGGCACTGCTAAAGCAAAAACTTGGCTTTATCATTCCAATGCTAAAGAGGCCACAATGACTCCTTCCTGTCTCCAGACTAAAGTCTAAACTTCTCTTGTTGACCTTTAAAACTCTTCCTTCAACCTCAATGTCCAAAAGATGTGTACGTTACTCTCTTTCATGTACTCTACGATCCAGCCAAAATGATCCATTCATTTCCTGTATATAATATTCCTTCTCCTTGCCTTTGCACTGATTGTGCCCCAGGCCTAGAATGCCCTCCTGCCTCCTCCCTGCCTCACAGAATCCCTGGGGCACTTCAAAGTCCAGCTTAAGTGCTAAATCCTACAGGAAGGCCATCCTGATCCCTACTCCCAGGCTCTGATGCGTTCCCTCTAGAAAATACTTTATACATGTATTCTCTTTGCTCTTCTCTGCATTTGCTTTCATCCAATAGAATGCAAGCTTCTAGAGCAGTGGTTCTCAACCTTCCTAATGCCGTGACCCTTTAATATTCATATGTGAGCATGTCTGCATGTGGGTGGACCCACCTGGAGACGGATAGAGAAGGTTCCTAAAACCATTGGAAATATGTGTAGGGAGAGGACCATTTTGTTTTCATTCTTGTATCTCCAGCATTTCACCCAGTGTCTGATGCATAGTAAATGCTTAATAAGTATTTGTTGAATGAATGCATGCAAAGATATATGAACTAATATGAGCATAAATAAGTCACATTCCTTTCCTAAGCCTCCTTGTCCTCATGTGAAGAAGAGGCTGGGCAGGATGAATCCTAAGTTTCCTTACCAGATATAAAGTGATGATTCTCTTTGTGTGTGTATATATACATGCATATATGTATTTGCCTAATAGGAACTCATAATTATTTCTCATGTTAATATTTGCAAAGCACTCTTCCTGTAACAACCCTCTGGTACAAGTCAGAGCAGTATTACTATGCCTGTTTCATAAATGAAGAGGGATTCCTATAAGTTGTATCTTGCTCAAGATCCCATATAGTAAGCACTGAAACCAAGATCCAAACCCAGAATCCCTCATTCCCCAAGTCTAGCACTCTTTTCATTATACCAAACTGCCTCTGTATATTTGTGATGTATAAGAATTTGTATATATTTCTATAAGTTTGTGGGAACATGTATATTTCTATATGCATATAGGTTAGAGCACAACCGTGTGTGTATAAGTCAATGTGCAAATATGTATGTACTTTATCACCTGAGGTGACAGCCAGTAACACAGATGTTCTCATCTGTTATGAGAAGAAGAAATTCACTCTGACCATCCCATCCCTCCTGACTGTGCGTGAAGCCCACAATGTCACCTGACTATCATGACGACAGTGTTTCAGTTGAATTTCCTTTCCTGCCTTTGTTTCTTATTCCTTTTCCTTTTGGTGTGTAGGTCTCTCTCTGGCCGAATTGTTGGTGGCGTGTGGTGGTTCTTCACCTTGATCATCATCTCCTCCTACACGGCTAACCTGGCAGCTTTCCTGACTGTGGAGAGGATGGTATCTCCTATCGAAAGTGCTGAAGACCTGGCTAAACAAACTGAGATTGCTTATGGGACCCTGGAGGCAGGATCAACTAAAGAATTCTTTAGGGTAGGAAAAAACAGAAAATCATTTTTCACTAAAGGGGAAAAAAAGAAATGTACAATAGAAACAGTTGTTATCCCCACCATCAGCATCACCACGATGAATATCATCGTTATCAACAAATATGAGGGGGTAGGCACTGTAGGTCCTATGTGTACTTCATGGTACCAGGACAATGGACCAATTGACCAAGTCAATGTCCATAAAACACAGAGCATCCTCCCTTTCCTTCAGGTTACTGAAGGACGTACAGGACATTTTGCAGAATCCAAGTTCATTATAGTAACTGACTTCTTTAGAACTTAGGGGTGGAAATACTCATCCCAGAGTCAACCAGGAATTGAACACTAATCAAAAGTGGCTGTCCTCTTTATTATCTTGAAAGGGATACAAATTCTGATTGGTGAGTTGGGAAGGACCTGGGGCAAAGAGGTTGGGTATAAGTTCTGTGTCCTAATTAGAATTGCTGTGGCCTACACAGTTCCATGGATGTGATATTATGCTCCTTTTGGAAACCTGCTCTATTACTAATTTGTTGTGACCCTGGCCAAGTCACTTTCCATCTCTTGCACCTCAATTTTCCTCATTTGTGTAAGATGAAGAGGAATGAAGTATATCCAAGTTTACTATCAGCCTGACATTCCAGCTTCTAAGTCCTTTCCAGCTCTAACACCCATTCTTCTAATATCCCATATAGTTTTGACCTACTCTAGCTAAGGTCTCTACCTTTGCTAAAACCTTGTGATTCAATCTAATTTCCCTCCTCTTATCTGACCTGTTCCTGATCCCTGCTCCACAGTCCAGTTACTACCAGTAAAGGTTTTTGTTTGTTATCATGCCGAGCCTTGAAGTTTCCAGTTTTCCTCCATTTCTGACCCTCTCCTGAAACACAATATATATTATTACTCCTCTGATCATTTTTAAAGTTACCTTCTGGTTATTTATACTCTATAATGGTACTCTTTTCCGTCCTGTTTTTGTGGTTTCTTGCAAATTAGTCTCCCCTAATCCCTCTCTACATGTTTCATTCTCTAATCTGTGTCATTTTAGTTAACCTTTCTAAACCACAGAGAACAAAATCATGGACTGATTCCTGAGGGGTGGATTTCACAGTCTTTACAGTTTCCATAATGAAAACAATGAAAAGAATACAATTGAGTCTCAGCTTAAATCAGTCCTCAGGGGCAAGTATCAGGGCCAGGGAAAGGGACCCAAAGGGACTAATGTTCTACCAAATTCTACACCATAGCAAGGCTCCCATCATGAGACTTCTTTGTTATAAATGAGAAAAGAAACACTGAATTGAGGAAGAAGTATAGTAAAAAAGAGCCCTGAGCCAGGAATCAAGAAAACTGAGTTGAACCCTGACTCTGCCTTTACCAAATTATTCACTCTATGACAAGCAAGTCACTTTCCCTCTTGGACCCTCAGTTTCATCATCTGTAAATAGAAGGGGTCAGACTAGATTAAGGCTGGAGGCACTTCCCCTGCTCTACAATACTACAGCAGTATGCCTACACCAGGACTTGGATGTAGAAGCCTCTGCCTCTCATTAGGCAGATGAAGGGAAGACTTCACAACATACACCACTTGCTTAGGTGCTCAAAAGGCACAATGTTTTCATGTGAAAAGCAGTGGGTCTCTGAACATAGTAGGCACTTAATAAATATTTGTTAAATTGAATCAGAAATAATGGTCTCAAATGCCAGTTATGATCCTCGTGCTATATGTCCTTAAGTCACCTGCTGTTACCTTTATGAACCTCATTTTCATTATCTGTAAAATGGGGATAATCATCCTTCCCTGTCTACTTCCCAGGGTGGTTGTTAGGATGAAATGAGAAAATGGAAGAGAAAGTGTTTGCAAACTATAAATTACTACATAAACGAAGACACAATTATAGGCCATATTTTGGTCTTGTACAAGACAGATTGAATTCTAAGCAGAGGGAAGAAAGTGCAGCCCGCTTGCAAACCAATATGGCATTCTGAATTTTGCTCCCTGTGGTTATAATACGCACAACCTAAACTGCAGACAGGTAATTGGTAGATTAATTAGGCTATATGAAGTGCTTTGGGAGCCAAGATGAAAGGAGTTATCCAGGAACAAATATACTCTAAGCATTCATCAGTATCACCTGCCACATATCATCCTTTGGCATTCACTGGCTACAATGATGGGAGCTTTGGTTCTTGGGGTATTGGTATAAAACAATAAAGTTATATTTATTTCCTATATATTTGTGCCTATAAGTCTTTTTGGCTCTACCAAAAGGCTATCTTTGTTCCCTATTGATCTCATCATGCCGAGTCAAATTGCATCTCCCATTCTCCCTTCTGTGTTTTCTCTTCCCTTGATGTTACTGGTGTCATCTAAAGATTTGACCCAGGGCTTAATTTGCATATTTCTTCTTTTATGTATTAGAATATCGTATTATATATAAATGGTGGTGTTGGACATTCTTGCCACTTCCACTTAAGCTTATATTTCATAAAACCACCATTTTTTTTTCACATGAACTGCTTTCTAAACCTATCTCCCCTATCCAACACCTAGGCAACTGATTTTTTTTTTAACCAAAGCACAAGACCTTACATTCATCTCTATTAAAATTCATCCTGTTATACTTGGCCCATCATTATAGCCTGTCAAAAAAATTATCTCAATTCAGTCTCCAAGGTGTTAACTGCATCCCCTCTCACAGTTCAGTGTCATCCTAGCATTTGTTAAGCCTTCTGTCTATGTATATCCTAACATAAACCTTTGTGACCTGCTGCCCAGGAAATCACATCAGAGTAGCCTCCTAATTTGTCTCCTTGCCTCTGCTCTTCTCTTCCTAGACACAGAAAAGCATAATTTATCAAATTATTCACTGTATGACAAGCAAGTCACTTTCCCTCTTGGACCCTCAATTAAGCTTGTTTGCCTCAGTTTCCTTATATAGCGCTGGAAGGAAACTAGTCTTGTTGTGTAGCCCAACCTGTCCTTGAAAAGAATCCATACTATAGCATAGTCAACAAGTAATCTTTCGGCCCCTACTTGAAAAACTCCAAGGAGGGCAGCCCTACCAATTCCCATGGCCACCCATTCTACTTTTTGGACAACTTTCCTAGTCAGAAGGCTTTTCTGAATGTCAAACCCAAATTTCCTTTTTTGACAACTTCCACCCATCATTCCCAGTTCTGTTCTCTGGGGCCAAGAAGGATAGACCTAATTCTTCTTCCCTGTGACAGCCCTTCACACACATGAAGGGAACTATCGCCCATTGAGTTTTTTTTCCTTCGTTCAACTAGACATCTCCAGTTTCTTCAATTAATCCTCTTAAGATATGATTTTAGGGGTGGCTAGGTGGCACAGTGAATAGAACATCGGCCCTGGAGTCAGGAGGACCTGAGTTCAAATCCAGCCTCAGACACCTAACACACATACACACACACAAAAAAAAAACTAGCCATGTGACCTTGGGCAAGCACTTAACCCCAACTGCCCTCCAAAAAGCAAAAAAAAAAAATAGATATAACTTTAACACCATTCCCCACCTTTATTGCTTTCCTATGGATTCTTGTTCAGTTTATCAATGTCCTTCTTAAACTGTAGCACCCAGAACTTCAATTTTTCCATAACAATAGTACAGTCTGACTAGGGCAGAACACAGAGGAACTATTGTCTCCTTATTCCTGGAAGGTATCATGCCCCCCCTTAAAGCAGATAATACTTTCTCCATCCTACAAATTCTTTTTGGAGGGGAGAAGGCCAGGCAATTGGGGTTAAGTGACTTGCCCAAGGTCACACAGCTAGTCCCAGGTCGGATTTGAACTCAGGTCCTCCTGATTCCAGGGCTGCTGCCTTATTCACTGTGCCACCTACCCCCCCCACACACACACACACACATATACATCCTATAAATCTTTCTGGAACAAGCTTCATAACTCTTAGGTCTGATCATACTAATCCTCTCCCCTAAAACTCCAGGGGCTTTCCATTAGCCATTTAATTCAGTCCATGGAGCATTTATTAAGTACTTCCTATATAGCACTGGGCTATATACTGAGTGTATATAAAGACAAAAATGAAATACTCCTTGCTCCAGTAAGGGATATAACATATAAGCAGATAATTGTTGTTGAGTTGTTTTTCAGTCTTGTCCAACTCTCTGTGGTCTCATTTGGATTTTTCTTGGCAAAGATACTTGAGTGGTTTGCTATTCCCTTTTCCAGCTCATTTTACAGATGAGGAAACTGAGGCAAACAAGCTTAAGTGACTTTCCCAGGGTCACACAGGAAATCTTTGAAACATGAGTCTCCATGACTCCAGGTCTGATACTCTATCAGCTACATCATCCAGCTACCCATGGACCTCAATGATAAGTAACCATAAGCTAATCTGAAAAAAAAGAAAGAGAACTCCTTTTTCAGGAGTTCTGAAAAATAAAAGAGGGAGAACTATCAACCTGTGGGATCAGGAAAGAATCCCTGTACATAACAGCACCTGGGTGAGTTTTGAAGGAAGCTAAAGACCCTAAAAGGTGGAGGTAAGGAGGGAGTACATTCCAGGCATGGGAGACAACCTATACAAAGGCGTAGAGATGGGAAATAGAATCCCAACCAAATAACATCTAAAATCTTTGGCCTGACATTCAAGGCCCTCCATAACCAAGCCCCAACCTACCTTTCCACTCCATCCCCAATAATACTCTACTCTTTGTCCATTCCCTGAACTTCCCCTGGTTTTTCCAACCTCTCTACCATTGAGGACAATGTCTTCTCTGTCTGAAATCTTGACCTGTTTTTACCTATCTCCACCTGTTTGCATTTTACCTATCCCTCAAGGCTCAGCTTAAACACGGAATCCTCCACAAAGTTGGAAATAATCTCTTCCTCCTTATATGCTTCCTTCCCTTCTTGTCGTACCTCTCTTGTAACATGGTAAAGGCTACCACGATCTGCCTTAGATTAGTAATTTGTGCACATATCATATATTCCCTGTTAGAATATAAGTAAGGCAAGGGCTGTGCCTTATTCACCCTTGTGCCTTCCACCCCCCAAGTGCCTGGGACAGATTCTTGCTTAGTTTTTTAAAAGAGTTTGATTGAATTAATTAAGACAATTCTTGCCATCAAGGAACTTATTACATAGTTGAGGAAACAGGACATAAAAAGTTAAATAATAACAGCTCAGAATAATAAAACAAATGTAACAAGGCTGCATGTGTTAAGCATCCCAAGGAAGGGATGACTAATTGGCAAAGTTCCAAGAAGGGCTGCATCAGTGTGTCCTGGAACAGTCCTGGAAGGCTTCCTAGCAGGGATGGGCTGGAGATGCAAAATGCTCAGGGAGTGGATAAGCAGACAAGAAAGGGCAGTCCGGGCAATGGGGCAAGGACTGCGCAGGCAAGGTCACTGACGCAAGTGTGAGAACCGGGAAGATCCTTAGAAATCATGTAGAATAATGCTTTGGGCTTACAGATGAGAAGACAGGCCCAAAGAAAAGTGATTTACCCAAAGTTACACAAGCTAGTTGGATAGCTGGGATTTGGTGTTGGGAGAAGGGAATAATCATTTATTAAGTGCCTTCTATGTGCTAATCATTGTGTTAAGTGTGCATAAATAATATCTCATTTGATCCTTACCACAATCCTAGAAAAGAGGCGTTATTATTTTTCTCACTTTACAGATAAGGAAACCAAGGCAGACAGAGGTGAAGTGATTTGCCCAGGATCACACAGTTAGCAAGTGTCTGAGGCTGGATTTGAACTCACACCTTCCAGACACCAGGCCTAGCACTCTATCTGCTATGCTACCTAGGGCTCCTAATACCTATTCCAGAGTTTCTTCCATGCTGGCTCAGTAATTAGCTCATGCTCATTTAACCTGAGAAGTTGGTAATAAAAGTATTATAGTAATATTAGAGGCAGCTAAATGACACAATGGATAGAGAACTGGCTTCAAAGCAGAAAGATCTCAATTGAAATCCAACCTCAAGCACTTACTAGCTGTGTGACCCTGGGCAAGTCACTTAACCTCTGCCTGCCTCAGTTTCCTCCACTATAAAAGAGGGGTAACAAATACAATATTTGTGAAGTGCTTAGCACAGTGCCTGGTATATAATAGCCACTTAATAAATGCTTGTTTCCTTCTTACCTTCCTTCCTTATACTCCCCATCTTACTGAGGAGGAATGAGAGAGATTAGCTGACTTGCCTATAGTCTAATAACAAGTAAATGGCAGGGCTGGCATCCAGAGCAGGTCTTTTGATGCTAAATTAAATGGGCTTTCAACTATACCCCACAGCCATTTGTGGGCATGTTCCAGGGGCAGTTTGTAGATCAGTGTGACTGAAAGGGAGTATTTAGAGAGAAGATTATCAGTTAAATTAGTTATCAGTTTTCCCAAGTGCAAATTTTCACTCTTAGGTTCAAGTCTACTGTATCCTAGAAAAATGGGTGTTTGTAAGTAGAAGAAATCCAAAACCAAGTGAAACTCAGTGGGTCGCATCTCTGAATAATGGTGTGATGTCTTAATTGTTTTAATCAGCTAATTCCAAGAGTATTGGAAGGTAGAATCAATAAGTCAACAAGCATTTATCAGGCGTTTACTGTATGCTAAATACTAAAGTAAAAATGAAATAGTCCCTTCCCACAAGATTACATAATATCAGAATGGAATAATAATATTAATGGTATTGATACTAATAATTAATAAACATATTAATAATTAATAATCATAATAATAGTATTAATAACAATAATCCTCACATTTCTATAGTACTTTAAAATTTACAGAGAACTGGGGCAGCTAGGTGGCGCAATGGATAGAGTACTGGCTCTGGAGTCAGGAGGAGCCGAGTTCAAATGTGACCTCAGATGTTTACTAGCTGTGTGATCCTGGACAAGTCACTTCACTCCGATTGCCTCCCCCCCAAAAAAAATACAATTGGGAAATAGTTAATAAAATAAAATATCATAACAGTACTGTTTTTGAAAAGATGAAACTGAGGCTAGAGAAGTCATTGCTTATAGTCACATGTCAAAACCAAAGCTCAATCTCAGACTCTCTGACTTTAAGACCAGGGCTCAGAGTGCTATTCTATCCCACCTCTCAATGTTGTGGTAAATCTCCAACATGGGCAGCCAATTTGCCCTCTGCTAATTTTTATACTTACTGTTTCAATTGGACTATGCTGTGTATTTAATACGCTTTTTAATTTCTTCTAAAATATAAGCAGAGGCCTGGTTTCTAAACTGCCTTTCCCTACCATTTAGAAAGATTCTAGTTGTTCTCTGTGGTATTTGAAAGAGTCTGCACTACTCTATCTCTACTTTATTTCTAAGATATCTGTACTTGGGAACCCACTGCTGCCAATTAGGACCTTTTATTTTGCAATCACTCATAATCTGTTTCTTTCTGTGCTAATCACATTAATGACTATGTCGTCCTCGGTAATTCCTTAGTATTTGTGCCTAGCCCCGTGTCCCAGATGGGCAAGTACTAAAAGATGAATGTGTTTCTGTCCCATCCCAGAGGTCAAAAATCGCTGTCTTTGAGAAGATGTGGACGTATATGAAGTCAGCTGAGCCCTCTGTTTTCGTGAGAACCACAGAGGAGGGCATGATCCGGGTGAGGAAGTCTAAAGGCAAGTATGCCTACCTCCTTGAGTCTACAATGAATGAATACATTGAACAGCGGAAGCCCTGTGACACCATGAAGGTGGGAGGTAACTTGGATTCTAAAGGCTACGGCATTGCGACACCCAAGGGTTCAGCTCTGAGGTAAGCTGCTTGGATTTTCTGATGATTGCCATCTTCCCTGAGGCTGTAACTTCCTCTATCCTCACAGCTCCTTCTCTGGTGCCTGCCAGCTGCCCAAGGGGCCCTTTGTCAAGGAAAAAAACTGAGAAGCTGAACTCGTGAAGATGGTGATGAGAAAACTGAACCAAGACCTTCAGTCCTGAGCTTGAGACTGGATCCCCAAAAGGATCATTTGGCTTTGTTCATAGCTGTCATATGCCACTGCCCCTACCCCCATGTGTCACACATCGTCACTGTCCATTGACGGAATGTCATTTCACCCACCCCACCCCACTGCTACCCTGCATATGGTGTTCTTGAGGTGAAATAGTGGGTGGTGTTTGCCTTGAAAGAAACATAACCATATAGCGCCACTTTCTTAGCTCTGACTCGCAAGAATTAGACTATTGAAACAGAAAATTAGTAGCTGACAAATAGCTTTCCTTGACACTAATTTCTTTAGCAAGACTTTTAATTGGCACAAAGTACCTCATGGAGAAAATGAAGTGGTGTTTACATTTGGACAACCACCAGACATTTTTATCAGCTGTGCCAATCACAAAGCATCTCACACTGGTATAGTGCTTTATAGTTTATAAGATGTTTCCACAATGATAAATATTCTGAGACAAGTACTACAACTCTTACTATCTCCATTTTACAAACGTGAGAATTGAGGCCCAGAGTGTGGAATTGGCTTAACCCAAGGTCACAGACATAGTACGTGGCAAACTCAGCCCTTGAACCCCAGCCTTTTGACCCCTCTTCTTTCTGTCCCACCACACTGCCTGCATGCTACTGGGCAAAGATCATACCTAGAGAAAGCAAGGGAGTGACTGTCATAAGATGGAGAATTGACATGGCAGAGGAGCTAATCACAGAGAACCAGATGGCCTGGCATTAGTCAATCATGGGTATCTGCCTGAATGAACTTAAGTAGCTCTTTCCTTATGTATTATGCAAGGGCAGGTGTTTTAAGAGACACTGTGGATGGTGCTCAGTAGAGATAGGAATTAATCTCCATTTACTTTAAGGCAACTGGTTTTTAGGAAGTACCTGCTCTGCAGCCAGCACATTATAGGGAAGACAGTATTAATGATCCCTATTTATATAGTATTATATAATTAGGAAGCTTTTTATATCCATTTTCTCGTTTGATCCTTTTACCAGCTCTGTGGTTTCTGAGGCATTCAGGGTTTCTTATTCCCATTTTATAGATGATAAAACTGAGCATCAGAGAAGTGAGAGGACTGGCTCAAGACTAGATAGTTAAAGACAAAATCAAGGTCTCCTAATTCCAAATCTAACATTCTTTACATTGTATCATGTTAAGACATTCTCCCTGACCTCAAGGAAATCCAGGAAGGCAAGAGTAATGGAGAAAGACAATTAGAGAACAATCCATAAGAGTGTCTAATTAGGCCCCAAAACGTGTGGAACAGACAGTGAGGTCAGCAGGCTAGGGAGAGGTTGCATGCAGAAGCACACTGAAAATCACCCAGCTTCTAGATGAGGCTAGATGAGTCTGGGTGCTCTTGTGCTAGAATTCTGAAAATCAGGAATACAGATAACTTCAAAGTCAAAATATGAACCTGGGTTTTGTCGACTTTCTGAGGCCTGTTGTTGAAGTTTATCTACAAGTTTATAGCAGACAACTTGGAAATCAGAAATGTCCTCAAGAGCCCAAAACCCTTTCACCTAGTCACTCAAGGATAATCATTGGGATGAAAGTTTCTTAGTTCTAAAAAAACTATGGAATTACAGGATATCATAGCTGCCAGAGACCTTATAGCATATCATGAGAGCTAGAAGGGACCTAGAATACAGAGCCTGGAACATCTGAGCTGGAAGAATCATGTATTATAGGACTTAGAATATTAGAACTCTGAGGGATAGCAGGATAGCAGACTGTGAGAGCTGAAAGACTCCTTAGTCTTCTTTCTCAGATGCATTGCACCTTGTAGGATAGAGATTCCTGGGCTTCTGAAAATCATTCTCTTTTTTCACTCATCTTCTATAGGTGAGCAAATTGTCTTTTAAAAAACTGGTGTTTGAGGGGTGGCTAGATAGAGCACTAGCCCCGGAGTCAGGAGGACTTGAGTTCAAATTCGGCCTCAGATACTTGATACTTACTAGCTGTGTGACCCTGGGCAAGTCTCTTAACCCTGATTGCCTCAGGAAAAAAACAAACAAACTCTGGTGTTTGAAATCAAAACTGGTCTTCCTACTCAAGAATGGCATTTAGTAGATATGTAACCTTGGACAAGTGACAACCTCTATTAACCTATCTTCTCATCTGTAAAATGGGGCTAATAGTAACTGAATTTGGTTTAGCTAAAAGCCTTACTGAACCTTAAAAAAAATTTTATCAGTAGATTATTTCTTTGTTTCTCCTTTCTGGCCTCTTCTCTATCAAGGATAAGAAATTTTCCATTGAACTGGTTGGTGTTTCTTTGAAGTGGACACTGTCTTTCTGTCTGTCTGTCTGTCTGTCCATAAGCTAGTGAGTTTATAGACTAAAGAGGCATAGGGGTACATTTTGGTTTCCTTTTTATGTTAGGTAAAAACCAACTTTGGCTAATGTTAGAAACCAGGGAAAAACTATTAGCAAATTCACCAGTTTGGTGATAATTCTCTTGTCAACTAAACATCTGCTTATTTAAATCTGTTCTCTCTGGTTATAATGATTGCTGTCAGAGAAATTGAATGTCACAACCAGATGAAAATTTGTTTGAATTTCCCAAGTAGGTGTGAATTATTTACATCTTCCATTTCTTATCCTTATTAAATCTTATTTTTTACCAAGAATTTGCCAAATGGCACAGTCTATAACTAAGGTTAATAAATAATTATTCTTCATAATTTAACTACCAGAAGATACCTAACAAATAGATTTGCTAAGAGTTGAACCCTGTTAAGGACATTAGTCCAAGTTTGATTAGTTAAGATAGGGGTTCCATAATCAATAATGTCTTCTGCATTCCCTAAGGTTAAAATATGGTAAGTCCTCATTGTCTGTGTTATACATTGCCAAATGGATGGGCCAAGGTGATAAGAATATGCTGTAGGTTTACTTCTCCTGATAATGGACCCAAGAAGGGACTTTCTTCAAAGGAGCTCTGAGGTGCACTTTCTTTATGGTTCATAATGGTCACTATCTGATCTTCTCACCCTCCTTTGACCCTAAACTAGTTAAGGTCTAGTGACCTAGTAGCTGTGTAGTATTACTTTCTGGCTTAGGTTCAATTCACAAACATTTTCAAATGCCCAGAATCTTAGATCAGAAGATTTGAACATGGAATATAATGCCAGAGTTGGAATGTTAGGACATATAACAAGAATCTTGGGCTGGAAGGAACCTTAGAGATCAATTAATTCAACCGTCTTATTTTAGACAGGGAGACCTAGAGGCATAAAATGACTTGTCCAAGGTCACAGAGTTGATGGCAGAATCAAACTAAAACCCACACCCCCAACACTCTTGCCAACACACTGTACCTCTCTTTAGAGTCAACTCCACTAGTGCATGTTAGATTCAATATTATGAGGAATATGAGAGAAATATAGTTTCTATCTCCAAGCAGCTTATAATTGGGGGAAATTCTAGGCAGTTAGAAAGTAACTCAAGACAATTCAGAGTCTGAGTTTGATGGGACCTATTCTACCTTCTGGAAGACTTCCAGTAGTGAACTCACTACCTCCAGAGGTAATCTGTTCCATTGTTGGACAGCTCCAATTATTTGAAGGCTCTTCCTTACAGAGAACCAAAATAGGCACCTCTGAACTTCCACCAAGCAGCCTTTGAGCCTGTATGAGAAAGAGCAACATTGCATGATACAGTATGGAAATTCTGTAAAATGTCAGAAAAGAAAGGAAAAGTGGGCAGTCAGACTTCTTGGGAGGGGCAAGACTTGAACTGGGCCTTGAAGGAATGGAAAGATCAGTGGACAAGAGAACATTCCAGCCTAGAGAAACAGCAGGATCCACAGTCAACTTAATAAATTCTTTTTCTCTTCTTTATAAAATCAGCCACAGTGATCAGAAATGCATACTCACCACCCCCTATCCCATGTACCAGAAATAAAATGTCTCTCCCTGAGAGTAATTTGCAATCCTCCCCCACAGAGTACCCAATAAAGAACAAAATGCTGATTCTTTTCCCCCTCACTAGAAGCTACGTTGTCCATAGTTTAACACTGGTGCAGGGTGAGTGTCTGAGAGTAAATACTGAATCTCCCAGGAAAATGATGGTCTCTTTCAATCAACCCTCACCTTTCTGATGAGTAGTCAGGGATGCTTGTTGTCATGGTAACCCTGTGAACTCCATGACCTGAGAGAGAGAGAGAGTGAGAGAGAGACAGAGACAGAAACAGAAAGAGAGGTGTCAGAGAGAGAGACAGATAGTCAGAGAGAGACAGAGAGAGAGAAGCACATTGTTCTCTGCTAAGCCCTCTGAACAGAGAGAACTCTCAGAAGAATGTTTGATTATTTTGGTATTTATATGTACGTGTGTGTGTGTGTGTGTGTGTGTGTGTGTGTGTGTACACGTGTGCTGAGAGAGTGGGAGCCTTTATCTCTCCTCCTCAGATTGGCCCTAAACTCCCTTAGGGACATTACTGGGGGAGATTGTTTAAGTAGAGATCCTCCTAGCATCTTGAGCATCAAAGTGACCAGATCAAAGTGGAGGTATTTAAGGAATATGACTTTGGTTGCCTGTGTAGATTGGATTGAAGTCGAAGAGAACAGAAGCAAAGGGAACAGCTGTGGAGCAATTGCACTAATCCAGCTGTGACATTATTGCAGAGCCAATAAATTAATTCATCAACTTTCAGAGCTGAAAGCTGCTTAGAGAGCATCCAATTTAACTCCTTCATTTTGCAGAGGAGGAAACTAAAGCCTAGAGAAGTGATATGTAAGCATGTTGTGGAGGTAGAAACAAGACTTGGTAGTGGGTTGTACAAGTGGACAGAGTCAGGCCCAGAACCCAGCTTCTTGCCTGCTCCCCACATTCTTCCCAACAGAAATCCACTCCCCAGAGAGAATATAGGTTTCTACTCTGTGTATTTTTTCACGGAATCCTAGAGCTACAGGGGCCTTCAGAAATCATTTAGTTTAAGCCTTATTATAAGTAGGAATCTCCTCCACAGGACCCATGACAAGTAGTCATCCGGCCTTCCCTTGAAAACCCCCTGGGATAGGAAGCTCACAACTTCACGAGTTCACTTGAACTGTTAGGAAATTCTTTATGGTGAGCCAAAATATACCTCCCTGCAATTTCCATTCATTGGACCTAGCTCTGCCTTCTGGAGCTAAGTAGAATTCCTAATAATAGCATACATGTATCCAACACTTTACAATTTTAAAAGGGGGTTTTCCAAACCCTCTTCCACATGATATGCCTTAGGATTCAGTTCAACTGAACAAACATTTATTAAGTGTATTCTTTGTGCAAGTTACTTTTCTCAGAGATAGGATACAAAAGCAAGGATGACACAGTCCCTGCCCTCAAGGAGCTTATATTCTATCAGGCACTTATGATGTGCACATGATTGGTATCACACAAGGTTAAGAAGTACAGGTAGCTTTATGCTCTAGAAAAATTTGAGAAGGAAGAAAACACTCATTACAGCTGGGAGTCAGAGACCCAGGAAGGCTTCATGGAGGAGGCAGCATCTGAATTGGGCTTTTAAGGATTCTGAAAGGTAGGAATGAAAGAAGTTGTGTTTTCCAAGAGTGAGAAATACCCTGGGAGAGTAGATAGAGACAGGAGACAACATGTGAAGTTAGGGAACATCTAACTAATGGTCTAAGTTGGCTAGAGGGTAGAATGTATAAAGGGAGTAAGGTGAAATAAAGCTAGAAAGTTGACTGTTAGATTATGGGCAGTTGTAAGAGGCTGGAGTTTATATTTTATCCTAGAGGCAAAGGGCAGGGAGGTGGATAGAGGATGGTGCTACTGAAAGTTTAAGTGCATGAACAAGATTGCTGGCTCTGGGTATAGAGTGAAGGGGATGTGTACATAGCATCTTGTGGAGGTAGAAGCAAGACTTGGTAGTGGGTTGTACATGTAGGTGAGTGAGACTGAGTTTGTCAATGATGAAATCAAGATTTCAAGCCAGGAAGATTGGGAAGATGGCAGTATCTTCAGCAGTAGTAGGGGAGCTAGAAAGAAGGTAAATTTTGAAGAAGTTCTGTCTTGGACATATTTAGTTTGAAATGCCTATGGGATATCCAGTTATAGCTGTCCAAAAGATAGTTGGTTAGGAGGGACTGGAGTTCAAGAGTGAGACTAGAGCTAGATATAAGATCTGAACAGTATATGTGTACAGACAATTGAATCCATGGAAGCTGACGAGATCATCAAGAACAATAATATAGAAAGAAAAGGGAAAACCTAGGACAGACTCTTGAGGAACACTCATGTTCAGCAGACATTAAATGAGTCAAGACTCAGCAAATAGTGGGGCTTCTAGGTGGCACAGTGAATAGAGCATGAGCCCTGGAGTCAGGAGGACCTGAGTTAAAACCCAGTCTCAGACACATAACATTTACTAGCCATGTGACCTTCCTGTGATCTTGGACAAGTCACTTAACCCCAATTGCTCTGCCTTTCCCCCTCCAAAAAAGTAAAAAAAAGGACTCATCAAATGGGGCTGAGTGGTCATATAGGAGGGGAAGCAGGAGAAAGTAATGTCACAAAATCCTAGAGAGAAGAAATTATCCATGAGGAAAGGCCAATCAACAGTGCTTCAGGATGTTCCGGTAGGAATGGAATTGAAAAAAAGCCCATAAGATGTGACAATTGAGTAACTTTGGCAATTGGTTGTTTACATTGAAGAAGACAGTTTCAGCTGAATGTTGACATCAGATTTTTGAGAAATAAGAGTGAGAGAAATCACCTAGTGTAGACTGCTTTCTCAAGGAGTTTAGCTGAGAAGAGGAAGAGAGATATAGGACAGTAACTACTGGGGATGGTCAGACCAAGGGAGCACACAGAGAAAAAGAGAATAAAGCCCAAGACTGAACCCTGGAGGACATATGTCATTAAAGAAAAGATATAGATGATGACCCAGCAAAGGAGACCTAAGAAGGAGCATTCATACAAGTAAGACAAGAACCAGGAAAAAGCAGTGTCGCAAAAGCCAAGAGAGCAGAAGTCATCCAAAAGAAGGTGGTGGGTGTAGAGGTGAGAGAAAACAATAGTTTCAGTAGCTGTAAAAAGGACTAAAAATAGAACAAATTTAACAGTTAGGAGATCATGGGCTCTTCAATCTTCCCAGCCACCATTTCCAAAGCCTGCCACCTATACTCCAGCTATCATGCTCTTCTCTCTCTCTCTCTCTCTCTCTCTCTCTTTCTCTCTTTCTCTCTTTCTCTCTCTGACCCAAATCTTAGACTTTGCCCCAAAAACCACTCTGGGCTTTGATGGGCAAACTGTTGCCTTATTTTGCCCAGAACAGGATTTCCACATCACTATCTACCCCATTCTCAAGTTGTGCTACCCAGCACATTTCTTCACCACCTTTTCCAGCTCCCCTTTATGTTTCATCTTACCCTGATTAAAATGTAAGCTCCTGAAGGGCAGGAACTGTTTTGATTGTATTTGTGTCCCCATTATTTAGTTCGGTGCCCAGCACATAGTAAAGCACTTAATAATCGCTTTATATATATATACCAGTCTATATCAATAAATCATAGGATGATAGCTGTAAAGCTGAAAAGTCCTCTCATTTTACATGAGGAACTGAGGCCCAGAGTGATGGAGCACATTTCCAGTAGGAAGGCTGTTAGGTGATGCAGTGGATAAAGCACAGGTCCTGGAGTCAGAAAGACCTGAGTTCAAATCCAACTCCAGATACACTTGACATTTATTGGCTGTGTGACCTTGGGCAAATCACTTAACCCCAGTTGCCTAAGAGGAAAAAAAAAGGAGAAGAAGAAGATAATAAGTAGGAGAGCAGAGATCTAAGCCCAGTTCCATTAAATCAAAATTCAGCATTTGTTCCACTATATTACACTGCTTCCAGATCATTGGTCCCCTTTGAGAGAGTAATTTCAGTAGAATAGCAAGGTAAATAAAACAGATTGCAGGCAGTCAAGAGCATGTGGGTGGCGTGAGTGTGGACAACTGTTTCTAGGACATGAGCAGTGGAGAAAAGGAAAGATATAGGTCAATAGCTTGAGGGGATGGCAGGAACAAATGAAGGTTTATTTTTTTTTTCTTTGTTTGCTTGAGGAAAGGGGAGACCTGAACATGGTTGTATGCAGGAGGGAAGAAGTCAGTAAATTGGAAGAAATTGAAAGTGACAGTGAGAGAATGAAGCATTTGGAAAACTCCTGGAGGAAAAAAGGATGGGATCACGTCAAGAATCCAGTAGAGGGGTTAACCTTGACAAAGAGAAGGGTCACTGTCATCCCTTTAAACTGGAACAAAGGAGATAAGCTCTTACTCAATCTTCGCTCCAGTTTATTTAAGTTTTTTATGCCATAGGACTATAGAACATTAAAGCTGATGTAAACCATATAAATAAAAATGAAATTTAATAAAGATAAAGGATTTTGTCAGTGTGGGAATTCTCTCCAGTAAGGTAAGATCATAACCCATCTATAACTTATAGTCATTAAGAGTTACCTGCTGCTAGAGGGGTTAGTAAATGACAGAAATATGATTTGAACTCAAATCTTTCTGACCACAGGTGTAATGTCTATCCACTATATATATATATATATACATATATATATATATGTATGTATGTATGTATATATATATGTGCCTCTCTGGGTCATAAACTATTGCACTTCTATTGTGCCTTACACCTTACAGAGTACTTTTTTCATAAAAATCCCATGAGGTGGACAATACAGTGCATCGTAATCTACATTCTACAGGGGGAGGAAAAAAGAGGAACGAGCATTTATTAAGGACCTACTATGTGCAGGGAATGAGGCTAAGTGCTTTACAAACATTATCACAATTGATTCTCCCAGAAGCCTTGTAAGGTAGGTGCTGTTGTTATCCCAGTTTTCCAGATGAGGAAACTGAGGCAAACAAAAGTTGAATGACTTGCCCAGGACCACACAACTAGGAAGTGTCTGAGAATGAATTGGAACTCAGTCTTCCTGACTCCAAGCCCAGCACTCTTCCCTCTTCACCACCTGGCCACCTGCTGTTCAGAGGCTTGCCCTAGCCTAGAGCAAAAGGTAACCAAGCCACGCCTCCTGACTCCTCCTCCAGCATCTTTCTCACTCTAGCCAGCTACTGCACCCCCTGCAGTAACAAAGAATGGCAAGTCAGCTCTCGTTAGTGCCACGTGCATCTTGCCTGGTTGAGGGAACAGTAAAGAAATGACAAGGTATTAAGAGGGCTAAGAGAGAGTTGGGAAGATCGGACTAAGGGGAGAAAGGAATAAGCTGGCAGTATTTTTACCTCTTGGTCTGAACAGCAGCTCCTAAAGCAGGTGGTGATTTTGTAGCCTGAATATTGTTTTCTCCTGCTGATATACAAATTGTATGTTGCTTTCTCTTAAGAGGCTGCTTTCTGTCCAAAATAGCATCTTTTTTTCTTCTTAAGAAGCCTTGTTACAGCCCTGCTGAGTCTTGATTCTTTCTGTTTAGAACATTCTCTCAGAGCCTCCCCTCTGCCTTAAGTCAACTGAGAATACTAGGGTTGAAACAGACTTAGAGAGAACCTAATCCAACCTTCTCATTCTATAGATGAGAACCTGTGACCAAACAAAGGGAAGTGGGCTCAAGGCCTCAGACAGTCATTGGCCAGAGGTAGACAGAATCTAATTCAGCAAATATTTTATTAGGCACCTACCATGTGCAGGGCAAACTTCATCGTGCCAGGCACTGTGCTTTACAAATATGAATTGATTATAATTATATAATATATTGTATAATTATATATTATATTAGCATAAATTTTTATAATTAATTATCATAATGACCCTCACAGCAAACCTGGAACCTGGGAAGTAGGTGCTATTATGATCCCCATTTTACAGGTGAGACAACTAACACGGCATGTTAGAGCCAGAATAAACCTTATATATGGTCTAGTCTAGGAATGGAGACTAGGAACTGGGACTCTGATCTCATTCACATAGGGAACTCCAGGATGAGGAAGGTCCCTCTATCAATGCATATTGATGCCTCTGCCAAAGAGCATTGCTTAAAGCAGGGTTTCTTGAATTTTTTCCACTCGTGACTCCTTTTCACTTTTTGGCACCTTTCCTTGGCATTGTGTGGTCTGAAGGCATGCACAGTACAAAGTATGCATGCTTTGTGTTCAGAACCAAGACTGCAATGAGGTTGCACAATGCACCACAGGTAAGTGCTTCCAGAAATAACTGGAATTCATTATGTGTTTGATTTTTAATTAATTTTTGGTCATTGTGCATTCAGAAACCTTTTACTGTTGCCAGATTTTTCACGACTCCATATGGACTTACAACCCACTGTTTAAGAAGTGCTGGCTTAAGGGGCAGCTAGGTGGCACAGTGAATACAGCACCAGCCCTGGAGTCAGGAGGGCCTAGGTTCAAATTCGGCCTCAGACACTTGACACACCTACTAGCTATGTGACCTTGGACAAGTCACTTAACTCCAATTTCCTTGTCTTCCCCCTCCAAAAAAAAAGTGCTAGCTTAGAGCACCAAGAGGTTAAGGGACTTGTCCAGAGTTACACAGCTGGCATATGTCAGAGACAAAAACTTGAACACAGATCTTCCTGTCTTGGAGTCAAGCTCCTTCACTACTATGTCAGGCTACCTCTCACCATCTAGTCTAATCTCCTAAATTTACAGATTAGGAAACTGAGGCACATGGATATTGCATGGTGCTGGAGAAGGTGCATTGCTAAGGAATCTTAGGTTAGAGTCTTTGCTTCTGATTTTCTGTGTAATTTAGGGCAAGTCACTTAACTTCTGAGACTCAATTTCCTCATCTAGCATTTGGTGTTGCTATAAAAATCAAAGAATTTATTTAAAAGTACTCTGGGAAGCATAAAATACTTTGTGCAAATTGTTCTCTTTTCCAGCTTCCTTCCCCACCCCACCCTCAGTTTGCCTCTGGGTAGAGTCAGATCATTAGAACTTCCAGAAACCTCGGATTGTGACCTTCAGTTTTGCATCACTGACATTTATTGAACATCTCAAACTGGATTTTCCATAGACATCTCAAACTCAGCATGTCCAAAACAACACTTATGGTATTTCCTCCCAAGCCTTCCTCTTTTTCCAGTTTCCCTATCACTGTCAAGAGCACTGCCATTTTCCCAGGCATCTGGGCTCACAGCCTCAATGTTATCCTTTCCTACTCCCTTGAACTCACCCTCATATCCAATGTTTCAATTTTTACCATGTCTACCTTCACAACATTTCTTTAATACATCACCTTCTGTCCCTTCACATAGCCACCTCCATGGAACAGACCCTCGTCACCTCATGCCTTGACTACTCTAGTAGCCTTCTGTTTGGTCTTCAAGCCTCAAGTCTCTTCTCACAATAGTCATCCCTCACTCCCTCACTCAACTGCCAATGCGATCTTCCTAAAGCCCAAGTTCAACCATGTCACCCTCCTACTCAGTAAATTTTGGGGGCTCATGATTACCTCTAGGATCAAATACAAAATCCTCTATTTGGCATTCAAATCCCTTTACAACCTGGTGCCTTCCTACCCTTCCAGCCTTCATATTCTTTATCTCTCTCTCTTTCTCTCTCTGCACTTTACAGTCTAGCCCACAGAGGTGCATTTGTTACTAATCTAACCCAATACTCCATCTCTCATTCCTGTGCCTTTCACTGGCTACCCCTCCATGCCTGGCATGCTCCTCCTCATCTTAGCCTGCTGGCTTCCCCCCTGTTGGAGTGTGAACTCCTTGAGAATGGGGGCCATGTTTTTGCCAATCTTTCCTTCAAATGTTTATCACAGTGCCTGGAACAGAGTAAATGCTTAATAAGTGTTTGTTGGCTGACAAAAATCACCAAGGTCAACCCTTTCATATTATAGATAAAAAGAGAGAAAGGGAAATGACTTGCCCCAGCCTCACAAAGTGAGTCGATGTCAGTACCTAAATTAAAGCCCGTTAGCCTTATGCCCAGGATAGTGTTCTTTCTGGTATGCCACAGTGCCTCACCATTTTGCATAGATATATCTGATATTTTTTAATGCCTCCTCCTACAGAATCATAGAATAGTAGTACTAAAAGAGACACTAGAATAATTTGGAGCTGGAAGGTAATTTACAACATTTGAATAGACCTTAAAACACAGTATTTCAGAGCTTGAAGAGGCCTCAGGATGAGACCATCTAGGCCAACTTCTCATTTTACATTCCCTCATATTTTTCAAGGTGCCTCTCAGATCTGACATTCCATATCCCAAAGTCCCTTCCATCTTGGATATTCTGTGTTCTAAAGTCCTTCCAGCTCTGATATTCCACATTCCCAAGTCCCCCCTATAAAATTCTTTACAATAGCTGAGCTGAAAAGATCATTAATGGGTAGCAAAGCTTATCAGAAATGGAACGCCCCATTTTATAAATGGAGAAATTGAGGACCGGAGAGTAAAGGGGACTTCCTTAAAGTCACATGAGTAGTTGGCAGCATTGACAGGACATGGACCTTTCAGTTTAGTATTGTATACCACAGATTTTCCCTTCTTTTCATGGTTGTATCTAGTGTTTTTAAGCCTCTTTGAGTCAGAAAGACCAGATATGAGGCCTTATGCCTTTTAGTTTTAATTACCACATGACTAAAATTCCTTCCATACATAAGACTACAATCCTTCCCAATCCTTGCACACTTAGGCATTAGAGATAGGAAGCCATCTGGTAGAGTCATGGGTCAGACAGCTCCAACCCTACCTCTGTTCCATAAGGGGATTTTAAGTTGTTTGTGTTTTAATTAAGCTCTCTCTTTTACCCCACCAAATCATCATTTCCATCTGTGCAGAATAGAAATTGCTTGATTTTTTTTCTTAAGTGTCCTGTAATAAATAACCAGAGGGTTGCTGTTCCCCTTCTCAGACCTTGCTTACGCCCTAGAGCTGATAAATGAGTATAGTACTACTAATATTTAGAATCTCATTAAATCATTGACCTTATCACCTCCTACTTATACTAGAATCTCCAGGCTTCAGAGGAAGTATCTTTGGGAGGAAATATTTGACTATAGAAGCCAGGAAACCTGAGTTTGAATACAAGCTCAGCATCAATGCTCCACTTGAACTTTAGGCAAGTCACTTTGCTTCCGTTGGCCTCAGTTTCCCCATCTGTAAAATGAGAGACATGAACTTAATTACTTGTTAAGTCTCTTCCACCTCTAGACTTAAGCATGCCAAGGAAAAGACTACTTTTCTAATATTTCCCTGTTCTACTTTCTATCTTCCCATATAAGTTTCTAGCTTTCTCCATTATCCTCAATATCCAAAGATTTATTTAGATTTGCATATTAACTCAGGACTAAATCATTTAATGTTACTTTCTCTTCTGAATGAGTCAGTCAATATGTGTCTGTTGAGTATACATTACCTGTCCCATCCTGTCTTTACTGTTGAGATCCTGTCCATCTTTTCAGGCCCTGATACATTGCTGCCTCCTCTAGGAAGCCTTCCCTAATTCTTTGAGAGGGAAGAGTGTGGTACAATGGAAAGAGCACTGACTCAGGAATCAATCCAGCATTGATGCTTATGATCTGTGTGACCCTGAACAAATCACCTAAACTCCATTCTTTCCATTTTCTTATCTGTAAAATGGGGGTGGGGGGGAATAGATGAGCTCTGAGGTCCCTCTCAGCTCTAGAACCATAATCCTCTATCCTGTGTAGGGAATTGGAAGATGCCAGTTTGACTGGTGCCGAAGGGGGAACAACATGCAGTAGGCCTAGGAAGGGGACAGAAACCAGGCTGTGAAGGGCTTTCAATGCCAAACAGAGAATTTTATGTTTTATCACAGAAGCCAAAGGGAGCCTTTGGAGCTTCTTGAGCAGGAAAGTGACATGGTCAGACTTCTGCTTTTGGAATATCAGTTTGGCAAGTCTGAGGAAAATGAATCATATGAAAACATTAAGGGGTGGCAGGGTGAAGTGAAAGTTTCATTTTGTCTTTAAGACTGGGGAAGACTTAGGCATGTTTATAGGTGTTGACTTCTCCAGGAGTCCTTTTTCTGGTCCCTCAAGCAGCTAGAATCTTGCCATCTAATGTTACCTTGTATCTATCCTATATTTTTCTTTTATAGTCTAATTTATATAAGATATTTATATTGTCTCCTCCATTGGAATATAAGCTCCCTGGGGACAAGAACTGTTTTAGCTTTTGCACTTAGAACAGTGCCTGTCATATAACAAGTGCTTAATAAATGCGTATTACTTGACTAGTTATATGCAGTAGGGAAGAAGCCAGTATATAGAAAGACATTAAAAATAAGGGGGGGGGGTGGCTAGGTGGTGCAGTGAATAGAGCACCGGCCCTGGAGTCAGGAGGACCTGAGTTCAAATCCAGCCTCAGACACTTAACATTTACCAGCCATGTAACCTTGGGCAAGTCACTTAACCCCAATTGCCCTCCCAAAAAAGGCAAAAAAAAGAAAGGAGGGGGAGGGAGGAGGGCAGTAAAGGTATAAGTTTAGGAGTTGGTCTTTTGAAGGAGAGTTGACCTTTTCTTCATAAGAGACTGGAGAGGATAGGGGATGACATCAAAGAAATATGAGCTAGAATAAAGGAGGACAAGGATCTCATGATGAATGGCTGCTATTTTATCAGTAAAATATGAAGCAAGGCCCTCTCCTGAGAAGTAGAGAGAGGGTAGTATAAGAGTCTTGAAGAGACAGTAGAAAAGGTTTGAGAACAGCTGCTGTGAGCTATGTTAGACATCAATTGTGGAAGAGTAAAAGAGATTGCTTTGCTATAGTGAGAGCCCAGTCATTATTACGTAACATAAATTTGTAGTGAACCCAATCAGCACAGTTTTTCCTGCTTCCTCTAGAACCATTCAATAGCACATTAGTAAGAATAACCTACCATGCCTAGATTAAAAAAAAAAAGGTTTTCATGAGTTTCTGAGGCCAAAAAGAAGTCTTCCAGTGACCATCCTTAACCAATGGTTTCCTCCATATCATAATGATGCATCATGGGAGGACTTGACTAACTTGACTGAAAGACTCGATTGGGTGTTAGTTATTAGATTACAATCTATGTTCTCTCTCCCACTAGACTGTAAGCTCCTTCAGGACAGGGCCAGCAGTTTATTCACCTTTAATTCCCCCTACCTCAGTCACAAAATTGTGCCCATAGTTGATACAGAAATGACAAACGTATAAATTAATGTCAGCCCTCCTGGGGGCTAGTTGGGCCATATGAAAGTGTAAAATGTAGTCTCTGCTCTCAAGGAGTTTAGAGTCTGGTTGGGGAGTCAAGCATAGTGCACATTAAAGAACAGTATACATAGGCAGCTTGCTGTAACATAATAACTAATAATAATAGCTACCATTTATACTGTGCTAAGTGCTTTATAATTATCTCATTTTATCCTCACAACAACCCTAGAAGGAAGGTGATCTATAGCCTTAAAGTAAGGAAAACGTAGATTCGAGTCCCACCTTTGACACATTATCCTGTGTGACTCTGGGTAAGTCACTAAACATCTCTGTGCTCTGGGAAACTCTCGAAGACCCAGTTGCAGAGACAGTGTTGACCTTCAATGGTAGTGGAAGGTTCCTCACCTGGAAGTTTCCTATGTAAATGAAAATATGAGACTAGTTCCCATTCCTATCTATAAGGCATGGTGCAGAGTACTGAATTCTGAGTCACGAGACCTGAGTTCTAGTTGTCACTTCACTCATTAGCTGTATGAACCTAACTCATTCCCCCTCTCTGCATCTTTATTTTAAAAATTAAAGTGGGTTACATTTTATTGGTCTGGGATTCTTAGACTCAAAGGTTCTAGCATTCCATCAGGTTCTAAGAGTCTTTCACTCTTAATGCAAAGGGCATGTGAGTTCTGGGTGCCCCATGTCCCATTTTCTCAGTTCCAGGCATTTTCTCTGGCTGTCCTCCAAGCCTGGGATGCCCTCGTTCCTCATCTCCACCTGCTGTCTTCTCTGACTTCCTTTAAGCTCTAGCTAAAGTCCCACCTGATACAAGAAGTCTTTCCCAACCACTCAATTCCAGAGCCTTCATTCTTCTAATTATTTCCTTTCTTTCCTGTATATAGTTTGTACATAATTATCTGTTTGTTGTCTCTTCCATTAGATTATGAGCTCCTGTAGAACAGGAACGGTCTTTTTCCTCTTTTTGTATCTCTAACATTTAGCACATAGTAGGTGCTAAGTGGATGTTTTCTGACTGACTATCTTAAGATCACATCCATTCATTCAACAAGCATGCACTAAACACTTCCTGTGTGCTTGCCAAAGAGACAAAAACAAACAGTCCCTGCTCTCAAGACGCTTGTATTTTTACTTGAGGGGAGGAGGGAAGTGAGAGTTGAAGAGGAAGGAAGAAGACATATATATACAGATAAGTAAAATTAAAGCAAATGCAAAATCATTTCTGAGGAGAGGAAAAATTGGGATGATTAGGAGATGACCCCAGAAAGGGAAACCTGAATGGACCTCGATTATACAAGGAAGAGGTAAGAAGGGAGAGCATTTTCACACAGGGAACAACCCGTACAGAGGCACTGAGATGGAAGGGGTAATGTCACATCCTGGGGACAGCAAGGAAACCCATTTGGTCAGAACACAGGGTGCACAAAGGGTAGCCATATGTAATCAAGCTAGAAGGATAGGATAGAGCCAGATTGCCAAGGGCTTTAAAAACCAAATGAAGAGTTTGTATTTTGCCCTGGAAGCAAGAGGGAGTGACCATGAAATATGAGTACAGTCTATAAACACTCTAGAGATTCAAAAAAGTTCACAAAGGTCAAGAAGGAAAGGCTTCAAATCAGGGTAGGTTTATTCCAAGTGGGCCTTTAAAAATGAAGAATGTGGAGCAGCTAGGTGACGCAGTGAGTACAGCACCGGCCCTGGAGTCAGGAGGACCTGAGTTCAAATCAGGCTTCAGACACTTGACACACTTACTAGCTGTGTGACCTTGGGCAAGTCACTTAATCCCAATTGCCTTGCCTTCCCCCCTCCAAAAAAAAATAATAACAAATCTAGAAGGAAGGAAGCAAGCAAGCAAGCATGGAGTACTGAACCTAGAAGTCAAGACCTGAGTGCTAATTCTATTTCATATGCTTTCTAGCTGTGTGACCCTGAGCAAGTCATTTAACCTCTCTGGGCCTCAGTTTCCTCAGTGGTAAAACAAAAGGGTTAGATTTAGTGGCTTTTAAGATCCCTTCCAACACTAAATTCAGTTTAGCTAAGTGATTCTCCATCCCTTTTCCATTCTTCATCACCCTCCTTCCCTGGAATAATTTCTACTTTGACTATTTTGGAACTCCAAAGGTAATTACACTGACTTAAGGTCTCCATTTCTGACACAATCTTTACCAAAAGACAAGATCTGCAACACTGAGCCTTCCCTGTCACTCTTTGTCCCGTGCTCAGTATAAGTAATGTCCATCTAATTGATTCTAGGAGCTATTACACCAACAGATGGTTAACTGCCAATCCCTCTATGCCAATAAGCTAGATAAATCATGACTTGATTTGAGAAATTTAGAAATTATGCACTCTCCATAATAATCCAACATTTTATCTCTGTACAAATTTAAGAATAGTCCTTTATAACATAATAGGCACTTAGTAATTTTATTCAGCAAACCTTTATTAAACACTTATTATATGGAAGGCTTTGTGCTAGGCACTAAGATATAAAGATGAAAAATAATTTTTCAGGGCTTACAATCTATTAAGGAAGCTATGAAAGGAAAGTAGACAAGTATAATTGCAAGATGGAATGTGATAGACACAAAGCAGAAATGCAGAAAGTGCTTTTGGAAAACTGGAGAAGTGAAAGAATGCTGATAGATCATGGAAAACACCATGGAGGAGGCAGTCCCTTAAGTGAGTCCTGAAGGAAAGGAAAGATTTAAATAGGGACATGAAGAGTCTGATCAAGGCCTAGGGGAAGCATGAAAGCAGGAGTGGGCAGACCTTTTGAAGGATTTTGAATCAAAAGCATTTTCTAACTAAAATACTGCCTTGCCCCAATCATTGTGGCTTATTGAGGATTTACTGTACACTTTTTTTTCTCCTGTACTATAAGGGATTAAATTCTCATTCATTCATTTAACAAGCATAAGAGTTATGAACAGAATTTACGTAGTATGTTATATACATTGTCATTTGAGTCTCAGAACAAACTCAATGAGGTAGGGACTGTAGGAATTACCATTCCCATCTTACAGATGAGGAAAGTGAGTCTCTGAAGCTTTAAATGATTTGCCTGTGATCACACGCCCAGTAAGTATTGGAGACCAGTCTCAAGCCCAGGTCTTGCCGACTCCAGGTCTAGCAATCTTTTTGATGCCACCATGCTTCTTCCCATACTCCTCTTTGCTCCTGTAAAAACAGTTTCCAACCCTGACTAGAAATCAAAAACTTTTTGATTCTTTGGTCCTAGGATTCTGTGATTATGTAAGTGTCCAGGATCCATATTTGGACGTATGCTCTGTCCACTGGCGAACATTTTTTTTCTTCATCACCAAGTGGAAATTTCCTGTCACCCTGCACTGAAGCAGTGAATATTCAAGATTTGTAATTGCTTTTTCAGAGCAGGTATCCCTTCCCATATGGCTCTCAGGCGGCATTAAGATCTTATACACGATCATGCCCTACGCAAATAAAAATTGTTCCCTGCCAGAAGCTTCCCCGAAATGTCACATCACAGCATCTAATCATGGTCACTATCATCATGGCCACAAGCACATCCTGCCTCAATCCTTTCTCAGGCATCCCATCTCCAGCAAACGGGCCCCAAATGAGCACAGATATATGCTGTGAAATGCACATCAGCCCTGAGGTTGGGGGCAGAGGGACAAGAAGGAAGAGCCACAATGCGGTGATTTCACAGAATCGTAGAATCTGAGAGTAATAAAAGAGCTTAGCGACCATTTAAGTCCAGCCCATCCATGCAAGGAATCTCCCATTCTCCACCATAAATACCCAGCAAATGGTTGGCCAATCTCTGTTTAAAACTTTCCAAGAAAAGGAACCCACCATTTATAGATATATAGATATATATAGATATATAGATATATATAGATATATATATATACACACACACATATATATATACACACACATATATGTGTATATACATATATATGTATACATACATATATATATATATCCTATATATATATTCTATATGTATTTCTATTCTACTTTCAAGCAGTTCTAATTATTAGGAAGTTTTTCCTGACATAAAACCTCAGTTTACCTCTTTGCAACTTCCATTCTTTGCTCCTTGTTCTGCCATCTGGGACCAAACAGAACAACACTAATCTTTCTTCCTTATCATGGCAGTTTTCCAAATATTTCAAAACAGCTATTGTGCCCCCACCAAAGCTTCTCTTTCTTAGGCTAAACATTCCCAGTTCATTCTGCCAATTCTCATATAATATGAACTCAAGACCCTTACCATCCTGGTAGTCATATAAGACTTAAAGACTGTCAATCTCCTTCTTAAAACCATGGCCCTCAGAACTGAATACAATTCAGATGAGGCTGGATGAGGGTAGAGTACAATAGAATTACCACCTCCCTATTTCCTACAAGTTATGCTTCTCTTAATGCAGTCCATGTTTGTGTTAACTGTTTTGGATGCTGTATCATACTACTAACTTGTACTGAAGTTGTGGTCCTCTAAAACCTCTAGATTTTTTTCAGAAAAAAACTGCAGTCCAGCCGTATCTCCCCTATCTTCTACTAGTGAAATTGATTTTTTCATATAAGAATTTATATTTTTCCCTATTGAATTTTATTCATCCTAGTGCTCTGGCCTGTAAAAATTCTTTTGTATCCCAACTGTAATCCATTGGGAAAGTTATCCCTCCTGGTTATTTGTCATCTCAAAATTTGAGAAGTGTGACATACATGCCTTTATCCTAGTCTCTGATAAAAAATGGGAAACATCCCAGAGCCATGTGCAGATCACTGAGGCACTCCACCAGAGACCTCCTGCCCCACTGACATCGAAAAATAAACAAATATTCTTAGAGTTCAGCCACCCAGTCAGCTCTGCATCCAACTAAATGTATTATCTATTCTAATTATCTAAATATATTATCTAATCTATCTCCATCTTCTAGCTAAGAATAATATAAAACACTTTATCAACATCTTTGCTAACATTATACAATTTTACTTTATCTACAACATTCCCCTTATCTAGTAGTTGAGTAATCCTGTCAAAAAAGGAAATTAAGTAAGTCCAAAATGACCTGTTCTTAATGATCAATATCATGGTGGAGATGAAAGGGAGAGAAAAGGATGGAGAAATAAAGTGATTCAAAGCATCCCAGGTAGAAGTGTCTAGAGAGCCAATAAATAATATGAAAATTCTGCTTCAGGAATTAATGATAATAATAATAATTCATTTTTCTGTAGCACTTTGTGTCTCCTCACAATAACTTTGTAAAGTAGGCAATGTAAACATTATTGTTCCCATTTTACAGATGTTGCAAACTGAGACTCAGAAAGAGCAGGCAATATGCCCTGGTCTTAAAGTTAATAAATGTAAGAGTTGGGATTGTACCTCTACTCTTAGTCCAATGATCTTTCCATTATATAATAATAACAATAATAAAAAATAACTAGAATTTGTTTGCAAATATGCTTTATTTATATTATTTCATTTAATCCTCATTGCAAACTCTGTGAGGTAGGTCCTATTATTATCCTCATTTTCCACTTGAGGAAACTAAGGCTGGGAGAGATTAAGTGACTTACCCAGAGTCACACAACTAATTAGCATCTAAGATCACATTTGAACTCAGGTCTTTCTGACTCTGTGTCCAACACTCTAAGCACTATGGCTTCTAGCTGCTTGTAATTCCACTCCAGAACCCTCTGGGTTGTAGTATCCAGAAAGCTAAGATGTTATCCTCCTTCAAGCATTATTTTTTGTTTGAAATGCTGACTATGTAAGACAAAAATCTTTCAGAAATTTAGCACATTTTCCTGCTCTCTTAAACTGAAATTAATCAACATAATCTTGCCTTTTGCTTTTTTTAACTAATTTTTTTTAATTAACAGATATTTATTTTCTTTCCCTTCTTCTTACACCCAGCTAGTGAGAGTCAGGACCAGAACTCAAGTCTTGGTCTTCTGACTTCAAATCCGAGGTTCTTTCCACTATATCACACTCATGGGCACAGAATGTCAAAATTAGTCATCTGGTCCAACCTCTTCGTTTTAACACAGGAGGAAACCAAGGCCCAGCTGTCATTTCTCACAGCTTGTTATCATCTGCTCCTGTCTCAAATTTACTGCTTGAAAAACAGATCACCAAGTTTATTCATGTGCAAAATAAAAGTCATCAGGCTGAGTTCTTGTTGTAGTCTAGGACCTTTATTGAGCAGGAATTATAAAATCATGTTAAGCTGGGCAAAAGAATTTTTTTTTTGCCTCCTTCCTATTGTTCTGCTGGGTCCCTAATAAGTAAAGTGTTGCTGTATTTAGATTTTGTTTTGGTCATGTTTATTAATTCAGCAAGCATGTATTGACTGCTTTCTGTCTGCAATGCCTAAACATTGGGCACTGGGAGTATGGAGAAGTTGCATTAGAAATAGAAGATATTGTGCCCAGTATTGGGAAAAGCCAACACATACACATGAAATGACCTGAAGGCTTATAGTTATAAAGCAGCAGATCTACAAGCAAAAGTCATCTAGGAAAAAGGATCAAAGTCAAATCAGTAAAATTAAAAAAGACTTAGTAAAAGAGACAAACTTTGAATTTGGTTTTATTAAAATAATTTTTAGTGAATCTAGCTCACTGAGATTATTCATACATAATGAATCTACAAAGAGGGCATGAATTCTCCCACTCTGGGTCTCATTCCATGCCCCTTGTGTCCAATTTTCACACTCCCCCCTTCATATCATGCTAAGCCCTAAGGAAATGGCTGAGAGAAATGAGCCCTGCCCCGTCACACCCTCTCCACTCAAACTCAATTTTCATGGAGATGAGCATGGGTGAGTAATCTTGGCATGTCTGCTGCAGGCAGACACTGGTGGGGGGGGGAAAACCCTGGACAGGGAATCAGGAGATCTAGGTTTTAATTCCAACTTTGTTATTAATTTACTGGACAAGTAAATCACTTCCTCCCTCCCTGAACCTTACTTTCCTCAACTATAAAATTGGATCAGATGATGTTTCCAGTCTTGCCCATCCCTAAGGTTCTAAGTATTCATTTCAGTTTCAGTTGTACAATTCCATGTCCTAAAGGACCTGTCCAGTTTTAATATTCTGAGTTCAAAGGACCCCTTTGGTTCTGACATTCTTTCTTCTAAGAACCCTTCCACTTCCAACATACTGTGTTCTAAGGAGCCTAACAGCTCTGATGTTTAAAGCCCCTTACAACTCTGACATTCTGTGTTCTAAAATTCCTTTTGTCTCTGATATTCTATGTTCTAAGGTTCCTTTTAGTTCCCGCCTTCTTTGTTCCGAAATTCCTTCCACCTCTGTCATTCTGTGATTCAATTATTCTTTTGTTTACCTGAGCACAGATTTCATGTCATAGGAAGAAGGGAGGGAGGGAAGGAGAGACAGACAGAGAGAGAGGGAGGGAAAGAGGGAAGAGAGAGAGAGAGAGAGAGAGAGAGAGAGAGAGAGAGAGAGAGAGAGAGAGAGCTTGTTCGTTTTTGTGAAGATAGAATAATCAAATCACCTCAGAGAAACCATGTAAAGCATATGTTCAACAAAACCCAGGCTTCATTCTATCTTTCTCTTTCTCAGGCCTTGTATCTAGATTTTAGCCTCCCTTGCCTCAATTTCCTTAAAATGAATAATTTTTTTTAATTTCACCAAATGAGCTGTCCTTCAGATATAGAGGTGAATATTTCTTAATGGTGACTGCTATTAAAAAAGAAAATTCCCTTCAATTAAGGTAGTAGCACCATATCCACAGGTTGATCTTAGAAAAGTAGAATTCTAGAAACTAATACAGGGCTCTTATTTCAAGTAAAAGTTTGACTTTATAAGGTCTCTTCCAACTCTACAACTCTGCGATCCTAGAGGTGACCAAGAACTTGCAGGTCATTAAGGGCAACTTTTATGTGAATCATGAATCCACTCTAGGATATTCCTGGCAAACATCCCTACAACTTCTGCTTTAATCTTCTGGAAAATAATAATTTAATTTTTAAAAAATACAGCTTGCATTTATAAAGCACTTTGGATCCGCTATCTTACCTAGCTGTCAGAACACCCCTGTGAGGTAAAGTGTGGAAAGAGATAATGGAGTGGGAAAGGAATAAGCATTTCTTATTCTCCTAACAACCTTATGAGGTAGGTGCTATTAACAACACCATTTTACAAATAAGGGAACAAAGGCATAGACTGTCAAAGGAATTGATGTGCCTAGGGTTACCCCACTAGGAAGGGGTCAGAGATGGGATTTGAAAGCCCAGCTCTTCTGAAACCCTGTCTATCATTCAGGAATATCACTTCTGTGACTGACTAGCTATGTGACCTTGGACAAATCACTTTCCACTCCTTGGGTCTTAAGTTTCGTCTTCTGTAAAATGAAAGATTCGACTTGAGTCCCCTTCCACTTTGAACAACATATGAATTTATGAAACCTTGGCCTTAGGGCTTCAGAGCTACCTAGATGAGGGCCTAAAAGATAATAGGATGTCATTTAGGTCTCTGTTAATGGGAATTGTTGTTGGTTTTTTTCCCCCAGCTTTAAAAAGGGTAGCATTTAAACTTCTCAATGTGGATTGAGCACAATCATAAATATGGACTTTTCAGAGACCAAACCAGCATTCAGAACCTTTCTTGGGACATACCTATACAGCCATCCAGTTAACTGCCCAGTGTCTGAAAAATTAAATAAAAGTAATGGTTACTGTAAACTGAGTTCCTATATGAACCAAAAAGCTTTTTCTAGGGAGAGATCAAAATACCTCTTAACGCACTAAAGTCAGCAGATAGTTAAAATTAAACTTTGAAAAAAAATTGCCAATGATTCCTTAGGAGAGTTACATAGAATATTAGAGAGAGCATGGGAAATACTTAGACTCAGAAGACCTGGGTTTAGTTTATTTTTTTCTCAATTACATGTAAAAACATTTTTAACATTTGTTTTTTGTAACTTTGAGATCCAAATTCTCTCCCTTCCTCCCTCCACCCCACACTCTTGGAAAAGGGAAGCAATTTGATATAGATTATACATGTGCATTTCCATATTAGCCATGTTGCAAAAGAAAACACAGACCCCCCACCCCGGAAAAAAAAATAAAGTTTTTAAATATGCTTTTGATCTGCATTCAGACTCCATCAGTTTTCTCTGGAGGTGGACAGCATGTTTCATTATGAGGCCTCCAGATTTGTCTTGGATCATTGTGTTGCTGAGAAAAGAAAATTCACAGTTGATCATCATAAACTATTGCTGTTTCTGTGTACAGTGTTTCCCTGGTTCTGCTTCCTTCATTTTGCATCAGTCAGTTCATGTAAGTCTTCCCAGTTTTTCTGAAAAGATCCTGATTGTTTTTTCTTATAGCACAACAGTTTTCCATTATAGTCATATACCACAGCCTATTCAACCCTTCCCCCATTGATGAGCATTCCCTCAATTTCCAATTCTTTGACACCAGAAAAAGAGCTGCCATAAATATTTTTATACACACAAATCCTTTTCCTTTTTCTTTGATCTCTGAGATACAGACCTAGTACCAATGTTGCTAGGTCAAAAGGGTATGCACAGTTTTATAGCCCTTTAGACATAGTTCCAAATTGCTCTCCAGAATGGTTGGATCAGTTCACAATCCCACCAACAGTGCGTCAGTGTCCCAATTTTTCCACAGTCTCTCCAGCATTTGTCATTTTCCTTTTCTGTCATATTGGTCCTTGGTTCAAGTCTTGATTCTGACTCCATAGCTACTCTGTGACTTTGAGCACATCCTTCCTCTCTCTTTGCTTCAGTTTGCTCATGTATAAAATGGGGATGATAATGCTTATTGTAGAATTAAGATAAAAAATTATATTTACATCTATAAAATATATATTTACATATTATAATATTATATATTTCTTATAATCCCATTTTATAGGATCACAGATTTAGAGCTTAAAGGGACCTCAGAGTCTATCTAGTCCAGCAGTTCTCAACCTGTGGGTCACTACCCCTTTGGGAGTTGAACAACCCTTTCACAGGTGTCACAGGGGTAGCCTAAGACCATCGGAAAACACATATTTCCGATGGTCTTAGGAACCAAGACACCACTCCTCTATCTGTCTCCAGGCGGGTCCGCCCACATGCAGATATGCCCACATATGAATATTAAAGGATCATGGCATTAGGAAGGTTGAGAACCACTGATCTACGCCAACCCTCTGATTTTACAGGTGAGGAATTTGAGGTTTGAACAGTTTAAGTGACTTGAAGGTCAAACAGCTAGCAAGTGTCAGAGACAAGATCTGAACCCAGGTCCAGTACTCTACCTATTATATCAAGCTGTTTATCTGTTACAAGGATCAAATAACATATTGCATGGGAAAGCATCCTATAACTCCTGAGTGCTATATTAACATGAACCCCCTCTGCACTGTGAACAGAGAACCAGCTTCCAAATTAAGAACTGGGTTCATGTTCTGCCTTTAAGACATGCTAGCAATGCGACAAGTCACAACCTTTCAGTGCCCCAGGGAACTCTCACACTATGAGTTACAGGTGAGGATCTGCATTGGGAGAGGATGTTGCACACCAAAAGTACCCCCTCCCACAATTCCAAACCAAACATTCTTACCTCAGGACTTCACAAGTCCTATTCATCTATGCAGTTCCCTGTATTGATGGTATGAACCAACCAATTCCTTACCATAGTTGTTGGTGGTTTTATGAGGTAGTCTGGCCCCAAAATAAATAATTCCCTAGTTGTTCTATGGGAAAGATCCCAACCTACACTTAATTTGGCTGCTCCCCAGGGGGCAAACAACAGTTCATCGCTAGGCCTGTACTTGAAAGTTTTCAAGAAGGTAGCATCTGCCAGAGTTTGTGTCTCTTTGACATAAACTTCAAAAACTCAGAGCCATTTCAATCAGTGAACTAAGAAGCATTTGTTAAGTGGCTATCAGGTTCCTGCACTGTGCTAGGAACTGAAGAAACAGACAAAAATGTTCAGTCCCTGTGCCCAAAGAGCTTACATTCTACTAAGGGGATACAATGTGTGTCCGGAAGTAGTGGCCAGGAAAAGAGCTTTGGTCTAGATCAGGAGTCCATAGCCTAGGGTCAACAGTCTCCCCATCAAGGAGTTCATGGATAGATTTCTGGGGGTCTAAAAACTTGGAAAAACAATTATTAACCTCTTCCTTAAACTTAGCATTTCCTTCAGTGATTTAAGAGGAGTCCATAGGTTTCACCAGACTTCCAAAGGAGCCCAGAACATAAACTAGGTTAAGAACCCCTAGTCTAGGTAGTACCCGTGATGGCGAATAGTACAGGAGAGTACACTGGCACACCCTTTCCAATGGCAATAGTAATAATGATTTGATTTTTCTTGCCTTAGGCAAAAGTGAAAAGTAGAAGGTGTAGCAGCAGAGGCAGGGCACACTCGATGGGATAAAGTATGGTCTGAGGGTTTGGGGTCCAGCACTAAAGTGATTCATTCATCCTCCAATGGAGGCAATGCTACACCAAGACCCATCCCAAAATTGAATGCATTAATTCCTCCAAGAAGGAGGTAGGTAAGGTCTCTGGAGATCCAAACCCAGAAGATCACTTCCTAGTGGGAAAAGGTGGACAGTGGTGGCCAACCTGACTAGTTCTTGGTGTCCTGGTTATGGTTAGATGGGATGAAGCATGATCTGGGCTCTATCAGTCAAAAAGCATTTAATGGACACTCACTATGTGAGAAACACTGTGCTAAGCACTAGGGATACAGTGAAAGACCCAGCCCTCAAAGAAATCACCTCCTACTGGGGGAAATAGTATGCAGGCAATTATATGCACATGAGATAGATAGACAGTAAATGGAAAGTAAGGTCAGAAAAAAGGCATTAGTACTGGGGAGGACCAGAGAAGGTATCTCGTACATAGAAGGTAGGAGTCAAGCTGGAGGAAACTGGATTTAGAGGAGAAAGTTATCATCTCTACTATTATTAATACCATTAATTATCCTATTCCATAACCTCCTGGAAATATGGAGGTAATTCTGAGGCCTTACAGCCTATGTCAGCAAAGTATAACCTCGGGCAACTCTGGCCAAAATGATATTAACTCATTTTATCCTCATAGCCTCCCTCTGAGGCAGGTGCTGTCACTAACCCCACTTTACAGAGGAGGAGGAAACTGAGTCTTAAAGAGGCTAAATTATTTGCCCAGGCTCCTACAACCAATGTATCAGAGGAGGAATTTGAACTCATCTTTCTTCCTGACTCAGAATTCATCATTCTATCTACTGAGGCACACTACCTCTCATTAGAACAGTCATTAGCAGTCTATAGTGTGAATGCCAGTGGTGACGTATGTAATGATTTTTCCTCTACTTAACAGCTCTATAGATATTTGAAGAGAGTGGTCAAGTCTGACCTAAATCTCTTCCTCAGCAAAAATATTTCCAAATTCCTTTCACGTAATTTTTATGTAATGTGATTTAATATTTCCTGCCAATCCTGCTTATCATCATTCCTAAAATGTGACACCTTGAACATGAGAGGATACTCCTCATGGGGTCTAACCAGGGGATCAGATAGTAGGACTAGCAGAATCACAGAATTTTATCATTCAGAGAGCCCTCCTTAGCCTTCTAGTTCAGCCTCTGCCTAGAAAAGAATCCTATCTATAACTTAATTCAACACGTGGTCATCCACCCTTTGTGGAAGAGAGCTACCTTTCCTTCCTTCCCAAGGTGATCTCTTCATCCCTTAGAGAGATCTAATTACATGGAAGTTTTTCCTTACAGGAAGACTAAATTTGTGCTCTTGCAAGTTCTTCCTAATAATCTCAGTTGTGCCTTTTTTGGTCAAATAGAAAAAAACCTATTCCTCTTCTACCTAATAAACCTTCAAATACTTAAAAAACTACTAAGGTGATACCCTCCCCTCTGTCCCAAATCTCTTCACCAGGAAAAACATGACCCAATTGCTTCAGCTGTTCCTTATGTGAAATAATCTTAAGTCCTTTCGGCATCCTGATTTCCTTTTATATTTGCTCTCCAGCTTAGCCCTAAAAATGGCACCCAGAAAAGAAAGGAATATAACATCCCAGAGAGGGTTTGCACGTGGCAGAGCACAGCTGGGCTAACCCTCCCTGGCCAGGGCTCTGTGTCACTCTTAGTGGAGCTGATTGCCTTGATTTTTTGGTTGCCGTATCATACTCTTTACTCATCCCAAGCTTTCAGTCCACTGAAAGCTCCAGCAATTTTTTCAAACAAACCACTAACCAATAACATTTCCCCCATCTTGCTCTGGTTAAACTGATTTTTGAACCCACCTGTAGATCTTAAATTGCCTATTGAATTTCATCTGATTCTATTTGGCCCAGTGTTCCAACCTGTCAAAATCTTTTTGGATCCTGATGCTGGCATCCGGAGTGTTAGGTACTCCCTCGTCATGTTGTATCTTCTACAACCTAGGTAAGCTGCCATCTGTGCATTTATTCCATTCAATTCAGTAATATTACGTATACCTACACCATGCAAGGTTATGGGGGAAAAGATAATAATATCTGACATTTAGCACTTTAAAATTTGTGAGGCATTTTAAATATATGATCTCATTTGTGCCTCTATACAACCTTACAAGTTAGGTACTACTGGTATCATTCCTGTTTTTAGATGATGAAACTAAGGCTCAGAGAACAGGTGTTCTCTGGTTGAGAGAAGTCGAGTGATTCACCCGTGGTCATACAGAGGATAAGTGTCAGAGATGTGATATCAACTCAACTCTTTCTGATTCCATGCTCAGAACTATATCCACATCACCAAAGATACCCTATCTCATCCAAGTAATTAATAAAAAAATTACCAAGCATATATGCCTAACTCTACTATCATCTAACACCCATCTCTCTACCTAATCTATAAGATTATCATAGCTGGGCCATCACCATTTGTTCTGACCTATGTCTTGCCAGTGGCTTCCAGTGATTCTGGAGGAGGGGGTGAGGCTGATGATTCTACACTGGTCTGCCTCACTTAAATCCAATTCACTTGCAAGTCAAGATATCACCCTGCCAATGTCATTGGTCCTCTTCAAAAACAAAGGACAAACAACAATAAGACTACTATCATGACAGACTTTGTTAGATGTTTTGCTAAAATATTAGGCAAATGATCTACATAATTCTGTAGATCTACTCCCTACCTCTTTAGTAACCATATCAAAAAAGTAAATGAGATTGGTCTCATATATGACCTGTTTTTAAAGCTCTACTGTCTCCTTTTGATCACTGCTCCCTTTTTTAGACATTTACCAACTGTTCCTTTAGTAAAACTTCTAGAGCATACTAGCTATAGTTTATACAGGCCCCACTTTCTTCCTTTGGAGAAGGAAGAATGAGGACCTGCACCTTCTCCAAACCTGTAGTACTTTTTCTATTGTAGATAATCTTTCCAAGATCACTAAGACTGACTCAGGAGTCACATCTACGAGTTTTTTCTTGTACCTCAGAAAATAGTTTATCAGTCTGGTCAGTGAAACTCAACAAAGAGCTCTTTTACTATTGCCCTACTTATGTTCTGTATCAAATCCCTGCTAGCCAGTTTTGTTCACTCCTTTCCTGTCAAAAAAATCATTTTCTGAAAGTGAAATAAGAGTTAAACAACTCCACTTTCTCTCCATCTTTCATTATTGTCCTTCTATTCATACTGAACAGCAGTCTTATCCTCTTCTTTGAATCTCCTTATTCCCCTGATGTGACTTTCAGAGGCAGTATGGTGTGACGGATAGAAAACTGGTCTTGGCATCAGGAAAACCTGAGTTCAGCTCCCATTTCTAACACATACTTGCTGTGGAACCCTGGAAAGTAAATTAATGTCTCATTACTCCAGGCACCTTTCTAAGATTCATTGCAGACTAGACACTGAGCTGCATTTCTAGGAGTTTGCTCCCTGAGAATTCCCAATACCAGTAAAATCACAGGTCTGATTTTTTTGCTTTTCTTCATCAGCCTGAACTTTAATGTTCCTGACTATCTTCTTATAGGATAGTGCCTCATTTTCATGCTGACCTTCAATTATCTGTCCTTGCCTCCACCTTTTGTACACTTCCTTTAACTCTTAAGTTAGATGATAAGTTCACGGTGTATCTACATTGGTTTCTTCAGACGACAACCTATTTCCTTGGAATTGGAATTGTTTGCACTTGTATCTTTAGAATTTCATTCCTGAGACCCTTCCTATCCCTCCTGAACAAACTTCCCTTATGGAATTTTAGGTCGTGGGATCTAACCTATCCTTTCTGTTATCCCTTTAAAAACTATTCTCCAGAAATCTAGGATACACCTCAAGATCATGCCTGGCTTTCCTCTCCATCTTTCTCACAAATTCTAAAACATGGTGGTCACTTCCTTCAAAGACTCTAATCATTTCTACCTCAGCATCCAGTTCAATCTTGTTAGTCAAAATCAGGGTCAAGAGAGCAAGTCTCTACATTGGTTCCTCTCTATGAAGGATAAAATTATCATTAAGGCAAGCCAAGAAATGATTATGCTCTACATTTGGCACAGTTCCAGGAAATGTCCAGAAAAATGAAATCCCCAATCACTAGGCTAATTCTACACTGAACTTGTGATATAATTATTCTTCTATTTCTTCTTTTCATTCCAGGTGGGTTGTAGTATACCCTGATAATAATCTTGATTCTTTTTTTCTGCCTCTGTCGATTTCACACACATATTCTACATCATACTTCCCCAGTCAGTTTCCTAGATTTCTGTACATGATTATATCATTTAATATACAGTGCTATGCCTGCCTTCCCCCTTTAGTTGTTCTCTTCATTTTGAGTCATATTTCTGCCATGGGCCCCATTAAGCTTCAAATATTTAAATGGTCAAACCTGCTTCCTTGAACTAAAATCTTTTTGTTGAGTCGTTTTCTAGTCATATCCAATTCCTCGTGACCCCATTTGGAGTGTTCTTGGTGAATATAATGGACTTGTTTGTAATTCCCTTCTCCAGCTCCTTTGACAGATGAGAAACTTAGGCAGACATGGTTAAGAGATTCATCCAGGGTCACACAGGTAGTAAATGTCTGAGATTGAACTTCCTGACTCCAGGCCTGGCACTCTATACACTGAGTTCAGTGATAAGTGCTCCCTCCACCTAGCTGCCCGTTAGGAGCTCTAGTGTACCTTATTTATTATCTATACATGGTACATTTGTATACAGATTCATGCAGCCATAGATTTTACTGCTGCATTTCTTCTTGGAGCCTATAAATTTCCACATATCCCTATTGCTTTTATTCTTTCAATATGGTAGCTATTCTCTATATTACCTATTTTTGTGAATACGTATAGACAGCTTTCTCCCCCATTCTGTTTCACTGTAAAACTCTCTTGATTGGATATAAAAGACGGTGCACATTTTTTTTCCTGGCCCT
>CM053581.1:308721036-308788536 GCA_028627135.1 Pseudochirops cupreus | reverse complement strand
CCTTGCTGAAGCTCCCAGAGAACCCTCTAGTCATCCAAAATATTGGGAGCTGAGAGGAAGAGACTCATTCAAAACCAGGAGGAAACGCCTTGAGGCTGCTGGCTGGCCTGGTCCAGCCTATTTCCAGAAACCCAAGGCCCCTATCTAACCTTGTGCATGTTCTGGACAGACATTCCTCACACAGAAGAAGACACCCCTGAGATTACTAGCTTTGCCTCCAATCAGGCACTAGTGTTTGTGGAAGAATACACACACACACACACACACACACACACACACACACACCCTACCCCATCCCATAAAAGACTATCCCTGCTTTCCAACTGTGTTGACATCTCCTTCAGGTCCTTGGGTGCTCTTCCCTGACCCACATGTCAATCCTTAGCTTTCCTGCCACTACCATTATATTCAGGCAGAATGTTCTGAGGTGCCTTGTACAACAGCAGCAGATCTCAGTACACACAGCTGAGAACAGCCGCCCCCACAATCCTCTCTTCTCATTGGCTACATGGGCCAATTATTAGTACAATGGGCCAATTCTCATCCTGTGGAGCTGACTCTTTGGGGAAAATCTGTAGGCTGGGGAACTGGCCTAGATTTGAAATGGAACAGCATTAAGTGGTCAATTAGCATTGGCTAATTTTTATTGGGTGACCTTGGAGGGGTAGATTCTATAAAGAACTATATCAAAGACATGAACCACTGCCTCCTATGAACCCTTTGTTTGGAAGTATATGTAAAGGAGGCCAAAAGCTATTCAGAATGAAAGAGAAAAATAAAGACTCTCCACATCGCCAAAGGCTGAGCCGCCTTCTCCACTAGGTCACAAAGGAATCCTTAGAGGATCCTAAGGTTTAGAATTGAAAGAAACATCAGGATCATCTACAGATGAAAAATTTGAGTCTCCAGGCGCTTTTGTGATTTTCCCAAGGTCACACAGAACTTGAGTGTGTGTGTGCTTCAGTGAGAGGACAGAAGGAAGCCAGTGACTCCTGACAGCAAAGAATAATGTTGTGCCTTACACAGCTCCCTTTAAATGCTGGCCACCCACTCCAATAGGGTGCAGCCACCCTAGATTTCAAAGAAAAGGAAAGTCAGTCTAGCATCTGCAAAGTAATTAAAAGACTACTTGGTCCCACTCTGTTCTTGAGTGATACTGATCTGATCTGACTCCCATTAAGTAACACCTGGACCCCAGCTTTGGACCTTATCCTGATTCTAACTCTTCCTAATTCTAGTTTTGACACCCTGGATAAAGAATTGGATTCCTGGTCCAATCCTGGCCTCCCTGCCTGATCTTCATGATTGTTCCCAACCTGCTTCCTCCTCACATGCCTGACTCCTTCCTTATCATCATTTCTTCCACTATTTTTTATTGAGTTGCTTCCTGCTAGATCCTATGCCTGGGGTGCATTATGGCTTAGCAGAACTGGAATTGGACCTGAATCCCATTTCTAGTTCTGGCATTCTCTGCTCTGACAATGGATTCTCCTATTTCATTCATGGATGTTCACCTGTCCTTGGATCTGTGCCATCCCCTGCTGGTAACTGGAAGCACTCAATCTGGACCACTTAAGGAATCATTGGGCCATAAGATTTAGAACTGGAAAAAATCTTGGAAATCACTTAGTTCAACCTTCTCATTTACAGAAGTGACTAGTAAGTGACAAATCCAGGATTCAAATCTAGGTTCTCTTGACTCCAAACCCAGTGCCTTCTTCATTACTGTAGTATGTGATTTTCATTGGCAGTTGTCTCATTTGGGGCCATCATGGGTGCCTTCAGTTGGCTGGACCTCTTTGAGTATCTGTTTCACAATCACCAGGGAAAAATGGAACCTGTCTTTGGATCTGGCACAACCATGCAGCTCATTTCTCATCTTTTAAGACTATCATCCAGTTTTTTTGTTTTCAGTCAGAAGGATCACATACCTATATACCTGATTATCCACTGTGTGAATTAACCAGATACTTGCTTCTTTTTTCCTATTGACATATACTCCACTAACACTTTCTTTGGAAGACAAGCAAGAAGAAACAAGATGAAGGAAGAATATAAAGATTTAACCCATGGGCTTACTTTCATTGATGGCTCTGGGAGAAGATGAACCAAATCTCAATTCAGCTGAAGAAGTAGTTGCTGGATGCCAACTATATGTGCTCAATACAGGAAGACCTAAAGAAGGCACAAAACCCATACCCTTGAGGAGTCTATAGTTTTGTTTTGGAAGGAATCTTAAAGAAGTTGAATCTCAACTGAACAGAAATCACCTCTACCACGTCGTGTTGGAGAACTTAATACCTCCCAAGATAGTATGTTTTACTTGTGGACAACTATACTTGTTAGGAAGTTTTTCTTCTGTTGAACTGAAATCTGCCTCCTCCATATTCTCCCCATTGGTTCCACCCTCCAGGACCAAGCAAAATACATCTGATTCTTCCTTTGCGTGACAACCCTTCAAATACTTCAAGACAGCTATATCTGCATCCCCTTCCTCTCGCCCACTTTTCTCTTCTGCAGATGTTAACATCTCTATTTTTTTCAATAGCTATTCATGTGAGATGGTTTCAAGTCTTCACCATCCTTATGACTTCTCTGGACCTCTTCCATCATGTCAACGTCCTTCCCAAAATGTGCCAGACCTAGAGAAAGGACTCTGGATTGGTTGTGATAAGAAGTGAGGGCAAGGTGACTCTCCCTTATTCTGAATCACTCTCGTACTGTGAGTGCAATCTAACAGCATCATTGCCTTTTTGGTGGCCATATTGTCCTGCTGATTCCTTTCTAGTCTTAGTCCTCTAGAACCCTCCAGAACTTACAGAGGAGGCAGCAAACCAAGGCAAGAACCGCATACAAGGAGTTAAAAAAGAACAGATGGAGAGGGGGGGCCTCATCACTATGGCAACTAATCTGAGGTTTCTGAAAGACTGGGTTTATGTTTCTTTTCACCTGTCACTCTTCTCCATACTATCCCTCTCTTCCCCCAGCAGGAGACAAGTTGTGACATTTTCACGCCCACTAACAAGCTGCTTGGCTTGGGGGAGGGGGGACAGGACTATGGGCTTGGATAGTTCTCCTAAGCTAGGGTTGACTAAACAAAGGGGGTCCCAGAAAGAAGAGCTCAAAACCACCACCACCACCATCTCTTGTCTAAAAATTAACCAAAAGGCTTTTAAAAAGACATAGCAGTGGTTTCAAAGCTTAGCTGGAAGTTAGTTATCTGGGATGTCTACACCAGCACATGCGTATGTCCCCCACGCATATGTGTGTGGTGGGGTAGGGTAGGAAAAGAGAGACAGAGATACAAGCTACAACTCTAGAAAAAAAAAAGAGTGACTTTTAAGTGTTTACTTCTGTTCCATCACAGGGTATACAAAAGCAAAGTTACAGCTCGAGGAGGCAATGAGGGGGCTCACATCTCACACAGTCAGAGGGGGCGGCAGGTACTACATCTAGCACCACTGGAGAAGACAGCCACGTTCAACCTAGACAGATACAGTAAAATGGCTAACACCTATAGCTTCTTGGAAGAAGGCTAAATTGCAGAGGTCACATCCATGTCCCTAATATGCAAGGGTCAAGGGTCCACAGATGAACAAGACACATGCCATATAAGGCTACAACCTCATTTCCACCTAAAAATAAATAACCAAAGGAAGAAAAAGTATAATTCCTCAGAATCATGGCTAATCCTCAGACACTCATGTTTTCTAGATGTTGGTAGCCAGAAGATAGTGTGTCTGCTCTTTTTCCATATCCAGCATCTTCCTACAAGAGATGTGCAGTCGGCCTCCAAGAGCAGAATAAAACCCTTTCAGTTGTATTGGCATAGATGGCAGCAGGACAAGGGGGCCGCTTACACCCCTAGTTGACCTGTCCTGTAGTTTATTCTGGTTTTTACTGCCCTACGTCTATCTGGGAGGCTGGTAATGGGATCCCTGGTGCTAAGAACAGGGAATGGCGTCACTGTGCTTTCCAAAGCTAACTGGAGCTTTTGGCTGGAGCTTTGTGGTGTCTGCTTCACTTTTCCAGATGTGGTATATATGATCCTTTCATCAAGATGTGTGATTCCTCTTTCTCTATGCTCAAGCTGACTTCTCTAGGTGCAGGGAATACAACCCCATTGTTCTCTAGGAAGAGATATGTGCGGGAGGTAACACAACTGCCATCTCCAAGTGTGAGGCTCCTCCTGTCTTCAGCTGTGAGGATACAACCCTGAGGTCATCTCTCAGCATGTAACCCCCCCACCTCTGCTACATCCAGCTCTGGAGGAGATGGTCCTCCAGGCATGACTCCTCCCCATCATATAGACACTCACTGATAATGACAGGAGGAGATGACCCTGTTGCCTTCTCCAGATGAATAAAATATGACCTTCATTGTATTCTCCAGTGTTGCTGGTGACCATACTTTCATTTACAGATATGTGAGATATAGCTGCTCTGACTCTTCAAGGTGTGGAGAACATGGCCTCCTCACCTCTATATGCCCCCACCTCACTCAAGTAGACCAGTAAGGGACATAAATTAAGCTGTGTGAAGCAGTCTATCACAGGATCAGTGGGGAAGATGACAGAGAAATTGAAGAGAACAAGTCTCTTATCTTTAAGAGATTCCAATCTAGCTGGGCATGACCTTCCACTGTCTGGAATGCAAACAAGATTACCCCTATCTGACCCAGTTGGGAAGGATGGAGCCACAAAGGACAACTTCAGAGGGGAAGATCAGCTTGTTATGAAATTTTCTTATGATACTAAAGCCTGTCAGCATCAAGGAGAGTAGCCCTGGGTCTCATATATCTGGCGCACCTGCTACCTACTGTCCTCCAGGCATCCCAGAGCCTAGGCAATGGGCATACAAAGTCAAGGACTTCATTCTTTAAAAAACTTACAAAAAAAAGTTGTGCCCACAATCCTTCCACCCACCCTCAGTGCCATTACTCCAATACTAGGAAAAGACCACATGGAGACGTGACAACTTTGAATGACAAAATAAACGAAACAGTCCAACTTCTGCTTTCACTATCTTAATCTCAGCCAGACTCAGCATAATTGTGGAGTTGGCAAAAGTTGCCTTTGGCACTCTTTTCCAGGTGCCTCTCCTGCTCCCTGGCACCTACTCCCTGCTTTGGTGCCTACTTTGTATCCTCCTCCCACAAACCCTTGCTCCTTTGCAGTTTGCTTTCAACTAATCCCCAGTAAGGTGTTAGCTGATAAGGGTTTGAGATATACAGTAGATCCCAAGAATTGGAAAGGACCTGAAGCTTCATTCCACCCAGTTCTCTGCATGGTCTGTGAATCTGCTCCCTGATACGCCCAATATGTGTCCATCCAACCTCTGCATATACAGACTACTTCCTTGGTTACTCAAAATAATGCGAATTTTAACAGAGGATGCTGAAAGAGCCAAGACTTTGAGATCTAAATGAATGAATTTCTAATGGTGGAATATCAGGCATGAATATACACAATGTGGGAGATATAGAATCATAGATTAAGGATCAAAAGGTACCTCAGAGGTTACCTGTTCCAACCCCTTCTTTTACAGATGAGAAAACTGAGTCCTGGAAAGATTAAGTGACTTGCTCAAGGTTACATTGGACAAGTGGCAGAGACATTTGGAACCCACATCATCTGATTCCCAATACCTCACACTTTCTACCACACTTGTATCTTTCGAATTACACAATATAGGTGGCTGGCCCAGGATTCATTCTGACATATTTTTTTTGTCTGGTGAGGGAAACACCATTATATTAGAGCAGGAGAAATACTACCCTTTGATTAATCATTAATGTGATTTTTTAAAGCCAGACTCTGGCTTGCCAAGCATAACGCATGTTCAGCTCCATCTAATTTAACAATTACAAGAAAGTCACTCAGGGGTATACACTTGGTACCAAAGCAAGCTGTGAATTTAAATCCCTCCATTTGACTAAGAACGTGTAAATTCTGGGGAGCCATTTTTGGCTGTTAGCACTCATATTGCTGAACCCTGCTGAACTCGGGACAACGCACCCAGGCCAAGAAAGGCAGAAGCCATTAGCTGACAAAATCCATCAGTTCTGCATAATGGACACCTAACTTGTAGGTGTCAGGGGGAATACAAAGGGAAGCAAGGTTCATGACTGAATCCATAATATATAATACGACCCACCTAATAACACAAGAAATGTTTTGATTTGAATTTGTTTGTTTTGTTTTGTTTTGTTTATTAAAGCCCAGCTAGCACAGAAATCCAATGCCCACACACTAACAAATTTAGGGATGTGTTTGTGCAAGTGATTTGTGCATTTAAATTATGTCCAAGGTCATCCCTGGGGAAATGTTATAATCAGGGTCGTTTGTTTTTTTTGTTAAGCTAATCACAATAGGTTAATCTTTTCATGTGGGAGGGGGAAATTTTGTCAAAATTTGAGTTATCTGTCACTCTAGTGGACCAAATTTTTTTCATTGATTTGTCCTGTCCCATCATGCCTCCTATTTTGGAGTGATTTTTTTTCTACTCATCAATGAGGCCTGACCCTATGCTGTGTATATATCAAGCCAGTCCTCTGAAGCACCTCCCCTGTGGTTCCACAAAGACACCTTTAAACACCACAATGCAGGAATGAGCCCAGACCTATGGGAATAGCCAACCATACCTGCTGCATTTTCACCTGGTGCTGTGTCCCAGTGGCAAGAAATTGGACTGGGTAACATTTGCACCCTGGCCTTGCAGACTGATTCCTGAAGACTGTCTTTAGTCCCTTACAATACAGATCTCAAATCCCAGCACTTGGGTCTGCCCCCCTCAAGCCTTTCAACTAGCATATTAAGTACAAAAATGACTCCAATTAAATCTAATTAATGGGATTTAATAGAGCAGTTTCTCTTTTTCAATGCTATTTTGCTATTTAAAGTCCTTTTTGAAAACTGAGCCTCCAAAAGCTAAGTTAAAATGTATGCATACATCACTTGGTCTCTATTTCATGAACAATCCCTGTGTTTGAAAAAATTGAGATCAAACAATATCTGGGGAAAGTTGATTCCAAGGACCAGTTCTCAGACTAATACTGAGAGAAACAAACGTAGAGCCGGACCAATGTGTTGCTGAGCAACAGACGGTGCGGGGGATCCAATCTGGGAGGAAAAGGAACAGCATTCCCAAAGAAGAGTTTGGGGGGAGGGACCAGCAGTGGCTGAAGTCCATTGCCACTGAGATGGGGGAAGGCGTTTCCATACATAATTGAGAATAGATATCTGGGGCCTAGGGACAAATCCAAACCTTGAATCTAACCAGAAGGAGTCCCTCATATACATATGCAGGAGGTCATTAATGTTTCAACATAAAAGATGCTTTAGAACCTTGATGCGTGTTAAAGGGAGGGTAGGGGTAGAGGGGAGGTGGGGGATGAAGTGCCTGTGTGTGTATATCTCTCTTATATATGTATGTTTACAAGGTTTTCGGATAGCCCCTTGGCTCACTTTTTTTCTTTCTCTCCCTGGTTCCCTCTTCCTTTCTTTTCTTAGGATAAAACAAGTGCTCTGAGCCTCAGCAATGTGGCCGGGGTGTTCTACATTCTGATCGGAGGCCTTGGACTGGCCATGCTGGTTGCCTTAATCGAGTTTTGCTACAAGTCTCGTAGTGAATCCAAGCGGATGAAGGTGGCATTCCTTTTGCAAGCCCAGTCTTACCCTTTCTCTAGCCCCAGGTTCCCATGGGAGCCTTCAGGAATGGAAATCTCTTTTATTAGAAAGATGATGGGAACATAATAAGGGAAGAAAATTGAGGGGAGGGAATAAGCTTTTATCAAGCTCCTACTATTTGCCAGATACTGTGCTAAGCACTTTAGAGTAATATCTCATTTGTTTACATTAATAGTCCACAAAGATGGTAATAGCTTTTATTTCTATATTGCTTGCTATAAGCAGGGATATGCTGGTTCAATATCCAGCTAGGAGGGGAGGCTAAGGGGGGATGTAGGCCCAACACATTTTTAATTTTAGTCTCCACTATTAACATTTCCTCCATTACTTTCTTAAGTCTGGAGGATAATCAACCAAACCAAACCTGATTTGCACTATTTGCCCATTTGAGTGACATAAATGCTCCCACAAGCCAGTGGGAGCTGGTTCTAGCACACTCCTGGAGATAAGGTTTAGAAAACAAGGTGCTTTTCTCCCAACAGCTTTGAGTCACTCTTATTCTCCACTCATTTGCCTGATAAGGAAACTGTAGCTCAAGGAAATTGTGTCAGAACCCCCCAGGTCAAATGATGCCAAGTATAGGGATTTTTCTGGTTAGAAAAAGAAGGTCACAAGTAGAAAAGATAAAAGAGATCAATGAGCTAATCAACAAGTACCAAGTTGGTCCAAATACAGGCAGCATGGCATAGTGGGCAGTCTGACACCTTCTATATCCGAGACCTTTGGAAAGACCATCCGTGGAAATGATGCTAGACTTAGAGGCATAGAAACTGGAAGCAAACCCAACCTCTTTTACTTGATAAGTATTAAGTACTTGGGAAGTGCTTGGGAAAATCATTGAGCCTCTCTTGGACTGTTTCCTCATCTGTGAAATGAAGGGGGTGGGAAAGGAGTAGACTACATGGTCTCAAAGGTTCTTTCTAGTTAACCTTAACCTCTGATTCTGTGGCCCTGAGAGGTGCCCATGTGCATTGATGGAGAGGTTTTCCACACTAGAAGAATTAGAGGTCCAAATAGTTTTTAAAATTGGATATAACCTAAAATTATATCTTCTTAAGAAGGAAATATATATATAAATATATACATGTATGTGTATACACATGTATGTGTATATGTGTATGTATACATATATGCACACAGACATACACAGATATATGTGTGTGTGTATATACATACATATACACATACTTATGTTGTTTTTCAATCATGTCTGACTCTTTATGACCCCACTTGGGATTTTCTTGACAAGGATATTGGAATGGTTTGCCAATTCCTTCTACAGCTCATTTTATAGATGAGGAAACTGAGGCAAATAGGATTAAGTGACTTGCTCAGGGTCACACAGCTAGTTAATGTCAGAGGCTAGATTTAAACTCAAGTCTTCCTGACTCCAGGCCAGCACTCTATCCACTGTGCCAACTAGATGTATGTATATATGTATACATGTATATATACATGTGTGTGTATATATATGCACATACACACACATATATAATATTGGTTTAGATATATAGATATAATATTGGTTTAGACATCTCAATTCTGCCATATGCAAAACCCAAATGTAGTACACAGCTGGGGGGGGGGGGGTTCAGTGTATACCTAGATTTTTTTCATAATAAAGTAAATTTTAAGGGAACACCCTCTTTTCAGGGACAGTCTATTCTGACCATTATGGTAACTGTACACTAAAAATAACACTGATTATAGGCTGGAGTTCTGGGAATTTCAGTGAAAGCAAATGAAAATCTTTTACTAGCAAAGTCAGCAAAATGTAGAGAAGTGAATTAACTATGCAATTAATCACCATCATCATCCCTATCCCCATCCCAGGGTTTAGAGCTGGAAGGGAAATTAGAAATCTTCTAGTTCAATCCCCTCCTTGTACAGATGAACACACTGAGGCTCAGATGGATCAATACTTGCCACCACAACAAAATAACAGCTAACATCCACAGAGAGCTCCGAGGCTTGCAAAGGACTTTGTTCCAGAGGCACTTAAGTAGGAGAATAAAGATTTGAACCTGTCTTCTAAACTCTACATCTCCACTGTCTTACAAGTTCAGGTCATAACCCTGTTCTGTTCAAAGAAACCACTGCTTCAATTGTCCCCCCACTACCACCACCACCCACTGTCTACCCAATAAGGTTTAGACCCTTTAAGACTGGCATGGGCTTCTAGGTGGCCCAGTGCATACAATGTCCAGCCTGAAGTCAGGAAGACTGATCTCCCCGAGTTCAAATCTGGCCTCAGACACTTACTAGCTGGGTGAACCTGGACAAGTCACTTATTCCTGTTGGCCTCAGTTTCCTTATCTGTAAAATGATCTGGAGAAGGAAGTGGCAAACCGCTCATGTCTCTTTGCCAAGAAAATCCCAAATGGGGCAATGAAAAGTCAGACATGATTGAACAAGAATGACAACAACCAAAAAGTTGAGCATGGAAGATCCTCCAGGATCTGTCACCACCCTACCTTTCCAGCCTTATCTCTTTCTGTACTCCATATCAGTCAGATTGAACTATTTACCACCCCCATTACTAGCCTTAAACTCTCTCACCCTTCTCTTATCCTGTTTTTCATGTTGATTGTGCTCCTCACCTCTTTCTTGAAATCTTATTTGTACCGTTTGGGTCACCAACTCCTTTTTCCTACGTTACCTCACTCAGTCTTTTTGAGAACTGCAATGGTAGATACTATTATCCCAGTTTTACAGATGTGGAAACTTGTTCAGAGCCAAGGGACTTGACTATTACTACATAGCCAGTGAGAGGTAGAGCTTGGACTAGAATAGTGCCTTTCATTTGCATAGGACTTTAGAAAAAGCAGATTCTTGAAGGCAGGTAGGTGGCATAGTGGATAGACCACTGGGCCTGGAGTTAAGGAAAACCTGAATTCAAATCTGGCCTCAGACACTAGCTGCATGACCCTGAGCAAATTCCCTTAACCTCTGTGCAGCTGAGTTTCTTCATTTGTAAAATGGGGCTAAGAGTAGCACCTCCTCCCTCTATCCAGGGTTCTGAGGATCCAATGAGATAATATTTGTAAAGTGCCATAGAAATGCTAGATCTTATTATTCAATTCAGCAAATATTTGTTAAGGGCCACTATGTTCATGGCATTGTGCCAGGCACTGGAGATACAAAGACACATATGAAGACAATGCTGCCTTCAAGGCCTATGCCTGCTAGAATGATCCAACATACAGGACAGAACCTTTAATTTCATTAGTATAGGGAATTTCCTCTGTCAGTCCAGGTAGGTACCTTCTCTACAACTTACTACCTTACTCTACAATGAGGAAAGTTACCTAGAACACCATTGTGTGTCAGGGATGAGACTTGAACCCAGGCCTTCCTGGCTCTAAGGTCAACTCTCTATCTACTACACCTCACTACTTCTCAAAGATCATATGCACAGGTAAATATAAGATAATTTGAGAAGGGAGGAAGATTAAAAAGTAGATTCAAGGTAAGACTGGGAGGAGGGGCTGGAGGAGTACAAAGAGGCTTCTAAAAGAGGATGAGTGAGCTGCACTTTCCAGAAAGTTCTGGCTTCTAAGAGGCAGAGGATGTGGAGGGAGCCCATTCTAGTTATAAAAGACAGACAGCCCATGGAAATGGGAACTAGAATATTGAGTCTACTCTAGGGGATACCTAGTAGCCTAGTTTGGCTTGCAAATAAAGTATAAACAGAGAAGTAATGTGGAATGGTTGTGTTTGTCCTTTGAAGAGGACCATGGCATCAGGAAAATGATGACATGACTGGCAGTTGACTTTGATTTGAGTGAAGCAGGGCTGTGCAAGCTCACCAGCCTCACTTGCTCCTCCAGAACCACCTGAGTCCAGTGACCAGATATTCATCAGGATGAATGTAGATGACCCAGGATGCAATGAGAGACCCTGACCCTTTTAGGCTAAGGCCTTTTCAGGTACTCACATAGAGTAAGGTAACGCCACTCATTGCATAGGCTTCTTTGGGCCCTCCTGGCTTAGAGTGAATGTCACCTCACTCTAAGTGAGTACTTGAAAAGTCCTTTGCCTAAAAGGACAAGGGTCTCCCATTGCAGTAATGTGGAATCAATCTGGAAAGAAAAGTGAGAGCCAGATTATAAAGGGCTTTAAATGCCAGGCTGAGAAATTTAGATTTTATTCTAGAAGGTTGTCTCATTTAGGTCTCATAATAATGCTGTGAGGTTATCAAGGTAAACGTCATATAGAGGTAGTGATTTGCCTAAGGTCACACACATCCAATTAAGTGGTAGTTGGAATTGGACCCAAGATCTTTCTATAAGAGTACATCCCCCAGGCTAAAATGTAGCCTCTTTGCAAAGTTTAAGGCTTAGAATGTAAAAGTTGGAAGAAATCTTAGAAGTCTTCTGGTCCAATGGCCTTATTTTAGAGATGAGAAAATTCTGCATGCAGATTTCCCTGAGGTCAAATGACAAATTGGTGGCTGACGTGGGACTCACATCTAGATCTCCTGACTTCCAAAGTCCTGAATTTTTCCATCATACCAAGCTAATTACCTAGCTTTCCTCTTCCAGAAATTTTATGTAAAGATTTAAAAGTTTTCTCTTTGAAGTAATTGTAATACTTCTCTCAGAGATTTCTACCTGGATTGACCTTAGAGGTCAGTTAGGCCATCCCCTCATTCACAGATGAGGAAACTGTGGTTTAAAGAAATTAAATGATTGGCCAAGGTCACAAAGGTAATGAGGGGCAATCAGGTTTTAGATCCATGCTGTCTGATGGCAAAGTTTGGACTCAGTAACTTGATGCCTTCAGTCTCTATCATTCCATAGATCAACTCTGATTTCTGTCCAAGATATAATTTCGTAGACTGAGAGCTAGAAGTATCCTCAGAGGTCATGTAGTCAACGGTCTTTTAGGAAAGCGGGAACTAAAGCTATCAGGCTAAGTGCCTTGCCCAAGGGTCACCTAAGAATCTTGGAACAGAGATGAAGAGTTGACCCTCTGACTCCAAACTTAATATCATTTCACTCTACCACATTGTTTCTCCACATACCTAAACTCTTAATATAGTTTTCAATATCTCAGCCTAACTAAAAGAAAGGGCAGCTACATGGTGTAGTAGATAGAATATTGGGCCTGGAGTCAGAAAGACTCATCTTCCTTAGTTCAAATCTGGCCTCAGACACTTACTAGTTGTGTGACCCTGGGCAAGTCACTTGGCCCTGTTTGCCTCAGTTTCCTCATCTGTAGAATGTGTTAGAGAAGAAAATGGCAAACCACTCCAGGATCTTTGCCAAGAAAACCACAAATAAGGTCACAGAGAGTCTGACATGAGTGAACAACTGCCTAACAGAAAAGTACTTTTCACTGTCTTCATTAATCATTGTGGCCCTTAATTTCCTCTTATTCGGAGGTGATAAGCTGACTCTACTCAGCCAGTCTTTTAAAATTTTTAAGTTAGTCATTCTTACTATTCTGGGCCTCACCATCTCTAAAGGCAATTATCTGCTTTCAGAAGCAGGAGGACTCACCTCAAATGATGGCCCGAAGAGACCATGAGGGGCACTTGTACTGATAACTTTGCTACCTGATTCTTTATTTACCTTCTTATCTCAGAACCATTCTTAAAGGACTGCTAGTGAGATATGTTGCCTGAAATCCCTGTGCTCAGAATCAGACCCTCCCCTCAATTCAGAAAAAGTCCCCCTATGTGATCAATGTCAACTCTCTTTTTTTTCCTACCACTCTCTCATGTCACAAAGCTGTCAATCTGGTTTCAGCTGCAGCTGCCTTAGAACAGCAGGGGGATAAAATATAATCTCTGTTAGAGTCATTTAACAATCAGATTTAATGGAGTCTTTGGATAGTGTAGTAGCAAAGCTATCATGGGTGATGTCAGAGGACTTGGGTTCAATTCCAGGCTCCATCACTTGCTAGCTTTAATAACGTGGGTCCCAGAGCTAAAGACACCAAATGTACCCCTTCTCTCTTAGCCTGAGTGACAGCATAGGAGAGTGAAAAGAACAATAGATAGAGACTCAGGATCTCAGATCAAACCCTACCTGTGTAACATTACACAAGATACATATTCTCTCTAGTTTCCTCACTTATAAAATGAGAAAGTTGGACTATATGATCATAAGATCTCTTACAACTCTAAATCTCTGTTTCTATGAATGAAATTATAATACTAATACTAAAATAGCTAACATGGTGTGCTTTAAGGTTCACAAAGTACTGTACATATCTTTTCTCCTTTGAACTCCTAACAACCCTGTGCAATAGATGGTGTTATTTGCCTCCATTTTACAGATGAGGAAACTGAATCTCCAAAGAGGTTAAGTAATCTTCCCAGGGTACACACTAAATCTGAAGCAGTATTGAAATGGGAGTCTCAGACTCCAAATCTAAAACTATTCACTACATGCTAAAATTCAACAAATAATTATCAAGTACTTACCATGTTGAAGGAAGCGGGATATAGGAAAAACAGATATGACTTAGATTTGGGACAACTTCAATCAATCGTTTATTAGAGCTAAACATGTGCCAGGCATTGTGCTAAGCACTGAGGATACAAAAAGAGACAAAAGACAGCCCCTGCCCTCAAGGAACTTACAATCTAGTGGGTCTAACAACACAGAACAGATATATACAAAACAAACTATATACAGGATAGTTAGAAAGAGGGAGAGTACTAGAATTAAGAGAGGAAGGCTTCCTTTAGAAGGTGGGATTTTAGCTGGTATTTAAAGGTAGCCAGGGAGGTCAGTGGTCAGGATGGAGGAGAGAGAATATTCCAAGTATGAAGGACAGCCACAGAGAAAATGCTGGGAACCAAGAGGTGGAGTCTCTTTTTTGTGGAAGAGCCAGGAGGCCGGTGTCACTGGATAAAAGAGTACATTTTGGGGAATAAGAAGACTGGAAAGGCAGGAGAGGGCTAGGTTATGAAGTACTTCAAATGACAGACAAAGCATTTTGCATTTGCTCCTGGAGGCAATAAATAGACTCTGGAGTTTATTGGGATGGGGGGAGGGGCATGATTGGACCTACTTTTCAGGACCAGGACCTACTTCAGTTGTCACTAGCCTCAGAGTGTTCCCCTAGAGACAGGTGATTGGACTAAACAACTTTCAAGTTCCCTTCTAGCCTGGAAATCTCTGGCCTTGGGGATGAGATTATTCTTAAAGATTTCAGATTCTCCAGTCTTTGGGACCCCACTCCTAATTGGGAAAGGAATGACCAGAAGGGGCTGCAGGGTTTTCATTAGAGTGGAAAGACATCTAGTGTCTTTGCCATTTACCACTCATCTCCTAAAGGAAATAAACCCCTAGCCTCCCCCAAACCATCTCTCTACCCAGGAGAGTTGCTGCCCTTTCATAATTAAGCACTGCAGTGTTAATAGGCTATGTATTTAAGCCGCAGCAGTTGCAATCTGGCATACTTGCTCCCTGGAAGTTAATGAGCGAATGGGAGAGGTGGAAGCCCCCTGAGGAAGGTCGTTAGCCAAAGGTGGTCATGCAGTTCCTTTGCAGAGCCTCCTTGATGAGATCATTAATGAGGTTGTAACCTATCATTAGGGCACTTTCCCCCCTCTCTCATCACAAGACTTCCAGGCTGCCTTCAACCTTAGCTGACCTTTGTCTAAAAGACAAGCTGGCAGGGGTTAGAATAAAATCTCCAGTAGAGTCACAGTGTGATCAGACGGGAGGGCAGATGTCCTGCAGTTGAAGTTGTGGCCAAGAGCATCAGACCTGCAGTCAGATGACCTGGATTCCACACCAGACTCTTCCATTTATGAATTGTGACACCTTGGGCAAGTCATTTCGTTTTCTTCGTTTGTGAAATGCTTTACATCTGTAAAATGAAAATGAGTTATGAATAGTAACTTGTCAGTGGGTGGAATTCTAAACCACCATGTGTTGTTTCTGCGTATCATCAGTTCCCCAGGATTACAGAGCATACCACCAGACTGTCATTTATCTTAGGCCTTCCCCATACTCTGCTGGCAGAGGACCTGGGTTTAAATCCTGGTTCTTATTTACCATCTGTGTAACCTTAGGTAAATCACTTTATCGGAGTCTCAGTTTTCTCATCTGTAAAATGCGGTGTAGAGAATGTATAAATATACCAGGAGGCTCTTTCGACTCTAAAATCATGCTCTCATGGCCCCTTCTTCCCCCTCGATTCTCCAAAACCCCATATCTACTGCAAGTAAGTCCACTTGGAGCATTGTGGGATATAACGGAAAAGACATTCAACTGATACAGCAGAGAACTAGATTCAAGGCCAGGCTGCACTACTCTGTGTGAACGACTTGCCTTACGTGCTATATGGAGTCACCGGGAGGGTCAAATGATGTGACATGTGACAGGTTCTCTATGACTTCGAGCTGCTCTCATGAGTGCTTAACAAATGAAGCAGGGCATTAAACCTCTCTGAGCCTCAGTTTCCCTGTCTGTCAAATCAACACAATAATAGTCACTGCCCTGCTTACGGAGGTGACAAGACTAAAAGTCTTCTGTATCTATAAAGTGCTATTTAAATGGACTTCAGTAAAAGAGTTTTCATGTTTATTTGGGGTTTTTTTGGTCCATATATGATTTAATCAGAGTAAGAGATTCCTAGAGTGGAAACTCTCTTCAGTAACTGGGATCAACAGCTCATCTCCATCTTATAATCTTAATGTGCTATCTAGAATAATGAGAAGTGAGGTGAGTTAGCTATGGACTCACTTCTATAATATATGTCAGAGACAAATCTTGGACCTGTCTTCTCCTGCCTCCAAGGCCACCCCCTTGCTTTATGCTATGTTAAAGCTGTCTCTCTGTATAAGATATAAGAAAAGTTTATCCTAAAACAGAAGGAGATGATGTGTTGTAAATGAAGGAGATGAAATTTGGAGCAAAGGGACCCCAGTTCTAGTCCCAGCTCTTCCCCTTCATTGATTATTCAACCTTGGGTAAGCCATTTAACTAATCTCAGATTCAGTCAATTGAATCTGCAAAATGGAGAGAATAACACATGCTACCTAGATAGTTTTATGAGAAAAACATTTCATTAACCTTAAAGTTCTAGAAAAAAATATCATCTTCCCCTTTAACCACAGGGAAATGAGGGTATGTTTGTTATAATATGCAGAATTTTGGTTACTGTCAAACAAGAATTTTACAATAGAAATTGCTGCTAATCTCTGGAATTCAATTTAATAGGCATTTCTTTAATTGCCAACAACAGGCTAGGCTTCACTAGAGACACAAAAGGGAGCTATGAGACAATCCCTACTTACTTAAGAAGTTTACCATCTAGTGGAGATAGGACAGGGACATATATATGAAGAGTTGCAGAGTAATGAATAATAGGTTAAGTGCAGAGGGAGAGGTCCAGGGAAAGTGCCATCAGAAATCTAAGGAAGGAGGGATCATTTTCACCCAGAACAGTCAGGGAAAACTTCCTGGAGGTGATGAGGTGTAATAAAATGACCAGGTGTCAAGGAAGACTTGGGTTCGAATCCTAACTCTGTCATCTCACAGTTAGCAAATAGGAGAAGGAGGATTTGAACCTACGTCCTTTGACTCCAAACCCCACATTACTTTTCTCTGTATCATAGTGCTTCTGATGCCAAGGCTGAAGTACCCATGGAAATTCCACTTGGGGATATCCAATGAACAGTTGGAAATATGGGCCTAGGAAGTTCTGGATTTTTTCTTCTCTGGAGATCCCCTTTAAAAAGTTCAAGCTTTGGCTGTTTCCTGCTAAGATTTGGTGACCCTTCTACTAACATCCAATGTAGTTGTTGTTCCTTTGGACATAGATACCAGGTGCTGCTAACTTGCATGGAATGTCCCTGGGAATATAACTTTGAGAATAGAATTCTGGCATCATTAGTGTCGGTTTGGTAGATCATTTTTCATTAGAGAAGGGATTTGGCTGAAATAAAGCTCAGAGAATAGCATGTCGAAGCAAAATCCATCTGGAGCTGTGGGGTGTTCCCTGCCCTCAAAAAAAAGTTCCTATTTGTTTTTCAAAAATCTTTTTTCAGCAGCTGCTAATTCCTTGAGTTTCCATTTTCATATTTCGAGGGTTGTAACATCGCAGTTATATTTATAAAGCCTTTGATTTAACTTCTCACATTCCCTCCCAACAGAGGGTGGGATTTAAATAAACCAGGCCAGGGAGAGTTGTGGGGGGAGGCAGAGCTTACTCATGTGGGTGTGGCGTTATATGGGACAAGCATGGCTGAATCATGGGTGTGCCAAAAAAGAAAACCTTCTTGTCAGCATATTGGTAGTACGAGGATGCCCCCAGCCTACAGATACTTCTTAGTATATGTAGCACCATAACTGGGGTGGGACAGAAGGAATTAAAAATAAGCATCCTGGCAGAATCATGGCCTTTCTCTTAAAAGGGATCCTAGGGAATGCAACCATCCTCAATTCGCTTAATGTTTGCTGAGCTCTCATAAGTGTAGTCCACACCTATAGAGAAGCAGTCACATCATACAATCTTCCCAGTGACTCCATAAGGCAAGTAGGACAAGGGTGATCCTGCCCCTATTACAGATGAAGAAGCTGAGGGACAAAAGGGAATGGCTCAGCCAAGTTTACACAGCTAGGTAGTGGAAATAAAGACTTGCCTACTAGAAAGGCAGGATGGCATAGTGGATAGAGAGCAAACTACCAAGCCAGGAATACCTGATACACAATGGGCATGTGGCCATGGAAGTCATTGGAACTCTCAGTGTCCCAGGCTGCTCTCCAAAGGGATGAGTTCTAGAGAAAGCTCTGACTTGCATTGGTAGATGGAGTTTCTCCACCTGGGAGTTCTGTGCAATCACAGGTAAGCCCCTGGATTAGGGAGAACCAGGCAGAAGGGGAAAATAGTGGGACCTTTTGAAACCTAGTATTGACTATTGAAATATATTGGTCATTGCCAAGGACATGGGGGAGAACCCCCTGTCCTCCTGAAAAGGGTTTCTGTTTGATCCCGCAGCAATCCATCAATGAAGCCATACGGACAGCAACCCTGCCCCGGAACAGTGGGGCAGGAGGCAGTGGAGAGAACGGCCGTGTCGTCAGCCATGACTTCCCCAAATCCATGCAAGCAATTCCGTGCATGAGCCACAGCTCGGGGATGCCCTTGGGAGCCACAGGATTGTAACAGGAGATGATCAAGTCCCCAGGGGAGCAGGGCTGGTCTCCCTAAGCCCCATCCCAAACCCTTCAGTGCCAAAAAATAATGAAAAGCAACCATCACCAGTCACCATGACCATAGCAGGACAATTCGACGGTCTTTCCTGAGGAACTAAGAATCCAGTTTCCTTTCTTTTTCCCCCTTCCTTTTTTGCTTCTGTTATCATTGGTCTCTGAAGGAACCCAGTAAAGAGGATGGATAACTGCATTGTACTGCAATAAGCAAAAAAGTAACTGGATTTAACAAACTCACAAACTCTGAAAATGGAATCACTAATGAGGAGATTGCACCACTTTGTTTTAACTTGGTCATTAATATGTCTGAGTATGTGCAATATTATTTTTTTCCTTACTAATCTCCATGGTTTGCAGGTTCAGTTTGCCCCTCTCCTCATCCCTCAACCCTCCTTGTTTCAGGCTTGATTGGAATCCGTAGGACCAAGCCGGAGTTTCCAGCAAGTCAAAGGAAACCTCCAAGCTAACACCATGGGGGAGGATTCAGAGTTGCCCTTCATTCATTCCATGGCCCCTAGGCCATCTGTTGCTTTAGCTGTGGCCCAGGGCTGGGTATAGAACTGTGCATAGCTGGGGAGAGTGGTCAGCATTCTCCCCAGGAAGAAGAGCAAAGGTCACTAAGGCACTGACTTAGTCTGAATGATACAAGGAGAAGAGTCAAAAAAAAAAAAAAAAAGAAGGTGGACAAGTAGCACTGTGAGATGAGGGATAATTCCAGAAGGCTCCCTTCTTGGGGGAGCATAGGGAAAGATGACTTTGAATTTTTAAGAGCCAGTCAGACTTATGTGGGAAGTTAGGTTCTGTACAGGGCCTGGCTCAGCCCTGAGCTGTGCATGTCTGAGTTCAAAGAACTTCTGGCCATTGAAGGGAGACAAGTCTGCCAGGAGAAACTGAAACTTGAGGGTAGTGAATGAACCATGTAGGGAGTTTAGCAAAAAGTCTTCCCTACCATATGGGACAGTTGGCTGGGGTCTGCAAAACTGGGAGAACAGTTTCTTCTGCCCTGGGCCTCTAATAGGACAGGGAAGTGAGGGGCAGGGAACTGCAGAAGCTCATAGGCAAAAGAAAATCAGAGGGGTGTTGTGGCTAAGGGAGTCTGGAGCGCTGGAGACCATGAATCCTTACTATTCTAGAACAAGGCACAGAGGGGGCATCTCATCCAAGTGTCTCAAGCCTAGCACAAGGGACTAAGTATGAACCTTGGGTTTTAGAACCCAAGTAACTTATTTTTACTTAGATCTAAAAACAAAATAATAAAAAAATTGTTTGAACAAGTAGCCAGCCTGGCAAGCTAAATCTTTCCTTTTTTTCTCAATTTCAGAAGGTGTGATGCCTGAGGGTGAATCATTTTTAAAGAAGTTGGGGGAGAGGGATTAAGAAGCAGAATAGATCTGGGAATTTTAAGACCCCAGGCCCCCAACATCCCGGGCTTGCTAGTCAGAGGGGAACTTTGTGTTTGGGTTGTGTGAGCAAATCCTGCCCCTGTGGTCTAAGCAGGTGTTCAAGACCCTGTTCCATTTTCTTAAGGAAATCATTGCACCTCAGAGATCATGAGTGGGTTGGAGAGAAAGTATGGGGTCTGAGAGGAGAGCCCCAAGTAGACATATGAGTTCAGTGGGATGGAGGGCGGAGGGTCTCTTATATGAAGCTTCTCCTAGGGCCACCCAACCATTGTGTCGGTGTAACTGGCTTCCAGCAACCCTACAGTCATTCTTGTTAATGCATGACTCAGTGCCGTAATGTGTCACAACTTTTAATGACAACCCCACTCTGACCTGTTCTGTAGCATCTGCTGACCTGGTACCCACATATGATGTCTTCTCCACTAAGGGTTATCATTGGCAGTTGGCAAGCTAAAGGACACCTGGTGCCTCCCTGATGGCACAGCATGCCTGTCCTCTTGTCTTTGGAGTCTCTCAGTGGATGCCCCCTACATTTCCAGGTTTCTTCCATACCCCTCAAGGGACCATTGTCAGCCATGAAGAGTGCCCTCTTGAGGTCAAATTCAAGCGTTGTTTTCTGTACAGTGTGTCTGATGTGGGCATGGCACATACAAGGACCCAAGATGGACTTCCAATATTCACTGCCGGGAGACTTTCCCTCCGGATTTTTCCCAGCGCACTGCCCCCACCAACACCACAGGGACTGATCAGGACAGGAAATGGGGATATGCCATTTCTGTGGAGTTGGAAATAACCACCTCCTTTCCCCACCTCCCTATCACCGCTCTTCAAAGACATTTTGCCTTTGGCCAGAGCATCCAATCACCCTCTCTCCACCCACTGAACCAGCCAGAGAGATGGTCAGACAGGGAGAGACCTCCTGGGCTAGGACCGAAGGCCTGGGATAACAGGATCTTGTGACTCAATCAAAAAAAAAAAAGGATGGGACAAAAAAAGCAAGAAAAATGTTAACTTGTAATATGTATTTTTATTACACTTTTCTTAAAAATAGAGAAATGGGAAAACTTAAAGGCATTGACATTTTTCTCAGCAGGAATCTCTATTTAATAGTTGTGACTCTCATTAAATTTTGCTCTTTGGTACCTGGAGCTTTTATTTAACATCTCTCTTTGTTTTAACTTTCTTGGCAGATGTGCAAAAGGATTCTTGTGTGATCAAACACTGAAATACCTTCTCTTTTCTTGTTTTTCTTTTAAATGGTCAACTTTTTAGATCCCTTTCTTTCTTTTCCTTTCCATCATTTGCATAAAATGGAAATATTACCAAGAATTAAATCACTGTGGATCCATGATCTATTTTTCACACTTGTCTATTCAGTTTTGTCCATTCAGTGCCAAAATTGTTGCAAATGGAGACAATGTTACCCCTAAGGCAGTTGGTTCGGCTGCAGCTAAATGGAATCTCCCTTGGTGACTGCCACTCCTGCCTTACAATTAGCAGTCAAATAAATGGTTTCAGGTTGAATTTCATCTTGGTCCAGTATTTACCAAGGGAAATGGGGGGTTGGAAATTGGGGGAGACCATGAAAGTACTTCCTTTGTGGGGTGTGATCTAACACACTGGTGTCAAAGAACAGCAATTGTCAGAGACAGATGAGTAGAGTCTAAAGGAATCTTAGGAACCACCTCAGAACGAGGGTTAGACATCTAGTCCAACCTTCTCACTTTACAAAAGAGGAAACTGAGAACAAGAAACTTGTACAGGAAGTACAAATTGGAAGAAGTGGGATTAAGGCCCCGTGTCTCCTGGACCCCAGCCCTGGGCCCTTTGTTCCATACCATGAAAAAGGCACTGGATGTTTCTGGTTTTGTTTTAATTTGGGCGTCATAGAATATTAGAGCTGGAAGAAACCTGTGGGAACATCCACCCCAGACCCTTCATGTGAAAGATAAGGACATCAAGGCCCATGGAGGGGAAATGGTTTGCCCACTGCTCCATGGCAAGGTAGGAATGAAGCAGGAGCTCAGACTTAGATCCCCTGGCTCCTAGTCAATCAATCCATTCACATTTGAAAAGGCAGCATGGTGTAGTGAGTAAAGCATCAGACTTGGAGTCCAGAAGATCTGGGTATAAATCCCACTTCAAATGCTTCCAAGCTGTGTGACTTTGAGCACCTTCCTGTCCTTCTTTCTAAAATAAAGAGATTGGACTCAGTGACCTGCAAGGTCCCTTCCAGGTGTAAAATCTATGACTAAGCCCTTACCCCATGTGCCAAGCACTGTGCTCAGTACTGGGGATACAAAAACAAAAAAAATGAATACTCAATAAATGTTTGTTAATTGACTTATTGATTCCCCTCTTTCTTCCCTTAAGTGAAATATCGATTTAATTTAGTTCATTGTCCATTTAGTAAATATTCATTAAGGACCTACTGTGTGTCTAGGCTTCCTTTGAGGTACTATGCAGGATATGAGAAGCATATGCCTCTTTATCCCTAAGGGACACACACAGTCTAGCAGCAATTGCATTTCCTCATTCATTGTATATGTGGCCTATTTCAATTTTCCAATCCTGGTTATAAAGCTTCCCAGCTTGAATCTTCATTCCCTCTAGTCAAGTCATTCTTTTTCCTCCAGATGAAGCTGACAGTTTTGATGTTTGCCATCAATCCTTCCTTACAGGGAGACAAAACCATGGGTAGGATATTGGGACTCAGAGATGCAGCCAGGAGACAGTTCCCACAACGGGTGCTCAAAGAGTTCAGAGGAGGACACTATGAATCACTGGGGGCTGGGATAATCAGGTGGCATGTGTGACCCACAGCTAGTCACTTCACCTGTGAGCCTCAGTTCCCACATGTACAAAGGAAGGATAATGAGACTTTCATTCTCTACCTCAGAAGGTTGTGAGGAAAATATGAGGTCAACCTAAAAGCCTTATAGAAAGGGGAGTTGCCAACAAATGGTCCAATGTGGAATCTGTATTCTATTCAATTGATAGTGGAGAATGAATCAAAGTTTTAAAACAGGTGAGTGATGAAATCAAAGTGATATTAGAAAGTGATTAATCTGTAGTGGTATGTAGGGTGGAATGGGAAGTACCAGAGACAGGAAGGAATGAAATCAGTTAGGAGGTCACTGAAATTGTCCAAGTAAGACTAGGTCTAAACTTGGAAGGTAGTCATTGGAATGGCAGGGAATAGATATCCCCCCCAAAAAAATAACCAGTGGGAATTTGACAACTAATCAGATGGGAGGAGAGAGGCAGAGAGGAAAGAGTACAGGATGACTGATACTCGGGTCATCCTGAAAAGATGATGGGGCTGGTAACAGAATGAGGGACAGGAATTGGGGCAGGGGGGAGGTTGATAACTTTCCTTAGGGATATATTGTGCTTAAAGTTCCAGAAGAATATACAGGTGGACATGTTCAGCATCCAGTTAGAAATGTGTGCCTTGATCTTAGGAGGGAGATCAGAAAAGGTTTTGAGAGTCAAGACAAATTGAAATTTTGACTAAAGAAAAAACACTCCAACCCCATGAGCAGTAGGGTAGACTGGGAGTGGGAGGTGAGGGACACATGGTAGCAGCCGAGTGTGGGCAGACCTGGGCACTGACAGTTCTGTTTAATCCCTACAGTACCCAGATGGCACCAGGGAGCCCATGATGCCACCTGTCCTCTCCCACACCTCTCCGCTCCTATGTCTTACCCACTTCAGACAAGCAGGAGGCAGGGAATTGAATAGCTTACCTATCGATCCTGCCTACTGCATGCCATTATTAGTTCAATATGATAAATGGTAGCCAGCTAGAAGCTTTTCATGCACAGATACCAAAATAAATTTCCTTCCTGTTCAAATGACTTGGAATCCTCCAGACAGTCAAGTAAAGGATAGGGCCTTTTACCACATTCCAGGATAAAAGATTTAGAGTTGGAAAGGACCTTAGAGGTCATCTAGTCCAACCCTCTAGTTTTTACATATGAGGAATGGGATTTCCCTAGAGGCTAAATAGTTTGCCCAGAATCACAGAGGAAGTAGAGTACCAGAGCTGGATTTAAAATCAAATTCTCTGATTCCAAATCCATCTCTTTTCACCACAGCATGCTGCCTCTTAGCAAGTGGCTTGACAAAGTTTCTGTTTGCATAGTTGTATTTTTTAAGATGAAACCGTTTCAAAGAAATGTTGTTTGCTAGGTCTTGATTATTCCACATATTCCATCATAACTGTGTTTTTAAAAAGTATTTTGGATGGAATTGTGGGATTTAAAGGGACCTTAGAGATTACCTCGTCTAACTCTTTAATTGTGAAGACACTGATTTTGCCCTGCCCCATAACCTGCCCATCTCTCACATCACCACCTCCATCCCACCCCACTCCCACCCAAACATGCACATCTTCATTTCTCTAACCTAAATATTCCCAGTTCTTTCAAATGATTCTTTTATGGCATGGCTTCAAATACCTATCACATCCTGGCCATTCCACCTTCCCTGGATATAGCCAAGATAGGAAGGAGCACAAAAAAATAAAAATTTATGTGTATATATAATATATAATTACATATATATATATATATATATATATATCTTTAGTTATAACTTAGAGATCACTCAGCCCAACTCAAGTTCAATCAATCAATAAGCTTTTGAAGCACCTACCAGTCACTGTGCTAAGCTCTAGTTACACAAGTGCAAAAAAGTGAAGCAATTCCTACTCTTAAGGAACTTGCTTTCTAATGGGGAGATCGCAAGTATATATGTGTGTATAGATATAGGTATACGCACAATAAATACAAAGAGAATAAATTTAAGTAAAAACAAAACAGTTAAATACAAAGTAGTTTGGGAGAAAGAGCACCAGCAGATGGCATCAGTAAAGGTGTCATGTAGAAGGCAGAGGTGAGGAGGGGATGCATTCTAGGCATAGGGATTGCTAGGATATAGCCACAGAGATAAGAGAAGGAGCAGAGAGATGAGCTTAGAAGTAGCAAAGAGTCAAGGATGGAGAAGTAATACACAGTTAGCTGGGAAAATAGGTTGGAACATCTTGTGAGAGGCTTTAAAAGCCAAATAGAGGAACTTACATTTTATCCTAGAGCAAATAGGAAGCCCTGGAATTTTCTAAGTAAGAGTGGATGAGTGAGATGGTCAGATCTGAATTTTAGCAGGAGTGTGGAGGATAGACTGGAGTGGGATGAGACTTGAATCAGGGAAACTAATTAGGAGACCATTGCAATAATCTAAAAGAGAAGGTATGAGACCCCAAAAGGAAGTGGTGGCAAGTTAGTGGCCATGCGGGACCAAGAACCCAGGTCTCCTCCTTGCCAATCTAAGGTTCTTTTTAGTCTCCCATACTGTCTCAAGGATGGCACTAGAGTCAAACCACATTGAGCTTTCTCTCATACACCTCCAGCCTCCTATCTTGTCTTGAACTAGTTACTTTAGGAACTATAAATCTTATAAGAGCTGCTGGCTTTCCACTGGCAGAGGATGATGAGAAAAAATAAAACAACTCTACTGGGTGGGAGAGTGATGTTGTCAGACATTCTCTTCTGTGATGATCCTTAGCCTCTCTTGACATCTCTCTTGAATACCTAGATATAATAACAGGTGAGTTCCAGAAAACGACTAGTTACAGATTCATAACATTTTAGTGTAGAGTAGAATCACAGAATTTTAGAGCCAGAATGGACACTATTGATCATTTAGTCTAATCCTAACATCTTCTCTTTCATTAACTTAATCTTTCTTTTTTATTATGAATTTAACATTCATCTGCAAATATGAACATTTCAATATACAAAGAATAAAAAGAGGATTGTATGCAAAACCATGAACCTCTGTTACATGCAGCTTGTTTTTTAAATGTATATTAAATTTAACATGGTAATGACACCATTGCCGCTTGTGTTCCCTTCTGAACTTTTGTTTTTTCTTCTTGTGGACTTTTTGCACTTTATTGATGCTCTTTTCTTCCTTTCTTTTTGTACTCCCACTATCACTGACTCACCCACACCCAAACAGAAGCCCTCCATTGTAACAAAAACTACAATAAGCAAAACAATTCCATATATTGACCATGTCTGGAAATGTACGTCCCCATTCAGCACCACTGGTCCATCACCTTTCTGCCAAGAAGTAGGTGGTATACCTGATCAGCAGTCTCCTGAAGTCATGACCACATCCATCAGAATTCTGTAGGCTTCAAAGATCTTTTCCTTTTCACTTCCCACCATTTTCCTAAGTCAGAAACCAAGGCCCAGAGAAGGGAAGTCATTTTCCCAAGTTCATACACCAAGTAATTGCTATATCCCACGCCTAGAGCCCAGTTCACTTGACCCCCTCATTCTACAGTTCTAAACAAGGAAGTAAATGTCCCACCTGTGTCTGGCAATGAAGAAGTTGGCCATTAGAGCTGATGTTTAAAAAGACCTTAGGTTCATATACGTGCAATAAGCCTTTAACTGTCTCTTAGTTTTATTAAGTCAAGATCATAGAACCACTGTCCTCTTTCTCCCTGATCCTATAGGTTGCCTTGGGAGATTTCTTTTCCTTCCTCCATTCACTTCAACAAATGGAGATTGATATGGGGGAGTAGAAAGGCTTGGGTCTGAATCCCACCTCTCCCACTGAATGAGTTTGGGCAAGTCACCCTCCCTGAGCCCTACTATCTATTTAATGAGAAAATTAATGAATAAAGCTCTAAATTATCTCTAAGGGGTTTTTCCCCCAACTCTGGATCGAGGATTCAATGTTCATTTTAAATTTAACTTCATATCAGTATATAGCTGTAAAAATAATAATAGTTCACATTTTCCCAGGCTTTACAATTTATAAAACACTTTTAGTACCTATACTCCCTTCATGAGAGATAAGGCAAATACTATTATAACTCTTCTAAAGATGAGTAAACTGAGGCAAAGAGAGGCTGAGACTTATTCAAGGTCACCCAAGTACTATATTCCAAGAACTCTGGAGCTGTCCTCACTGAGACCAAGGCAAGAATCTCCCAAACCTGGTAGTGGCTGCAGCAGTAGCAAGCAAACACTCTTGACAAATTCACAGTCTTGAATTTGGGTGAAGAAGGGAAAAAGGAGTGGAGTGGGAACTAGTGGCAATCAGTTGTCTCTTCTACCATTAACCTCAATCAGTCACCCAAGAAGGGAAGGCAGACACAAAGTGGCCAAGAAGGTATTGGAACCTAGGTCTTAGGATACTGGGGCCAGCACTCTTTCCGTTATGCTACTGCCCCGCAAAAGGCAATGTCAGGATCAGTAGTGACAAAGTCCTGGGCAGTCTAAGTATGCCCCAGCCTTTCATTGCAATTTGTGCCCATCCTTCCCTTTGTTGGCCCTTCCACTGTCCACAATCTAATTCTCAGATTTAGATAACCCTGCTAAGAACTTTGGGTGAGGGGAGGCTAGGTGGTGCAGTAAATAGAGCACCAGCCCTGGAGTCAGGAGGACCTGAGTTCAGATCCAGACTCAGACACTTAACATTTACTAGCCATGTGACCTTGTGCAAGTCATTTAAACCCAATTGCCCTGCCTTCCACCTCCAAAAAAAAAAAAGAACATTGGATGAAAAAGGTCAGGAAGGCAAGAGGCTGATATTTTGAAAGGGCTGTGTCAGAAAATAATTTGCTCTCTCTGTGGGTGGATGGATGATATTGCTGCTAAGTTTTGTCTTTTTAAGTCTCTGAGTCAATTTCCAAAGACTTCCAACAAGCGTCACCATTGGGACACACTTGTTTTACCCAACTTTCAACACAAAGCAAAGTGCCTTGGGATAGGAGAGAAAGGATATCAATTTATGGGCTTACAGGGATGACTCCTTCAGGAAGATTCAGATTCTCAAGACAGAAGGGATGCAGGGCCTTGGAAGGAGGGACCCAATTTGGGGACAGAAGACCCAACCCCACCACCTTCTCTCTTGGAGACTATGGGACCAGTCCTCTCCCCTCTCTGAGCGTCAGTTTCATCATCAAAATGTCTGTTATGAGAACCAAAGGAACATGAACTTTAAAAACCATAGGAACTATATGAATTCAAGTTAAGGACCTGAGTGCTCATGCCACCAAACAGTCTTTCCATTGGTGCCAGGTGAAATGCCTACACCTCTCCTAACCAAATTCTGCCCATCTTAATGACCCTGCCACTTTCCTGACCAACCTAGACCACGATGACTTCCCTATCCCCTGCTAAGTCATGTAAACTCTTTGGGCCTCTTCCCCATTTTGAGATGAGTTGGTGGCACTGAATCTCCAAGGCTCTTTCCAGATAACGGAGTCTTTCCATTGACCTCTAGAGATCCTTGCAGCTCAAAGTTAATGACCCTGCAATCCTTTTACTAACACTATCATTCATTTGATATTTAGTGGGGTAGGGGATAGCATAGAAAAACCCTTCCCACTGGAAAGAGTGCCCCTATACTTAAAAGAAACCTGAGTGTTCATTTTTGAAGAGGGGAAGGAATGAGGAAAGAGACCTACTTCTGTGATTTCACCAATGGAGGGAACATCTGGTGAGGAGCTTCCTCTGCCTATACAGATGGGTGCTTTCCCTGAGATTTATCATCTACAGAGTTGTCTGGGGCTACAAGAGATTAAGTGACATCCCCAGGGTCACACAACCAGTATATGCCCAAGGATGTGTGTTCAATAGAAAATAAAAATCATAAGACAATTATCCAGAATTCTGTCCAAAGCTATGCCTTTTAAAATGTTCTTTCCATCTAATTTACAGTAAGGAAAGCATCAACTCAGGGTTTAGCCCTCTTTTAGCATGTACTCTTTTGAGGTGCAACAATTCTCAAAATGTGTCCCAGATACCATTGGGGGTCACCTATAGCCTTACTGGAAGGGGGGGGTTATCTATGAATTCAAATCTATTTTTGTAACAATACTATCTTTTACTTTCTATTACAGTAAGTATCATAGATATCAATAAATATAACCCACATAAACAAAACTTCTGGGGACAGGAGGTCCTCAATAATTTTTAAGAGTGTAAAGGGGTCCTAAGACCAAAAACTTTGAGAACTTCTTACCTTGGATTCAAGAAGACCTGAGTTAAAGGCCTGACACATACTGATCATGTGACTCTGGACAAGTCCCTTAACTTCCCAATGTCCCCTAAAACTCTTTAGATTATAAAATATAGGTGAGTCAGTTTCCATACACCAAAGTTCTCTCCACAGTGAAAACATAGTTCCAAATCTCCTTCATCATCAACACCAGAGAGATAGATAGATGATAGATAGATAGATAGATAGATAGATAGATAGATAGATAGGTGGGTGGATGAGTGGGCAGATGGATGGATGGATTAATTAATGAGCTTTCTTCTAAGGCAGTGGTTCTCAACCTTCTTAATGCCGCGACCCTTTAATAGTGGTTTGTGGGCATGTCTGCATGTAGGTGGACCCACCTGAAGACGGATAGAGGAGGTTCCTAAGACCATCAGAAATATGTGTTTTCCCATGGTCTTAGGCGACCCCTGTGACCCCTGTGAAAGGGTCATTTGATCCCAAAGGGGTCGCGACCCACAGGTTGAGAACCACTGTACTAAGGGGTTCCCAGGCAAGTGAAATAAGCTGATAGTAATCAAACTTGAAAGGATTTAGAGCCAAGGTTATCTAGTCCAATCATTTCATTTTGCAGAGAAGAAAACTGAAGCTCAGTGAAAGCAAAATGACTTTCCCAGGACCATGAAACTCATAAATAACAGCATTGGGATGAGAAGCCAGGTCTCCTGATGCTACCTGGCACTATACCACATTGTACAAAACCAGTACTATACTGGACCATTCAGGTCTTGAAGCTGAGAACTAGGAGAGTACCACTGTAATTTCACCACTCTGATTTGTTTTTCCTATAAGCCCTCCAAGACAAATGTGAGCAAAGGCATGGAGAAAGGAAAGCCCTGAGACAGAGTAGCCTAGAGCGGCTTAAGAATAGAGTGCATAGTGGAGAATACAGAGACTATTTTGGGGGAAAGGGCCTACACCAACCATCCCTCATTCTCCCGACTTCATCACCATGACTCAGCTGCCTCCTCCCTCTGTCCCTGTGAATCCTTTTTCTCATGGGGGAATTCTTCCCAGAACCTTCATTTTAGGAAAAGGCCTATCCTTCATTTTCCCAACTTAGCCACTCCCAAGCTGGCCTTTTATATGTTGTCTTCATTAGACCATATGTTCCTTGAAAGCAGAGATTGTCCTTTTCCTGGCTTATATTTGATTCTTCAGCATTTAGTACAGTGCCTGGAACATAATAAATGCTTAATGACTGACTATACAAGTGAATTAATTGATCTATGTTCAGTAAAATTTTAATTGTGTCTTAAGTAGGAGTTATTTTTTCTACACTTAACTTTGAGTAAAAGGAGGCAAATGGCAAGGAAACAAGTTGATGTTAGTGATTTAATCCAAAAATGAACTTCTTTTTTTTGCTTTTTTTTTGGAGGAGGGAAGGCAGGGCGATTGGGGTTAAGTGACGTGCCCAAGGTCACATAGCTAGTAAGTGTTAAGTGTCTGAGGCCAGATTTGAACTCAGATCCTCTTGACTCCAGGGCCAGTGCTCTATTCACTGTGCCACCTACCGGCTCCCAAAATGAACTTCTAACAGAGATTTATAACATAATGGATTTTAGAACATAGAAGGTAAGATAAAAGGGGCCTGAGGACATAGAACCCAGACAATTAGAGCTAAAATGGGCTTTAATCAATTCCTTATTTTACAGATGAGAAAGAATCAGTTCTCAAAAAGGGAAGGGATTTATCCAAGTTCACACAGAAGGTTAACAGCCCAATCAAGAAAATGTAGGTCTCCTCATTCTCAGCCCAACTTTCTTTCCTCTAAATACTACTTCAGAGCATGGCACAAGAACCAGTTCATACACAGCACAATCTCCTATGCCTTCTCCATTTTCATCTCTGTCTTTGAACCACTGATAGTGAGAATGACCAGCCTGAGGTTCTATAAAATCTCCAGGTACCCAGGAAAGATTGATCCATATTCCTTCATCTTTCCTTATTAAAAAGACTGACGTTTTAGAAATAAGTTCAATAATAAGAACTGACACAAAAAGAAGATTCTGGCTAATTTCCAGTTAACCAGAGCATTCCCAATGAGCAATCCCCAGTCTTTGAACATTCCATTAACTGAAGTGTAACTATAAAACATGGCTGGCTGCCTCCTAATTTGTCACTTTATGTATTTATTCTTATGATACAAAATGTCCCACATATTTTGTTCACCTCTGTCAAAGAAACATGGGATGAACTTGGGAGTTGACGTGTGCCTTAGAGATCATCTTTCCAACCCTTTGATTCATGGATAAGGAATAGAGGCCTAGAGAAGGGAAGTCACACTCAACTAATAAGTAATAAAAGTTTACTAAAAAACTAGGATTTTGGTTTCCTACCTGGTGAATGTGTACTTCATCATGTTTCCTCTCTGATTATCAGACCTGCCCTGTTAAAGCTTAATAATACCTACATTTTCCCCCGTTCATTGAGTCACCCATAAGAATCAATGAACAAAATGATGGAAAGGTATTTGAAATTTATTGGAAGTTTGGGGTCTAATTCAATACAGATTGAATTCATCCTAGTAGAAAGAGCACTGGAGTTAGGAGACTTGAATTCTTATCCTACATCTAAAATTAACTCACTTTACAACTTTAGGCAAGTCACTCAATCTCTCTAGGCCTCAGTTTCCTTATCTGTAAAATGAGAGTATTGAACTCAATGACCTCTGAAGTTCCTTCCAGCTACAGCATCCACCAATTCCCATTACAAGAAAGACCTTAAAGAAAATTTCTATACAAGAAAGGGATTTGCAATTCCCACTCATTTCTAACATTTCTGAAATGCTTCGTGGTCTTAGCTTGGATTACCTTAAGGCTATTCAGATACCTTCCAAGAAGAGGTCTATTGGGCAAACAGGAGGAGGGCCTCTAAGTCTCTAGGATCTGGGCCAGCATCTGTGGACGACTGGGATGAGACCCAGGGACATGGCGGTGATCAAGCTCCAGCAGCCAGCCCCATTCCCTGCATCAGCCCTGCCAAGCTCTGCACTGCTGGGATTCACAGTGCTCCCAGACTATGTCTTTTTAGTGACTGCCTCTTTTATGGTCTCTGTGAAATGTGACTTGCATTGGCAAGTAGTACTGGCTATTTTCACCAAGTTCTGATTTTTTGTAGTCCACACTCCAAGCTGTCCCTTTTCCCATCAAGAAGCTTTGTTCTAATACCATTCCAAGGGTAGCTTTTGTTATCATACTAAGGCTACCAGGGCAACCGGGCCATGGAGGCAAGAAAGCAGCAACTTTCAGTTAGTAGGCCCAGGGATGACACAAGACTCTCCTCCTGTGCTATAGATGGCCACAAAAAGCATATAAATACAGAAAGAAACAGGGCATTCCCAATCAGTATCTAAGATTCACCTTTCCCCTTTCCCATCTTATCTGTATAAAGCCATATAGGATTGAGAGTTAGAAGGAATCTCAGAGATACTCATGTCAATTCCCTCATTTTACAGATAGACAAACTGAGGTCCAGAGAGGTTAAGTAATTTGCCCATGGCACTGCAGGCAGGAAGTCACAGAGCCAAAATTTGTCCCAAGGTCCATTGTCTGCTAGAGTGAGGAAGAGCATACAAGGGAGGACCAGCATACAGCTTCAAGATTCAAGGTGTTCCCGGGTATCTCTTCCTGTCACTACAGATGTGTTTCCTGAGTTCTGTGCATTGTTCCCTTTAAGGGATCTTGTGAGACAGGCCAGGATGCTGAGGCTTAAAACTCCCTGAGGTCTGAGGTACAGAGAACATCAGAAGTAATCTATGGTTACTGTTACTACAATGAGGTAGGCACAGCAAGCTGTGGAGGCAGAAAGGCAGCAGATGACAAGAGAGAGAGAGAACTTCTAGGCCAGTTTTGCTAAACAGTGCCTTATGCTGTAGTCTGACACAGAGTGGGCACTTAATAAATGATTGCCAACTGACTGATTGTGAAGATGGTGATGAAGAGAATCAGGTAAGACCTCTTCTTGGCAAAGTTATATGATTCCAAGGCCACCTGATGCATCTGAGTTGTTTTCCTTTTGTGTCTGTCTTTTTGTTCCCCGTATTCTGTTGTCCCCAATAAAGTCCTGTGCTGCAGAAGATGCCTTGATATGACAAGGCAGATGAGTGGTACAGGGGATAGAGCCAGTATCAGGAAGATTCTAGTTCAAATCTGATTTCAGACATTTACTAGCTGTGTGACCAGGGGCTAAGCGTTTAGCCTCTGTTTACCTCAGTTTCCTGAACTGTAAAATGGGGGACGATAACAGCACCTATCTAGCAGGGTCGTTGTAAGGATCAGATAACATGAGATGATATTTGTTAAAGTGCTTAACAGGAATATAATAGGTGCTCCATAAATGTTTATTGCCTTCCCCAAGGTCTTGGGCGGTGGGGAATAAACCCCACATGGAAGGATGCAGGTGATGATATTATAAGGCAGGTGACAGCTTTGTCCTCAACACCACCTTCTGAGGGTTTCTTTTGCTTAGAGTATGCCTAAGACAAAGGCCAAGGGACCTTGACAGTCACTAAGTCAACAATACATTAGAAGCTATCTTCTCTTCTTTAAAACTGGTTGGAATCAGAAAACTTAATACTTTCCTCTTAGCCAGCAAAGTCAACCACAAGAGCTCAGGCATGGAAGGAGAGGGAATTACTAAAGATCACAAAACAAATTAGAGACATCCCAGATCCATACTACTTTCTCCAAAATATGTAGAATCATAGTATTTTTGAACTGCAATGAAACTCAAAGATCATCCAGTCTAGGAGCTCTTAATTTTTTTGTGGGTCATGGACCCTTTTGACAGACCGATGAAGCCTATGGGCCCCTTCTCAGAGTCATGCTTTTAAATACATAAAATAAAATACCCAGCATTACAAGGGAAACCAATTATATTTTAAATAAATTTATCAAAATATTTTTAAGACGTTCGTGGTTAAGTTAAAAACTCCTTATTTAGTTCAATTCCTTATTTTTATAGTTGCTGAAACTGAGGCCCAGAGACATCAGTTGACTGGCCAAAGGTCACATGGCAAAAGTTAATAACACCTTCCTCACAAGCAAAGAAGAACCAAGAGATTCATAGACTGGCCACTTCCTTCCACTTGTCACCAAACACCTTTTACTATTGCTTGTATATGAGATGTATTTTCTTTACAAGTAAGAACCTAATGATTTAGGTCTTACCTAATTATGGATTCTACATTAAGCCCACTGTCTGTCGCTGCCGGCATAATTAAACTTAATGTACTTTTAATGATGTCTTCTCAACTTGCGCATTCAAATACGATTAGAATCAAACACAGACTGGCCCCCATCAGGCCAGTTTTGGCCTCCTTCCTGATGAGGCGCCTGTAAAATATGAATCAGTTTGAATTTCCAGGTTGACAAATGGGACTTGCAGGCAAAGGATGCTTGTCACATCTGTCAAGCTGAGTCACTAAAACAGTGGTCCTTTCATGGCCAAGGGTGTCCCTTCTGCCCACCCACACTGAGGGAGAATGGGGTACTGTCAATCAGTGCATAGAGCTGGGTCTGCAATGACCAGCGATAAGGATCACACACTGCCCAAGGCTTAACTCAAACGTTACTGCCTCCAGAAAGTCTCCATGCACCCACCATGATCATCAGAAAGTGATCTTTTCTTTCCTAAAGCCACACAAAATCCACTCTTTTGGATTTCTCCCATGTTCTAATTTATAGTGGTACAGTTGCAAGCTATTTAAATAAAACATGAGTGAAACCTTAGATCGGTGTTATCTTTCAGAGTATATACTTGATATTTTTTTAACCTTTAAAATGCAACTTATTTGAAATATATAGGTTGTATTTTAGGGTTCCCATGCTCAGTCCAGTGTGGTACCTTTCTATGCATTTGTCACCTACTCCCATTAGACTGCAAACTCTGTAATTATTTATGGAATCATAAAATTTTAGATCTGGAAGGGGCGTTCAAACATGTAATGTCAGATCTGGAAGGGACTTCCCAACATAATGGATCATGTTTATTTACACTGGGTTTTAAGATTTGCAAAGCACTTTACCCTCTGATCCCCAATTTCCAAATGAGGAAATTAGAGCTCTGCAAGGGTAAGTTTCTTGCACAAGCACATGTTTGAAGTAAGAGTCAAAGGCAGGTCTCCTGACCCCAAATCTAGCACGCTTCTTGCTACCCCTAGGTTACTGCCCAAGAGAGATAAAGGCTGAGCTGGAAGGGCCCTAAGAGACCAACTAGCCCAGCCATTCATATAGAGAAGGAAACTGAAGCCCAGAAAGGTTCAGCGATTTGACCAAGCTCACACACCAAATGGATAAGTCGCCTCCTTCAGGAAAATTTAAGCTCCTTATAAGCAGTACCATGTCATTTTTTTTCTTTGCCTCACCAATACCTGGAAGATAGTGAATGCCTAATTCTTGATGAACTGGTGGGTAGATAATGGCAGGATTGGAATTCAAACCCCAATCTTCCAAGTCTATAACTAGCATTTTCTAATAATTCTGGGAATGGAGAGGGGAAGGGAGGGAAGAAAAGGAGTAAGCAGGAGTAAGCCTACAAGTGCCAGACACTGTGCTAAATGTTTGGGCAATATCTCAACTGATCCTCACAATAGTCCTATGAGGTAAGTGCTATTAGTTTCTCCTTTTTACAGATGAGGAAGCTGAGGCAAACAGAGGTGAAGTGAATTGCTCAGGATCTCACAGCTAAGAAGTAAAGGAAAAAAGAGGAGGGGAGAGGAGGAGAGAAGAAGGGAGGAGGAGAGGGGAGGGGAAAGGAGGAGATGAGAGGAGAGGGAGCTTCCTGAAGAAAAGGGTATTTAAGCAGTCTTCAAGGATTAGTAGAATGTTCAGAGATGAAGATAAAAGTGTAGTAGCATATCATAGATAGAATATCATATAATTAGAGTGGGAAAGGACTTTAGAGATCATCTAATCTAACTTCCTCATTTCACTGAAGATACTGAGGTTGATGAAGATGAAGATACTGAGGTTCAGAGGGCGCAAATGATTTAGATAAGGTCATACAGCAACAGATCTAAGATTCAGACCTGAATTTCCTATCTACAAATCCCATGCTTCTTCTACTATACCACAGTGGAACAAAGCAAAGTTTGGTAAATAGTCCCATCTCTATAGAGTAGGACATATGAAGAGTAGTGGTGTGAAATGAATCTGTAAAAGTAAGCTGGCACCCAAGTTGGGGGTGGGAGGAGGAAGGGCCAGCAGGATGCACCTTGGATGCCCAACTAAAGAGTTTGGACTCTAGTCTGTGCACAATGTAGAAAGCCATTGAAGGTTTCGGAGTAGGGGAATGATGTAGTCAGAACTATACATTTTAAAAAATTGCTCTGGCAAAGTGAACAAGGTGAACAGATAGGAGAGAGAGACAGACAAGTAAAAGTGCTATAGGTTACACTTGGAAGTTTGTTTGTTTTTTTTTTTATCTGCACCATTACTGAGAAATATTTAAGTATCTAATACATACAAGAATTTGTCGTGGAGCAGAGGTGATATAAAGCATGGCCTCTGCCCCATAGGTTCCAGTTGCTTATTGTTTTTCCAATAGTTGTGTCATATGAATTTAGAGTTTTTACCTGAAAGTGTCTTATTGGTTAAAAATAGGCCATAACTTTTTCCCAAACCAAAAGTCTATAAAACCTGAGTGCATCCTAGAATTGGCATTATTTTGCTACCTGTGACTTTTTTAAGTTTCCAAGAGTGCTCATTTTAGCACTCACAAAACACTGTAAGGTCCATAGTACAAATTTTGATCATTTTACTAATGAGGAAACTGAGGTTTAGTGAGGTGAAGTCCCTGGAAGATGAGGATCATGCCTTGATCTCAACTTCATATTTCCCCAGCTCCCAGCACCACAGGAAGGGAAGGGGAACAATCATTTCTCAACCACCCCACCTCCCCATATGCTAGGCACTAAGTGCTTCATAAATTTTATCTCATTTGATCTTTACAACCACCTTGGTAAGCAGGTGCTATTTTTATCCTTATTTCACAACTGAGAAAACTAGGGAAAAACAGAGGGTAAGTGACTTGTCCAAGGTCAAACAGCTAGTAAATATCTGAGGCCATATTTGAATTCAAGTCTTCCTGACTTCAGGTCCACCTAGCTAACCCTGAATACATGCCACTCTAATTATTCACATGTTTACATAAAAATGTGTAGCCAAAGTAAGCAATACTCTATCAAAGTTCTGTGAAGTCAGTCATGTAAATGTTATTATCTCTATTTTACAGTTGGGGAAACTGAGGCATAGTCAAATCATGTGACATATCCAGGATTATGTAGCAAGTTACCTGTCAAAGCGAGGTTGCTTGGCTTCAAAGTTCAATACTATCTCCTCATCACATACTGCTTCAAAATCCTGCTCGTGGTGGCCGCTTATGAAATATTTGCTATATTAAAGGTGTTAAGTAGCAAAGCCAGAATTCTAACACAGATCTCTTTAATTAAAATCCAGTGTGTTTTTTCCACTATAAATGATTATTATTCCTAATTTACAGGTGGCTTAAGTGAAGCCCAGCTAGACTGAATGACTGGCCAGAGGTCCACAGCTAATAGAATTCTGATCTCTTGACTCTTTGTGAAACCCCTTCCAACTAAATCATGTTATTTGTCACCCATTCAATGCTTAGAAAAGCTGAACTCAGAAAAACATCCTGTTTTATTCACTTAACATAAACTTTGGCACCTTGGGAAGAGGCAATATGGTATAGAAGATAAGATTCTGAACTGGGAATAAGGAAGACCTGAATTCCTATCTTACCTCAAATATTTACCAGCTGTGTGATCCTGGACAAATCACTTAACCTCTCTGTCCCTCCATTTCTTCATCAGTAAAATGAGAGGGTTGGACCACAGTGGCCTCTACTGTCCCTTCCAGCTTGAAAGCAATAATCTTTCCTCATTTACCTTTCTATAGCAGTGGTCCCTGATCCAATGTGCCCCTTTTTTAAGAGACCACATCCCTTTTCCCATTTGAAACACGCTGGGTCTCAAAACCAGAAGGCTTTTAAAGAAATCACAAAGTAGTTTTTCCAAAAGTATGGGCATTTTTTTTCAAATCACATGTTTTGAAATGACATTAATGAGGCTAGTGAATTTCTAACTCTACTTAGCCAAAGGTCCCCTTTTCCTGCACCTGCCCAGCTGAAATAAGGAAAGCCACCACAGATCGGTCTTGGCTCCCTCACCCTCGTCATTGTTAGACTGGTATGAGAGTCAGCATGTCACGAACATGCTCTCATTTCTCAGTCTGCTCATCACCAGGCAGAAAAGCAGGCTTGACACCGAGTAAATTGCCAAATCCTACAGGGAGACAAGTATTGATTTGTTTATGCCATAATTCATCAGGCAGACACCACCATTCTCCCTTCATCATGGAAGCCAGGGTGTACAGAAGGCAACGTGCTATTCCTTTTGTTAGGGACCTTGTGTTGTCTTCCCAGAAGGCTAAAAGGATCTAACTAGGCTTAGAGTCAGAAGACCTAGGTTCTAGTCCTAGTTCTTCTATCTAGACTAGTGTTCATGATCTTAGCAAAATCACATAAGTACACTAGGTCTCAGTTTACCATTAATAAAATAAGGAGGCTGGATGAGATAATAACTAACATTCATATAGTTCTTTTAAGATTGGCAAAGTGTTTTTAATATACATTTGTCCCAACAATATGAATAAATGCCAAAAATTAACCCCGCTTCCCAGGTGGGAAAACTGGTTTCGTACCGATGTTTTCATACCTACGGTCATACCACTAGTCAGAAGTGAGATCTGAACCCAAGATTTTCCTGCCTGTCCATCCATCACTCTCTCCAATAACCATATCTCTATTCTTCCTTCCAACTATGACATTCTAAAGCACTTAGTATAGTGCCTGGCAAAGGTAAGCACTATGTAAATTCATTCATTCATTCATTCGTTTATTTATTTCATTACATTTCGTTTCATTCCATTCCAGCTCTAACAACAATTGATGGAGCCGGCAGTGATTTATCTCCTCTCTGAAATCAAAACAGATTTTTTTTTCATCTCTTATGTACTTTTATTCTAATTTGCACCATAGATAACTGGGCATATACTTCACCTACACTTGCTAGACAGTAATTTTCCTGAGGGCAAGACTCTCATCTAATACTTTTTTGTGTCTGCCTCAGTGTGTAGAATGGGGCCTACACATATTAGGAGCTTTGATAAATGCATGTTCACTGAATTGATTGATTAATGTAATCAATCCATTTATTTATTTGCAGATGAATTCTATCTTGGGATTGGGGTGGCAATATATGTTATTTTGAGGTTTTCTGCAACATTTCCTTTATTTTTAGCATGTTTTTCTTCTCCTTGTACATCCTCTACATTCTCATTCCTGCCCTGGACCTTGCAGAGCCATCAGATCTGTGTGGCATATTCTATTTAGTCTGCCCCTTTCCTGAAGGGTTAAACCTTATATGAGGCCAGGGTCCCGTTTCTGACAGGTAGCAAAGGCTGATTAAAAAGAATCCATGGATACCAACAGAGAAGGCAGGGGCAAGAAAGGAGAGAGAGAATGAAGGGTTTCTCCAAACTTGCTCTGTCACATTCATGCTCCCACTTGACCCCCGCTGATCTTAAGCAAATTAGCCAATGAACTTGGAGGTTCAAGTTGAGGTAATTAATACCATTCCCTTACATGACACCGACTTCTCCTGATCTCATGGGGAGGCGCAGACACCAGAGGGAAAGATTTCAATACCCCTGACCCTCTTTGAGCCTTAAAGAAATAACTCCCTCAGCAGGGGAAGGCCTTCTATATGAGCAACCTGCCTATTACTGTGTCTGTAATCATCATAAATTGGCTCTATTATCACACAATGACAGGTTTCTCTCCTTCCTTCCATTTCTCCCTCCTTCTCCTTTCCCTAAATAAAAGCAGACTTTTCAAATCAATGTCCCAACAGGGCTTCTTAATGACCCTTGGGTCTCCCTCATTTGTCTCCTCCCCAAAGGTCCTACTGGCTTCCAAGGGAGTTGGGAATAGAGCGTGGGTTGAAGCCAGTGTTGCTCTATCTCTTGCCAGCTCCTGTAAGGATGGAGAGAGGAAGAGAGAGGGAGATGAAAAGGGAGATGGGGGAGAGGGGGAGGTTGGACGGAGAGAGAGGGGGAGAAAGAGAGAGAGAGAAAGAGAGAGAGAGAGAGAGAGAGAGAGAGAGAGAGAGAGAGAGAGAGAGAGAGAGAGGGAGAGAGAGCACAAGGGAAAGGGAGGGAAGGCAGCACAACCACCTGGGAGGTTTTGCTGACCAGCTGGTTTCCTAACAGGAGTTCTGGAAGCTAATAACACCCATGACCAAGTTACACACCAGGGCCACCTGCTTGTGTGAGCACACACACACACACACACACACACACACACACTTTAAGGGACCAATTCTGAGTCTTCTCTGGTATAGATTGTGGGCATCTAGAAGGTACAGTAGATAGGAAACTGAACCTGGAGTCAGGAAGACCTCGTGTCTTCTAGGTGTGTGACCCTGAGCAAGTCACTTAACCTCTGTCTGCCTCAATTCCTCCATCTGTAAAATAAGCATAATAATAGTACCATTTCCCAGGGTTTTTGTGAGGATCAAATGAGATGTTTGTAAAGTGCTTTGCAAATGTAAAAGTGTTGCACAAATATGTAAATTATTCTTATAGATTAATCAGTATCTCTTTAAGGAAAAAAATATGGTATTTCCTTCCTAAATTTCATCAGGCTATGGCATGGTACAGGTCCCCTTCTGACTGCAGTAGTACAGTATAGTGAAAATAGCACTGGGATTAGAGACAAGGGATCTGAGTTCAAATTCCCAGCTCCACTATTTACTAGCTGTGCGTCCTTGGGCAAGTGTCCCACAGCTTCCTCATTGTCAAAACAAGAGAATGGGACTAGATTACCTGAGGTGAGGTCTAAATCTTATGATCCCATTAGAACCACGGAATACTGAATACATTAGCCTCATCACAGAATTTAGCACACAGAGAATCACTGGATTTCAAGCTGACAATGACTTTATCATCCAGACAACCAACACTTTTATTTTATGGGTGAGAAAACTGAGGCCTAGAGAGGAGAAAAAATTTGCTGAAAGCCACACAGGCAAGAGTCATCTTTCAAATCCAGAGCCTCCAAATTTGGCTTCTTTTCCACTCTTTCACAGGATTATTCACTTCATGCCTTCTGTTGTTCTCTAGGGATTCTTAATATGTGTGTCCAGCTTGGCTCCAGAGGAATCAATGGGATCCCTTGGAGGCAGATTTAACCTCAATATAAGGAAGAATTTCCAAATAATCAAGATTGTCACCCAATGTGCTATGTCCCTGGGAACTGAATGATCACTTATTTGCAATGATAGATTTCTTGGACACTTACTGGGGACAAGGCTATGTATAGGCACAAAAGGTGGTACGAGGCTAAATAAGACAAAGTTCCTGCCATCTGAGAGCTTCCAGGCTCATTGGGGCAGTTAAATCATAATAAAAATTCATTTGGATGGCTCTTTCACTTAAAAACTGCTTTCTTCACAACAATCTTTTAAGGTAAATATGGCAAGAATTATCATCTTTGTTTCTTGGATGGAAAAACTCAGAAAAATGAAGTAATTTGAGGTCACGCTGTTAGTAAATGACAGTGCTGCTATTAAAACAGCTTTTCTAACTCCTAATATGCTTTTCCTAAACCCTTTTCTGGTACCTTTTCCATCACACTATAGTAGAATAGGGCATATTCCAAACATGAGAAATTACGGAAGAAAAGTCACTAATATGTTCCTATCCTTTGAATCAGCAATTCGGCTGTTAGACACGTGTCCCCAAGGAGTTGAGATAGAAAGAGAGGTCCAGGATATACCAAAATATTTGTAGCATCCAACAGTAGGTGCTTAATAAATGCATTTCTGTTGTATGCATGAATGAACATTTTGTGATACTATTGAACGGGAAATAAAACAGTTGTCCATCAATTAGAGTATGATCTGAAAAAGCAGTGAGATAGAGATAGAGATAGAGATAGAGACAGAGATAGAGATAGAGACAGAGATAGAGATAGAGATAGAGATATAATTGTTCTATGAGAAACAACAAGGTACAATGAATGGAGAACTCTTTCTGTCATTCAGGAAATCAGGAAGACCTGAGTTCAAGGCCCATCTCTGACGTATTATAGCTATGTGTCCTTCACCAAATCACTTGCCTTCTCCTTTTCTCAGATAATTCTCTGAGTAGTCGAACTGTTACTCATCTGCATTGATACAGCATTTAGGTCACTTAGGTCCAGAGTAGTCAGGGAAGGCTTCCTGGAGGAATTGAAGACTGGAGCTGAAGACCTGACAGTATATAAAGAGGTAGAAAAGAGAACATAAAGAGAAACATGTGAGCTAGGGCTCAATGAGTAGAAAACACCAGATTTATTATGCCAACATGGCCAAAATGCCAGGTTTCTTTGGGGCATCACAGAGCAATAAACTCTTAGAAATACCTGGCAGTAAACCCCCTAAACAACATCCTCAGTGCTTACTCATCCACTTGGACATCTCCATTAGTGCCCTTTCAACTTCTGGAACAATCTAATTGTCATTTTTAATCCCATCGAGCCTAAATCTGCCTCTTTGTAGCTGCCCATTCCTGGTTCTGGTTCTGCCGTTCAGAGACAAGCAGAATATGCCTAATGCCCTCCAATGTAAGAGTCTCAAAAAGACTAGAAATCATAGGAAATAAGGCAGGAAAAACTTGTTTGGGATGTCAGGCTGAGAAGCTGTGTTTGATCCAGGGACTAGAACCCAATGCCTGGACCAAAACATCTCACAATTCTTGCTGAATGACCAGAAAATCCTGGCTCATGCACTTCAACAGCCATCCCAGTCCTGCTTCCTCTCTTTCCTTCTCTGAAACAAGGAGGCCAGAAGGGAGTGTGTCTCCATAATCAGATTAGAACAACACAAATGCTGGTTTCCATGGAGCTAAAGCCTTGTGTCTGGCACTGCCTGCACTCTCCTGACTCAAGGCCCACATATGCTTCCTGCCACTGAAAAGCCTATGGGGCCGAGCTGGCCAAGAGAGTGATGGAGGGAGCTGACTCATTAAGTCAGAGGCGGGGGACACCCAGGCCATGCTGGTGCTGGCAGGCTGCCAGAAAACCCAAAAGGCGAAAGCAAACAGGAGACAGGTGAGAATGGGATGAAATGATTCACAGCAAGAACCCAATCAATTGTGGGCATTTCAGTGTGGGCTGATCTCCATTCTCAGGGTCAAAGGACTCCAAGTTGTTAGTTGGGAGAGATGCTGCTGACACCTGCCTCTAGGTGAGGAGGCTGAAGCAGTTCTGGCTGCTTCAGGGAATCTTGGCTTTCTCCAGGGATTTCCTAATCCCCAGCGTCCCTCCTCCCCAGCCCCAGCTGCTAGTGCCTTCTCTCAAAACAAAACTACCCTGTCTTTATCTTCCATTGTTGTTTTATTCAGTCATTCAGTCATATCTGACTCTTCATGACCCCATGGAACCATACTGTTCATGGGGTTTTCTTGGCAAAGATGTTGGAGAGGTTCACCATTTCTTTCTCCAGCTCACTCTGAGGAACTAAGTTAAACAGAATTAAATGACTTGTCCAGGGTCACACAGCTAGTCTGAAGTCATATTTGAATTTAGTTCTTCCCAACTCTAGGCCCAGTATTCTATCCACTGAGCCACCTAGCTGCCTCCTAAGCAGAGGTTAAGTGACTTGCCCAAGGTCATGCAGCTAGTAAGTCTCTGAGGTCTGATTTTAACTCAGGTCTTCCTTAGTCTAGGCCCAGCCCTCTATCCACAGAGCCATCTAACTGCCCCTTATCCTCTATATACTTATATATTAATTTCCTGATCAAATGTATACTTCTTGAAAACAGAAAATATTTTGGATTTTGTCCTTGCATCCACAGTGCCTGGAACATAGGGAGTATTAAATAATGTTTGCTGATTGATTAGTAAAGAGAGAACTGAATATTTTTTCTTCTCTCCATGTTGGATTCACCTGAAAAAAAAAATAGTTTTGGATATGATGATCTGGGGATCATGGGTGGTTGATAGGGATTTCTCAAGTGGTTTATGAGCAAGATTGGATTTTTTTTTATGAATGGTAATAATAACAACTTACCTTTCTAAGCAATGTGACACAAAGATTGTATTGGTAAGCATGTGGAAGACAAATCAGGAGGGAAGAAAATGGAGGTAAGCAGCTAGAACAATAAATAGCATGGCTTAAAAGCAATAAGGGCCTGAAGTAGTGTAGTGGTCATGTACATGGTAAAGAGAAGAGAGCAGATGGGGAAAATGGTATGGAGGTAGGTTCATCAAAATTTGGTAACTGGTTAGATTTGAAGTATGAAGAAGACAAAAGAGCTAAGGGTGACTCAGAGGTTACAGACCTGGGAAACCAGGGGGATGATGGTCCCCTTGACAAAAATATATACAGATGTGCTATTTGTCTTTATAGAGAAGATAATTGAAGCTATGGGAGTACATGAGGTTTCCAAGGGAAAGAGCATGGGAGGGGAGAAAAGGGTCCCCACAGAATCTTGAGAGACACCTATGCCTAAGGGAGGGGGAGAGGGTTGATAATACAGTAAAGAAAAAATGAGGAAGCCAAGGTGGGCAATGATATATGAGAAAAAAGGGTGGTCATCAATGTCAAAATTTAAAATAAAATCAGAACTAGACTAAGAAAAGGACTAAGAACTTAAAAAAAAACCATCAGATTTAGCAGTTAAGAAATCATCGGCAACTTCTAAGAGACCTGTTTTGGTAAAATAATGGAGTCCACCTCAGATGTCAATGGGTTGAGAAATGAGTGGGTGTTGAAGAAGTTAAGGTAAACACCTACATATGTCTCTATCTAGGAGTCTATCTGTGAAAAGGAGAATAGCTATAGGATAGTAGCTTGAGGACATAAAAGGTCCAGTGAAAATTTGTTTGTTTTCTTAAGGATGGGGAAATGCCAACATATATGCTTGTAGGCAAGGGGGAATGAGTTAGTAAAGAGGTTGTGAAGGAGAGAGACACAGAGAGACAGAGACAGAGAGAGACAAATATGAGAGAACAGGGAGGAAGACAAGCAAAGGAACATAGAGAGACAGAGACAAGCAGGCAGGCAGAGATAGAGGAAAGGTCAAGGGATTCAGACTGGCCATAAGAAGGTTCGCCTCTTCTTTGAAGCCTGGAACAAAAGGAAAGGACGCAGATGAAGATGTAGACAGCCTTTAATAGATGTAGTGGAGATGATGGTACTTGAAACAAATCCCCTCAACTCAGAAAACAGGAGGTGAGGCCATCTACCGAGAGAGAAGGAGGTAGCAATGGGCCACAGTTGGCAAGTGGCTACAGGCAAATGCTAGAAGGACAAAGGAACAGGGGACTTAATAGTGAAGACAGTGTAATCTTAAGTTATTTAACATTCATTAACATTGATGAGAGGGAAATAAAGCTAGAATAGAGGTGATGAACTGGCAGGAGAAGCAGGGAGAGGATAGAGGTATTTTCCAGTCAAAGTAAGGATGAAAAGTAGGCTTAGGGCAGAGGTTCTTACCAGTTTTCTGTATCATGGATGGCTATAGCAATCTGGTGAAGCCTATGGACCCCTTCTCAGAATATTTTTTAAATAATTGAGGGAAATACAAAATTCAGTTTGAGGTTAGTGAAAATAAATATGTATTTTTCCCATTCAAATTAATGGACCCCCCCCTGAAATCTATCCACCAAAAAAAAACTATCTTAATTCTGTGGACCAAAGTTTAAGAACCCCTAGGTTTAGGGGGAATAAGACAAGGAGAGATGGAAAAAGAGATGGTGTAAAATTTTCAGGGTTCAAGACCATGGAGGTAAAACTATTTGGATTAACAGGAAGGTATGTTTGCCCCTGAGTGGCTAAGGTAGAGTATCAATGTAGTCATGGAAATTGAGCACATTAATGACCTGAGAGGCTAGGCAGCCTAAGAGGTTATAGGGACAGGCACTGAAGTCCCCTGGGAGAAGTGCAGAGTTGGGATGAAAAGAAAATCTGAGAACCTAAGGAGCAATCTTGAGTCTTCTAGATAACAGAAACAAGGATCTGGAAAGGCTGATCTAGACAGAGGGAGTAAACCTCAAAGGAAGAGAGGTTACCAAGTGATGATGTCAGAGTCAGGGTCTTGAAGGGCTGGGGGTGAGTAGAAGGGAGGAGGCAGGAGCATCTAACTCTTCCCCCTGGCTTGGTGGATCAGTCAGCACTGAAGAGGGGGGCAATGAAATGTAGTAAGCACTTGATAAATGTTTATTTTTTCATTTTATTCATTCACCCATCCCCTCAGTCCCTCTCTATCATGATCCTTATAAAGGGCTGCTGCCAAGACTGGGAGGGTCAATGGGGAGTTTGTAGGAGTGGTACCTAGGAAGGGCATCCAGTGAAGACCTCTGTTCTGTGGCAAAACATGGCCATTCAAATCCACTGTTCCTTCCCACCTTAAGCCCAGTAAATGGTTAAGATTGTGGCAGAGACCAGGGTGGCAGTGGTCCTCCCTCCATACAGTTGGTTGCCCTCAAAATCTGTCTAGAAATCCACACTAAAAATAGTCATCTTGATGCCTTTCTTCCTGTTGAAGTCAGTAACCTTAGCGTTAGAAAAAGAGTGGACTGATTCCCCAGGGCAGCTAAAGTCCATTGTTGGCACTGGAATGGAATAAACATGAACAGAGATCATAAAAGCACCCCTTCACTGTTCCCACAGTGGACACATCTGGCATGATTCAAGGAGAGCACATAGGGAAATGTCCTGCTAATATACTTCTTTTCACAGGATGAAGAAAATAAAACTTTATAGACAAAAGAAATCCCTTTTGAGGTACTATTCACTGTTTCCCCAACACCAGGTCTTTTAAGAGGGTTTTCAATTATTTATAGGTTAACACTCACAATCCCCACAGGACACAGGTAGGTGAAAAGCTTAATTTTCTCCACCAACAGAGGAGAAAATGGAGAGCCAGAGATGGTGATGGTGTATTGGCCAGGCCTGCATTCACAACTGGGTTTAGAAAAGAAAGTCAAATTCAGCCAAACCAACCAGAAAAGTATGACAAATAAAAGAATAACTGATCAGAAACAAGTTATAAACTGATTATTTATTCTTTGTTGAGCTGAGTTCAACTGTTTCCTTTTCAAAGTAGTTTGATCATGGGGACAAATCCTACCACTAGGTCACAAAACACTTAATCTAGCAAAGTAACTTTGGCCAAGTCACTTCCACTCTGTGGACATTAGTTTCCATCTGTAAAATGAAAGGGTTGATTAAATGATGACTAAGGTCTCTTCCTCTTTCAGCTGTAACATTCTCAAAGTCTGATTCTGTTTAGCCTATGACTGTCTAAACAAATTCTTGTAAGACAGTCTGCATTGGCTACTTCCCCTTGCATCTTCACAACCCACTCACTCTTCAATCTCTTTCCATCTGAGGGAGTATTCTATTGAAACCATTGTCTCTGAGTTCACCCATAACATCCTAATTTTCAAATCCAATGTACTTTCTTTCTTCAGTCTATGGCATGTGACACTGTTGACCTACCCCATTCCAATATACTCTCTCTTTTCTCAGCTTCCATGCACATTCTCTCTCTCTCTCTCTGTGTCTCTGTCTCTGTCTCTCTCTCCCTCTTTTACCCCTCTTTCTACCTTTCTCCCCTCTCCCCCCTATTTCCACCCTTTTTCTGGACCCTAATTTCTTGGCCCTATGATGCTTGCTTTTGGCACTGCCTGTCTTAGGTAACACATGCTACATGCTTAATCATAAGCTCTACTTTTAGACCCATACATCTTCTGAATCCTGTAGAATCGTGTATCTTGTCTCCTGGATTTTGGGCCCTTTTTAGACCTTTGCTGATCTATTCTAGTTAACTATGACCCCTTGAATTTGCAAATGATATATCTGTTTCTGTCAAAGCTAAGAAGCTGGTATCCAGCAGGAAAACCAAAGTTCCAGGGAATAAAGGGATCATAAGTCTAAAGCTGAAAGGGACCTTAGAGCCCACCCAGCCCCCAAGCCTAAGTAGCTTACCCAAGGTCACAGGTACAAAATATAGCCAATGAAAATTCTATGCAAAGTTGAAATATAATAGGGACGGGTAGGGAATGGGGAGGAGTAAGATTTGGTCAGGCTTCCAAAGTGATATCATAGGAATAATTTTCCAGTTCAAGAAAATGACTTATTGAGTTGAAATCCAACCTAGTTGGCCACGCTTCCTAATTTTTTTAACTGAGGTTTTTTTTCAAATCTTACTGTTGCTCCCCTCCTCCAAACCAGCACATTTAGAATAAAACTAATTTATATTTGAATATAACTTTATGTATAGTATTTCTTTAGTTCTTCACAATAGCCTTGTGAGGCAGGCTGACGAGGTCTGTAATGTGCCCTCTTCTCCTTCTTCCAAGCCTTCTCTTCCTCCCCTTCCCCCAGATCCATCAGTAAAGTAAGGTCATAAATAATTGTGCATCTGTGACACATCCCCCATTCATATCCATAGTAATAGACAGCTATGTTGCTAATGCTAAGTTATGATGATGACCTCGCGGCCAGCTCCAGAGAAAGATGCCGGCTCACCTTCCTGTGCAGATGGCCTGCATGATAACAAAGGGAATGGACACAAAGGCTAGCTGAGGAAATTGCCTTTGCTTCTAAAGTGGAGCCCTCTCCCTGCTCTTCAAAGCTTGTTCTAACGTGAAATGTTGCTTTCATTTCATTACAGTGGGCCCTCGTGGTTCTGGGGCAGAATTCTAGCCTCCCACAAGGGAGACCTAAATTGGATTACAATGGAAGGAAGACATTGAGTAGCAGAGCAATGAATAGAAGGGGATGCTAGCAGCAGCAGGACTGGGGTTTCTAGGCTCCAACTCTGCCACTAACTTACGGCATGACCTTGAATAAGTCCTGTTCCTTCTCTGAGACTCAGCTTCCTTACCTGTAAAGGAGATATTAAGTGACCCTCAGAGACAAACTTCTTGGTTTACCAAAGAATTCTACTACCACCTCCCTCAACCATTCTGTGAAACAGATAGTATACATATTTTGACCCTTTTTGCAAATGAGAAAACTAAGGCTTATAAAGGCTAGTTGGCATGCCCAGGGTCAAACAATCACCAAACATCAAAACTGGAATTTTAATACAGGTCTTCTCATTTCAGCTCCAGAGCTCCTTCCACTGCCCTATTCTATTCATACAAACCACTAGGCCCCACTTCCTGACTGCTTTATAAATCCCTCCTTTACTATCCCAGATTGCTTGGAATTTTAAAAAGTAGGATTTGAACCCATAACTCCCTGATTACAAATCCAGTGCTCTTTTCATGACCTTGTACTGTCTACTCTGTTCGTCAGTGGTTGCTCCATGTACCAGGAAGCATCAGTTATAACATGTCAGAATGGACAGAGATTGGAATTTGGAGCCAGGAGACCTGAGTTCAAATCTCACCGTTGCTCCTTACCACCTATGTGACCTTAGGGAAAGCACTTCATCTGTCTTTTCATTTATTAAATGAGGGATTTGGACTAGATGATCCCAAAGGACTCTTTCAACTCTAAAATTCCATGATCAGGCCTCTCACTGTCAGTAATGTTTGGTCCTCGGGAATAGGCTGAGAGGCAACATGAAGTCCCTACTTCCTGGTGACTGTAAGGGTCAGTGTTATGGTCCACCCTGCCACCTGCCAGTGATCAGCAAGAGACAGGATCATCTCTGCAATATAAATTCAAAACCTATGTTACATGTGGAAGGCCAATATCCAATGAGCCAAGATGAGAGATAGTGGTTCAAAGCTCCAACAGAATTCAAAAGTGAGAGAATTTATCTGAGATCAATGTGCTAAGATATAGGACATATAAGAAGATGACCATAATACACAGGTCCTTTCTGAAAACTCAGGGCCTTTTTATTTGGAAGAGTGTGTATGCTGTCTCCCCATCCCAGTCCATACCCTCAACTCACTATGCCTTGGAAAGGCCAAGCCCTCTGAAGACTGCTTTTATTGTTGCCTTCATCAGAGGGTTTGGTTTGACAGGCCCAAGAATGAGTGACCAGGACACAGATTGGATTTCAGACTGAGAGCTGTCTGAGAAAAAGGTGGCCCACACTGAAGTTTCTCTACGTACCTCCATTAAGCTTCCTCCCAGCAGCCATCACTATATAAAGAAAATTGCAGATGAAATAAGGAAATCTTCAAAGAAGCCAGTTGTCCCAGATTTGTGGCCCTGTATTAAATGCACTGCATTCACTGTGCAAGTTCCCATAATTGGCTAAGAAATCACAGTGACGGGTATTTCGCTCAGCTGAGTAAGACAGAAATGACTTGAAGCTCCAGAGCGCCAGTTTTTCTCATGTCTCTCCCCAGGGTAACCTGAATATTTGCTGCTGCACAAAGTGTATGACTGTCCCAATTTGCTGGGGGGGATTTTCATGTGCCTCAAGAGACAGGCCACCATAGGAAATACTCTTAGCCACCAATATCATGCCAGTAAAAGAAACTCTTCCTTCTGGGTGGAGAACACTCCAACAGATCTCTGAAGAGAATTTCTGGTCTCTGACCCCTTAGTCTCCTCATACACTGTAACTACTCTATTCCAAACCTCTTATTTACCTTGGTCTCTTACCCTTCCGAGCTTCGCATTCCAATTCTACTCTGCACATGCAGCTTAATTAATCAATTACTTGTTCATATGATTCCCTACCCTGATCCCATCTTTTGCCTAATCAGATAACTTTTGTGTGTTCCCATTGAGGATCTGGGTTCAAATTCAAAATCTTCTGCTTACTACTTGGGTAACTTTGAGTAAATTACTTAACACCTACAGTCCTCAGTTTTTTTTCCATCTATACAAAGATTAAGTTAAGTAGCCTTTTAATGTTCCTTCTAGCTTTTAACCTATGATCCTTCCAGGAGTTTAAATCAAAGGATTGAAAGCTTCAAGGGTCCTTGGATTTCCTCTTACCCCTCCATTTATAGATGGGAAAATTAAGGCCTAGGGAAAGGAAATAATATGTAGAGATTACATAACTAGTAAGTGGTATGGCCAGGGTTCGAATCCAGGTCTCTGACTTTAAATACAGTGCTCTTTCCCACAGGATAAAGTTAAGACACAATATCAACCTGACATTCTAAACTCCCCACAATCTTCCACAACCTGGCTTTACACTTTAACCACCCTCCTACTGACCAGCATATATCCTTCGACTGAGCCAAACACCACTGTTTCTCAAACAGATCATGTATTTTTAGTTAAATTTTCCTCTGTTTCAATCAACAAAAATCTGCCTTCTCTCCTACTTCCTCAACCAAGGATGAAAAAAAAACTACATGTTAAGCTGCATGTTAAAAACATCTTTGTAACATATAGTCAAGAAAAACATATTTCCATGTTGATCGTATTCAAAAGGAATATATACACATACGTTCACAAACATATACGTTCATGAATTGTATATACATGCATACACACGTGTGTATTTATACACATACACCTATATAAATCTAGTGGACATATAATATGCATGCACAAACATATGTGTGGATATATGCACATATGTGTGTATGCACATGCACATACACATACATATATATAACTCCTCTAGGGTGTATGGGGTATTCAAGGAGGATCAGCACCTCTGGTGTGAGGGTTTGCTGAGCTCTTTTCAGGGCTGCTCACCCACCTTTGGTGTCTACCTGGTGCTCAACTCTCACTGGTGACTCTAAGAAGCTGTATAGCGTGTGCAGCAGACACACTCCTGTAAACTGCCTCAGCAGATGCACTAAATGAGGTTGATGGTAACCAATAGTCCCAAACCTGTCTGTGAGTTAGGGGATATCTACCTAAGCGTGTGAAGACTTCTACCAGCAGAATGGTAAGATGAGAACAATTTGTTCCTATGGTCACAAAGGAGGCTGAAGCAAGTGCTATGGAGTGCTTAGAGCTTGGTCAGACATCGAAGACACCAAGGGCATCCACTGCATCTCAGAACATCATTGGTCATCTTGACTTTTGTCTTGGCACCAGACTTCAACGACTCTGGAAGACAGCATGAGGCTCATTTCTAAAATACATTGAGAACTGAGTCAAATTTATAAGAACACAAGTCATTGCCCATTTCATAAATGGTCAAATGATATAAATAGGCAGTTTTCAGAGGTAGAAATTAAAGCTATGTATAGTCATATAAAAATGCTCTATATCACTATTGATTGGAAAAATGCAAATAAAAACAACTCTTAGGTACCACATCACACCTATCAGATTGACTAACATTACAAAACAGGAAAATTATAAATGCTGGAGAAGACGTGGAAAAAATTGGAACACCAATGCATTGTTGGTGGAGTTGTGAACTGATACAACCATTTTAGAAAGCAATTTGGAACTTTGCCCAAAGGGCCACCAAACTATGCATACCTTTGACCCAGTGATACCATTTTTCTAGAGCTGTATCCCAAAGAGATCATAAAAATGGGAAAAAGACCCACAAGTACAAAAATATTTATAGCAGCTCTTTTTGTATCCAAGAACTGGAAATTGAGGGGATGCCCATCAACTGGGGAATGACTGAACAAGCTGCAGTATATGAACGTAATGGAATATCATTGTGCTATAAGAAATGATGAGCAGGGGGACTTTAGAAAAATCTGGAAAGAGTTACATGAACTGATGCTGAATGAAGTGAGCAGAACCAAGAGAACATTGTTCATGAAAACAGCCACAGTGAACGATGACTGATTTTGATAGACTTGGCTCTTCTCAGCAATGCAAGGACCTAAAACAACTCCAAAAGACTCATGATGGAAAATGCCATCCATATCCACAGAAGGAAATATGGAGTCTGAATGCAGATCAAAGCATACTGTTTGATCTCTTTTTTTGTTTAATTTTTTTTCTTTTTTTTCTTTTTTATGGTCCTTCCATTTCTTCTAATTCTTCTATACAACATGACTAATGTGAAAATATGTTTAATAAGAATGTATATGTAGAGTCTATATCAAACTGCATGCCATCTTGGGGAGAGGAAAGGAAAGAGAGGCAGAGAAAATTTAAAATGTATGCAACTGAATGTTGAAAACTAAAAAATAAACAAATTTATTTATTTTAAAAAAGAGAGCATGAGGTTGACTGATAACTTTGTGCAACTCTGCCTAACTTAAATCCAATTTATGCATGAACCAAGACATCATTGGTCCTCTTCTAAAATGAAGGACAAACAACAACAATATATATTCTAGTTAAATTTGTACCCGACCTGTATTTTTCTTTGAGGCTTAGTTTGAAGATGTTTTTGGAGTCACTCTCTTTTTCTGGGTTTGTGCCTTGAGTGTCCCCATCACCATAATAGCTTTTTGTTATAAGATTCTTTTTTTGCTTGCTCATTCTTCCAGTCTACTTTCTGACCTTGGACTTAATGTTAGGATCAGACTCTTAATATTTCTGGAGGGAAGGTCTAGGCCCAGGGGTGGGGAACTTGTGGCCTCAAGGCCACATGTAGCCCTCTAGGTCCTTAAGTGCAGCCCTTTCACTGAACCAAACTTCACAGAACAAATCCCCTTAATAAAAGGATTTGTTCTGTAAAACTTGGACTCAGTCAAAAGACCACACCCTTGGGGGGACTTAGAAGACCATATGTGGCCTCAAGGCCACAAGTTCCCGACCCCTGGGAATCTAGGCTGTCTTGCTGCTGTTTTGGAGAGGTATTGCATGTTGTGTTATTCCATGATCTCAGGAACAGCTCAGGCTGGGGACCTACACGCTTTCAATGCTCCCAAAGTAAGCATGATCCAGGGCAAAGTCTGATTGCTGGTACCCTTGTCTGAGCTGTTAGAGTTTCTGATCTGAGTTTGGGTATGCACAAGAGTAAACTGCTACTGGACTAAGCCATGGTAGCCATCCGGGAAATTCTGCTGGTTCCCAGTGACAGAAGAACAAAATTTCCCTTTAGTCTGGAATTCCTCTCTTAGTCATTCCTCTGCAAGTTTCAGATTGATCTCTAAGCTGGAACTGAAACCCTGCTCTGCTCCTGGGGTAAGAGTCACACCGCTGCTTCTAGTTCCTAAATGTGATTCTTGCTTGGTTAACTACCTAGCAAATACTCTTTCCCCTGGAAGGCCACCTTTGGAACAGATCCCCTTCTCTGATGGATAGAGTAGAATGGGAATTAGGAAGATGTGCTTTCAAATCCAACCTCAGATACTTATTAGTTATGTGAATCTGGGCAAGTCACTTAATCTTTGTCTCACTTTCCTGAACTTGGAAAAGTTAAAAGATTTGGCAATTAAGAGATCTTTAGTAACTTTGGAGAGAACAGTTTTGGCTGAATGATGAAATCAGAAGCCAGACTATAAAGAGTTAAGAAAAGAGTTAAGATAAAAGAAGTAGACATACCTATTGTAGGTGATCATCTCAAGGAGTTAAGTTACAAAAATAAGGAGAAATATGGGATGATAGCTATTGGAGATGAGTGGATCAAGTAAACTTTTCTTGAGGAGGGGAGAGATATGAACGTGTTTGCAGGCAGTAGGAAAGCAACAAGTAGACAGAAAGAAACTGAAGATAAGTAAGAGAGGTGTTGATGCAGGAGGCAATCTGATGGAGAAGATTGGATGGAATGAGACCACTTGTGCAAGAAAAGGGGTTTGTCTTAGCAAGGACAAGACTTATCTCTTGTGAGACAGGGGTCAAGGTAGAAACCATGGCAGAAGGCATCTAGGAAATGTAATGTGAGGATGAAAGGAGGAAAGGAAGTTGGATGTAGCTATAGCATCTGCAGGAGCAGTTTCCAGGCTCTATCTCCATTGGGACTGCTTCCCAGGATGATGGCTATGGGCACCAGAAGGGAAGCATTGCTATTCCCAGGGTTCTTAGATGTGGGTTGTCTCCATAAGGGTCTGAGGGGACATGTTGGCACATGCTGCCTCCTGTCTTCTCCCCAGGGTGCCTTGCTGCTCCCACTAGTCTGGTTTGTCTTCCCTGTGGGTGGAATTTGGTTGGCAGTTGGTGGGGATGGCTGGTCCCTTCTCCATAGAAATCGCCTCTTCATATGATGGCTGTGAGAGCTAGTGTGGAATCTGGATCAGCAGTCACTCCCAGGATGTCTGTATATATTTTATAACATCCTTGCCCTCTGAATAACCACTATTACTTTCCTCTGGAGGTCCTGGAGGGAATGTTGAGCTCACTCACTGCTTCCAAGCTCTATAGCAAAACTAGTCTCATACAGCCCATAAGGAAAGGAATCAGGATGGGGTGGCCAAGGGTAAATGAAATAATGATGACTTTCAGTGCATGAAGGATTATGCCCTGCTACTCTCCACTAAGGAAAGAACAAAAGGAAATCTATTAAATTAGGGCAAGGGTGATTTAGATTGGATGTCCTGAAAACATTTCTCACTCTAATGGTTTTTCAGACTGGAACGGGCTATCAAGGCAGATGAAAGAAATCTTTTTTCTAGAATCATTAAATGTGGGGGACTGGGAATCTCCTATATTCTGGGATAAAAGGCATATGGTCCAGAGGCAGGAGGGGTAGACAAAAGATGTCCCTCCCCTCCTCTGGACCATCAGATTCAGTAATTGACCCTGGCTTTATATATTCTATTCTATGCTATAAGCCCCCTTTCCACTCCAATATCATATGGTCTATGTTCTAAGGTTCCATCCAGCCATAACATTCTACAATTCTCTGATTCTATGTTTTGGTCAAAACTGTACTTCAGATAAAACATTTTTAGCAACTGAGCTCTCTGGAATCACAAACAGGGCTGGAAACATTCTGTTTCTCTCTTCCTTCTTCACAAGCATTCAGCTGAAAACAGAATGTCCCTTGTCAGTTTTAGAGAACTCTTTTGGGTTTCTACAAGGAAGACCTTTTCATTTACCAGTGAGTCCAACGACCCCAGCCTTAGGTACATGTTGTATCCTCAGAGGAGCTCCCCAAACTTACAGGGGCTGGGGAGGGGCCAAGTTTTCAACTGAAGTTGTGCCTGGAAGAAGGGAGGAGAAACAGCATGAATTGCTCAGAAGCTTTCTTGGGGGACTTGGCTAGTCATGGAACAGAAATGTGACTCACCAAGCAAGACATGTTTGTATTTCTAGAGAGTTTGATCACTCAAAATGTTGCATTTAAAGCATAATGGTCACCAAAACCTAAACTTGCAGAATTGTAGACTATTATAGCCAGAAGGGACTTACAAATCAACTGACCAGTGTTTATTAAGTGCCTACTGTATATCAGCCACTACACCAGGTGCTGGAAATACAGACAAAAATGAAACCATCAAAGCCTTCTAGGCCCATATATTCTAAAGGGGCAGACATGTACACCCATAAATACATAGGAAAGATATACCAAGTAATCAGGGGTGGGATATCACTAGCTGGCGAGCTCAGGAAAGGACATCAAATGTCATCACTAGAAGGTACAGCATAGCTTAAAAACATATAATTCAATTCAACAAGCATTTATTAAACAGTTACATATTGCCAGGCACTAGAGATACTAAGATAAAAACTAAACAGTTCTTGCTCTCAAAGAACTTATGTTGTCCTGGGGGAAAACAATATGGACATAGGTAAGTATATAGCCATACATATACATAAATATATATTTGTGTATATATGTGTATGCATATATTGTATCATATACATATTGTGTTACATATGTTATATATTATAAAATATATGTATTCTATTTACATATATTACATTATATATAATTGTAATGGCAAGCAAAGAGGTACTTAACACCTTGTTTCAGTTCAAGTTTCTTTTAAGCTTTGCCCATGATTATATCAAGTCTTTGTTAAGAAACAGAATTTGTGAACCCCCAAACTTGTGAACCTCAGAACTTGTGAACACCTGTTGGGAGGAGCTAATGACCATATATAAGGAGAGGCCCAGGCTGGGAGAGAGCAGAACTGAGAAGAACTGAGAAGAGAAGTCCTGTGGTGGCAGAGTTGAGAAGATGAAAACTTGTGGTATCTCAGCACTCTATGTTTGTTTGTTATATCTGTGTTGGTTTTTGTTTTCAATACTTTGTACAGAGGCCCTGGGACCTTACTGGAAGCCCTGAAAGAGGATTTTCTAGTTATCTGTTTGCAGAAGTCCTAGAGGAGAGTTTCAGAGGTCCTGGGACATTACTGACAATTTGTGTTGATGTCTTGGACCTTGTTTGTGGGTCTGTGTTGATTTCACAGGCAGATATTGATGATGGTGCCAGCAATTTGAATGAATGTTGTTTTGGCTCTGTTAAGCTTTGTCTTCCCAGAAACAGGAACTGTGAAGGACTTGAGGTGGACTAGACATTGTGAGGCTCAATATGGAATGGAAACTGGACAAAGAACTGAATGAGGAGCTGAGAGCTGTCTGCCTTTGAATCCATGTGACTGTAGGGTAGATTCAGGCAGAGGTTGGGACCATGGAAGAAGAACCATGGAAGCTGAGCATCAGCCTCGAGTCAAGATGAAAAGACCTTTTCTTTGGTACCTAATGCTGACTGAGAAGATCATAATTTACTGTGACCTCGAGGCGGAGAATTTTGACCTTTGTACTTTGTGTCCCTTAAGGAGGCCTGCTCCTTAAGGATATTAAGTTAAGGACTTACTGAATGATATCTTTTGTTTAAAACTAGGTGACCACTTTGGTGAAAACTATGTGGCCACTTTAGTGATGACTTGTTATATTATAACATTGTGAATGCTGTACTTTGGTTTCTGTGAATGTTTTGCTTTAATTTACTGCTGAATAAATAGAGAGTTCACTATACTATATAATCAGAACCCTGAAGCTGTTCACAGCAGCAGTTCTCTGGAAAGCTGCTTGTGCTTGGCTTTACAATAATAAAAGAAAAAATACAAAGCAATTTTGGTTGGGGAGAAGAGCCCTAACCACTGAAACAATCATGAAAAGATTCTCTTGGGAAGTGGTAACTGAGCAGTGTTCTGAAGGAAGCCAAGAATTCTACAAGGCAGAGGGGAAGAGGGCAAGCATCCTAGATATCACCTGTGCAAAGTATGAAGGATGGAATATCATGGATAGGGAATAGCAAGTAGCCCAGTTTAGAGAGAACATAGAGTACATGATGGAGAGTAATGAAGGATTGGATGGAAAGGATTGGTTAAATTCACAAGAAGGGGTTCATATGCTGGGCAGAGGAATTTGGTATTTTAACCCAGGGGCAACTGGGAACCACTGAAGCCTGTTGAGCAAGGGAGACCTACATTTTATGAATATCAATTTGACAACTGTTGAGAGAATGGATTAAAGAGAGAACAGATTAGAGGATACTATATAATCCAGGAGAGAAATGAGGATGGTCTGAATGAAGGTAGTTGTGGAATGAGGGGAGAAAAGGAATAGAGACAAGATGTATTACAGAAGTAAATTGATAGGACTTGGCATCTGATTACATACAGAAGGGAGAGAGAAGAACTGAAAATGACTCCAAGATAGCAAACTTGTGTGATTCAGAAGATGGTACTCTAAACAGAAATAGGGAAGTGGGTTTGGGGAGGATGATAATGAGGTTTGTGTTATACATCTTGAGTTTGGGATGCCTAGCAGATGGGGCAATTGAGGTCATTGCCCTTCCCTCTGGAATATAGAATGTTAAGGGAAAAAACTTTAAATGAAATAATATAGAATGCTAATGCCAGAAGAGATCTTAGAACACAGACCATAGAATGTTAGAACTGGAAGAGACCTGGGAATACAGAATGTCAAAGTCAGAAGGAACAAAAGGACACAGCATGTAGAATTGAATTCAACTCAACTTAAGCATCTGTTGGGCACTGAGTGCTTTGTTAGGCATCAGGGGAGATACAGTTTTTAGGTAAAACGCTGTCCCTACCACAACAGAAATAAGAATCCACATTTCATAGCTCTTTATAGTTTCTAATGGCAATCCTCTGAGATACACAGTGAAAATATTAGTGAGGAAACTAAATCATTAACATGAAGTGACTTGCCCAAAGTCACTTAAATGACTGACTTGGGATTTGGATGCAGGACTCCAAGCATTTCCCCACTACACTACCTCCCTCTCTCTCTCTTTCTCTCTGTCTCTCTCTTTCTCTCTCTCTTTCTCTCTCTCTCTCTCTCTGTCTCTCTTTCTCTCTCTCTCTCTCTCTTTCTCTCTATCTCTTTCTCTCTCACCCCTTTCTCTCTCCCTCCTTCCTCCTCTTTCCCCACTTCCCCTCTCAGCAAGTCACAACCTCTGTGAGCCTCAGTTTCCCCAGTTGTAAAATGAGAAAGTTGGAGGGTATGACCTCTGAGTTTCCTTCTAGTACTCCATCTAGGATCCTACGATGAAGAATGGAGCCTTGAAAAGGAAAAGAAATCAAGTGAAACACATGAAATTTGCAATTTGGAAGAGCAGATGCCTGAGTCAGTCAGTTTTATAAAACACAATAGATGCCAGAGAACTGAAATACACAATGCCTTCCATTAAAAACTAGTCAATCCACAAATATTTATAAAGTGACAACTATGTGCCAGATACCGTGGTAATGACTGGAGATACAAAGAAAGCCAAAAACATGGTCACTTCACCTTTGAGAAGCTCCTATTCTAATGATAGGTGACATCTTGAGATCTAAAGGTAAAAGTCCTGCCCCATACCCCAGGCCGGGCATGAGGAACCTTGAAGCTACATGTGGCCTTCTAGATCCTTAAAGTGTGCCTTTTCACTGAATCCAAATCTTATCGGTTCTATAAAATTTGGATTCAGTCAAAACGCTGTATTTAAGGATCTAGAAAGCTACATGTGACCTCAAGGACAAAGTTCCCCTGCCCCTGCCCCAGGCCTTCGTTACCAAGAAGATTTGTCAGCCTTCCTGGAGCAGACCCCTTCCTTGCCTAATAGAACAGGGGTGGAGAAATCCTATCTCAAAGCCTGTCACAGGCTTCCTGTGTCAAGGAGGCATGAAGACAATAGATGAGCCCCTATATTACCATGTTCTCTGGCTCGTGAAACTTGGTGCCTGGAACAATCCCCATTGTAATTGTCTTGGAAACCTTCCACTTGTCTTCAGAGGCTTCTCTTGGCCAAGGCAGGAAGAGAATGAACTGGGTGGAGATGAACTTCATTTGTATGATAGCACAGAGAACTTAGCAGCCAGCTGGCTTTTAAGCAATTAGATTCACTTGGGAAAACAAAAGTTAGATTTTCCTGTGCTCTTACTATGACAGTTTGAGCTGGGACCTGTTGTTTTGGGGTTTCTCTTTTTTTTCCCCATTGATGCCGAATTTGCAGTAAGGAAGGTTGGCCTTTTAAGGGCTGCCAGCTGAAATAGTCTATAGAGTCTCCATGAAAAAAAGGCAGGACAAAGGAGTTATCCCTCCCCAAATTTCTCCTGTCATTTCACATGAGCTTCTCCAATGTACTTGTCCAGTAATAATAATTGTTAACATTTACATGGTGCTTATTATATGCCAAGAACTGTGCCATTTACAATTACAATTATTTCATTTAATCCTTGCAACAACTCTGGGAGGTACGTGCTATTATTATTCCCATATTGCAGATGAGGAAACTGAAGCATATAGGAAGTAAGTGGTTTACCTTGGGCCACAAAGCTCGTACATGTCTAAGGTCAAATTTGAACTCAGGTCTTCCTGAGGCCAGGCCCAGTGCTCCATCCACTGCATTATAAGGGTCTGCTTTGAACCCAATTAGACCACAGTCTCCTTGAGGGCAGGGGACTAACTGTTTTTCATCCATTATTATAGCCCTAGTAGCTGATTCATATGTTTTTTACTTCAAAGAATCATAATTTCATCAATGCGGGGATTCTCTTTATTGAGAGAGGAGTGGTACAGTCCAACCTCTCCACAAATTTTCTTTTATAAGGGCCATGAAAAGAGTTTATCTGGCCTTCTCTTAAAGACCTCTATTTACAGCAGGCTATCTCGAAAAGCAGCCTGTTCCATTGCTGGATGACATTAGTTGTTAGAAATTCCTTCCTTGGGACAGCTAGGTGATGCAGTAAATGGAGCACCAGCCCTGGAGTTGGGAAGACCTGAGTTCGAAATTGGCCTCAGACACTTAATACTTACTAGCCGTGTGACCTTGTGCAAGTCACTTAACCCCAATTGCCCTGCCTTGCCCCCTCCAAAAAGGAAAAAAAAAAAGATTCCTTCCTTAATGAGTCACAACCTCCCTTTCATTTCTACCTATTATTCCTACTGCAGCCTTTTTGGGTAAATCATAATGATTCTAGTTTATCCTTGTTCACAAATATGTAGAGATAACTATTATATGCATGCACACACACACACACACACACACACACACACACACACACACACTTACTAAGCTAACCATTTTTAGTTTTTTCAAGAAATCTTCATATGACATGCTTTTGAGTCCCTTCACCATCCTTTGCCTTTGAACTGGGTCCAAGTTTAAAATGCCCTCCTTAAATACAGCAACAAAATCTGGACACACTCGAAATATGATTTTACCAAGACACAGAACAATTGTAAAATATCATTTCCTTCATTCTAGAGATGGTAGGCCTCTATTCACATAGACTAAGATCTTGTTGGTGTTTTGGCTACCACACCACACTGTCAATTCTGCATTGAGCCTTCAGTCCTAAAACCCCAAAGTACACAGACTGTTGTCTAGGCATGTTTCCCCCATTCTGAACTTATGTAGTTTATTTTTTTAATCCAAGTGTAGAACTTCACATTTATCCTTATTAAATTTCATGTTATTAGATTCAAGTCTGTAGATTTTTTTTTGGATCCCCTCTCTGTCATCAAATGGATTAACTACACTAAAAATAACTCATCTTGGCTTAGTCATTGAAAAGTATCCAATGGCCTGTGAACTTCAGGGTGGAAAGAATCCATTGAAATGTATTGGAAGTGAGTACTGATCTTCCCTAAACATTCCTCCCTTCCTTTGCCTTTCCCAAAAAACTTTCCTTTCCTTTCCTTTCCTTTCCTTTCCTTTCCTTTCCCTGCCCTCCCTTCTCCCCTTTCTTCTTCATTCCTCTTTCCTTTCCTTCTCTTCTTTATTTTTCCTCCTTCCCTCCTGTTACTTTCCTTCTATTCTTTCTCTTTCCTTCCTTTTCTTTCATTCTCTTCCTTTCCTTTTTTTATCCCTTCCTTTTTTCCTTCCCTTTCCTTCCTCTCCTTCCCTTCTTTTCCTTTTTTCTTTCACTTCCTTTTTCTTTCCCTCCTTGCCTTCCTTCTTACCTTTTTTCTTTTCCTTTCTTTCCTTCCTTCCATAAATATTCATTAACATTAAACTCTTACTGTGTGCAAAGTAGCGGTATTCAACAGAACACTACATGTAAGAAAAGCACATGCCTTCTGTTTCAACACTTGTAAAAAACAACAGAGCTAATATCACAATCTTAACTCCTTCCTTTCTCCAATCCAAATTGTATCCACCACCCAAGGAGCTATCTCTTCCATAAGGCCTTCCCTAACAATATTAACCTGTGTTGTTGTCATCCATTCTTGACCTCATAAAATCTTAAAGTTCAAAAGAATCTTGGGGGTCATCTAGCCTAATTTCCCACCTCGTGTAGTATGTGGTCATCCAATTTTTACTTCTTTTAGTGTGGAGTTCACTACTTTATGAGGCAGCACATTTCACTGTTGGTCAGGATTATTTATTAGAAAGTTCATCATTAGTCTGGGTCAACTTTGCCTAGCTGTAAGTTGATTCTTTTTACTTACCTTGGTCTGGGTTCAGTTGGAATTAATCAGGCTGAATCTTTGGAATTCCTTCCCATCACCCACGATACCCTGAGCAAAGGACAGGTTTAATCAACATGTCGGTGATGGCTGTGCTTTATCACTGCAGGAGGCGTGGACAAGTACGCTTTGGTTCTTTCATCCATAAAGTGGGGACCATAAAACTTGTAACACTATCCTATTAAGATTCTAGTGAAGGTCAAATGAGATAATGGATGTAAAATGTTTTTAAGCAGAAAATGCTATATAAATCTCAGCTATTATTTTATTTTTATTATTATTAATGCTACTAGTGTTAATAATTAATAATAATAATAATAATACTCTTTGTTGGGCAAGATTTCTATGTGTCCTTTTTGAGAAGATCCTGGCCCCAGGAAAAATAAAATCTTTAACCTTCAAACCATTCGACTTCTAGCAATGGCTCAACTATCTTGGAGGCATTACAGAGAGACTCAGCTGAATTTGGGATAAGCAATGAATGGGATTTTATTATTGCTCAAAGTCTAAGACTAGACTATACTAAAAAATTTAAACATCATTACAAAATGTAATATATATTTAATTTTGGGAACATTTTTGGGTTTTCAGTATAAACAGAACCAAGTGATAGAAGTTCTAATGAGGCAGATTTCAACTCAATATGAACTTATACTTAGAGCTGTCTACCAAGGGAATGGTAGTGAGTCTCCCTTCACTAGAAATATTTAAGCAGAGACTGGATGACCATTTGTCAGGGATGTTGTAAAATGAATTCATGCTTCAGGGAGGGGTCAGACAAAGATGCTCTAAGAGCACCTAAGCAGGTATCAAAATAATTTATTTTGTTTCATTTATCTCTGTATAAGAGCCACCCTGCTACCACGGGAAAAGCACTAAATTCAGAGTCAGAAGACTAGTTTTATGTCCTAGCTCTGATATGTCCCAACTATGGGACCATAGGCAAGCCACTGCCTCTCTGAGATTGTATTTTCTTATCTGTGAAGATAATATCACTTCTACTACCTTTCTTCTACAATTAGTATGAAGAAAGTACTTTGAGCTTGGCTGTTGGCCCATGATCAGCAATTCAGAGATGAGCTTCAATCAACTGAATCAACTCAGAGCATCCTTGGTGGATAACTTTTGTTGAATATCCTGCTATGGCTAAGTAAATTTCATTTTAACTGTTTTAAAAAAGGCGGCACTTTATAAATGTGAATGGCTGCTATAATTTGTTATTACTTAAAGACAAAGATCAGGGACTGAAGACAAACATAATTCTTGAAAGGAGTAACCCATTATTTCCCTTTATCACCTTAACAAAACGAAGGACCTGGAAAGAATGGGACATAGGACTACTTGATTGATGGGAGGAGGGAAGGGAAAAATGAAAAACATAGGGAGATACTGTGAAGGCTAGGCCTAAACTAGACGCTGCAATAAGTGTCCTGAGGCTACAGAGGGCCAGATGAGGTAAATTATTCATTAATTAATAATTAATTAACCTGATCGACTATTTAATTGATTAATCATTATTCCTAGTTATAGAACACCAGAGATAGAAGAGATTTTGGAATTCAGAATGCAAAATGTCGAAACTGGAAGAAAACCACACAATCAGTACCCATAGGTTGTCCTCATATCTATTCAAATTACTATGATTTTCCTCCTGGGCCCTAGGTATAATGATGATGATTTTGAATGAATAAGTGAAAACTCAGGTGCTGTGGATCCTTTTCCCTATACTCCCACCATTAGAAGTCCACTTCCTTCCCTCCTCCTGTAGCTGGGGAACATGTGGCCCCAGTGGACAGAAGGCCACACAAAAGATCAAAGAAGTAACAAAGTAGTAGTATTCAAGCATAACTTGTTATTTGTTAATTGCCTTTGTTAATTACCCTTGAAATTCAGACTTGCCTTCCTCACTATTCAAAGGAATGGATGCTCTTGGAAACTGCAGCTAGGTGAAGCTAAGGCAGCCAACTGCCAGGCCAGGTAAATGATGACTAACTTTGAGAATCATAACATTTGGATCCTGGAAGCTGTAGTTGCCATAACTGAAGAGAAATGCTAGCAAGCAATTATGCATAGGACAGGGAAAAATCTCAGCAGTTGGGCCAGAAGCTCCTAGATTGGTGAATGATGGCTGAAACCTGAGTTCCTACCTGGGAGACTTGATGGGAAAGCTAAATTTGCATTGGAAGTTATAATGGAAGAGCTGGATTGGACTGGGTACCAGAACTGCCAATGGGTGACTAGAATTTGCTTAGCCAAGTCCAGACCAAGTGGAGAACCAGAACAATCAAAGTGGGGAGAGAATGAGAAGAATCATTTCCAGACCAGGGGGAGAGCTGGAAAATTTTTCAAAAACCTCAGCAAAGAACATTCCAGCACTCTCTCACCTTCCCACCTCATAAATAGCTTCTATCCAGAACTTAGAAATGAATCCCATTCCTGACCACTGGTGAGAGCTGGTCCCCCTTAAATGATCTGTGAGTGCTCGAAGAGGACTGGGCAAAGTACTCGACGCTAGGAGAGCATTTGACAGTGTCTTTGCCATTTTATTATGTTTAATAAGCCACATGTACACAGAAAAGCTGACTGCCTGTATAATATCAACACAGAGGGTCAAGATTAAGCTGGGAAATTTCTAAGACAGCAGGGCAGAGGGAATCTAGAACCATATATTGTATTGTTTTTATAATTCTAAGCAATAATTTTGTATCATTCCATAGATTCATTCAAAGCCCTCCTCAGCAAGAGTTTTTCTCTTGCTGGGCCTTTTGAAGCTGGCAGTTTGGCTGGGTTGGGCTGCCAACACATGCGCAAAAAGGGAATCTTCTGTGCACCTGTCAAAGGAGACTTGGTGCAAGTAGGCTGCTGGCTTGTGTAGAGTGACACCTAGCGGGAAAAGCTTATAAACTAAACTCCATCAATCCACCTTATTAAGTGCCTACCATGTGCCAAGTGTTATGCAACACACTATAAGTAAAAATACAAAGATGAGACAGTTTCTTCTCTCAAGGATCTTACATTTTCCTAGGAGAGATTACAATATGCTCAGACATAAATATGAAATAGTTACAGGGGAGGGATGTAGCACCATCGTGTGCTACCACTACTTTCACACTTGTTACCTAGAGCTTAAAATTTTAGTGTTAGATATCTTCCAGGTCAAACCCCTCATTTAATGGATGAGGATACTGAGACTTTTTCTTGGATCAGCACTTTTTTTTCTGAGTGCTCTGTGGCCCAAATGAAATTAAAATTCAACTACACAAAATCAGGACTGGATATTCCCAAATTCCTAGGGTATAATGGGATCATTCTAATTTCTAGACAGAGACTTCTAGTGGGGAGGGCCAGACAAACTGACATGGAAATGGCTTAGACACAGTAGAAAGATCCCTAGATCAGGGAATTAGGACAACTGTGTTTGAGTATTTACTCTGGTGCCACAAATACCTCCGTGTGACCTTGGACAAGTTACCTTGCTTCCTTGGTCCCAATTTCCTAATTAGATGATTTCCAAGGTCCCTTCCAATTATAAAATTCTGGATTAAATTTGCAAATTAGACTTTTTTAAAGGTTGCCATCTTGGCTGCCAAAATAGATACCAAAAGTTACGGTATTGCCTCCTGAGAAACTAAGATCAATGCACTCACTAGACAGGGACTTGGGCAAAAAAAAAATGCTATGCTCCTCAATGGAACATTTTTAAGACATTTAATTCATTGATGGTGTTGTCATTGGCCCAAGGAGACCACTATGGTGACCCCTCTTCTAATAAGTAGTCTGGCTTTTATTTAAGTTCCATTGCTACACTAGAACTCTCTCAAACTATTCTCAACAATAAAATCTTGCTCATTGAAAACACTTTCTTATTTCTGCTTGAGAGGACCAGCCCCACAGTACTATTCCATACTTCAAGTAACCATGAGTCCATTAGTTTTCAAATGCTAATAAGATGACATAGTAAGAGCAAGTGTAAAGCCTTATATTTGGGTTAAAAAACCACACTTACAAAGCACAAAATGGGGGAGGACATTACTAGATAACGTTTTTTGTAAAACTGTACTGTGTAATAGAAAACAGTTGGAAGAAAATAAGCTTAGGCCAAAACCTTAAGGCCATATTTCATAATACATTTTAAGTTGATACATGAACTCAATATTAAAGATCATACTGTTAAAAAAAATTAGGAAAGAAGTCAACCTCACACAACTATTGGCAAGAGATCTATTCTTAACCAAACAAGAAATAGAAGCAATTAGAAAAGATAAAATACTTTTATTACATGAAGTGAAAAAGCTTCTGCACAGACAAAATTAATGCACTGAGATAAGAAGTAAAGTAGTGGGTAAGGAAAAAATCTTTGTATCAAATTTCTCTTATAAGGTTTGGTATCCAAAACAAATAAAT